>CM038146.1:470349940-471549940 GCA_021437245.1 Aegilops speltoides | reverse complement strand
GATCTCATAATCACTCATATCAATAGCATAATCAGCTAGCGAGCCATAATAGCAAAACTCGGGTGACAACACTTTCTCAAAATAATCATAACATGATATAACAAAATGGTATCTCGCTAGCCCTTTCTAAGACCGCAAAACATAAATGCAGAGCACCTTTAAAGATCAAGGACGGACTAAACATTGTAATTCATGGTAAAAGAGATCCATTCAAGTCATACCCAATATAAACCAATAATAATGAATGCAAACGACAGTGTGCTCTCCAGCAGGTGCTTTTTAATAAGAATGGTGATGACTCAACATAAAAGTAAATGGATAGTCCCTTCACATAGGGAAGCAGGGATTTGTAGAGGTGCTAGAGCTCGGTTTTGAAACAGAGATAAATTATATTTTGAGCGGCATACTTTCATTGTCAACATAACAACTAAAAGACGACGATATCTTCCATGCTAAACAGATTATAGGTGGTTCCCAAACAGAATGGTAAAGTTTATACTCCCCTTCCTCCACAAGCATCAATCCATGGCTTGCTCGAAACAACGAGTGCCTCCAACATTCAATGGGTCCCAAGGGGACTTTTGTTTGCAGTTATTTTGATTTAGTTTGCACGAAGCATGGGACTGGGCATCCCGGATACCAGCCATTTTCTCGTGAATGAGGAGCGGAGTTCACTCCTCTTGAGAATAACCCGCCTAACACGGAAGATAAGGGCAGCTCTAGTTGACATATGAGCTATTCGAGCATGCAAAACAGAATGTTTATTTGAAGGTTTAGAGTTTGGCACATACAAATTTACTTGGAACGGCAGGTAAATACCGCATATAGGTAGGTATAGTGGACTCATATGGAACAACTTTGGGGTTTAAGGAGTTTGGATGCACAAGCAGTATTCCCACTTAGTACAGGTGAAGGCTAGCAAAAGACTGGGAAGCGACCAACTGAGAGAGCGACAACAGTCATAAACATGCGTTAAAATTAATTCACACCAAGTACAAGCATGAGTAGGATATAATCCACCATGAACATAAATATCATGAAGGCTATGTTGATTGGATTCAACTACGTGCGTGAACATGTGCCAAGTCGAGTCACTCAATTCATTTAAAGGAGGATACCATCCCATCATACCACATCATAATCATTCTAATAGCATGTTGGCACGCAAGGTAAACCATTATAACTCATAGCTAATCAAGCATGGCACAAGCGACTATAATCTCTAAATGTCATTGCAAATATGTTTACTTCATAATAGCTGAATCAAGAACGATGGATCATCATATTTACAAAAACAAGAGAGGTCGAGTTCATACCAGCTTTTCTTTTCCCAATAAGTCCATCATATATCATCATCATTGCCTTTCACTTGCACGACCGAACGGTGTGTATAATAATAAGAATGCACGTGCATTGGACTAAGCTGGAATCTGCAAGCATTCAACTCAAGAGAGAAGACAAGTAATATGGGCTCTAAGTTTAAATAATCAATCATGCATATAAGAGCCACTAAACATTTTCAATATGGTCTTCTCGACCCCCAAAGAAAGGAAAAGAAATAAAAACTATTTACACGGGAAAGCTCCCAACAAGTAAAAAAGAACAACGGGAAATATTTTTGGGTTTTCTTTTTAATTCTACTACAAGCATGAAAAGTAAACTAACTATTTTTTTTTGTTTTTCTTAAATTTATCAAACACACAAGAAGAAAGCAGAAAAAGAAATATAAACTAGCATGGATATTTCAGTGAAAAAGTATGAGCACCGACATCTAGCAATGAGTGTGTGTGAACATAAATGTAATGTCGGTGGGAAATACGTACTCCCCCAAGCTTAGGCTTTTGGCCTAAGTTGGTCTATTGCCAGGGATGGCCTGGCGGATATCCGTAGGTGAAGCTGGGGTCATACTGTGATGAAGAAGACTCCGACTGCCACTAGCTGGCAGCCTCCTCTGGATCCCAAGAATAAACAGATAGTCGTGAAGGCTCATCTTGTGGCTCCGGCTCTGGGGCTGGTGCAGGGTTCCGATAGGCTTGAACAGCCGACCACGAAACGATGTGAGGTTCCGCAAACAAGTTAAACAAAGAAGGAGCAGGCAAAGTAATAGTCTCAGGGTGATGTTTATCAAAGTATAATTTATATTTGAGCTCCCCATCGCGACTCTTGACAAGAAAATCATGCGCTATCATACTCTTATGATCTAAATAAGCATGGGGCAGCGCTGTTTCTTCTTTCTCCGCATGCCTAATAGGTATTTCAAAATGTTCAGCTAGGCGTGAAGCATAAATGCCTCCAAAGATGGGGCCCTTAGTACGGTTCAGGCTTAACCGTCTAGCAACAATTCCACCCATACTAACAGAGTTATTGCGGTATAAACCATGGAGCAAAATAATAATATCAGGAATACTAAGGTTTCCACAGTTTTCGCGTCCAATCAAGCAACGACTAGCAAATAAGGCAAAGTAGCGTAAAACAGGATAATGTATGCTAGTGATCCTTGCATCAGAAACCTTCCTGGTTTCTCCCACCGTGATGGTGTTAATAAAAGTTTCTACTTCGTTACGGTGGGGTTCATCTAAGGTGCCCTCAAAGGGTATTCTGCAAACCTCGCAGAATTCAGCTAATGTCAACTCTTTAACAACGTCATATAAGTGAAACTCTAATGTTGGAGGTGATTTCTTAGGGAAAAAGTAGAAGTTTTGCACAAACGTATTTGTGAGTAAGAGATACTGATGACGTTGGTCATGGAGGAAGTTGGTGAGGCCGGCATTCTCAATCAATAAATAGAAATCCTCATAAATCTCGGCTCTCCTCAAGAAGTCATCGGAAGGCCATTCACAAGGCCGGACCTCCGCGGTGCAAGGCAAATTAAATTTGGGCTTCTCCTCTTCTTCCTTTTGTTTTTCCTTAGAGCTTCGGCTCGACGAGCCCCTCAAAAGTCTCTTCATTATTTCTGAAACAATCTGAAATTTTTAGTAACTTCAAATAAAAGTGAACCAACTTCAATAAGATTGATAGTAACAACTCCCACAAGTGCCTAGGGCCTATATAAAGCATTAGAACTACTTGGAACCATATAAATTTGACATGCAAGCTCAAGAACATGGTCACCTATGCAGCACAAATTTGCAAAGAATAAAGCACTAGAACAAAAACTAATTGGACCAATGGAGGAGTCACATACCAAGGAACAATCTCCCCAAGAAGTTTTGCGAGAGGTGCTTTGAGCAAGGAGATCGAAAATCACACAGAAATTTGGAACTCGTGCTTGAGTTGGTTTTTCGTGTTTGTGTGAGGCAGAGGAAGAAGATGGGTGCAGGAATAAGTGGAGGAGGGCCACCGTGGGCCCACGAGGCAGGGGGGCGCGCACAGGGGGTAGGGCGCGCCCTCCACCCTCGTGGCTAGGTGGCAGCTCCCTCTGTGGTAATTTTTGCACAGTAAATTCTCAAATATTCCCGAAAAAATCATATTAAATTGGCATGGCATTCTGAGGACTTTTACATTCGGGATATTTTTATATTGCACGGATAAGTCAGGAAACAGACAGAAAATATTATTTTACTTTATTACTAGTAAATAACAGAAAATATAAAGAGGGTATAGAAGGTTGTGCTTCTAATTTCATCTATCTCGTGATCATCAAAATGAACCCACTAACAAGGTTGATCAAGTCTTGTTAACAAACTCAGTCCGAATAATCCTGGAACCGGAGAAATTTGGAATGACACTAAATTACCTCAACGGGGATATGAAAATCCCCAACAATAAGAATATCATACTTTTTCTTGACAGTAGGGAGAGGAAATTCGAAACCTCCAAATATAATCGATGGAACTTTTCCAATAGAGTTGATACTATAAACTTGAGGTTGTTTCCTCGGAAAGTGTACCGTGTGCTCATTGCCATTAACATGAAAAGTGACATTGCCTTTGGTGCAATCAATAACAGCCCATGCAGTATTAAGGAAAGGTCTTCCAAGAATAATAGACATGCTATCATCCTCGGGAATATCAAGAATAACAAAGTCCGTTAAAATAGTAACGTTTGCAACCACAACAGGCACATCCTCACAAATACCGACAGGTATAGCAGTTGATTTATCAGCCATTTGCAAAGATATTTCAATAGGTGTCAACATATTCAAGTCAAGTCTACGATATAAAGACAGAGGCATAACACTAACACCGGCTCCAAGATCACATAAAACAGTTTTAACATAACTTCTTTTAATGGAGCATGGTATAGTAGGCACTCCGGGATCTCCAAGTTTCTTTGGTATTCCACCCTTAAAAGTGTAATTAGCAAGCATGGTGGAAATTTCAGCTTCAGGTATCTTTCTTTTATTAGTAATAATATCCTTCATATACTTCGCATAAGGATTTGTTTTGAGCACATCAGTTAATCGCATACGCAAAAAGATGGGTCTAATCATTTCAGCAAAGCGCTCAAAATCCTCATCATCCTTTTTCTTGGATGGTTTCGGAGGAAAAGGCATGGGTTTCTGAACCCATGGTTCCCTTTATTTACCATGTTTCCTAGCAACAAAATCTCTTTTATCATAACATTGATTCTTTGATTGTGGGTTATCAAGATCAACAGCAGGTTCAACTTCTACATCATTATCATTACTAGGTTGAGAATCAACATGAACATTATCATTAACATTATCACTAGGTTCATGTTCATCACCTGATTGTGTTTCAGCATCAGAAACAGAGATATCATTTGGATTCTCAGGTGGTTCAGCAATAGGTTCACTAGAAGTTTGCAAAGTCCTATCATTTTTCTTTTTCTTCCTTTTAGAAGAACTAGGTATATCAACATTGTTTCTCTGAGAATCTTACTCGATTCTCTTAGGGTGGCCTTCAGGATACAAAGGTTCCTGAGTCATTCTTCAGTTCTAGTAGCCACTCTAACAGCATAATCATTTTTCTTACTATTCATTTCATGAAGCTCTTCTTTCTGAGCTTTAAGTACTTGTTCTACTTGAGTGGTAACCATAGAAGCATGCTTGCTAACAAGTTTAAGTTCACCTCTAATATCAGCCATATAATCACCCAAGCGTTTAATCATAAAGGTATTCTATTTTAATTGTCTACCAAAATAAGCATTAAAGTCATCTTGCTTAAACATAAAGTCATCAAACTTATCCAAGCACTGACTAGCAATTTTAGTAGGAGGGACTTCAGCTTTATCATATCTATAGAGAGAATTTACCTTTACTACCTGTGTCGGGATATCGGGAGGTTCTTCATTAAATAAGTAATTGAGATCATATACTTCTTCAACAGGCGGTAAATTAAGACCATGTATTTCTTTAATAGGAGGTAAATTCTTAACATCTTCAGCTTTAATACCTTTTTCTTTCATAGATTTCTTTGCCTCTTGCATATCTTCGTGACTGAGAAATAGAACACCTCTCTTCTTCGGAGTTGGTTTAGGAATAGGCTCAGGAGGTAGCTCGGGAGGTGCCCAATTATTTTCATTAGCCAACATATTATTCAATAGAATTTCAGCGTCATCCGGTGTTCTTTCCCAGAAAAGGGAACCAGCACAACTATCCAGGTAATCTCTGGAAGCATCAGTTAGTCCATTATAAAAGATATCAAATATTTCAGGTTTCTTAAGAGGATGATCAGGCAAAGCATTAAGTAACTTGAGAAGCCTCCCCCAAGCTTGTGGGAGACTCTCTTCTTCAATTCGCACAAAATTGTATATTTCCTTCAAAGCAGCTTGTTTCTTATGAGCAGGGAAATATTTAGCAGAGAAGTAATAAATCATATCCTGGGGACTTTGCACACAACGAGGATCAAGAGAATTATACCATATCTTAGCATCACCCTTTAATGAGAACGGAAATATCTTAAGTAAATAAAGGTAGCGCGATCTCTCATTATTAGTAAACAGGGCAGCTATATCATTTAACTTAGTAAGATGTTCCACAACAATTTCAGATTCATAGCCATAAAAAGGATCAGATTCAACCAAAGTAATTATATCTGGATCAACAGAAAAATCATAATAATCCTGATCAGGAACACAGATAGGTGAAGTAGCAAAAGCAGGGTCGGGTTTCATTCTACCTCTAAAAGATTCTTTACTCCATTTAACTAGCAACCTCTTAAGTTCCTGTCTATCCTGGCAAGCAAAAATAGCTGCAGAAGATTCAGCATAAATAAGATAACCCTCGGGAATAGAAGGCATAGGTTCATCATCACTAACATCATCGTGTTCAGGTTCAATAATTTCTCTTTCTCTAGACCTAGCAATTTGCTCATCAAGATATTCACCAAGTGGCACAGTAATATCAAGCATAGAAGTAGTTTCATCATAAGTATCATGCATAGCAGAAGTGGCATCATCAATAACATGCGACATATCAGAATCAATAGCAGTAGTAGGTTTAGGTGTCGCAAACTTACTCATAATGAAGGAGAATCTAGTGCAAGGCTAGATGGCAATCCTTACCTCCCTCGTAGTTGAGGGCAAACGATGAGTTCGATCATCTTTCAAGTTCTTCATAGTGCCCAGCAGATATAAATCCCAAGTGACTCAAAGAATAGAGCTATGCTCCCAGGCAACGGCGCCAGAAAATAGTCTTGATAACCCACAAGTATAGGGGATCGCATAGCAGTTTTCGAGGGTAGAGTATTCAACCCAAATTTATTGATTCGACACAAGGGGAGCCAAAGAATATTCTCAAGTATTAGCAGCTGAGTTGTCAATTCAACCACACCGAAACTTAGTATCTGCAGCAAAGTGTTTAGTAGCAAAGTAATATGATAGTGGTGGTAATGGTAACAAAAGTAAAGACAAGAAAAGTAATGTTTTTGGTATTTTGTAGTGATTATAATGATAGCAACGGAAAAGTAAATAAGTGTAAACCAAGTATATGGAAAACTCATAGGCACCGGATTAGCGATGGATAATTATGCGGATGTGGTTCATCATGTAGCATCATAACATAGGGTGACACAGAACTAGCTCCAGTTCATCAATGTAATGTAGGCATGTATTCGTATATATTCATACGTGCTTATGGAAAAGAACTTGCATGACATCTTTTGTCCTACCCTCCCGTGGCAGCGGGGTCCTATTGGAAACTAAGGGATGTTAAGGCCTCCTTTTAATAGAGAACCGGAACAAAGCATTAGCACATAGTGAATACATGAACTCCTCAAACTATGGTATCACCGGGAGTGGTCCCGATTATTGTCACTTCGGGGTTGCCGGATCATAATACATAGTAGGTGACTATAGACTTGCAAGATAGGATCTAGAACACACATATATTCATGAAAACATAATAGGTTCAGATCTAAAATCATGGCACTCGGGCCCTAGTGACAAGCATTAAGCATAGCAAAGTCATAGCAACATCAATCTCAGAACATAATGGATACGAGGGATCAAACCCTAACAAAACTAACTCGATTACATGATAAATCTCCTCCAGCCCATCACCGTCCAGCAAGCCTACGATGCAATTACTCACGCACGGCGGTGAGCATCATGAAATTGGTGATGGAGGATGGTTGATGATGACGACGGCGACGAATCCCCCTCTCCGGAGCCCCGAACGGACTCTAGATTAGCCCTCCCGAGAGAGATTAGGCTTGGCAGCGGCTCCGTATTGTAAAACACGATGATTTCTTCTCTTTGTTTTTTTTTCTCCCCGAAAGCCAATATATGGAGTTGGAGTTGGCGTCGGAGGGCCACCAGGGGGCCCACGAGGTAGGGGGCGCGCGCCCCCCACCCTCGTGAGCAGGGTGTGGGCCCCCTGGTCTTCATCTTTTGCGAGGATTTTTCTTTATTTTTTCCAAGGTGTTCCGTGGAGTTTCAGGACATTCCGAGAATCTTTATTTTCTGCACAAAAATCAACACCATGGCAGTTCTGCTGAAAACAGCGTCAGTCCGGGTTAGTTCCATTCAAATCATACAAGTTAGAGTCCAAAACAAGGGCAAAAGTGTTTGGAAAAGTAGATACGACGGAGACGTATCAGTGTTCTTACCCAGTGACAAAAAGGGTTGCAAGACACGTATTGTATTGTTGCCATCGAGGATAACAAGATGAGGTTTATATCATATTGCATGTGTTTATCCCTCTACATCATGTCATCTTGCTTAATGCGTTGCTCTGTTCTTATGAACTTAATACTCTAGATGCATGCTGGATAGCGGTCGATGTGTGGAGTAATAGTAGTAGATGCAGGCAGGAGTCGGTCTACTTGTTATGGACGTGATGCCTATATACATGATCATGCCTAGATAATCTCATAACTATGCGCTTTTCTATCAATTGCTCGATGGTAATTTGTTCACCCACCGTAATACTTATGCTATCTCGAGAGAAGCCTCTAGTGAAACCTATGGCCCCCGGGTCTATCTCTTATCATATTTGCTTTCAATCTACTTTTATTTGCTTCTTTACTTTTTGCATCTATCTTATAAAATACCAAAAAATATATTTATCTTATCATACTATCTTTATTAGATCTCACTTTCGCAGGTGGCCGTGAAGGGATTGACAACCCCTTTATTGTGTTGGTTGCGAGTTCTCAGTTTGTTTGTGTAGGTGCGTGGGACTTTTGAGGAGCCTTCTACTGGATTGATACCTTGGTTCCCAAAACTGAGGGAAATACTTATTCTACACTTTGCTGCATCACCCTCTCCTCTTCGAGGAAAACCAACGCAAGCTCAAGACGTAGCAAGAAGGATTTCTGGCACCGTTGCCGGCGAGGTCTTCGCTCAAGTCAAGACATACCAAGTACCCATCACATACCCATCTCCCTTGCATTTACATTATTTGCCATTTGCCTCTCATTTTCCTCTCCCCCACTTCACCCTTGCCGTTTTATTCGCCCTCTCTTTCCCAATCTCCTCCTCTCTTTTCGCTTGCCGTTTTTCTGTTTGCTTGTGTGTTGGATTACTTGTTGCCATGGCACAAGATAATACCAAGTTGTGTGACTTCTCGAATACCAATAATAATGATTTCCTTAGTACTCCAATTGCTCCTCTTAATAATGATGAGTCTTGTGAAATCAATACCGCTTTGCTGAATCTTGTTATGAAAGATCAATTTGCCGGCTTTCCTAGTGAAGATGCCGCTACTCATGTAAACAATTTTTTTGATTTGTGTGATATGCAAAAGAAGAAAGATACGGATAACGATATTGTCAAATTGAAGTTATTTCCGTTTTCACTTAGAGATCGTGCTAAAGTTTGGTTTTCGTCTTTGCCTAAAAATAGTATTGATTCTTGGAAAAAGTGCAAAGATGATTTTATCTCTAAGTATTTTCCTCCCGCTAAGATCATCACTCTTAGGAACGATATTATGAATTTTAAACAACTTGGTCATGAGCATGTTGCCCAATCTTGGGAAAGAATGAAATTGATGCTTCGCAATTTCCCTACTCATGGTTTGAATTTATGGATGATCATACAAAATTTTTATGCCGGTCTGAACTTTGCTTCTAGAAATCTCTTACACTCGGCCGCGGGTGGCACCTTTATGGAAATCACGTTAGGAGATGCTACAAAATTTCTTGATAATATTACGGCTAATTATTCTCAATGGCACACCGAAAGATCTTCTAGTAAAAAAGTGCATGCTATAGAAGAAATTAATGTTTTGAGTGGAAAGATGGATGAACTTATGAAGATGTTTGCTACTAAAAACACTCCTCTTGATCCCAATGATATGCCTTTGTCTTCCTTGATTGAGAATAATAATGAATCTATGGATGTGAATTTTGTTGGTACGAATAGTTTTGGAAATAATGCTTATAGAGGAAATTTTAATGCTAGACCGTTCCCTAGTAATCCCTCTAATAATTATGGAAATTCCTACAATAATGCTTATGATAATTTTAATAATATGCCCTCTGATTTTGAGAATAGTGTGAAAGAATTTATGATTTCTCAAAAGAATTTTAATGCTTTGCTTGAAGAAAAATTGCTCAAATTTGATGATTTGGCTAGGAACGTTGATAGACTTTCTCTTGATGTTAATTCTCTTAAACTTGGATCTTCTTCTCCTAAGCATGATATCAATGAGTCTCTCAAAGTAATGAGAATTTCCATTGACGAGTGCAAGGAAAGAACCGCTAGATTGCGTGCTAAAAAAGAAAGCTTTATAAAGCGTGTTCTTCTAGTCTTCATGGAAATAATGATGAGGATCTTAAAGTTATTGATGCGTCTCCGATTAGATCTATGTTTTCCAATATGAATTTTGATGATTATGGGAGTGATGATGAATCAACCTTGCCTAGAAGGCGTCCCAAAAATTCGGAGTCTTTAGATCTTGATGCTAAATTTGGTAAAAGTGAGATTGGAGAATCCTCAACTTCTAATAATATTGAACTTACTATCTCGGATTTCAAGGAATTTGATTATGATAATTTCTCTTTAAAAGGTTGTATTTCCTTGTTGCAATCCGTTGTTAATTCTCCTCATGCTTATAGTCAAAATAAAGTTTTTACCAAACATATTGTTGATGCCTTGATGCAATCTTATGATGAAAAACTTAATTTGGAAGTTTCTATACCTAGAAAACTTAATGATGAGTGGGAACCTACTATAAAGATTAGAATTAAAGATTATGAGTGTTTTGATTTGTGTGATTTGGGTGCTAGTGTTTCCACGATTCCGAAAACTTTATGTGATATTCTAGGTTTCCATGATCTTGATGATTGCTCTTTAAATTTGCACCTTGTGGATTCCACCATTAAAAAGCCTATGGGAAGGATCAATGATGTTCTTATCTTTGCAAATAGAAATTTGGTGCCCGTAGATTTTATCGTTCTTGATATAGATTGCAATCTTTCTTGCCCTATTATTCTTGGTAGACCTTTCCTTAGAACGATTGGTGCGATTATTGATATGAAGGAAGGGAACATTAGATTCCAATTTCCTTTAAAAAAGGGCATGGAGCACTTTCCAAGAAAGAAAGTCAAATTACCTTATTAATCTATTATGCGTGCTACTTATGAATTTAATGCCAAAGATGGCACTCATTAGATCTATCTTTGTTTTTATGCCTAGCTAGGGGCGTTAAACGATACCGCTAGTTGGGAGGCAACCCAATTTTCTTTATGTTTTTTGTTTTTGCTCCTATTTAGTGATAAATCTTGCATCTACCTTCTGTTTAGATGTGTTTTTATCTTTTACTTAGTGTTTGTGCCAAGTAGAACCTATAGGATAACCTACGATGATAGTTGATTTGATTCTGCTGAAAAACAAAAACTTTGCACGCACGAATATAATTTTGTTAAATCACAGGAACGTGATTTTGCGTTGATTATTTTTGATACTGTTCAATAAACAAATTTTCCAGGACCCTATTTTGGAAGGATTTTTAGAGTTCCAGAAGTTTGCGTTAGTTACAGATTGCTATAGACTGTTCTGTTTTTGACAGATTCTGTTTTTCATGTGTTGTTTGCTTATTTCAATGCATCTATGGCTAGTAAATTAGTTTATAAACCATAAAGAAGTTGGAATACAGTAGGTTTAACACCAATATAAATAAAGAATGAGTTCATTGCAGTACCTTATGTGGTGGTTTTGTTTTCTTTCACTAACGGAGCTTATAAGATTTCCTGTTGAGTTTTGTGTTGTGAAGTTTTCAAGTTTTGGGTAAAGCTTTTATGGACTATGGAATAAGGAGTGGCAAGAGCCTAAGCTTGGGGATGCCCATGGCACCCCAAGATATTCAAGGATAGCCAAAAGCCTACGCTTGGGGATGCCCCGGGAAGGCATCCCCTCTTTCTTCTTCGTTCATTGGTAACTTTACTTGGAGCTATATTTTTATTCGCCACATGTTATGTGTTTTGCTTGGAGCGTCGTGTATTATATTAGTCTTTGCTTTTTAGTTTGCCACAATCATCCTTGTTGTACACACCTTTTGGGAGAAGCCTATTTTATTAAGAATTTGCTAGAATACTCTATGTGCTTCACTTATATCTTTTGAGCTTGATAGTTTTTGCTCTAGTGCTTCACTTATATCTTTTAGAGCACGGTGGTGTCTTAAGTTTGAAGAAATTGCTAGTCTCTCATGCTTCACTTATATTATTTTGAGAGTCTTTTAGAACATCATGGTATTTGCTATGATCATAAAGTTGGTCCTAGAATGATGAGCATCCAAGTTGGGTATAATAAAAACTATCATAGAAAAGTGAATTGGATGCTATGATCAATTTGATGATTGATAATTGTTTTGAGATATGGATGTAGTGATATTAAAGTAATGCTAGTTGGGTGACTATGAATTTAAAGAATGCTTATGTTGAAGTTTGTGATTCCCGTAGCATGCACGTATGGTGAACCGCTTTGTGATGAAGTTGGAGCACAATTTTATTTATTGATTGTCTTCCTTATGAGTGGCGGTCGGGGACGAGCGATGGTCTTTTTCTACCAATCTATCCCCCTAGGAGCATGCGCGTAGTGCTTTGGTTTTTGATGACTTCTAAATTTTTGCAACAAGTATATGAGTTCTTTTGATTAATGTTGAGTCCATGGATTATACGCACTCTTTCACCCTTCCACCATTGCTAGCCTCTCTTGTACCGTGCAACTTTTGCCGGTACCATACACCCACCATCTACCTTCCTCAAAACAGCCACCATACCTACCTATTATGGCATTTCCATAGCCATTCCGAGATATATTGCCATGCAACTTTCCACCGTTCCGTTCATATGACACGCATTACTTTTGTCATATTGCTTTTTGCATGATCATGTAGTTGACATTGTATTTGTGGCAAGGCCACCTTCATAATTTTCATACATGTCACTCTTGATTCATTGCATATCCCGGTACACCGCCGGAGGCATTCATATAGAGTCATATCTTGTTCTAGCTTTGAGTTGTAAGTCCATAAAAGTGTGATGATCTTCATTATTAGAGCATTGTCCTAGTGAGGAAAGGATGATGAAGACTATGATTCCCCCACAAGTCGGGATGAGACTTCGGACTTTACAAAAAAAAGAGAAAAAAAAGAGAAAGGCCAAAAAGAAAAAAAGAAAGGCCAAAGAAAAAGAAAAAAAGAAAAGAAGAAAAAAAGAAAATAAAAATGAGAGAAAAAGAGAGAAAGGACAATGCTACTATCCCTTTTTCCACACTTGTGCTTCAAAATAGCACCATGATCTTCATGTTAGAGAGTCTATATGTTGTCACTTTCATATACTAGTGGGAATTTTTCATTATAGAACTTGGCTTGTATATTCCAATGATGGGCTTCCTCAAAAATGCCCTAGGTCTTCATGAGCAAGCAAGCTGGATGCACCCCACTTAGTTTCTTTTATTTGAGCTTTCATTATTTATAGCTCTAGTGCATCCGTTGCATGGCAATCCCTACCCACTCACATTGATATCTATTAATGGGCATCTCCATAGCCCGTTGATACGCCTAGTTGATGTGAGACTATCTTCTCCTTTTTGTCTTCTTCACAACCACCATTCTGTTCCACATATAGTGCTATGTCCATGGCTCACGCTCATGTATTGCGTGAAAGTTGAAAAGGTTTGAGATTATAAAAGTATGAAACAATTGCTTGGCTTGTCATTGGGGTTGTGCATGATTAAATACTTTGTGTGATGAAGATAGAGCATAGCCAGACTATATGATTTTGTAGGGATAACTTTCTTTAGTCATGTTATTTTGAGAAGACATGATTACCTTGATTACTATGCTTGAAGTATTACTATTTCTTATGTCAATATGAACTTTTATTTTGTATTCATTTGGATCTGAACATTCATGCCACAATAAAGAAAAAATACATTATGAATTATGCTAGGTAGCATTCCACATCAAAAATTCTCTTTTTATCATTTACCTACTCGAGGACGAGCAGGAATTAAGCTTGGGGATGCTTGATACGTCTCCAACGTATCTATAATTTTTGATTGTTCCATGTTATTATATTACCTCTTTTGGATGTTTATGGGCTTTATTTTACACATTTATATCATTTTTGGGACTAACCTACTAACCGGAGGCCCAGCCCATATTGCTATTTTTTTTGCCTATTTCAGTATTTCGAAGAAAAGGAATATCAAAAGGAGTCCAAACGAAATGAAACCTTCGGGAGCGTGATTTTTGGAACGAACCTGATCCGGAGAGCTTGGAGTGCAAGTCAAGAAGCTCCCGAGGGCCCCACAAGATAGGGGGCCGCGCCCCCCTGTCTCGTGGGCCCCTCGGGCGGTCACCGACGTACTTCTTCCTCCTATATATACCTACGTACCCCGAAAACATCCAGGAGCACCACGACACACAATTTCCACCGCCGTAACCTTCTGATCCGTGAGATCCCATCTTGGAGCCTTCGCCGGCACTCTGCCGGAGGGGGAATCAACCATGGAGGGCCTCTACATCAACATCCTTGCCCCTCCGATGAGTTGTGACTTGTGAGTAGTTTACCTCAGACCTACGGGTCCATAGTTATTAGCTAGATGGCTTCTTCTCTCTTTTTGGATCTCAATACAATGTTCTCTCCCTCTCTTGTGGAGATCTATTCGATGTAAACTCTTTTTGCGGTGTGTTTGTCGAGATCAGATGAATTGTGGGTTTATGATCAAGTTTATCTATGAATAATATTTGAATCTTCTCTGAATTCTTTTATGTATTATTGAGTTATCTTTGCAAGTCTCTTCGAATTATCAGTTTGGTTTGGCCTACTAGATTGGTCTTTCTTGCCATGGGAAAAGTGCTTAGCTTTGGGTTCAATCTTGCGGTGTTCTTACCCAGTGACAAAAAGGGTTGCAAGACACGTATTGTATTGTTGCCATCGAGGATAACAAGATGGGGTTTATATCATATTGCATGTGTTTATCCCTATACATCATGTCATCTTGCTTAATGTGTTGCTCTGTTCTTATGAACTTAATACTCTAGATGCATGCTGGATAGCGGTCGATGTGTGGAGTAATAGTAGTAGATGCAGGCAGGAGTCGGTCTACTTGTTATGGACGTGATGCCTATATACATGATCATGCCTAGATAATCTCATAACTATGCGCTTTTCTATCAATTGCTCGACAGTAATTTGTTCACCCACCGTAATACTTATGCTATCTTGAGAGAAGCCTCTAGTGAAACCTATGGCCCCCGGGTCTATCTCTTATCATATTTGCTTTCAATCTACTTTTATTTGCTTCTTTACTTTTTACATCTATCTTATAAAATACCAAAAATATATTTATCTTATCATACTATCTTTATTAGATCTCACTTTCGCAAGTGGCCGTGAAGGGATTGACAACCCCTTTATTGCGTTGGTTGCGTGTTCTCAGTTTGTTTGTGTAGGTGCGTGGGACTTTTGAGGAGCCTCCTACTGGATTGATACCTTGGTTCTCAAAACTAAGGGAAATACTTACGCTACACTTCGCTGCATCACCCTCTTCTCTTCGAGGAAAACCAACGCAAGCTCAAGATGTAGCATGGCGCTTAGCTCGCCACTCTCTCCCAACTACGGATGTTTTGAACAAAAGGAATATGGCAACACGCGATGCTTGTCCTTTGTGCGGAGCCCCTGACTCATGGCGTCATGCGTTGGTGTCATGCACGGTGGCCCGCTGTACCTGGGCGCTATCTGAACCGACCCTGGTGGCACATATGGCGGCTAACGAGGAGACAAGCGCGAAAAACTGGCTGTTTAAGATGCATGATGACCTTGATCAGAAGTCCTTTACTTTGATGGTTGTGACTCTATGGGCAATATGGTATGCCAGAAGGAGGCGATTCATGAAGGAGTTTTTCAATCCCCGATGCACACTTCATCGTTTGTAACTTCGTACATTAACGAGCTGCAGCAGTTGGAGAAGCTTTGTCGGCGGCGAACACGCATAGCAATGTATCGCGAGGCATGGAGAGGAGCTGGTTACCGTCACCAGTGGGCATAGTGAAGATCAATGTCGACGGTGCTGTTGGGAGCCATAGACAAGGCGGGGCTGTCTCAGCGGTGTGTCGAGATCACACGGGTTTATATTTGGGCTCTTCGGCGGCCGTCTACCGTGGCATAACTGACCCAACAATTCTGAAGACGTTTGCTTGCAGGAAGGCTCTAGATCTTGCTGAGGATCTTCATGTGACAAAGATGAGGATTGCATCGGACTGCAAAGGGGTGATCCTAGACATAAATGACGGAACAGGAGGTCCGCATTCAGCTATAGTACGTGAAATAACGCAACGGAGTAATTTTTTGATTCGGTTCTTTTTGCTTTTGAGCATAGAAACCACAATTTCGAAGCTCACAATCTCGCCAAGTTCGCATGTAATTTAGGGGTAGGCCGCCATGTTTGGCTGGGAGTCCCCCATGACCAACACCGTGTACCTATGAACATTGCTATTATTTAATAAAGCGGAGAGATTTCTCAAAAAAAATGAGGACTTGCGCTAGCTGGTTTCTGGCACTGCAGATCTCCTCCAAGCCTTGCCTGTAAACGCGTGTACGTGCCCCGCCGAGGAACAGGGGGAGGAGTGAAGATGGGTTCCACAAATCATCTCTCGTTTGCCTAATATAAAGTACTCCTAGCGAATATGGAAGTTATACGTGAAGGAAATATGCCCTAGAGGCAATAATAAAGTTATTATTTATTTCCTTATTTCATGATAAATGTTTATCATTCATGCTAGAATTGTATTAACCGGAAACATGATACATGTGTGAATGCATAGACAAACAATATGTCACTAGTATGCCTCTACTAGACTAGCTTGTTAATCAAAGATGGTTATGTTTCCTAACCATGAACAAAGAGTTGTTATTTGATTAACAAGGTCACATCATTAGTTGAATGATCTGGTTGACATGACCCATTCCATTAGCTTAGCACACGATCGTTTAGTATGTTGCTACTGCTTTTATCCATGACATATACATGTTCCTGTAACTATGAGATTATGCAACTCCGTTCTTTGGAGGAACACTTTGGTGCTACCAAACGTCACAACGAATCGGGTGATTATAAAGGAGTACTACAGGTGTCTCCAAAGGCGATGTTGGGTTGGCGTATTTCGAGATTAGGTTTTGTCACTCCGATTGTCGGAGAGGTATCTCTGGGCCCTCTCGGTAATACACATCTTTGAAGCCTTGCAAGCATTACAACTAATGAGTTAGCTGTGAGATGATGTATTACGGAACGAGTAAAGAGATTTGCGTAACGAGATTGAACTAGGTATTGGATACCGACGATCGAATCTCGGGCAAGTAACATACCGATGACAAAGGGAACAACGTATGTTGTTATGCGGTCTGACCGATAAAGATCTTCGTAGAATATGTAGGAGCCAATATGGGCATCCAGGTCCCGCTATTGGTTATTGACCGAGACGTGTCTCGGTCATGTCTACATTGTTCTCGAACCGTAGGGTCCGCACGCTTAAGGTTTCGATGGCGGTTATATTATGAGTTTGTGTATTTTGATGTACCGAAGAAGTTCGGAGTCCCGGATGTGATCACGGACATGACGAGGAGTCTCGAAATGGTCGAGACATAAAGATTGATATATTGGAAGCCTATATTTGAGTTCGAATGGTTCGGGTGAAATCGGATTTTACTGGAACACCGGGGTTACGGAACCCTCCCGGGGTTATTGGGCCTTAGTGGGCCATGAGGAGAAGAGGAAGGGCCGGCCAGGCAGGCGCGCGCCTCCCCCTAGTCCGAATAGGACAAGGAGAGGCGGCGCCCCTTCCCTCTTTCCTCCCCCAATCCTACTCCAACTAGGAAGGGGAGTCCTACTCCGGTGGGAGTAGGACTCCTCCCGCCTCCTCCAAGGGCGGCCGCACCCCCCTTGCTCCTTTATATCTGAGGGGGGGGCACCCTAGGACACACAAGTTGATCTACGGATCGATCCTTAGCCGTGTCGGTGCCCCTCCACCATATTCCACCTCGGTCATATCGTCCGCAAAGCTTAGGCGAAGCCCTGCACCGTAGAACATCAAGATCGTCACCACGCCGTCGTCGACGGAACTCTCCTCCCCAAGCTCTCTTTGGATTGGAGCCCGAGGAGCGTCATCGAGCTGTACGTGTGTCAAGAACTCGGGGCGCCAGAGTAACGGCGCCGGATCGGTCGGATCGCGAGGAGAACGTCGACTACTTCCTCTACGTTGTGATCGCTTCGCCCGGTCTCACGAGGGTGCGTAGACAACACTCTCCCTCTCGTTGCTATGCATCACCATGATCTTGCGTGTGCGTAGGAAATTTTTGAAATTACTACGTTCCCCAACAGTGGTATCAGAGCCTAGGTTTTATGGTTTGATGTTTTGCACGAGTAGAACACAAGTGAGTTGTGGGCGATACAAGTCATACTACCTACCAGCATGTCATACTTTGGTTCAGCGGTATTGTGAGATGAAGCGGCCCGGACCGACATTACGCGTACGCTTACGCGAGACTGGTTTCACCGCTACGAGCACTCGTTGCTTAAAGGTGACTGGCGGGTGTCTGTCTCTCTCACTTTAGTTGAACCGAGTGTGGCTACGCCGGTCCTTGAGAAGGTCAAACGAGTCTATTTGACGAAGTATCGTTGTGGTTTTGATGCGAGGTGAGATTGGTTCTTGCTTAAGCCCGTAGCAGCCACGTAAAATTTGCAACAACAAAGTAGAGGACGTCTAACTTGTTTTTGCAGGGCATGTTGTGATGTGATATGGTCAAGACGTGATGCTATATTTTATTGTATGAGATGATCATGTTTTGTAGCAGGAGCCATATGGTTGTCGCTTTATTGTATGAAATGCAATCGCCCTGTAATGCTTTACTTTATCACTAAGCGGTAGCGATAGTCGTAGAATCATAAGATTGGCGAGACGACAACGATGCTACGATGGAGATCAAGGTGTCGCGCCGGTGACGATGGTGATCATGATGGTGCTGCAGAGATGGAGATCACGAAGCACAAGACGATGATGACCATATCATATCACTTATATTGATTTGCATGTGATGTTTATCTTTTATGCATCTTATCTTGCTTTGATTGACGGTAGCATTATAAGATGATCTCTCACTAAATTATCAAGAAGTGTTCTCCCTGAGTATGCACCGTTGCCAAAGTTCGTCGTGCCCAGACACCACGTGATGATCGGGTGTGATAAGCTCACGTCCATCTACAACGGTGCAAGCCAGTTTTGCACACGCAGAATACTCGAGTTATACTTGACGAGCCTAGCATATGCAGATATGGCCTCGGAACACGGAGACCGAAAGGTCGGCGTGAATCATATAGTAGATATGATCAACATAAGATGTTCACCATTGAAAACTACTCCATTTCACGTGATGATCGGTTATGGTTTAGTTGATTTGGATCACGTGATCACTTAGATGACTAGAGGATGTCTGTCTAAGTGGGAGTTCTAAAGTAATATGATTAATTGAACTAAAATTTATCATGAACTTAGTACCGATAGTATCTTGCTTGTCTATGTTTGATTGTAGATAGATGGCTCGTCTTTGTTGTTCCGTTGAATTTTAATGCGTTCCTTGAGAAAGCAAAGTTGAAAGATGATGGTAGCAACTACACGGATCGGGTCCGTAACTCGAGGATTATCCTCATTGCTGCACGAAGAGTTACGTCTGGATGCACCGCTAGGTGCCGTGCATCTTGCTAATGCAACCGGCGACGTTAAGAACGTCTCGCGAGCAAAGCTGATGACTACTCTATAGTTCGATGTGCCATGCTTTACGGCTTAGAACCGGGACTTCAACGACGTTTTGAACGTCATGGAGCATATGAGATGTTCCAGAGTTGAAGTTGATATTCCAATGAATGCCCGGATTGAGAGATATGAAGTCTCCAATAAGTTCTATAGCTGCAAGATGGAGGAGAATAGTTCGTCGGTGAGCACATACTCAAAATGTCCGGGTATTACAATCACTTGACTCAACTGGGAGTTAATCTTCCGGATGATTGTGTCATTGATGAATTCTTCAATCACGCCACCAAGCTACAAAGGCTTCGTGATGAACTATAATATGCAAGGGTTAGTAAAGACTATACCGAGCTCTTCGCAATGCTAAAGGCTGCGGAGGTAGAAATCAAGAAGGAGCATCAAGTGTTGATGGTCAATAAGACCACTAGTTTCAAGAAGAAAGGCAAAGGGAAGAAGAAGGAACTTCAAGAAGAACAGCAAGCAAGTTGTTGCTCGGAGAAGAAACCCAAGTCTGGACCTAAACCTGAAATCGAGTGCTTCTCCGCAAGCGATCGGTCACCGAAGCGGAACTGCCCCAAGTATTTGGCGGATAAGAAGGATGGCAATGTGAACAAAGGTATATGTGATATACATGTTATTGATGTGTACCTTACTAGAGCTCGCAGTAGCACTGGTATTTGATCTGGTTCATTGCTAATATTTGCAACTCAAACAGGACTACGGATTGCTTAACACGGCAAAGGACGAGGTGACGACTTGGCGTGGGAAATGGTTCCAAAGTCGATGTGATCGCGGTCGGCACGCTACCTCTACATCTACCTTCGGATTAGTTTTAGACCTAAATAATTGTTATTTGGTGCTGCGTTGAGCATGAACATTATATCTGGATCTTGTTTGATGCGAGACGGTTATTCATTTAAATCAGAGAATTAATGGTTGTTCTATTTATATGAGTAATATCTTTTATGGTCATGCACCCCTGAAGAGTGGTCTATTTTTGATGAATCTCGATAGTAGTGATACACATATTCATAATGTTGAAGCCAAAAGATGCAGATTTGATAATGATAGTGCAACTTATTTGTGGCACTGCCGTTTAGGTCATATCGGTGTAAAGCGCATGAAGAAACTCCATACTGATGGACTTTTGGAGTCACTTGATTATGAATCACTTGGCACTTGCAAACCGTGCCTCATGGGCAAGATGACTAAAACCCCGTTCTCCGGTACTATGGAGAGAGAAACAGATTTGTTGGAAATCATACATACAAATGTATGTGGTCCGATGAATGTTGAGGCTCGTGGCGGATATCGTTATTTTCTCACCTTCACAGATGATTTAAGCAGATATGGGTATATCTACTTAATGAAACATAAGTCTGAAACATTTGAAAAGTTCAAAGAATTTCAGAGTGAAGTTGAAAATCATCGTAATAAGAAAATTAAATTTCTACGATCTGATCGTGGAGGTGAATATTTGAGTTACGAGTTTGGTCTACATTTGAAACAATGCGGAATAGTTTCGCAACTCACGCCACCCGAAACACCACAGTGTAATGGTGTGTCCGAACGTCGTAATCGCACTTTACTAGATATGGTGCGATCTATGATGTCTCTTACAGATTTACCGCTATCATTTTGGGGTTATGCTCTAGAGACGGCCGCATTCACACTGAATAGAACACCGTCAAAATCCGTTGAGACGACACCTTATGAACTATGGTTTAGCAAGAAACCAAAGTTGTCGTTTCTTAAAGTTTGGGGATGCGATGCTTATGTGAAAAAGCTTCAACCTGATAAGCTCGAACCCAAATCGGAGAAATGTGTCTTCATAGGATACCCAAAGGAGACAGTTGGGTACACCTTCTATCACAGATCCGAAGGCAAGACATTTGTTGCTAAGAATGGATCCTTTCTAGAGAAGGAGTTTCTCTCGAAAGAAGTGAGTGGGAGGAAAGTAGAACTTGATGAGGTAATTGTACCTTCTCCTTACTTGAAAGTAGTTTGTCGCAGAAACCGGTTTCGAGACATCTACACCAAATAGTGAGGAAGTTGATGATGTTGATCATGAAACTTCAGATCAAGTTACTAGAACCTCGTAGATCAACCAGAGTAAGATCCGCACTGAGTGGTACGGTAATCCTATTCGAAATCATGCTACTAGATCATGATGAACCCACGAACTATGAAGAAGCGATGGTGAGCCCAGATTCGCAAAATGGCTTGAGGCCATGAAATCGAGATGGGATCCATGTATGAAAACAAAGTATGGACTTTGGTTGACTTGCCCGAGGGTAGGCAAGCAATAGAAAACAAGTGGATCTTCAAGAAGAAGACCGACGACGACGGTAATGTTCTTGTCTACAAAGCTCGACTTGTCGCAAAGGGTTTTCGACAAGTTCAAGGGATTGACTACGATGAGACCTTCTCACCCGAAGCGATGCTTAAGTCTGTCCGAATCATGTTAGCAATTGCCGCATTTTATGATTATGAAATTTGGCAAATGGATGTAAAGACTGCATTCTGAATGGATTTTCGGAAGAAGAGTTGTATATGATGCAACCAAAAGGTTTTATCGATCCAAAGGAGCTAACAAAGTGTGCAAGCTCCAATGATCCATTTATGGACTGGTGCAAGCATCTCGAGTTGGAATAAACGCTTTGATAGTGTGATCAAAGCATTTGGGTTCATCTGAGACTTTTGGAGAAGCTTGTATTTACAAGAAAGTGAGTGGGAGCTCAGTAGCATTTACGGTATTATATGTAGATGACATATTACTTGATCGGAAATGATATAGAATTTCTGGATAGCATAAAGGGATACTTGAATAAGAGTTTTTCAATGAAAGACCTCGGTGAAGCTGCTTACATATTGGGCATCAAAATCTATAGAGATAGATCAAGACGCTTAATTGGACTTTCACAAAGCACATACCTTGACAAAATTTTGAAGAAGTTCAAAATGGATCAAGCGAAGAAAGGGTTCTTGCACGTGTTACAAGGTGTGAAGTTGAGTAAGACTCAATGCCCGACCACCGCAGAAGATAGAGAGAAAATGAAAGATGTTCCTATGCTTCAGCCATAGGCTCTATCATGTATGCAATGTTGTGTACCAGACTGATGTGTGCCTTGCTATAAGCTTAGCAGGAGGTACCAAAGTAATCAAGGAGTGGATCATCGGACAGCGGTCAAGAACATCTGAAATACGAAAAGGACTAAGGATATGTTTCTCGTATATGGAGGTGACAAAGAGCTCATCGAACAGTTACGTTGATGCAAGCTTTGACACGATCCGGACGATTCTAAATCGCAGACCGGATACGATTTACACTAAACGGAGGAGCTGTCGGTTGGTGCAGTTCTAAACAAAGCGTCAGAGCGGGATCTACATGTGAAGCGGAGTACATAGCAGCTTCGAAAGCAGCTAATGAAGGAGTCTGGATGAAGGAGTTCATATCCGATCTAGGTGTCATACCTAGTGCATCGGGTCCAATGAAAATCTTCTGTGACAATACTGGAGCAATTGCCTTAGCAAAGGAATCCACATTTCACAAGAGGACCAAGCACATCAAGAGACGCTTCAATTCCATCCGGGATCTAGTCCAGGTGGGAGACATAGAGATTTGCAAGATACATACGGATCTGAATGTAGTAGACCCGTTGACTAAGCCTCTTCCACGAGCAAAACATGATCAACACCAAGACTCCATGGGTGTTAGAATCATTACTATGTAATCTAGATTATTGACTCTAGTGCAAGTGGGAGATCAAGGAAATATGCCCTAGAGGCAATAATAAAGTTATTATTTATTTCCTTATTTCATGATAAATGTTTATCATTCATGCTAGAATTGTATTAACCGGAAACATGATACATGTGTGAATGCATAGACAAACAATATGTCACTAGTATGCCTCTACTAGACTAGCTTGTTAATCAAAGATGGTTATGTTTCCTAACCATGAACAAAGAGTTGTTATTTGATTAACAAGGTCACATCATTAGTTGAATGATCTGGTTGACATGACCCATTCCATTAGCTTAGCACACGATCGTTTAGTATGTTGCTACTGCTTTTATCCATGACATATACATGTTCCTGTAACTATGAGATTATGCAACTCCGTTTACGGAGGAACACTTTGGTGCTACCAAACGTCACAACGCGAATCGGGTGATTATAAAGGAGTACTACAGGTGTCTCCAAAGGCGATGTTGGGTTGGCGTATTTCAAGATTAGGTTTTGTCACTCCGATTGTCGGAGAGGTATCTCTGGGCCCTCTCGGTAATACACATCATCGAAGCCTTGCAAGCATTACAACTAATGAGTTAGCTGTGAGATGATGTATTACGGAACGAGTAAAGAGATTTGCGGAACGAGATTGAACTAGGTATTGGATACCGACGATCGAATCTCGGGCAAGTAACATACCGATGACAAAGGGAACAACGTATGTTGTTATGCGGTCTGACCGATAAAGATCTTCGTAGAATATGTAGGAGCCAATATGGGCATCCAGGTCCCGCTATTGGTTATTGACCGGAGACGTGTCTCGGTCATGTCTACATTGTTCTCGAACCGTAGGGTCCGCACGCTTAAGGTTTTGATGACGGTTATATTATGAGTTTGTGTATTTTGATGTACCGAAGAAGTTCGGAGTCCCGGATGTGATCACGGACATGACGAGGAGTCTCGAAATGGTCGAGACATAAAGATTGATATATTGGAAGCCTATATTTGGAGTTCGGAATGGTTCCGGGTGAAATCGGGATTTTACCGGAACACCGGGGGGTTACCGGAACCCTCCCGGGGGTTATTGGGCCTTAGTGGGCCATGAGGGAGAAGAGGAAGGGCCGGCTAGGGCAGGCCGCGCGCCCCCTCCCCCCCTAGTCCGAATAGGACAAGAGAGAGGCGGCGCCCCCCCTTCCCTCTTTCCTCCCCCAATCCTACTCCAACTAGGAAAGGGGGGGAGTCCTACTCGGTGGGAGTAGGACTCCTCCGGCCCGCCTCCTCCAAGGGCCGACCGCACCCCCCCCTTGCTCCTTTATATCTGAGGCGGGGGCACCCTAGGACACACAAGTTGATCTACGGATCGATCCTTAGCCGTGTGCGGTGCCCCTCCACCATATTCCACCTCGGTCATATCGTCGCAAAGCTTAGGCGAAGCCTGCGCCGTAGAACATCAAGATCGTCACCACGCCGTCAGGTCGACGGAACTCTCCTCCCCAAGCTCTACCGGATTGGAGCCCGAGGAGCGTCATCGAGCTGTCACGTGTGTCAAGAACTGGGCGCCGAGTAACGGCGCCGGATCGGTCGGATCGCGAGGAGAACGTACGACTACTTCCTCTACGTTGTGATCGCTTCCGCTTCGGTCTGCGAGGGTACATAGACAACACTCTCCCCTCTCGTTGCTATGCATCACCATGATCTTGCGTGTGCGTAGGAAATTTTTTGAAATTACTACGTTCCCCAACAATACGCTGCTAGAACAGTGTGATACAGATAACAATACAGGCTAGAGCAGCATCTTCAGCAGTGTTATTTAACTTTCTGGAGCAAATGGATAGCTAACTGGAGCACGTCGCATACGACAGTGCTGCATGTGTCAGAATGAAGAGATAGCACAGTGTCACGGTACATGGTGAGGGACGATGGACAAGTTGGCACCGTGGTGAAAGCCGTGTCGGTGTGTGATTGAGCATTTAATTATAAACCATCCTCTATGCTATTATTAAATTCATTTAAAATTCACCATTTTGTTTGTGCATTTAACTTATCATCGCTAAGATTTTCTAGTGACGCTTCTCTCATTTTCTAAATTGAACTTTCATAATCAGCCAACTAATAGATGTGCAATTTTCTTTTCTTTTAAATAGACCCTATCCCACTGCGCATGGCGGGATTAAATGTTCAATCACACACCAAATATACACATGCAACACAGAATATGAAGATAAACCTAAGCTGATCTAGCATAGTGACAAGTTCACACTAATTCATCTCAAAATTACGTTCACACTAACTAGCTTACTCAATACACGTTAATGATTCTGTTGCAGCTGTAGAGGATGGTGCACTAAGACAAGAAGGCTGTGTGGTGCATTAATCCTAGTAAGTGAGGTGGTCAGGTGTGTTGCAGTTTGTCAACTACTTATGATTTATCGCTCAAGTGGTCTGCTGCACATCAATGCAAAATTAACTTCAAACTCTTATGGCTTGTGAGGCATGCACACTTATTGACCAACAAATACGTTGCATACCATTCCTGTGAATTCTATATACGTGAGGCGTACTATAAATACGGCACGAATCCCGAAGAAATGAAGGGTGCGGATTACATCCTCGCGTGGCACCATGTCCACTCGTGATTTATCGTTCATTTTCTTTCTTTAACTGAGCCCAACTAGAGCAACAAACTTCTGACTTCCTAATTTAAAAAAAACGTATGACTTCTTGTAAGTACAAAAAAAAAGCTTCTGACTTCCTATTTCAGAAACGTGAACTGCACGTACGTTGGCAACTTCTGAGAATGTGTATTTAAAGAACGAATTGTGGAGAGGTTAGATGTGCCATACACTCTTTTGAACTTCTAGATTTGTTATAAGTCAAACTTTTGTCTTCTTCTATAAAGCTACGGTACACAATTTGTGTACTCTCGAACAAAAAACCTTTGTACTGTATGTTGACCAAGTCCATATAAAAATGGGAATGCCAACATCTATAACACAAAACTGGTTTCATTAGATTCACCATAAAATATATTTCATGCTACATAATATTTGAGGCTGTGAATTTTGTTGTAAACTTTGTCAGATCTGTAGAAGTTTGACTTAGAACAAACCTAGAACTTTAAATATTTTAAAATAAAAAGAGTACATTTTAGTTTTGGGCTTAGTCCATTGCTTGGCCGACTTTGACTTTTTCTTGGTGGAAAAGAAGTATAAGCATATTAATCGGAAATACACATCTCCTAGTGTTTAGATCGAAACGATTGAGAAAAGGACACTCGTTTTGACAAGTAGGATCCAAGTCAGAAATTGCTAATGGAGCTGAGCTCTATGATGCTCAAAAGTAAAAGAAATCAAAAATTAAAATTTTAAGTTTCAAATATTCCTGAAAAAACACATGTGCTGCATTGGGATGTACACTACAACGGTAAAAAAAACAAATTTTTATTTGTGTAGATCACATCATAAACATATTTTCATCGTGAAAATGTACAAACTTGTAACCAACATCCCTATGCACATGTGCAATTTTTTTCAAAAAGAAAAAAGAAACTTCAAAATGTGATTTTGAATTGTTTTAAAATTTGGGCCCCATGAATCCACTCTCCATCCAAGTGTTCTATGTAAATGAGTTCACTCCAACCAAACATATATGATACTATATCTCAAAAACTCTAAATTCTCATTCTTTCTGTCTCTCGAACCAAACCATCTCACATGCTAGGTAGCGAGAAGAGAAATCGATCCGTCAACGCGGTGCGGCTAATTTGGTACCTAGGAGATACACCTAATGTATGAACTCTACATGTAGTGGCCCTATCAGATTTCCTCTAATCCTAATAAAAAAAATCTTGATACCATTATTTTCTATCATGAGTGTCGAGACATTAAAGTTATTATGCTCGCCACAAAAAAATGTATACAGTGTTTTTAAGTCAATAATACTCGTAACAATTATACATGAACTTTTTTCTGAGGCTATTTATTAAAAAAATAGAGAGAAGAGGCAATTTGTTCATAAACTTTTTATTTTGAGCCGATTTCCTCATAAACGAGTCTAATTATTTACATTAGCCCTGGTCGCAGTGGGCCCCGGCTCTCCAGTCGAATATAGGCCGCACATCGAGTCGGGCCCAAAGCCCAAATAGCTTTGCTGCTGCTGCGTACTGCCTATTGCGAAGCCACGAACCCCTAAAAAGAATACTGCGAAGCCACGAAGGAGGCGAGGGTTTCGCCATCGACCTCGCCGCGGAGGTTTCGCCGCCCAATCCACCCCCTCAATCACCGCCGTTTCCTCCCAGTTCTCCCATCCCCGGCCGGCGCCGCCCTTCCTGGGTCGTCGGCTCCTCCGAGCCCGAGGTACGGATTTGGGTCCATTCCTTTTCCTTCTCGAGCAACCTTGGTGAGCCAGCCGAGGCGATGTCGATTCCTCCACCTGAACTTGGTCGATTCCGCTCTGTAATGCCTGCGTAGCACCGGTTCTGCACCTGCTTTGTTACTTCCATCACGTATTCCATCACGTATTGCCTAGGTCGACTTATTTGTCGCGCTTGGCCAATTTAGGCCGCTGTTGTGTGTGGACCTGGAAGCTCTGTGAAATGCTAGAGGAAATAGCTTGGTTTAGTCAGTAAAATCTGTTCTGGGGTGTGCAGAAATATTTTTATACTCGTCTGATTTGTGGGGTGGTATTTCCATATACGAGTTCAGTTCGGCAGGATGTGGGTTTGTTGTTCAATTATAATTGGTATCTTTGTGCATTATCACCCCATCCAACAGAAATTTATATAATTAGGTCGTTTGTTAAATTTAATATTCCTTACATCACTTCTTGTTTCCACGGAATGGATGCAAATAGGATGCTGCTGCTGCAGCATTAATTTACCGTTTTATTGTGAAGATAAACACTCGTATAAAAGGAACTTCAAAGTTTAGTCACTGTTTCCTTCTACATTATTTGTTACAGCTGTTATCTGGTTATCTTGGTATGTTCCACCCTGATCATAATTTTTTTTAGTCCAGCGCCTGCAAAGCCTCGAGGTTGCCCAAGTTGTGCAGCTGCAGTACTCGATGGAGGATCTCCTGGAGCCACTGCTTGCAGATATCATCAAGAGGATTACCGTGTCGAGTGATCTCAATTCTCTTTGCCTCGTGTCAAAGCAGCTCTGTGCCGTCGAGGCGGAGCATAGGGGTGCTATCCGTGTTGGCTGTGGTGTTGACCCTACAACGGAAGCCTTGACATCACTGTTCTCCCGGTTCTCCAATTTGTGGAAAGTGGAGATCAGTTACTCTGGTTGGACGCCCAGTCACGGGGACCAGGTGAACAACGAAGGCATCCTTGTTCTATCGCATCATTGCCCCTTGCTGTCTGATCTCACCTTAAGCTTCTGTGCACACATTGATGATGCTGGCCTTAGTTATCTAGCTTACTGCAAAAAGTTGAGGTCCCTCAGGCTGAGCTTTGCACCAGCAATAACTTCTACTGGGATTTTCCGGGTGGCCGTTAGTTGCTGCTATCTCTCTGTTCTCCACCTTGTTGACTGTATAGCAATAGAGAGCGTGGAGTGGCTGGAGTATCTTGGGAGATATGGATCATTAGGGGAACTTGTTCTAAAGGATTGTGATGGAATCAGTCAGTATGACCTCCTAAAGTTTGGTCCAGGATGGAGGAAGCTCCAAAGGTTTGAGTTTGAGATTAATGGAGCTTACTGGCTGAGTGAGCACCCTGATCCCTCATACGTGGTTGGCTACCCATATAGCTATGACATTTGCTGTGATAATTTGAAGGATCTTAGGTTGGCTCATATTGTAACTAAGCCGGAAATTGGACTCCGTTTTCTCCTGGGGAAGTGCAAAGCATTGGAGACACTTTACCTGGAGTATGTTATTGGTCTAAATGAGGATGAGATGATTGCACTATTCCAGAGGCGCTGCAACCTTAAAACCATCTCACTTCGGCTCATGCCTCTGCGCTGTGAAGATCATTGGTTTAGGACGGCATTGACTGATGACAGCCTAGAGGTCCTAGCTCTAAGCTGCCCTATGCTTCAGGTTGTTGAGCTCACTTTCACATTTTGTGAACCCTCTTATCCTGCTGAAATAGGCTTCACACAGAAGGGTATTGTGACGCTTATCCAATCATGTCCGATTCGTGTTCTTGTGCTAAATGGTGCCAGCATATTTGATGATGAGGGCATGAAGGGCCTGTCATCCACACAGTTCCTGGAGAAGCTCGAGCTCGTGGATTGCTGCTCTATAACTGATACTGGTATGTACCTCATTGCTCAGGCTCCTTGTTTGAGTCACCTCACACTCCGGAAATGTGGTAGTGTGACAGATGATGGGTTGGCTGCATTGGCACGTTCACAGAAGTTGGAGTCACTGACCGTTATAGGCTGCCGCCGGATCTCTCAGGAGGGTGTGCACGGTGCTGCCAAATCAGTTTGCTACTCATCTGAGATTGAAAGCCATGACAGCCTAAAAGGAATGAACGTGTACAGGAAAATACGCCAGTCGCCCTGAATTCAGTCTTTGGCTGTTAATTTGTGTTGCTATATATTGGCAGAACTTCAATACCACAACAGTATGAAAGTAACTTGGAGGACAGTTGCACCTGCCATTTCCTTCTGGCAAGTTCCAATTGGCTTCAGATGTTCTAGACTTGTTTTGGCAGTGTGAGATTCGTTTTAGAAATTTGCCAGAATTCATGCATATTATGGCTAGTCGTTTGTGCCGGTTCTGGTCTTTCGTGTGTTCGTTGTGCGGCACCTTCTCCATTTATTCTCCATGTTCAGCGCCTGATGTGCGATTCCTGCCGTAGCAATAGTGCTTATGATCTATGTGAGTACATTGTAGTGATTCTTGCTGACAGTAATCACTAATCAGTGGGCATTTGGGGCACTTGCCTGAGCATATCATGTTGTTTTTCTTCGTACATCTCAGCTCAATCCTGGTATGATGCATTGTTCATCACATCCACCAAGGAAGAGTTTTCGATTAATCCTTTTGTTGTAGCTATCTGAATGGTGTCCTTCATCTGTTTGAGATCTCCAAACATGATACCCTTTTATTTTTATATTCTCGGTGTTCTAAATTTCAAAAAAATTATCAGGTTCTTTTGGCTGCTTGAGTAATATTTAAGGTTCAGGCGTAATTGAGCACATTAAACCTGGAGATGAGATCTGCTAACCATTGTTTTAAAACAGTTTATGCTACAGATAGGAATTTTCTGAACTTGTCAACTCAACACATCTGCGCACATGAAAGAAATGCCCTTTTACTACACTGAACATTCAATATTCCATCGTTACACTAAAGAAGGCAAGATCTATGTGAAATGGCAGAGAAAACATATACGATGGCTGAAACTACTCAACGGGTCGCTATTTGAATTTCCTTTTAGCCAGCTTTCTGTTTTTGCTTTTCTGCTTTATTAGTGATATGAAGGCTACAAGATCCAAGACTTCAGGTTGCTAGATGCATCCGGTTTTGTACCGGGTTAAAACCTAACGGGCATGTTCCGGCTGGCCCTCTTATGCGTATCTGAAAGCCATAAAACCCCTAGCTAGAGTCACAATTTTCCTGTCCAAAAAATCGCTGGCAAACAACTGTGAGATGGTCAGTTAACTCTGAACCTGACACATCAGGCGTTACACAGAACCAGTGAGGTGCCGGCTACGTGTGAATGACCGTGAAGGGAAAGGTATACTGAAATGTGTGAATGCTTTTTTTCTTATACATGCCGACTTTTTATTAAATACATGTTGAACATTTTTTAGATACATCAACATTTTTAAAATATATATTGAATATTTATACGAATATGTATTAAACATTTGTAAAATGCACATTGACCTTTTTAAATAAATGTTGATGTTTTTTTGTACAACGTGATCATTTTGAAACACCCATTAAACAATTTTGAGAATGTGCAAACATCTGTTAAGTGTTAGAACATTTCTTTCCTAAAAGAGAGGACAATTATATATGTTATGAACATTTTTTTAAAATTGCAAGAATATCTTTTTCGTTTCAAGTTCTTTAAAATTTCATGAAACACATTTTTAAACGTGTCCAACATTTTTTTAATGTCATGGACACTACAAAGTGATCATTTTGAAACACCCGTTGAACAATTTTCAACAATTTCATGAACAATCTTTGAAACGTTCGAACATTTGTTTAGTGTTAGAACATTTCTTTCCTAAATGGAAGGAACAGTTTTATATGTTATGAATATTTTTCTGAAATTGCGAGATTTTTTTTCATTTCATGCTTTTAAAAAAAGTTGAATCTTTTAAACGTGCCAACATTTTTTGAATGTCATGAACGTATTTTTGAACGGTATGAATATTTTAAAAAATTACGCCATTTTTAAAGAAAATCATTAACATTTTATAGAATTTCAGGAACAAATTTTTAAACGTGTGAAATTTTTTAAATGACTATATGGCATGGAAAGTTTTTAAAAAATGGATGAATATTTTTTAATGTGCGGCGATTTTAAAATAATAAGTAAATTAATATTTATATATAATATATATAATCAAAATATAAAAAGGTAAATACAAATGGAAAAACGCAATGGTCTGACCCACAATTGCGTCACCTGAGGCTAGTCGTCCATCATTTTCGTTAGATGTGAGGCATAGACAGTCCCTACAAATTGACTTGCTAGCACACATTCCGAGCACTAACTCCCCAATGGAATATGGGCCTCATCGTCAAGTCGGGCCAAGCTCAAGCTAGCTTTTGCTGCTGCTGCTGCATATTACTCATGTCACGAGGGTCCCTAAAAAAAACTCATGTTGAGAGGAATGCGAGGGTTTTGTTGCCGACCACTCGACCTTGACGTGGAGGTTCCCCCAGCCATTTCTTCCAACCTTTGGTCGTCGTTGTTGTCGCCCAGCTCCCCCTTTCGGGCCGACGCCTCCTCTCCTGGCCCGTCAGCTCCTCTGAGGTACGTATTTGGATCTATTACCTTCCCTTCTCGAGCAACATTGGTTGAGCCAGCCGATCGAGGCGATGTCGATTCTTCCACTTGAGCTTTGTCGCTTCTTAAAAGTTAAATTAAGGCAACAACTAATTCACTTAGGCACACATTCTGATGTGCGATGCTTTTTTTTCCTTGTTCATTAAAGTCGGTTAGTTTCGTTTAGAACAAAATTATTTTTTTTAGGGTAAAATAGTTTGTCTTTTAAGAACACGAGATTCAGTTAGTGTGGGTCGAACATGGGCCGCATCATCAAGTCGGGCCGAAGCCCAAGCCACCTTCGTTGCTGCTGCGTACTAATTCGAGCTCCCGAAGCCAGCCGACGCTCTCGCCGCGAGGGTTTTGCCGTCGACCTCGCCGCCCAATCCGCCCCCCGTGGTCACCGCCGTTCCCGCCCAGCTTCCCCCTTTCCGGTCGGCGCCGCCCTTCCTGGTTCGTCGGCTCCTCCGAGGTACGGATTTGGGTCCATTCCCTTCCCTTCCCTTCTCGAGCAACATTGGTTCGATGTCGATTCTTCCACCATGTACTTGGATCTGTTGATGCACTTGGCCCACTACGTATGATCCTGGAATATCTTCTGAGTAATCCTAGAGGAAATAGCCTGGTTTAATTTTAGTAAGACATGTTCTTTAGGGCCTAGGATTTGCCCTTCCAGATACGAGTTCAGTTCAGCAGGTGGATGTTTAATTATCTTGTGGTGTTGTAGTTGTTCTAATTGGTATATTTGTAGACTATAATTCAGGCGTCAGATTAATTTGATTTTCCTTATAACATTTTTTTTGTTCATGATATGGATACAAGTATTGGGCTTTTACATTAGGTGATTGTTCCAAGATAAGCACGTAATTAGGTCACTGTTCCATCATAGGCACATAAATCTTTCAACAGATATAAAAAATTTCAATGATTCACTGATGTTTCCTTTTACATTAGTTCTTGAGGACAGCTCTTATTGGGTTATCTTGTCGTGTTCCATTCTGACAGTATAATCTTTATTTCAGTGCCTGCTGAGATACTCAATGGAGGATCTCCCAGAGCCACTGCTTGCAGAGATCGTCAAGAGGATTACCAAGACAAGTGATCTTAATTCTCTTTCCCTCGTGTCGAAGCAGATCTGCACCGTCGAGGCGGAGCACAGATATGCTATCCGCCTTGGCTGTGGACTCAACCCTTCAACAGAAGCTTTGGTATCACTGTTTTCCCGGTTCTCTAATTTGATGAAAGTAGAGATCAATTACTCTGGGTGGAAGTCTATTAACATGGGCCAGTTGAACAACCAAGGTCTCCGTGTTCTGTCATCTCACTGCCCCTCGCTGTCTGATCTTGCTTTAAGCTTCTGCTCTTACATCAATGACATTGGTCTTGGTTATCTAGCTGACTGCAAAAATTTGAGGTCCCTCAGGCTGAACCGTGTACCAGCAGTCACTTCTACTGGGATTTTTCGGGTGGCGGTTAGTTGCAGGTATCTCTCTGTTCTCCACCTTGTTGATTGTACGGCAGTAGACAATGGGGAGTGGCTGGAGTACCTTGGGAGGTATGGATCACTGGGGGAACTTGTTGTAAAGGATTGCGATGGAATCAGCCAGTATGACCTCTTAAAGTTTGGCCCAGGGTGGGGGAATCTCCAAAAATTTGAGTTTGAGATTAATGGAAACTACTGGATGTCAGGGGCCTCTGACCCCTCCTACGTGTCTGGTTACCCATATAGGTATGACATCTGCTGTGATAGCTTGAAGGATCTTAGGTTGGCTCATATTATAACCGAGCCAGAAACTGGACTCCGTTTTCTCTTGGGGAAGTGCAAAGCATTGGAGACACTTTACCTAGAGTATGTGATTGGTCTAAAAGAGAATGAGATGATTGCGCTATTCCAGAGGTGCAGCAACCTTAATACCATCTCACTTCGGTTCATGCCTCTGCGGTGTGAAGATTATGAGTTTAGGACGCCATTGACTGATGCTAGCCTTAAAACTCTAGCTCTCAGCTGCCCTATGCTTCAGGTTGTAGAGCTCACATTCACATTTTGCGAACCCATGTATCCAACAGAAATAGGTTTCACACAAGAGGGTATTGTGGCGCTCGTCCAATCTTGTCCAATTCGCACTCTTTTGCTAAATGGTGCCAGCATTTTGTATGACGAGGGGTTGAAGTGCCTCTCATCCTCACAGTTCCTGGAGAAGCTTGAGCTCGTGGATTGCAGGTCTATAACCGATGCTGGTATGAATTTCATTATATTGGCTCCTTGCTTGAGCAATCTCACCCTCCGCAAATGCAAGAAAGTGACAGATAATGGAATGGCTGAGCTGGCACGTTCACGGAAGTTGGAGTCACTGACCGTTATAGGCTGCTGTCAGATCTCTCAGGAGGGTGTGCAAGGGGCTGCCAAATCAGTTCGCTACTCTGCAGAGACTGAAAGCCACAGCAGTCTAAAAGGAATGAACATGGACAGGGACATGAACAGGAAAAGACGCCGGTCGCCCTGAATCCAATCTTTGGCTATTAATTTGTGTTTGCTATATATCAGCAGAAGCTTGAAAACGCAAAACTATGAAAGTAAATTCGGAGGACAGGTCCACCTGCCATTTCCTTGCGAGAAGTTTTAATTGGCTTTGGATGTTCTAGACTTGTTTTGGTAATGCGAGATATGTTTTAGGAGTTTGCCATAATTCTTGCGTATGTTATGGCTGTAGCTTCAATTTGTAATCGCTTTGCATTGCTCATACCAGTAAGGTCTACTTCCTTTGATTGAGATCTCCAAACATTGCACCCTATTATTCTTATAGCTTGAGTGTTTGGATTTCAAAAGAATATCTCTGAGGTTCTTTTGCCTGCTTGTGCAACATTTAAGGTTCAGGCGCCATTGAGTGCATTAAACCTGGAGATTCGATCTGCTAACCGTTTCTTTACAGTGGTTTCAGTGTTAGGCGGGAATTTTCATAACTTATCGACACAACACATGTGCACATATGAAACAAAGCAAAGAGATTACGAACAAGGAACGTATGCCTTTTTCTTAGACTGAACATACATGGTAATAGTTCTGTGCAAAACGGCAGAGAAAACAGATATGGTATTGCATCTCAGACTATCACTTGATGCAATATAGTGTAGCGCAAAAAGCATGCCATTTACTGAGGGTTCAAGTGATGTCTGTAGCGCCATCCTGCTTCATGTATAAGATTGTAAGGGCATCAGGCATTGCACAGAAGAACCGGTGAATGGCGACAGCGCCCTGCCTGGGATTAAACCTGATGCGAGGGGATGCCTGCACTGCACTTTGGGTTCTCATCTGCAGGATTTCATTCACAACAGAGAACCCTTGAGTAGAGAAGATCTGCGAGACAATCAGCCAGATACATGCAGATGCACAACATTTCTAACACCCGGGAATCGGTCGGCCCAGCGCCTATAACCTGCAATCAGTACGAAATGAAGGTTCGATGATTATGCTTCAGAACTCACACACCAAATGAGTGCCCTGTTTTCTTCCTCTTCATTTGTAAGATCAACAGTTACTGTGTTTACCTGATGCAATGGTTTGCTTTTGGTTAAACTGTTTTTTCAGAAATCAAAATTGAAATCCATACATGATCTGACATGTTTTTTTAAAGATGGTGCTGGTTTATGACACCATTTGATCCTCATCGTCTGCAATGATGTGTATTTGTACTAGCTAGACATCAAATTACACTTGAACAGCTCATGTGTAAAAATTTGAAAAAGGGAAAATAAATAGACCGACCCAGTGATTCCTCAAGTATGCGGCCTGATTCTAGTTACAGTGCCAAGTACAGTACAGTTACAGTGTTAAGTATACAATACATAACTGATGTGTACTTTGACAAGAATGCACGGCGGAGGAGCTCCGGCAACGCCTGCTGCTCTGGTGCGAGCCTCCTGTCTTTCTCCCCGCCGTCCGTCCATCACCACGCCTTGCTCTCCCCGCCAGCCATCGATGGCCCTGCCTTGCTCGAAGCCAAAAAAAAGAGTGCTCTAAAATGCATCTATTTGAGTCCTGAATTTTGTTTTTTTAATGTCCAGGCCTGCAAGGACGTCTTTTAAAGGTGAAATTTTGCACGATGTCAGAACATTTGTTGGTGTTCAGCAAAAAATAATCAGGTTTTTATATATTTCACTATTTTTTATTAATGCACTGTTCATGTGAGTGTATTTGAGCTCGGGAGCAGATAATCCATGTCCGGAATGAAGACGCTTTTGTTTTTATTTATCATAAACTGTGAACCTACGCGGTAGTATGTCTATGAAAAAAATTCAATCTCTCGCTTAATGCACAAACTTAAACTTACTCTAATTTTAAAGTTAAACAAAGTCGTATTATTTGTGAACAGTGAGTTTAGTTCTGCAATGTTACAATAAGTTAAACCGTTCGAGTGTTAAATTAATACGAAACCCAAATGACCTTTTTTTACAAGAGGGCATTGTGGCGCTCATCCAATCTTGTCCAATTCGCGCTCTTTTGCTAAATGGTGCCAGCATTTTGTATGACGAGGGGATGGAGGGCCTCTCATCCGCACAGTTCCTGGAGACACTTGAGCTCGTGGATTGCATGTCTGTAACTGATGCTGGTATTAGTCACATTATTCAAGCTCCTTGCATGAGTAGTCTCATCCTCCGCAAATGTGAGAACGTGACAGATCGTGGAATGGCTGAGCTGGCACGTTCACAGAAGTTGGAGTCCCTGACTGTTATAGGCTGCCAGCAGATCTCTCAGGAAGGTGTGCATGGTGCTGCCAAATCAGTTCGCTACTCGGCAGAGATTGAAAGCCACGACAGTCTAAAAGGAATGAACATGAACAGGAACAGGAAAAGACGTCGATCGCCCTGAATCCCGTCTTTGGCTATTAATTCGTGTTTGTTACATATCAGCAGAAGTTTGAAACCCCAGATCTATTCAAGTAAACTGGGAGGACAGGTGCACCTGCTATTTCCTTGCGACAAGTACCAATTGGCTTCGCATGTTCTAGACAGAATTCTTGCTTATGTGATGACAGTAGCTTCGATTTGTAATATCTTTGCTTTGCTCCTATTTGTAAGGTCTGCTTCCTCTGATTGAGATCTCCTAACATTGCAAAATTTTATTCTTATAGCTTCAGTGTTTGGATTTCAAAAGAATATCAGGTTCTTTTGCCTGCTTGTGCAACATTTAAAGTTTGGGCATCATTGAGCGCACTAAACCTGGAGATTCGATCTGCTAGCCGTTTCTTTAGAGCAGTTTCTGCGCTAGATGGGATTTTTCATAACTTATCGACATAACACATTTGCACAGTATGAAACAAAGCAAAGAGGTTACGAGCAAGGAAGAAATGCTTTGTCACACTGAACATACATGTACATGGTGATATTTTTGTGCAAAATGGCAGAGAAAACATATATGGTATTGTATCTCAGCCTATCACTTGTGTAGTGTAAAAAAGGCACCATCAAGCGAACACATTGAGAAGTACTCCCTCTGTCCCGGAATATAAGAACATTTTTGGCACTATGCTAGTGTTAAAAACGTCTTATATTTTGGGACGGAGGGAGTAAATATCAAGAGAAGCAACACACATGCCGCAGGGTAAACAAAGGCTCCATTGAAGAGAAGAATCTTTGCGAAGGAAAAATGATCTCACTCGAGAGATGATGTCATGATTACCTGATGCAAACCTGTGTCGTGGTTAATTAAACTGCTCCATATCATCGTCAGGGATATATCATGTAGAGTAGACAATTCAGAAAGTCACCATCAGGGAAAGACATCTAGGGTTTGAGAATTTCACAATGGTCTTGGGGTCAAAGTCTGTGCAGTTCAAGAGAAACTATGTGGAGTTCAGATTTTGAGTAATGATACCAGGTTCTTTCGGCGGCTTGTGCAACCCTTCAGGTTATGCATCACCGTTCAGGTCATCAGTTCTTGCTTTTTCTCAGATTTAATCATCTTTGTAATCTGTCTGCTTCTGTAATCAAGGGATGGTATCTCACAAATAAATAAATCAGGGGCTGGTGTTTCCCTTGTGTGTTTTGGACTTAATGGAATGCAGAGTTTTAAGTTTGCCCCCCAAAAAAGTTCATCAGGTGTCACTGAGCACACTGAAACTGGAGACGAAATCTGCAGAGAGTTACTCCCTCCGTAAACTAATATAAGAGCGTTTAGAATACTAAAGTAGTGAACTAAACACTCTTATATTAGCTTACAGAGGGAGTAGTTTCTAAACAGGGTCGAGCTGCACAAATCAAACAACTGTTGTTTTCCTTTTCTTTTTTTGGGCACACTGTGAACCTACGTTACATGAAAGAAGGCGAATTCTGTGAAAAATGGCACAAAGCAGATAGAGATGGGCTCGCATTTCAGCCTCTCAGGTAGTGCACAAAGTTGAACTTTACTCCTTTTTCTTTGGAGGAAACTTTACTCTGCTTTAAACAAAATTCAAACAGACATGTATTGTTTGTGCACAGCGAGTCTAATTATTCAATGTTACACCGCCATCCTGCGGTCTATTTTAAACGTTCTGATTCTGTGATTGCAATTTCTCAAAATGGATCATAAAGTTGATCCTGTTTACTAACTCACTCTCTTTTTTTTGCGGGGTGAAAGGAGATTTTCATTACTCAAGGAGGCTTATCAGCCTTGGATAGGTTTACAACAAAATCCAACCCTGAGCGCAACCACATTGCAGTGCGGGGGGTACTACGGCCATTATGGCCAACTCATGACTAACTTTATTCTGAGATCGTCTACAGTGAGTAAAAAAAAAATCTCCCTATCCTCTGACGTAACTATCCGCCGGATCTCGTCAACTAGAACACGGTGCTATGAGCGGTCATCACATGTGTCGTAAGCCTCGTGACCGCTTCCACACTATCCAGCTCCACCACGATGGGTAGGTTGGTCCGATGCAAAGCCAATTCCAAGCCCTCTCTACATGCTGCAAGTTCGGCATGCAGGCTGCTATCACATGTGCGTATCTCCCTACACGCACTGAAGATGATCTCTTTGTTGACACACGAACACGTCATGTGTATCCTCGACGTCGGGGGTGATGCACCGCAGCTCACGTCGAAGGAGACCCGACCGACAGCGCGATACGCAAGACAGTCGGCGGGTGCTTTTGCAGACCCGAAAACCCCACACCCCCGGGAGGGACCCCGTCAGGGAGTGCGGCGGCTATGGGCTGCCCTAGGTCGATTCGCTCGCCCCTAGAGCCTCGGGATTCGCAGCTCTCAAACACGAAGAACAACGAAGAACGAGAGAGAAAAACGGTGGAGAGATAAAACGTAGATGAAAAAGTAGTATATTAATTTGTTCGATTGTGTGTTGTCAATCGGCCGTCACCCCCAACATATATAAGAGGCGGCTGGACTTCCCGTACAAGAAAAGGATTCATCTAGGCTTTCCCTACAAGAAAATTGCATCAATTCACGTCCAAAACCCTAGTCAAATTCGAACTGGTTTTATCCGAACTTTCCAAAACTGTTCGGTTTAAACTGACTGTACTTTGCTGGTCCTTTTTGTGATGGCAAACAACCTCGGATGGAAACGAGTCCAAAAGCAATCTTGACCATTTCGACGAGACCAACATCTTTCATGTTGAACGTTTTTTCATTAGAGGTCATCCCGAGGGTCAAATCGCTCGTGCAAAATAGCAAATTATTCACGCATCTCATCAGACACACCCACATATGTGTCTGGTTCTGGGCGTCATATTTTGCTCGCAGGAGGGTCTCGTTGTGCGGGCTCTAACTTTTGCATACGACCTTAGATTGCGACGATCTTTATATCAAAATCGATCGTTTCGACGAGACTAAGACAATTCGTGTAGATAATTCTTCCATATGAGGCCATCTTGGGGGCTTAATCAGCCGAACAGTGTTCTGAATACAAAATCCTGTATTTTGAGCACAACTTCGGCCTTAGATATGAGGTCGGATGGCTATGACTTAAACATCAAAGATGTTCCTCTCGACGATTCGAAACTTTCCATGCTGAAAAACCCTCTCACTTGAAGCCATCCCATTTTATTTTTATGTCATGCCAAAATCTGGTGTCAACACTCCCCTCTGTCATCGCGGAGGACCATGCCCCCTCCTGTAGCGCCTGTAGCTGGGACATAACTGCCATCAGTGTTTAACTTCGTCCAGCCCGGGTTGGGCGCACTAGTAGAAAAGGGGGCATTTGTCCCGGTTCGTAAGGGCCTTTAGTCCCGGTTCATGAACCGGGACTAATGGGTCGTTACTAATACCTCCCCTCTTTAGTCCCGGTTCTAACACGAACCGGGACAGATGGGCCTCCACGTGGCCGGTGCGCCGAGCCCAGGCAGGGGGGCCTTTGGTCCCGGTTGGTGGCACCAACCGAGACCAAAAGGCATACACGCGTCAGCAGCTGGCTGGAGCTGATGTTTTTCTTTTTTTTTTAAAAAAAGTGGTTGCTTTAGGGGTTTTGGGGGTTATTTTTAGGTTGTTATTATAGCTAGCTAATAGAGAGAAGTGTCCTCTCTTATATCTTCGTCCTTGGTTTACCAACGCTGCTGCTATTTTCATTTCACCCGCTGATATAATAACTCATGCATGCTCGCATCATACATCATCATATATAATAACAAGTCCTACTAATCATGCATCATCATACAACTTCTACTCGTTATTAATAATAAGTCATACGATCATCATCCTCATAGTCATTGAACCCAACCCTACATATATAATTGTTCTTAGCACATGATCATCAGTATCAGGTAGGACCTAAACAACCTTAAGGTAAAATAGCATAAAACAATATAGACCCCGACTCTCCATTATGAAGAATGGAGATCATCCTGTCTCCAATTCTTGCCCTTCGCTGTCTTTTGCTTCCAAGAAGCTCCTTACGATTGTCCATACATTTTTTCCATTCTTTGATTGTCATGTCTCCACTTCTTTTAAAACCCGGTATGGACAGTTGAGATTCGTAGGAAGACCTGATTGTATGTTCAAAACATGAAGGCTACCGTGCGTATACATCAGATGAGGCACACAATCATTCGGGATTATCTGTTGAAAAACATAGTAATAACTTCGTAGTTAGCAATGATGTACTAGTTTTAGAAGTGTGCAAAAAGATGCACGGATGTCGTAATAGTAAAAAATCTTACCAGGGTATCTCCATGGTAGTTACCGTAGTTCAACACGTGCACTAGTGGCACGCATTGACCATAATGTTGAGGAGTTCGATTGTAGACATTGTAATTCTCAAGATCAGTACAAAATGCGATCAGATGATTTTTCTCCCTATAAGTTAATTCGGAGACATCGGTGTAGTGGGTTTTGTCTACCACCTTCCGCACATTCTTTGAAGAATGAAAATAAGCTGTCAATGGAAATAAGCTGTCAACTATTTTGAAATAAATAATATAAATTATTTAATAACTATGTTAAGCTCACATGGGGGAAGAATTGGAGGTGTATCCACAAGGACCCAAATCGAAGGTCTGTCTTGCTCGATTGTAGGATCACCAAGATCCATGGTGACAAGCATACCCTCATCAAAACCATACATCTTGCAAAGTGCTTCCCAATTTTTGCAACCAAAATGGGTTACACTCTCAGCATTGTACAGCTTTATTTGAAAATCCACACCATGATGGGTCCTTAGAAGAATTTTTTTGGTTTCCATACTTTCATGGTCTTCAAAACCCATCCTCTCCAAGACATAGCGTCTTGCATAGCATGGGATAAGCTAGTCGAATTGGAAAAGATGAAAATACACGTTAAAATAGTTGAAGTCGGTGCAATTACGAAAAAACTATTGTAAATGCTATGCATCGTATGAACATCGAAGGTCTCCTCGAGCTTAATGTTGAAGCTCCGATCTTCGTTCAGCTCAATGAACCTGTCGCACATACCTCGGTCGTCATGGCACCAGTCGCACTCCCCCGGGCGGTTTTCGTCGTCCGAGTACGACATTTCCGGCCTATGTTCATAATTCAAATATTAAACTTGTACAATTAAATATATGTACTAAAAAACCTAAATTAGGTCATTATTATTAATCACGGGTTGACTATCGATGATGGTACGTAGCTCCTCCTTTCATTTACGAGTGCATTATTACACCAAATTGTCTAGCACACGGGAATGAAGGAGAAGCTAACCCCATGACGGAGTGGATGATGGAGGGGGCTCCTAGATTTCTGCATAGTGCTCTCCAATTTTAGCATTCAAAGTAGGAGTACTTTTCCAATATGAGCATTTAATAAGCAAAACCAAATCATAAAATAAAGTAGTATTCAAATTAGCATGCATTCAATTATAAGTAAAAGTACATCATCTCTTGTGTCCGTACATCGTCAAATATTATCACTAATACTCATCGAATACTATCATACATATAGCATCACTAATACAGCTAGAACCGTAGCGCCCGATGGGTATCGTCGCGGGCGGTGGACACCCAAAGATAAGGAACTATCATAGGATCATAGCTCCAGTGAGATCCCTAAAGAACCTGCCAGGTATTGTCGAACTTGCCCTCCAATGCAACCATGTAGCGACGGACGTGCTCGTCCTCCTCGCTGACACGGTGACATACCACCTTCGCGGTGTCCGGAAGCCTCGGCACCGTCACTGGCCCACGCGACCGCCACCAAACAAGAATCGGGTCAACAACGGGCTGCCTCCTCACCAACCTACGTCCCCCAGATGGTAGCACCTCCCAATACCAGCCCGGTGGAGCCCAGTCCCGAACATGGCCCTGATCAAACAGGCCTCCACCGCCGAGTCGATGACGACGAGGATGCGGGATAGGCATCGCCGACGTCGATGCGGGAACTACTTCTATATATAGTTAAATAAAGTAGTTTATTAAATCAACTAGCTAGTTCAACTATATATGAAGCACTTACTATAAATAAAATAAAGTAGTAGTTACTAAAAATAAACTAGTTTAACTATAGTTCTATTATTTTTCTAACTAATTATACACTTTCTCTTCTTATTTTTTTCCTTTTTCCTCTATTCTAAATATGAACATATTCATAAATGACTTATATCATTCACAATTTTCCTATATATACACAAGAAAAAAATCATAAAAATTATATGAACAGAAAAAAATTATAAAAATTTGACATCTAAATTACTTACACAATATGAAAAAAATTTGACATCTAAATTAAAACTGAAAAAATCATAAAAATTTGACATCTAAATTACAACAGAAAAAATCATAAAAAATCTAACACAATAAGAACAAATTAATTACACAATATGAAAAAAAATCTAACAGGAAAATCTATGAACTACACATCTAAATTCAATTAACTACAAAAAAATTCTATGAACAGAAAAATTCAATTAACACATCTAACAGAAAAATTCTATGAACAGAAAAAAATCTAACAAAAAAATCTATGAACTACAAAAAAATCTACAAAAAAATCTAACAAAATATAACTCAATTAACTACTACTAACATCAAATTAGTTGCTCACGGCGACGGTGTCGGGGACAATGACGACGACAGAGGTGTCGGTGCGGGCGGCGTGGTGGCTAGGCGAGGGGCGGCGGGCGGGCGGCGGGGGCGACGACAGGCGGGCGGTCCGGGCGGGAAGGCGGCGGCGCGAGCGCGGGCGGCGCGGGCGCAGCGACGGGGATGGCGACTGGCGGCGTCAAGAAGGGAAGAAATCGAACCAAAATTTCACGAGTCTTTGTTTATATAAGAGAGCATTGGTCCGGTTCGTGAGATCAACCGGGACCAATGCACTTTAGTCCCGGTTGGTACCACCAACCGGGACCAAAAGCCTCTTTTCATTAGCCCAAAGGGCGGGAAGCAGAGGCCTTTAGTCCTGGTTGGTGGCACCAACCGGGACTAAAGGGGGGGGTCTTTGGTACCGGTTGGTGCCACCAACCGGTACCAATGCACCCTTTTAGTCCCGGTTCGTGCCATGAACCGGGACTAAAGGCCTTGCGCTGGCGCGGTGCAGTGGAATGTTTAGTCCCACCTCGCTAGCTGAGGAGCGACCACATCTGTTTATAAGTGCAACTCTACCCTCCCATTTGAACTCCTCACTATTGCAGGTCTACTGGCCTAAACATGTGTCTCTGCCTGTGGGCCTGCTGGGCAGTCTGCGTGCCTGAATCTTGGCCCAATAAGGTTTCTAGTCGTATTCAGGCCGTGGTGGCCCAGTAGGTGGCAATTTTTTATTTTTTTCCCTTTTTTTGTTTTCTTTTTTGCTTTATTTATTTTATGATAATTCTTTTTGCTTTTAATGTTTTGAACAGAATTCTAATTACCTATTTATTTTCTTTTATGATAATTCTTTTTGCTATTAAAGTTTGTAACAAAACTCTAATTACTTAATTATTTTCTTTTATGATAATTCTTTTTGCTATTAAAGTTTCTAATAAAATTCTAATAACTTATTTATTTTCTTTTATGATAATTCTTTTTGCTATTAAAGTTTGTAACAAAATTCTAATTACTTTTTTATGATAAATCTTTTTGCTATTAAAGTTTGTAACAAAATTCTAATTACTTATTTATTTTCTTTTATGATAATTCTTTTTGCTTTTAATGTTTTGAACAGAATTCTAATTACTTATTTATTTTCTTTTATGATAATTCTTTTTGTTATTAAACTTTGTAACAAAATTCTAATTACTTATTTATTTTCTTTTATGATAATTCTTTTTGCTTTTAATGTTTTGAAAAGAATTCTAATTACTTATTTATTTTCTTTTATGATAATTCTTTTTGCTATTAAAGTTTGTAACAAAATTTTATATAGTTTTAGTTTCAATAATACTACAGGTTTATAACAGCTTTTTAGTTGATTCCTTCAGTACCAGTTCTAAGGCTGTTACAAAGGCATTTTATTTGGTAGAGGTTTTAAGGCTGGTGCCCCATGAGCACCTTTTAGTACCGGTTCGTGGCATGAACCGGTAAAATAGTTTTTTAGTTGATTCTTTCTGCAGCTGTTTTTTAGTCCCACCTCGCCAAGCGAGAGGCACTCGCAGTTGTTTATAAGCCCTGAGTGTAGAGACGATGAAGGGAGAAGCGCAGTGCTCACCTGCACGTTGGCCTGAAGCTAAGCAACATGCAGATGAGCATTGCGCCTCTCTTTCATTTTGGCATGGTATATATAGGCATATCATTGGTCCCGGTTGGTGGCATGAACCGGTTGGTGGCATGAATAGTTAAAATTTGAATTCTTTGAAATTTGTGTGAATCACAAGTTTGTGATTAACTTTACTAAAAAAATGAGTATAGATGCGCCTATAGAGAGAATTCAACCTAAATTCATAATAAATTTCTATGAACTCCAGAGAAATTCAGTATGAATTTAGGTCAAATTCCATGTATAAGGGCATCTATTTTCACTTTGAGAGGAGCTCAACAAGGCAGAGAGGGAGGGGCTTATTGTGACGCCCCCGATTCAATCGTACACTAATCATGCACGCAAACGTGTACGATCAAGATCAGGGACTCACGGGAAGATATCACAACACAACTCTAAAAACATAAATAAGTCATACAAGCATCATAATACAAGCGAGGGGCCTCGAGGGCTCGAATACAAGTGCTCGATCATAGGCGAAGTCGTGAAGCAACAACATCCGAGTACGACATAAGTTAAACAAGTTTGCCTTAAGAAGGCTAGCACAAACCGGGATCAGATCGAAGAGGCGCAGGCCTCCGCTGGGATCCTCCTAACTACTCTGGTTGTCGCCGGTGACTCGCACGTAGTAGTAGGCACCTCGAGGTAGTAGTCGTCATCGACGGTGGCGTCGCTCTGGACTCCAACATCTGGTTGCGACAACCGTAAAGAAAGGAAAGGGGAGAAAGCAACCGTGAGTACTCATCCAAAGTACTGCAAGCAAAGAGCTACACTACATATGCATGGGTATATGAGTAAAGGGCCATATCGATGGACTGAACTGCAGAATGCGAGAATAAGAGGGGATAGCTAATCACGTCGAAGACTACGCTTGGCAGCCTCGTCTTGCAAACATGTAGAAGAGAGTAGATTGAAGTCCTCCAAGTAGCATCTCCAAGTAACATCTCCGGTAGCATCTCCAAGAGCATCGCATAGCATAATCCTACCCGGCGATCCTCTCCTCGTCGCCTGTTAGAGAGCGATCACCGGGTTGTCGTGGAACTTGGAAGGGTGTATTTTATTAAGTATCCGGTTCTAGTTGTCATAAGGTCAAGGTACAACTCCGGTCGCCCTTTACCGAGGGACACGGCTATTCAATAGATAAACTTCCTGCAGGGTGCACCACATAACCCAACACGCTCGATCCCATTTGGCCGGACACACTTTCCTGGGTCATGCCCGGCCTCGGAAGATCAACACGTCGCAGCCCCACCTAGGCATAACAGAGAGGTCAGCCCGCCGGTCTAAATCCTATGCGCGCAGGGGTCTGGGCCCATCGCCCAGTGCACACCTGCACGTTGCATGGGCGGCCGGAAGCAGACCTAGCAACCTCCATTACAAAGGAAGTTGTGTTAACGCAGTCCGATCCGGCGCGCGCCGCTCCGTCGCTGACGTCAAGAAGGCTTCGGCTGATACCACGACGTCGGGATACCCATAACTACTCCCGCGTAGATGGTTAGTGCGTATAGACCAAATGGCCAGACTCAGATCAAATACCAAGATCTCGTTAAGCGTGTTATTATGAAGCAACGCGGATGCCGACCAGGGCCAGGCCCACCTCTCGCCTAGGTGGTCTCAACCTGCCCTGTCGCTCCGCCACAAAGATCCACACAGAGGGCCGTCGGGACAAAGGTCCTTTCAGCCCCCAATCCGTGAATCACTCGCGGGTACTCTTCGAGCGGACCCGACTTTAGTCACCATCTGTATAGTATGTATGTATGTATGTATAGTATATACTCGTGATCACCTCCCAAGTGATCACGGCCCGATAGTATAGCAAGGCAGACTGACAAGAATGTAGGGCCAATGATGATAAACTAGCATCCTATACTAAGCATTTAGGATTGCAGGTAAGGTATCAACAGATGTAGCAACAATGGCAGGCTATGCATCAGAATAGGATCAACGGAAAGCAGTAACATGCTACACTACTCTAATGCAAGCAGTATAGAGGAGAATAGGCGATATCTGGTGATCAAGGGGGGGGGGGCTTGCCTGGTTGCTCTGGCAAGAGAGAGGGGTCGTCAACTCCGTAGTCGTACTAGGCAGCAGCAACGTCGGTCTCGTAGTCTACCGGAGAGAAGAGGGGGAAGAAACAGTAAATACATAGCAAGCAAGTGCATAACATGACAACAAGCAGAGCTAGACGTGTTTTATCGCGGTATGAGGTGATACCGGTGAAGGGGGGAAACATCCGGGAAAGTATCCCCGGTGTTCCGTGTTTTCGGACCGGTGAACCGGAGGTGAAATGTTGCAGGTTCACTATGCTAGGGACGCGTGGCGGATGAACGGGCTGCATATCTGGATTCGTCTCGTTGTTCTGAGCAACTTTCATGTATAAATTATTTTAATCCGAGTTACTATTTATTTTATATTAAAATTTAAAGATTTAAAATGATTTTATAATTTCATGATTTAATTTAATTCGAAATTAAATTTGTACTTAAATGCTATGGGTACACAGGAAGTGTACCCAGATTGTGTCTAAGGGGGCGACAGGTGGGGCCTCGGTCAAATGTCGATCGGCGTTTGATGGACCGTTGATGGTCAAAGGGGCCCATGGGACCCGAATGTCATTGATCGGGTTATCGATCGGTGGTTTGATGGTCAATGGACCCATGTGTCATTGATACATGTTTTTACTAAACAACACTTGATTAACTAATCTGGTGGTTAGGTTATTAAGAAGGTTAATTAAGTTATCTAATTAACTTACTAGCTAATTAATTAAATAATTGATTTAATATTTATCTATTTAATTTATTTTTATGTTTTATTTTTGGGTGTGGGACCCATCTATCATAGGCACAGGGGCCTAACGGGGCAGGTTAACGGGCGCAGGCGAGGCTGCCCGTTTGGGCGCCCGCCCAGACTAGTGGAGGCGCCGGGGCGTCGTAGCGTGGCGAGGGGGCGGCAACAGGGCGCGGCGTTAGGCGTGGTGCGGCAGCAGGGGAGCGGCCAAGGCAGTAGGCAGGTGAGCAGCGACATGGTGCGGCAACGACAGAGGCGCGCCTCGGGCGGACGTGCGCGCGCGAGGGCACGGCCAGGTCATGCACAGAGCGGGGCACCGGGCGCGGCAACGGGAGGACGCGGACGGTGGTTACGACAACGAGATTGAGGGAGGAGGTGGGGGTCATCGGAGAGGCTCACAGCGGAGCTCGTGGAGGGCTCGGTGAAGCCGGTGGAGGTCGAGGCCGTCTGGCGAGGTAGGGATGAGGACGACGGTCCCAAGCAGCGGCGGTTGGCGTCGGTGCGAAGAGCACGACGTCCTGGGGAGCTCGGGGAGGAGGACGAGGACGCGAGGCCCGGCAAGGAGGCGGTCGATCCGAGCGACGACGGCGGGGCCTTCGGCGGTGGTGGTGGCGCACGGCGATGACGAGCGGGTGCGGTCCGGTGGGCGGCTCCGGCGACGACGATCCATCGAGGCGCGGCGTCGGGCGATGGGATCGGGGGGTTGCCCGGATCCAGATCGGGGAAGGGCGAGAGGGAGGAGTGGAACGAGTGGGTGCGAGTGGGGGATCGGGGAGCGATGGGGGTTAGGGTTTGATCGGTGGACCGAGGGATTAAGTGGGGTGGCGGCTGGGCTGGTGGGTTGGCCCATGGGGTTGATGGCTCTTGGGCCGAGCCCTGGGGTTCTTTTCTTTTGTTAGTTTTCTTTTCTGTTTTGTCTTTGTTTCCTATTGTTTTATTTTTTTGTAAGATACATACTTGGCATCTAATTTAGTAATTCAATTTAGGCCATTGTCACAAAAAGGCTAGTCCTCATATAATTTAGTTTGACATTTTATTAATTACAAAAGGTATTTAAATAACTATTAATGCTGCTGTTTTATTCATCTGATAGTATTTAAACATTTTATAAAAGTGGGGTTTCTTCACCACAATCACCTTTGCATTATTTAGCACGACTCGAACATTTTAGTTTTAAAGTTTGAAAACTTTTGTTGTTTGTCTTTATTTTAAATTTGAATTTGAATCATTTTTGAACCATCGCGAGATTAACTAAAGTGACAGCGGTGACATGGCATCATTAGGAGAGGGTTACTGTAGCTTAATTATCCGGGCGTCACAATTCTCCTCCACTACAAGAAATCTCGTCCCGAGATTTAAGAGGGGAGTAAGGGGGAAAGTTCTAATTACGAAATTCTAACGAATCTTCTCGGTCTTGGTTGCTCTTCTCGAAGAGGTCGATCCATGCCGTTGATGTTTCCATTCCTATGCATCAATGCACCATGATGAAGTGTTGTCGTTTCTTCGGGGGTTCCACCATACTTACGAAAGAATAAGGGGTATTCCGGGAGAACGAACCTCTACAAGGTTGACTATCTGGTCGATATCATCGGGGAAGGTGGTAGAAAGTAACTCTCGAATTGAAACTTAAGAAAATATCGAGAGCAAAGTAATGAGGTTTCATGGGAAGTTTCGAGCGAGCAGGCAACCATTCGATGCCTGAAACAGGGCGTGAAAGGGCTCAAAGCAATCAGGAATAAGTATTGCGTCCGGCATCAGATTTGATGATCCCTCGGAAGATGGCTCGTGAATTACATACAAGGCCACACGCGAGGAGCAACCTTGGGAACAGGGGGGTGCAGGAGAGTCGGGTTTTGATCCTGTGGAACTGTGGGTTATGGGCCCACCATGTGGTTCGAAAGTAGGAAGGACGCCGACATATTGCACGGTCATGGTAGCAAGGCATGGCAGAGGATAGTCTGTCAGTTATGTTGGCAACAACGTTGGTACCAAGGGCGAGGGACGAAGAGAACCATTTTCCTGCTCGTTGAACGAGGTGGACCAATAGGCAAAGTTCTCATCCATCGGGGGTTACCAGGATGTCGTCAGCAATAGTAACAGGGTCAGACTGACAGAGTTGTAAACCAAGGTGTTTTCCTAAGCAGGAGAATATTATTGCTGAGATCATATAGATCACAAGAAACGTTAAACCAATCAATGGAATGGAAAATATGGCTATCAGATTAAACAGAACAATGGGAAGGAAAATGTGTTTAAACACATACTTCAGGGGAATATCCTTTCCTAAGGACAAGCAGAGCAAGATATCCATGATAGGATATAAAGTAGAAAACACTTTAGGTAAGGGGACAGAAATTTCATGACATTACCCATACAACGGTGTTTGGATATTTGAGCAAGAAACATTTAGCATTGTGCTTCAAATGTTCTTACTGAAAATCAGAGTACCACAGACATGCTTCGAGATGGCATTGACATGGTCTTCAAGCAAAGGTCAGGCTTTGGATACAAAGGATCCATCGAAAACAACTTATAGAATAAGTCTTACAGTTTCCTCATGGAAAAATGGATAACCTTGTTAAAAAGGAAACTATAACACTCGGTCCTCCGGCCAGGTGTGCTAGGCATGACATCACCTTACTGGGTTATATAAAGATCAATGCTATGACTCTTGGAAAATGTTCCAACCATCATATTTGACAAGCTTCAAATCTGAATGGTGTCAGGACACCTCAAACTCATGATGCTTGAGTAGAAAAGGTGTGATACAAATTAACGAGATGACATCGAAGATTCTCGGGAGATGAACCATGGAAGCCAGTTCCGAAACAGGAGTTCATCGGTAAACCAACGAGAGGATGAGGAGGTGGCTGATGGAATCTGTTGGGGAACGTTGCAGAAAATTAAAATTTTTCCTACGGCTTCACCAAGATCCATCTATGAGTTCATCTAAGCAACAAGTAACGGGAGAGAGTTTGCATCTACATACCACTTGTAGATCGCGTGCGGAAGCTTGCAAGGTGATGATGGAGTCGTACTCGAACGTGATTCAGATCACCGATGTCCAAGTGCTGAACGGACAGCACCTCCGCGTTCAACACACGTACGGGACGAGCGACGTCTCCTCCGTCTTGATCCAGCAAGGAGGAAGGAGAGGTTGAGGAAGACAGCTCCACCGGCAGCACGACGGCGTGGTGATGGTGGAGAAGCAGTACTCCGACAGGGCTTCGCCAAGCGCCTACGGAGGAGGAGAAGTGTTGGGGAGGGGAGGGGCTGCGCCTTGGAGATGGGTACCGCAGCCCCCCTCCCTCCCCCCTTTATATAGGCCCCCTGGGGGGAGGCCGGCCCCTGGAGATCCAATCTCGGGGGGCGGCCAAGGGGGGTGGAGTGCCCCCCAAGCCAAGTGGGCCCCCCACCCCTAGGGTTTCAACCCTAGGCGCAGGGGGTGGGCCTAGGGGGGCGCACCAGCCCACTATGGGCTGGTTCCCCTCCCACTTCAGCCCATGGGGCCCTCCGGGATAGGTGGCCCCACCCGGTGGACCCCCGGGACCCTTCCGGTGGTCCCGGTACTTTACCGGGAGACCCCGAAACTTTCCCGATGGCCGAAACACCACTTCCTATATATTATTCTTTACCTCCGGACCCTTCCGGAACTCCTCGTGACGTCCGGGATCTCATCCGGGACTCCGAACAACATTCGGTAGTCACATACTTGACTTCCTACTAACCCTAGCGTCACCGAACCTTAAGTGTGTAGACCCTACGGGTTCGGGAGACACGCAGACATGACCGAGACGACTCTCGGGCAATAACCAACAGCAGGGTCTGGATATCCATGTTGGCTCCCACATGCTCCTCGATGATTTCATCGGTTGAACCACGATGTCGAGGATTCGATCAAACCTCGTATGCAATTCCTTTGTCAATCGATGCGTTACTTGCCGAGACTCGATCGTCGGTATCCCAATACCTTGTTCGGTCTCGTTACGGTAAGTCACTTTACTCGTACCATAATGCATGATCCCGTGGCCAACACCTTGGTCACCTTGAGCTCATTATGATGATGCATTACCGAGTGGGCCAGAGATACCTCTCCGTCATACGGAGTGAAAAATCCGATCTCGATCCGTGTCAACCCAACAGATACTTTCGGAGATACCGTAATGCACCTTTATAGTCACCCGCCACGTTGTGACGTTTGATACACCCAAGGCACTCCTACAAGAACCGGAGTTACACGATCTCATGGTCGAAGGAAGAGATACTTGACATTGGCAAAGCTTCTAGCAAACGAACTATACGATCTTTTATGCTATGCTTATGATTGGGTCTTGTCCATCACATCATTCTCCTAATGATGTGATCCGTTATCAACGACATCCAATGTCCATAGTCGAAACCATGACTATGTATTGATCACAACGAGCTAGTCAACTAGAGGCTCACTAGGGACATTTGTGGTCTAAGTGTTCACACGTGTATTACGATTTCCGGATAATACAGTTATAGCATGAACAAAAGACAATTATCATAAACATTGAAATATAATAATACTTTTATTATTGCCTCTAGGGCATATTTCCAACAGTCTCCCACTTGCACTAGAGTCACCAATCTAGTTACATTGTGATGAATCGAACACCCATAGAGTTCGGTGTTGATCATGTTTTGCACGCGAGAGAGGTTTAGTCAGCGGATCTGCGACATTCGGATCTGTGTGCACTTTGCAAATCTCTATGTCTCCATCTTGAACATTTTCACGGATGGAGTTGAAGCGGCGCTTGATGTGCTGGTCTTCTTGTGAAACACAGGCTCCTTGGCAAGGGCAATAGCTCCGGTGTTGTCACAGAAGAGTTTGATCGGCCCGACGCATTGGGTATGACTCCTAGGTCGGTGATGAACTCCTTCACCCAAATCGCTTCATGCGCTGCCTCCGAGGCTGCCATGTACTCCGCTTCACACGTAGATCCCGCCACGACGCTCTCGCTTGCGCTGCACCAGCTCTCGCTCCACCATTCAACATATACACGTATCCGGTTTGTGACTTAGAGTCATCCAGATCCGAGTCGAAGCTAGCGTCGGCGTAACCCTTCTGACGAGCTCTTCGTCTCCTCCATAAACGAAACATGTCCTCTGTCCTTTTCGGTGCCGGGATATTCTTGACCGCTGTCCGGTGTTCCTTGCGGGATTACTTTGGTATCTTGCAACCAAACTTACGGCAAGGTTTACATCGGGTCGGTACACAGCATGGCATACATAATAGATCCTATGGCTGAAGCATAGGGATGACACTCATCTCTTCTTTATCTTTTGCGTGGTGGGTGGTCGAGCCGAGCTCAATCTCACACCTTGTAACATAGGCAAGAACCCTTCTTGGACTGATCCATTTTGAACCTCTTCAAAATCTTATCAAGGTATGTGCTTTGTGAAAGACCTATGAGGCGTCTCGATCTATCTCTATAGATTTTGATGCCTAATATATAAGCAACTTCTCCAAGGTCCTTCATTGAAAAACACTTATTCAAGTAGGCCTTAATGCTGTCCAAGTTTTGTATCATTTCCCATCAAGAGTATGTCATCTACATATAATAGGAGAAATGCTACACAGCTCCCACTCACTTTCTTGTAAACGCAGGCTTCTCCATAAGTCTGCATAAACCCAAACGCTTTGATCATCTCATCAAAGCGAATGTTCCAACTCCGAGATGCTTGCACCAGTCCATAAATGGATCGCTGGAGCTTGCATACTTTGTTAGCGTTCTGAGGATCGACAAAACCTTCCGGCTGCATCATATACAGCTCTTCCTTAAGATGTCCGTTAAGGAATGCCGTTTTGACGTCCATATGCCATATCTCATAATCATAGTATGCGGCAATTGCTAACATGATTCGGACGGACTTAAGCATCGCTACGGGAGAGAATGTCTCGTCGTATTCAATCCCTTGAACTTCGATAACCCTTAGCGACAAGTCGAGCTTTATAGATGGTAACATTACCATCCGCGTCCGTCTTCTTCTTAAAAATCCATTTATTTTCTATCGCTCGCCGATCATCGGGCAAGTCTGTCAAAGTCCATACTTTGTTTTCATACATGGATTCTATCTCGGATTTCATGGCTTCAAGCCATTTGTTGGAATCCGGGCCCGCCATCGCTTCTTCATAGTTCGAAGGTTCATTGTTGTCTAGCAACATGATTTCCATGACAGGGTTGCCGTACCACTCTGTTGCGGAACGTGTCCTCGTGGACCTTGAAGTTGAGAGTAACTTGATCCAAGTACCTTGATCATCATCATTGTTTTCCTCTTCAGTTGGTGTGGGCATCACAGGAACGGTTTCCTGCGCTGCACCACTTTCCCGTTCGAGAGGTAGTACTTCATCGAGTTCTACTTTCCTCCCACTTACTTCTTTCGAGAGAAACTCTTTCTCCAGAAAGCATCCCTTCTTGGCAACAAAGACCTTGCCTTCGGATCTTAAGTAGAAGGTATACCCGACAGATTTCCTTAGGGTATCCTATGAATACGCATTTTTCCGACTTGGGTTCGAGCTTTTCGGGTTGAAGTTTCTTGACATAAGCATCGCATCCCCAAACTTTTAGAAACGACAGCTTAGGTTTCTTTCCAAACCATAATTCATACGGTGTCGTCTCAATGGATTTAGACGAGTGCCCTATTTAAAGTGAATGTAGCTGTCTCTAGGCGTATCCCCAAAATGATAGCGGTAAATCGGTAAGAGACATCATAGACCGCACCATATCCAATAGAGTGCGATTCGACGTTCGACACACCGTTTATTTGAGGTGTTCAGCGGCGTGAGTTGTGAAACGATTCCACATTTTCTTAAGTGTGTACCAAATTCGTGACTTAAGTATTCTCCCCACGATCGATCATAGGAACTTTATCTTTCGGTCACGTTGATTCTCTACCTCACTCTGAAATTCCTTGAACTTTTCAAAGGTCTCGGACTTGTGTTTCATTAAGTAGACATACCCATATCTGCTTAAGTCATCGGTGAGAGTGAGAACATAACGATATCCTCCATGAGCCTCAACGCTCATTGGACCCTTTTACATCGGTATGTATGATTTCCAACAAGTTGGTTGCTCGCTCCATTGTTCCGGAGAACGGAGTCTTGGTCATTTTGCCTAAGAGGCAAGGTTCGCATGTGTCAAATGATTCATAATCAAGAGACTCTAAAAGTCCATCAGCATGGAGCTTCTTCATGCGCTTGACACCAATGTGACCAAGGCGGCAGTGCCACAAGTATGTGGGACTATCGTTATCAACTTTACATCTTTTGGCATCCACACTATGAACATGTGTAATATTACGCTCGAGATTCATTAAGAATAAACCATTGACCATCGGAGCATGACCATAAAACATATCTCTCATATAATCGAACAACCATTATTCTCAGACTTAAATGAGTAGCCATCTCGTATTAAACGAGATCCAAATACAATGTTCATGCTCAAACATGGCACTAAATAACAATTATTAAGGTTCAAAACTAATCCCGTAGGTAAATGTAGAGGTAGCGTGTCGACGGCGATCACATCGACTCTGGAACCATTCCCGACGCGCATCGTCACCTCGTCCTTTGCCAGTCTCCGTTTATTCCACAGCTCCCGCTGTGAGTTACAAATATGAGCAACGACACCGGTATCAAATACCCAGGAGTTACTACGAGTACTGGTAAGGTACACATCAATTACATGTATATCAAATATACCTTTGGTGTTGCCGGCCTTCTTATCCGCTAAGTATTTGGGGCAGTTCCGCTTCCAGTGACCCTTCCCCTTGCAATAAAAGCACTCAGTCTCGGGCTTGGGTCCATTCTTTGACTTCTTCCTGGCAACAGGCTTACCGGGCGCGACAACATCTTTGCCGTCCTTCTTAAAGTTCTTCTTACCCTTGCCCTTCTTGAACTTAGTGGTCTTATTGACCATCAACACTTGATGTTCTTTCTTGATTTCAGCCTCTGCTGACTTGACATCAAGAACACTTCAGAATGGTCTTTACCATCCCCGCATGTTGTAGTTCATCACAAAGCTCTTGTAGCTTGGTGGGAGCGATCGAGGATTCTGTCAATGACCGCCTCATCCGGGAGGTTAATGTTCATTTGGGTCATACGGTTGTGCAACCCAGACATCTTGAGGATGTGCTCACCGATGTAACTGTTCTCCTCCATCTTACAAGCTGTAGAACTTGTCGGAGACATCATATCTCTCGACCGGGCATGAGCTTGAAAAACTAGTTTTAGCTCTTGAACATCTCATATGCTCCGTGGTGCTCAAAACGCTTTTGGAGCCCGGTTCTAAGTCTGTAAAGCATGCCGCCTTGAACGAGGGAGTAATCATCAAGACGAGCTTGCCAAGCGTTCATAACGTCTTGGTTCTTCAGGGACGGAGCGTCACCTAGCGGTCCTTCTAGGACATATTGCTTCTGGCAGCTATGAGGATGATCCTCGGGTTAGGACCCAGTCCGTATAGTTCTGCCATCATCTTTCGACTTGGTTTTCTCTAGGAACGCGTTGAAGTTCATGTTGACATTAGCGTTGGCCATTGATCTACAAGACATATTTGCAAAGGTTTTAGACTAAGTTCATGATAATAAAGTTCTAATCAAATTATGAACTCCCACTTAGATTAGACATCCTCTAGTCATCTAAGTGTTACACGATCCGAGTCGACTAGCCCGTGTCCGATAATCACGTGAGACGGACTAGTCATCGTCGGTGAACATCTTCATGTTGATCGTATCTTCCATACGACTCGTGTTCGACCTTTCGGTCTCCATGTTCCGAGGCCATGTCGCACATGCTAGGCTCGTCAAGTTAACCCTAAGTGTTTTTTTGTGTAAAACTGTCTTACACCGTTGTATGTGAGCGTAAGAATCCATCACACCCGATCATCACGTGGTGCTTAGAAGCGACGAACTGTAGCAACGGTGCACGTTAGGGAGAACACTTCTTGAAATTTTGTAAGGATCATCTTATTTACTACCGTCGTCCTAAGTAAACAAGATGCATAAACATAATAAACATCACATGCAATTATATAGTTGTGACATGATATGGCCAATATCATAAAGCTCCATTGATCTCCATCTTCGGGGCTCCATGATCATCTTGTCACCGGCTTGACACCATGATCTCCATCATCATGATCTCCATCATCGTGTCTTCATGAAGTTGTCACGCCAACGACTACTTCTACTTCTATGACTAACGCGTTTAGCAATGAAGTAAAGTAGTTTACATGGTGTTCTTCAATGACACGCAGGTCATACAAAAAATAAAGACAACTCCTATGGCTCCTGCCGGTTGTCATACTCATCGACATGCAAGTCGTGAATCCTATTACAAGAACATGATCTCATACATCACAATTCATCATTCATCACAACTTCGGCCATATCACATCACATGATCAATCGCTGCAAAAACAAGTTAGGCGTCCTCTAATTGTTGTTGCATCTTTACGTGGCAGCGATTGGGTTCTAGCAAGAACGTTTTCTTACCTACGAATCACCACAACGTGATTTTGTCAACTTCTATTTACCCTTCATAAGGGCCCTGTTCATCGAATCCGCTCCAACTAAAGTGGGAGACAGACACCGCCAGCCACCTTATGCAACTAGTGCATGTCGATCGGTGGAACCGGTCTCACGTAAGCGTACGTGTAAGGTTGGTCCGGGCCGCTTCATCCCACAATACCGTTGAGCAAGAAAAGACTAGTAGAGGCAAGTAAGATGACAAGATCAACGCCCACAACAAATTGTGTTCTACTCGTGCATTAGAGAACTACGATAGACCGGCTCATGATGCCTTTGTTGGGGAACGTTGCGAGAAAATTAAAATTTTTCCCACGGCTTCACCAAGATCCATCTATGAGTTCATCTAAGCAACAAGTAACGGGAGAGAGTTTGCATCTACATACCACTTGTAGATCGCGTGCGGAAGCTTGCAAGGTGATGATGGAGTCGTACTCGAACGTGATTCAGATCACCGATGTCCAAGTGCTGAACGGACAGCACCTCCGCGTTCAACACACGTACGGGACGAGCGACGTCTCCTCCATCTTGATCCAGCAAGGAGGATGGAGAGGTTGAGGAAGACAGCTCCACCGGCAGCACGACGGCGTGGTGATGGTGGAGAAGCAGTACTCCAACAGGGCTTCGCCAAGCGCCTACGGAGGAGGAGAAGTGTTGGGAGGGAGGGCTGCGCCTTGGAGATGGGTACCGCAGCCCCCTCCCCCCCCTTTATATAGGCCCCACAGAGGCCGACCCCGGAGATCCAATCTCCGGGGCGGCGGCCAAGGGGTGGAGTGCCCCAAGCCAGTGGGCGCCCCACCCCTAGGGTTTCAACCCTAGGCGCAGGTGGGCCTGGGGCGCACCAGCCCACTATGGGCTGGTTCCCCTCCCACTTCAGCCCATGGGGCCCTCCGGGATAGGTGGCCCCACCCGGTGGACCCCCGGGACCCTTCCGGTGGTCCCGGTACATTACCGGGAGACCCCGAAACTTTCCCGATGGCCGAAACACCACTTCCTATATATTATTCTTTACCTCCGGACCCTTCCAGAACTCCTCGTGACGTCCGGGATCTCATCCAGGACTCCGAACAACATTTGGTAGTCACATACTTGACTTCCTACTAACCCTAGCGTCACCGAACCTTAAGTGTGTAGACCCTACGGGTTCGGGAGACTTGAACATGACCGAGACGACTCTCGGGCAATAACCAACAGCGGGTGCGGATATCCATGTTGGCTCCCACATGCTCCTCGATGATTTCATCGGTTGAACCACGATGTCGAGGATTCGATCAAACCCTGTATGCAATTCCCTTTGTCAATCGGTATGTTACTTGCCCGAGACTCGCTCGTCGGTATCCCAATACCTTGTTCGGTCTCGTTACGGTAAGTCACTTTACTCATCAGTAATGCATGATCCGTGGCCAACACCTTGGTCACCTTGAGCTCATTATGATGATGCATTACCGAGTGGGCCAGAGATACCTCTCCGTCATACGGAGTGACAAATCCGATCTCGATCCGTGTCAACCCGCAGATACTTTCGGAGATACCGTAATGCACCTTTATAGTCACCCGATTCGTTGTGACGTTTGATACACCCAAGGCACTCCTACGGTAACCGGAGTTACGATCTCATGGTCGAAGGAAGAGATACTTGACATTGGCAAAGCTTCTAGCAAACGAACTATACGATCTTTTATGCTATGCTTATGATTGGGTCTTGTCCATCACATCATTCTCCTAATGATGTGATCCCGTTATCAACGACATCCAATGTCCATAGTCAGGAAACCATGACTATCTATTGATCACAACGAGCTAGTCAACTAGAGGCTCACTAGGAACATTTGTGGTCTAAGTGTTCACACGTGTATTACGATTTCCGGATAATACAGTTATAGCATGAACAAAAGACAATTATCATGAACATTGAAATATAATAATACTTTTATTATTGCCTCTAGGGCATATTTCCAACAGAATCAGCGACAATTCATCGAGATTAACAAAAGATGGATTTCCACAATTATGTGAACAAGGAGATAACATTTGTCAGATCAAATGGTGTAATGATGTATGCTCGAGGAAAACATACACAATTAAACATTGGTTGAAAGGTGCACCCGAATATGGGCTGGGTTGCACGACCAATGTCAGAATGGTGATTCAATAATCAATAGTCTAAGAATGAACGGCCGACCATTAACTTCAAGGCAATAGGGTTGCTAGAAGAGCAGAATCCAAACAGCACCATTCATCTGTTGGTATCCTGGTTAGAACCAACACGGGGACCAAGAAAGAATGGTGATGGCGAGAAGCATCGCTGCAACAAGAATTTCTTAAGAGGTGGTGAAATTCTCGTGACATTATTGACACAAAAGATGGTTTCCAAGGTAAAGAAGATCAATTGTTGGGTAGCATGGATCTCAAGGTAAAACACGAAACACTAACAAGTTTGTGTTGAACGGAAGGCAATAAAGTGGTCGAGATAACACAAATCATCGAGGCAAGGATGGTATTTCTCTTCATGAATTCAATTGATATCCTGGAAGAGCTCATAAGGTTGATGATGATCACGACACACTTTGTCAAGAGATTTCAAGATGTAATCGATTGGCGATGACATCAAGTCAAATGAATGGTGAAGCGAATGGTTATTGGAACCACAGTTACGGCACAAACTCGAGCTCAAGTTTGTTGTTTAAGGTGAAAGGGTATGACGAGGAAAATCGATGTAAGCTAAGCTATCCTCGCAAATTGGTGCTACGAGAATAAGGACCAGGTAGCACAGTTAGAATCATCACGACAAGGATATAGCCAAACAGGCTAGGAATGACATGATCGGGTACAAACTCATAAGTAAATAATATCAGTAGGAGTTGTTGAACCGTAATGCGGACTCAGTTCAATTCTCGGTGTCTTTGAGTGTTTCATAACTCAGAGCCCGTGAAAAATTGGAATCAGTAAAAATGTAGCACTTGATGAAGATCTGATGAGAAGTTATGCAGTTCCATGATAATCTCGAGATACCAGGGGGTAATACTCGACGACAGATCAAAGCAGAGGTTGGAATGGGGTATTGCTCCGCAGCAGACAAGTGCTTACACTTGCATGAGAAATGGTATTAAAAGGAGAACATGGTCGGAACCACAATTGAAAAATGCCGGATCCCAGATATAATATAAACTTATACCAAGGAGTAATTCATTGAAGAGAAGCTTTAATGATACGATCTACATCGTGTCCATGGGCATGAACGCAAGGTTCAAGGTCGACTCCCACTTCGTCAATGTATAACCTTCCATTCGCTTCTCGCTTTGATGAAGGCATTAGTGTTGAAAGTATTACCTGGCATAACACCAGTAGGGTATGACCCGTAGAAGTTTCCCGGTTTACACAGATTAGAAAAAGGTATAGGTTCAACCCATTGGGGCATCTTAGAATCATATACCACAAGTTTCAATAGTAAATAACACAAGCTCGATAGTAGAGCATGGGTGACAAAATGAGAGGATGCAATTAACCGAAGGCATTATGTATCAGGGAAAGAACTTCCCGAGGTTTTGTATACAAAGGACACTGTCAGATGATATTTCAACAAAGGATCCAACGGTCCATAGCGAAGCTGATGTGAGTATTGGCACACAACCAGAGGAAGAAATAATGCGAAGGCATTGGATTATAGAAGCAACTGGATAATTCAAAGCTCAATGCAAAGGAATTATGATTTCAAATTCGAGGGATCAGAATCAATGTTCTAATTAGGGGTGGATAAGTTGAATAGCCTTAGGGGTACTATGGACGGCATTTGGATTGGTTGAGAACCAGCTCATGTTTAAAATGACGTCTGAGCGGAAAGATAAATTAAAAGGATCAACTGATGATTGCGTGCTTTCACACACATGTTGAATCGATAGGATCAAAATGATCGTGTCAAAGGATACTAATGAATATTGCTACACATATGGAAAGCATCCATATTGCAAGCAGAAAAGTATTTGCCGAGCAATAGTTTGAAGAGGATACTTGGAAGATCGGGTAGTATTTCCAAGTAATTTGAAAAGCATATGAACAACTGGGGATAAGTGGATACTCGATAAGTGCAAGAATTATCCGTAGGGGTATTCAGGTGACAAAGAACAGCAAGGCAATAAGCTCAAAGGATTATCGAAATAATGACGAGTATTTCGGGGTATCTTGTAATAACAAGACTAACTGGGGATGAATGTAAGAATAACAACTGCAAGTAGTTATCCATAAGGGTTGACGGTGGAAGGGGAATTGCAAACGCGATGAAGACAAGTTCTCCATGTGCAGCAGACGATCCTTAGTAATAAGGGGCTCTCCGAGTGAAAGTGATAACGAGGTCCTAATGTTAGATTTAGCAAAATTCATTTAACCCGAATAGAAGAGAGGTCAGAGTCCCAGAGTAAAGGTCGAGGAGTAAAAGATCCTAATACCACCCAATGGTGACGTGGGCCCATGGGCCGCACAGCCATGTTAGTAAAAGTTTTGCAATGTCTAGACTCGACTTCGGCCAAGGAGTGTGGAAGGGGGATTCCTACAGGCAGTCGGCTTGGATACCAACTTGTGACGCCCCCGATTCAATCATACACTAATCATGCACGCAAACGTGTACGATCAAGATCAGGGACTCACGGGAAGATATCACAACACAACTCTAAAAACATAAATAAGTCATACAAGCATCATAATACAAGCCAGGGGCCTCGAGGGCTCGAATACAAGTGCTCGATCATAGACGAGTCAACGGAAGCAACAATATCTGAGTACAGACATAAGTTAAACAAGTTTGCCTTAAGAAGGCTAGCACAAACTAGGTTACAGATCGAAAGAGGCGCATGCCTCCTGCAGGATCCTCCTAACTACTCTCGGTTGTCGTCGTGCAGCCACGCACGTAGTAGTAGGCACCTCCGGGTAGTAGTCGTCATCGACGGTGGCGTCAGCTCCTGGACTCCAAACATCTGGTTGCGACAACCGTAAAGAAAGGAAAGGGGAAAAGGGGAGAAAGCAACCGTGAGTACTCATCCAAAGTACTGCAAGCAAGGAGCTACACTACATATGCATGGGTATATGAGTAAAGGGCCATATCGGTGGGTGAGCTGCAGAATGCCGAATAAGAGGGGATAGCTAATCCCGTCGAAGACTACGCTCGGCAGCCTCTGTCTTTGCACATGTAGAAGAGAGTAGATTGAAGTCCTCCAAGTAGCATCTCCAAGTAACATCTCCGGTAGCATCTCCGGTAGCATCGCATAGCATAATCCTACCCGCGATCCTCTCCTCGTCGCCTGTTAGAGAGCGATCACCGGGTTGTCTCGTGGAACTTGGAAGGTGTATTTTATTAAGTATCCGGTTCTAGTTGTCATAAGGTCAAGGTACAACTCCGGTCGTCCCTTTACCGAGGGACACGGCTATTCGAATAGATAAACTTCCTGCAGGGTGCACCACATAACCCAACACGCCGATCCCATTTGGCGGACACACTTTCTGGGTCATGCCGGCCTCGGAAGATCAACACGTCGCAGCCCCACCTAGGCACAACAGAGAGGTCAGCCCGCCGGTCTAAATCCTATGCGCGCAGGGGTCTGGGCCCATCGCCCATTGCACACCTCCACGTTGCGTGGGCTGCCGGAAGCGACCTAGCAACCTCCATTACAAAGGAAGTTGTGTTAACGCAGTCCAATCCGGCGTGCGCCGCTCCGTCGCTGACGTCAAGAAGGCTTCGGCTGATACCATGACATCGGGATACCCATAACTACTCCCGCGTAGATGGTTAGTGCGTATAGACCAAATGGCCAGACTCAGATCAAATACCAAGATCTCGTTAAGCGTGTTATTATGAAGCAATCATGACGCCGACCAGGGCAGGCCCACCTCTCGCCTAGGTGGTCTCAACCTGCCTGTCGCTCCGCCACAAAGATCCACACAGAGGGCCGTCGGGACAAAGGTCCTTTCATTTCAATCGGTGAATCACTCATGGTACTCTTGAGCGGACCCGACTTTAGTCACCATCTGTATAGTATGTATGTATGTATAGTATAGACTCGTGATCACCTCCCAAGTGATCACGGCCCGATAGTATAGCAAGGCAGACTGACAAGAATGTAGGGCCAATGATGATAAACTAGCATCCTATACTAAGCATTTAGGATTGCAGGTAAGGTATCAACAGATGTAGCAACAATGGCAGGCTATGCATCAGAATAGGATCAACGGAAAGCAGTAACATGCTACACTACTCTAATGCAAGCAGTATAGAGGAGAATAGGCGATATCTGGTGATCAAGGGGGGGCTTGCCTGGTTGCTCTGGCAAGAGAGAGGGGTCGTCAACTCCGTAGTCGTACTGGGCAGCAGCAGCGTCGGTCTCGTAGTCTACCGGAGAGAAGAGGGGGAAGAAACAGTAAATACATAGCAAGCAAGTGCATAATAGGACAACAAGCAGAGCTAGACGTGTTTTATCGCGGTATGAGGTGATACCGGTGAAGGGGGGAAACATCCGGGAAAGTATCCCCGGTGTTCCGTGTTTTCGGACCGGTGAACCGGAGGTGAAATGTTGCAGGTTCACTATGCTAGGGACGCGTGGCGGATGAACGGGCTGCATATCTGGATTCGTCTCGTTGTTCTGAGCAACTTTCATGTATAAATTATTTTAATCCGAGTTACGGTTTATTTTATATTAAAATTTAAAGATTTAAAATGATTTTCTAATTTCATGATTTAATTTAATTCGAAATTAAATTTGTATTTAAATGCTATGGGTACACAGGAAGTGTACCCAGATTGTGTCTAAGGGGCTGACGGTGGGGCCTGGTCAAATGTCGATCGGCGTTTGGTGGACCGTTGATCGGTCAAAGGGGCCCATGGGACCCGAATGTCATTATTTGGGTTATCGATCGGTGGTTTGACTGGTCAATGGACCCATGTGTCATTGATACATGTTTTACTAAACAACACTTGATTAACTAATCTGGTTGGTTAGGTTATTAAGCAGGTTAATTAAGTTATCTAATTAACTTACTAGCTAATTAATTAATTAATTGATTTAACAATATTTATCTATTTAATTTATTTTTATGTTTTATTTTTGGGTGTGGGACCCATCTGTCATAAGCGAGGGCCTAACGGGCAGAGTTATTAGGCGCAGCGAGGCTGCCGCTTGGGCGCCCGCCAGACTAGTGGAGGCGCCGGGCGTCGTGAGCCGGCAGCCAGGCGTCGGCGGCAAGGCGGCGTTAGGCGTGGTGCGTGCGGGGAGCGCCAAGAGCGTGGCGGTGGCGGCGACATGGTGCAGCAACGACAGAGAGCGCCTCGGGCGGGCGTCTTGTGCGAGGGCACGGCAGTCATGCACAGAAGCGGGGCACCGGGCGCAGCAACGGAGGACGCGGACGGTGGTTACGACAACGAGATTGAGGGAGGAGGTGGGGGTCATCGGAGAGGCTCACAGCGGAGCTCGTGGAGGGCTCGGTGAAGCCGGTGGAGGTCGAGCCGTCTGGCGAGGTAGGGATGAGGACGACGGTCCCAAGCAGCGGCGGTTGGCGTCGGTGCGAAGAGCACGACGTCTGGGAGCTTCGAGGAGGAGGACGAGGACGCGAGGCCGGCAAGGAGGCGGTCGATCCGGCGGCGACGGCGGGCCTTCGGCGGTGGTGGTGGCGCGGCGGCGACGAGCGAGTGCGGTCCGGTGGGCGGCTCGGCGACGACGATCCATCGAGGCGCGGCGTCGGGCGATGGGATCGGGGTTGCGGATCGGATCGGGAAGGCGAGAGGAGGAGTGGAACGAGTGGGTGCGAGTGGGGGGATCGGGGGAGCAGTGGGGATTAGGGTTTCGGTCAGTGGACCGAGGGGATTAAGTGGGGTGGCCGGCTGGGCCTGGTGGGTTGGCCCAGTGGGGTTGATGGCCTGCTGGGCCGGAGCCCTGGGGGTTCTTTTCTTTTTGTTAGTTTTCTTTTCTGTTTTGTCTTTGTTTCCTATTGTTTTATTTTTTTGTAAGATACATACTTGGCATCTAATTTAGTAATTCAATTTAGGCCATTGTCACAAAAGTCTAGTCCTCAAATAATTTAGTTTGACATTTTATTAATTACAAAAGGTATTTAAATAACTATTAATGCTGCTGTTTTATTCATCTGATAGTATTTACACATTTTATAAAAGTGGGGTTTCTTCACCACAATCACCTTTGCATTATTTAGCACGACTCGAACATTTTAGTTTTAAAGTTTGAAAACTTTTGTTGTTTGTCTTTATTTTAAATTTGAATTTGAATCGTTTTTGAACCATCGCGAGATTAACTAAAGTGACAGCGGTGACATGGCATCATTAGGAGAGGGTTACTGTAGCTTAATTATCTGGGCGTCACACTTATAAACCGATGTGAGCGCCCTTCGATTGGCGAGGTGGGACTAAACTCTGACCGCAACGAGGACCAACCCTTTAGTCCCGGTTGGTGGCATGAGCCGGGACTAAAAGACATCCTTTGGTCCCGGTTCAAGCCACCAACCGGGACCAATGGTGGTGGGCCAAGAGCAAGGCCCATTGGTCCCGGTTCGTCCACCAACCGGGACCAAAAGGTCCAGATTTAACAGGACCAATGGCCTCGTGGCCTGCCGGCCCGGGGCTTAAACAGGTCCAATGCCCCATGGGTTCGGTTACGTGAGAAAGGACTAATAGGCTGGCCCGGCCTGGACCATTGCCCCCTTTTCTACTAGTGGCGGCGCCCAACGTAGCTCCTGCTTCTGCTCAATACATAAAGTTGTGGCCGGCTGGGTAACATGCAGTATCATCTTTCCTTTCTCCACTCTCGAAGTAGAAGTATCCCTTTTTCTTTCGAGTAAGATAATTATATCCCTGTAAAAGACTAACCTTTGACTCCCCGTTGACTTCCTCTTTTTCATCTTCCTTGATGACCTCCGTTTTTTCTCTAGGTGATTCTCACCCTGTACGTTGAATTGGTGTTGAGACAATTTTTTCCACCATACAGTTACAATAAAAAAAGGTTGATGTTACAATAATTTAAAAATGTTTAGGATTTGAAAAAATGTTTGTGACTACAATAAATGTTCATGAATTCAAAAAGATGTTCATTAATTCAAAAAGAATTCATGGATTTGAAAAATATTTGTGATTTTTTTAAGGGTTTGAAAAATAATTGTTATTTTAAAAAATGTTCACAAATTTGAAAAATATTTTTTGATTTAAAAAATGTTCATGAATTTGAAAATGTTAGTGATTCTAAAAATACAAATTAAAAAAGAATCACAAATTCGAAAAATGTTCAGGAACTTAAAAAAAGTTCGTGAATTCAAAAAATGTTTGCGATTTCGAATCACATTTGCAAATTTGGGAAAAGTGTTCATGAACTCAAAAATTGTTTGTCGTTTTGGAAAATAATAATGTATTTGAATAATGTTTGCGAGTTTAAAAGATGTTCACGAATTAGAGGACGGAGCGGCGTCCACACTAGAGGATGGAGTGGCGCCCACACTAGAGGATGGAGCGACCGCTCGGGCAAGGGAGCCTACAACAGCACCAGCGACAGGAGAGATGGAGTAGCCGCTGGGGAGGGGTGGAGCAAGTGTGCTGCACGGTTGCCGGTTATGGGAAACATTCATGTCGTTGCCGGTTAGAGCGAACGGTTCTTTGGATCCTTAGCGTCAGTGACTTCTTGTCTGCGGAATAGGCTGGCTCTAAATTCAAGGTTGAGGAGGAGCAACGGCAGTGGCGCTCCACCGGCTCGTCTTGGACGCCTCACGCCCGGGTCCTTGGGATCTAGAGAGACTTGTTTGTAATTGTTGTTGTTTTCTGGGTCTCCTTGTAAGGGTGAGTCTTTAATATAAACTAGATGATATCCCACGTGTTGCCGCGGGGATTGATTTTAATACTTTTTGATGAAATTTTGAATGAAAATTAAAATAGATGTAATGCATTGTATTTGATGTAATATATTGTATTTCTCATGCATGTCAAGAGGAAAATTATTTAAATGATTTAAGTTGGGAAGTTGTGCATGTCGAGAGATCATATAAATAGCAATTCTCATGCATGTTAAAAGAAATAATTACTGGATGATGAGATGACATGTATGCATGTTGAGAGAGTTGAGATAACGGGGATCAACTATTTAAGAATATAAGACATATACTTCCCACACAACAAAAAGGATGCCGATAAGTCCTGAACGATCAAGATTTGACCATCGAAAAACAAACTTTTTGTGATAATTTATATTTATTGACCATTGCAACTTTAGTTGGTAAACATGACAAATCCACCCTCAATTTTGTTTTTGTCAGAAAATTATCGTGCTTGCCAACAAATTTAGTTGTCTTCACATCAACTCAAATTGCCATCGAAAATGTTCGAATTGCCATGGTTAAATCCCAACGTTTGAGATTTTTCAATGATTTTTTTAAAAACAAAACGAAAATATTTTTTTCTTATGGAATGGGAAACAAATTGGCTTTTTTTTTGTGTGTGTGTGTCTGTGGGGGGGGCAAGCAAATTGGCTTAGCAGACATTCTGATCACACGCTCCCCAATGAAATATGGGCCGCATCATGAAGTCGGGCCCAAGCCCAAGCCACCTTCGCTGCGGCTGAAGTAGTGTACTAAAATTCCTCATTCGAGCTGCCGAAGCCGACGCTCCAGTCACCGTCGCAAGGGTTTCGCCGTCGACCTCGCCGCGGAGGTTTCTCCGCCCAATCCACCGCCCTCGGTCACCGCCGTCCCTGCTCAGTTCTTCCCTCCGGCCGGCCGTGCTAACTGCGCCTCCCTCGCTGCTTCCTCTGAGGTACGGATTTGGGTCCATTCACTTTCCTTCTCGACCAACATTGGTTCTTTCCACTCGAGTTCTTCCACTATGTACTTGGCTCTCTTGATGCACTTAGCCCACCACACATGAGCCTGGAAACTGTGTAGCTCTGCGAGGAAATGGCCTGGTTTAATTTCTAAGCAGATTGTTATCTTCATCTGATTGCTTGGGCCCATCCAGATCTGTGTTCAGTTCAGCAGGTGGATGTTTGTAGTAGTTCTAATTGGTGTATTTGTAGACTATCCTCTCTCCCTCCCAACTGATGCTCAGCTATGGGCTAGCAATTTCAGTTCCATATGTAGGGCGGTATGTTAATTTGATTTTTCTTATAACCTTTTCTTGTTCCATGGTATGGATGCAAACATCAGGCTGCAACTCATTAACACTCGTTGCAAAGATAAGCGCATGAATCTTTCAACTTAGTATTAACAAGTTCAATTTTTCACTGATGTTCCTTTTACATTACCTCTTACAGCTGTTATTTGGTTATATCTTGTTATATTCCATTCTGATAATAGAATCTTCACTTCAGTGCCTGCAGAGCCTTGAGATTGCCCAAGTTGTGCAGCTGAGATACTCAATGGAGGATCTCCCAGAGCCACTGCTTGCAGAGATCGTCAAGAGGATTACCAAGACAAGTGATCTTAATTCTCTTTCCCTCGTGTCGAAGCAGCTCTGCACCATTGAGGCGGAGCACAGGGATGCTATCCGCGTTGGCTGTGGACTCGACCCTTCTACAGAAGCCTTGGCATCGCTGTTTTCCCGGTTCCCCAATTTGGTGAAAGTAGAGATCAATTACTCTGAGTGGAAATCTAGTAACAGGGAGCAGTTGAACAACCAAGGCCTACTTGTTTTATCATCTCACTGCCCCTTGCTGTCCGATCTTGCCTTAAGCTTCTGCTCATACATCGATGACACTGGTCTTGGTTATCTAGCTGAGTGCAAAAATTTGAGGTCCCTCAGGCTGAACTGCGCACCAGCAGTCACTTCTAGTGGGATTTTCCGGGTGGCGGTTGGTTGCAGGTATCTTTCGGTTCTCCACCTTGTTGACTGTATGGAAATAGACAATGTGGAGTGGCTGGAGTACCTTGGGAGGTATGGATCACTAGGGGAACTTGTTGTAAAGGATTGTGATGAAATCAACCAGTATGACCTCTTAAAGTTTGGTCCAGGATGGGCAAATCTCCAAAAGTTTGATTTTGGGTTCATTGGAAATTACTCCTATGGCCCCTCCTATGTGCTTGGCTACCCATATAGTTATGAAATCTGCTGTGATAGCTTAAAGGATCTTAGGTTGGCTCATATTATAACCGATCAAGAAATTGGACTTCGTTTTCTCCTGGGGAAGTGCAAAGCATTGGAGACGCTTTACCTGGAGTATGTTATTGGTCTAGAAGAGAATGAGATGATTGCACTATTCCAGAGGTGCAGCAACCTTAAAACGATCTCCCTTAAGCTTATGCCTGAGTTTGGGACGCCATTGACTGATGTTAGCCTAAAGGCTCTAGCTCTCAGCTGCCCTATGCTTCAGGTTGTTGAGCTCGCATTCGCATTTTGCTACCCTGTTTGGCCTACTGAAATAGGTTTCACACAAGAGGGCATTGTGACGCTAATCCAGTCTTGTCCGATTCGCGCTCTTTTGCTAAATGGTGCCAATATTTTGTACGACGAGGGGATGAAGTGCCTCTCATCATCACAGTTCCTGGAGAAGCTTGAGCTCGTGGATTGCAGGTCTATAACTGATGCTAGTATGAATTTCATTATTCAGGCTCCTTGCTTGAGCAATCTCACGCTCCGCAAATGCAATAGAGTGACAGATGATGGAATGGCTGAGCTGGCACATTCACAGAAGTTGGAGTCGCTGACCATTATAGGCTGCTGCCGGATCTCTCAGGAAGGTGTGCAGGGTGCTGCCAAATCAGTTCGCTACTTGGCAGAGATTGAAAGCCCCGGCTGTCTAAAAGGAATAGACATTAACAGGAACAGGAAAAGACGCCGGTCGCCCTGAATCCAGTCTTTGGCCATTAATTCGTGTTTTTTTATATAGCAGCAGGAGTTTGAAACCGCAAAACTGTGAAAGTAAATTTGGAGGAGAGGTGCACCTCCCATTTCCTTGCGACAATGTTCCAATATGCTTCAGGTGTTCTAGACCTGTTTTGGTAATGCGAGATCTGTGTTAGGAATCTGCCAGACTTCTTGCGTATATTGTATCAATAGCTTCGATTCGTAATCTCTTTTCGTTGCTTGTATCTTTGGTTGAGATCTCCAAGCATTGCACCCTTTTGTTCTTATAGCTTCAGTGTTTGGATGTCAAAGGAACATCAGGTTCTTTTGGCTGCTTGTGCAACATTTAAGGTTGAGGCGTCATTGAGCGCATTAAGCCTGGAGATTAGATCTGCTAACCATTTCTTCACAGCGTGTTTTGCGTTAGACAGGAATTTTCATAACTTAGCAACACGTGTGCACATATGAAACAAAGCAACCATGTTATGAACATGGAACAAATGCATTTTTCTTGCACTGAACATACATGTACATGGTAATAGTTCAGTGTACAATGGCAGAGACAATCAGAGGGAAGTAATTCCATTACAATGTTATAAGTACAGTACAGTTACAATGTTAACCGTTGTGTACTTTAACAGGTATGCACAGCCGATGAGCTCTGTCAAAAGTTGCTGCTAACCCGCCAGCTGCCGGCCACGGTGACATAGAGCAGCAGCAACTCGGGCGTGAGCCTCCCGTTCTTCTCCCCGTCGATAACCCCGCCTCCCTTGAGGCCAGCTCTGCAGCGCTCAAGCAGCTGGCGGCCAAGATGCTGCTGCCGTAGTGGCATCGGCTACTGACGGCGGTGATGGAGGCGCGTCCTCTGCTGGTGATACTTTTACCGAGAGAGACGAACCTCGTACAGTACAGTACAGTTACAATGTTAACCGTTGTGTACTTTAACAGGTATGCACAGCCGATGAGCTCCGGCAAAACTTGCTGCTAACCCGCCAGCTGCCGGCGGCCACGGTACAAAAGAAACCAAGGTGCCAGCTACTATGAAAAAGTTTTGTACGTACTACTGTTTTTAGACTGAAATTTTCTGAATTGATTCAACATACAGAAAGGAACCAAAAAAGAAACAGTTACTCCAAACCTATTTGTATGACGTAATTTGGATTCCATGGAGAATTAAAAAAGGTTACAGACCAAGCATACATAGAAAATGGAAATGGCGCCCGATCGCACGACAAGATACACATAGAAACCAATTATTGGCCTTAACTTGTCCCGAATAAAGATCATCATGAATAGGGCCACATTTGCATTGGTGATACTTTTACTGAGAGAGACGAACCTCATACATCTCCCCAACAGTGATGGTATTTCCTATGTCAGTATGATAAGTACATGATGAATCATGAAATTTTTTGATGAAAGAAACAATACAAAAATAATACGAATTTACATACTAGTTTATGAACGCTCTGTCTTGTCCTAGATCCTAATTAATCCATTGGCATACTTTGTTGCATATCTTGATCCCAAAACCTTTGATTCATAAAGTTTCCAAATAAACTTCTGAATCCATTTTGGTTTCAAAATGATTCCAGACTAGTTTCATTTTTTTTTCTCAGAATTCTACATACATTTTCTGAACAGTTCCGAATTATTTCAAAAAGGTTTTGTAATTTTCTCATTTTTTCACATATATACAAACTTAAAAGGTTTCACCAATTTTTAGTAATTCCGTTGTAGTATCAGTATGTTCTCTGAAAAGTTTCAGAACTATTGCAGTTAGTTCATATATGTTCACTTTTTCCCACATTGTTTCAGAACCATTCCAGAATTGTTCACACAATTTCACAACTTGAACCTTGTTCCAACACAAAACTGAATAAGTTTCACTGATTCTTTGTACATGTTTCAGGCTGGTTTGACATTGGGGTTCATACATCATTGTAATTGACAGTTGACTCAAATGTCGGTGGGGTTTCAATCTAGTTTCATACGTATTTGATAAGGTTTTAGTATGTTTGTTGTTGTCCTGTTTCATAATTCAGCTAGCCCCGACAAAGTTTCAGAAAGTTTACCCAAAACGTTCAAGACAAGTTTTTAGAAGTTTTAGTTTCCGCTGATAGTTGTTCCAATTTTGCAATTTATTTATATTATAGATAATTGATGCAAGTTCCATATATAAATTGAAAAACAAGTCACGGAAAGGATGAGGTGACCAAGAAAACTTGATGTTTAGCAAAGTGTCGAGGTTGATGACGGAACTCATTGTGCACATCCCTATCTGGTGCGCCAATCGGTGGCGTTTGATTCCGGCAACAATAGTTTGGGAAAGAGTACGGAACACAAATCGTGAGGGTAGCACACTCGACATATAAATTATACACTCCTGTTGTTGCCGATGATGCTGTGTGTGATACCGAGTCTTGGACTTGACGCACAAGAGTTGTTCTCGAGGTCACAAGGGTTTGTGTGTATGGAATAGTGCGGTTGAACCTACCAACCAGGAGGTCCCTACCCTACCTTATATAGGTAGATATGTAAGGTTAGAGTTACATGATTCAAGATCCTTTTACGGATAGAAACCTGATTGTTTACAACTAAGTCGGCATATATATAGATCTTTGTCTTGCACTCTAATCCGATGCGGTGCCCCCCGTGTAGTAGTTGAACTTTGAATTGTCGGCCCGGCCCACCAGGTGCATGCATAGTAGGCCGCCTTTTTCCTCCTAGGTAGTACTTGAGAGCCCATTTGTCTAAAAAAATTTACTCAAGTGCCATGTTCTTGTCGGGCGGCCTTGAGATCAAGGGACTCGCGTTCCTAGTTTTGAGATTGGCGCTTTCTTGGTGGTGATGCTACATCTCCCTTGTTCAAAAAAATATTCGATTGAGATATATTAATCCATTGAGATATGATGCATCTCCCTTGATTGGTGGCTCAGAGTAGTATACAATGAAGATCGGCAACAAGGCAGTTGGTGCGGTGGCCTTGATGGCTACAATGGTCGTGCTGCAGCTTGCGGTAGCTCCGACGGCCATGGCTCGCTTGCCGCGGCCTTCAGTCCAGACCAACATCATGGTGAGCCAGGAGGGAGTACAAATGAAGAAGATACCCTGTGGGGAAATCTGCAACTGGATTCCGGTTTAACCGCTGGTTGCAGCTGTGTTGCAGGGGAGTGCCATCAATAAGTTCGTCTTGTTTTTGAGATCAGCTAGAGCGAAAAAGCTCCTTCACGCGCGATTAATCAACAAGCATGTGTTGCACGAGAAAAAAGTACCGTGTTAGCTTGAAAAACGATCACGGAGGAAGTATCATAGAATAAGATGCATCGAACGGTCGGGGATGGACAAAGTGCGAGATCGGACGTTCCACCAGTGGATATGCCAGAGTGTCAATATCCCATCTCAAAGAGTGTCAACATCGCTCTGCCTTTAAAATACCGTTGTCCGACGTCTTGTTTGCATCTCAGTCTACCTACCTATAGTACTCTTTGTCCTCCTTCAACTTAGCTCCATCCATTGTCCATGGCTTCTTCTGTGACGGCCTCATCCGTGCTTAAGCTGGGGGCCATCGTCCTCTGTGTGGCGCTCGCCGTGTCGTCCGTGCGGCGAACGTCGCTGCGGGACTGTGACTCGCTCTGCGAGACCGCGTGCTCCTACCTCGAGTCAGCGGCGTGCAACGGTCTCTGCGGCGTCCCCGCCGCCGCCTCCTCCAAGAAGCCGACATGCCAGTCCTGCAAGGAGGCGACGAAGAAGTCGTGCAACACTGAGTGCGTCAGCAGGTGCAACACCACGCCGGATTCGCCGTCTAGCTGCAGTGCCAGTGGGAGCAAGTAGATTGATGCAGCCGGGCAAGGTCAGACGGCCCTATGGATGGATGATGTGCTAGCTAGCCGGCCGGGGAGGAAGCTAGCTACCGCCTGCAGGATGCATCCGTCTTGTGTTGTACTCCTAACTTTGATTATTTCTTTAAATTTCCGTGTTGCTATGGATTCCGGCTCCATTCATATGTGTGTTCTTGCTAGATTGGGCCTACGCAATCTACTAACCGCACTGTTATTTCGGCTTGCCTGTAATAAGATGAACATCACTAGCCGGCCAAAATATTGAATTCATGCTCCACCCAGTTGCTTCAAAAGTCCGAACTGATGAATAAAAATGGGCAATATATTTCAACACAAACTACTGGTTGTCGCTTAGTCAGTGAATAATACTTGTTTAGCATCCGTCAGTACTAAGTTTACTTGTAAGCCATCTATACCCTCGAATGTAATTTGGATTTAGTTTACAGTTTAGAATTTCAGATTTATGTGTATAGGCCTTGTTAACATGTTTTTAGGTTTATAGAGTTTTCATTGTGTCACGTATGTGAACATAAGTAGTCCAACCAGGGTCCTCGCATATACACATGAATGTCTGAACTTTGAGTAGGTATTTTACTCATTCCAATAATATGATATAATTATGATAGTTTTTAATATTATTGGAAGTCTATAAAGGATTTCACGATATTCTAAGACAATTTAAATATCTCATATTAATAAAATGTAATTCATAGCTCATTTAAATACATGACTCCAACTATATCTTTTGTTCATCCAATAGTTCTAAGATGATTTTGATAACTTTAAAATGTTATTCAAACAATAATTTTACTTCTTCATGAATTGTACACTATTATGTAACCACATCTAAATAGATGCTTCATTTAATTAAGTTTAAGGCTAAATATATTTAATTTGCTATGCGTAAAAAATCTAGAAAAGACACAAGGAAATATCCATATAAAGGACATGCCATGTTAGTTTTTTGTCCCTTTTAAGAATTTGTGCTTTTATTTTTCAGAAAAAAATAATCCATAAATAATAAGTACCAGTTAGTAGTGTCCCACACAAGTAAGGTTCTGTCAGTAGTAATTTTATATCACCGACAGGTCCAACTTTAGGATTGGTCTACTAATAGGCACGCCATTAATAAATTGGATCTACCACTGATACCGAGTACTTTCCAAAAATGGGCTGTCTCGACAAAATGACCATAACTCTTGCATATGAACTTGGGTTGAGCTGAGATCTATATCGAAAAGTATCTACAAAACGTTACATCCAATTTTGGCCTTCGGCGGTTTCCAATTTTTTTAGAATTGTCAAATTCGGCTAGAAATACAGAGTTCCAGGCGTTTTGAATTTTGGGGGAACGCCACTAGTAATTAAAATACTAGTTGTGTACCAATTTGAGGGCACGCAACTAGTATCTAAAATATTAGTGCTGTGTTTAATTTGTTTAGGCACGGCCCCAGTAACTGTTACCATTGGCGTGGGGCTGGCACATCAGTGGTAACCTATTAGGGCATGTACATCAGCGCAGACACCTGCTGTCTATAACAACGCTCCACATCAGCTCTAGACAACACTAAAGATAACTTTTACAATGGACCGTCTCTTTTGCTGTCTGTAGGTTCCTAAAACCACGATCCACTAGACACGGTGGTTAGGCAAGCGTGTGGGGCAAATTACCGACGCTGCCGCGTACAACGGGAAAAGTCTGTCGATAAGGAGCAATGTTTTTGGGGCTACCGACCGTCTGTCAAATTATAGACACTCTCCTTCTCTCTCTTCATTCTCTCTCCACTAGATGAATTTCCTACGTGGTAAACCTTATAGACAGCTGAGTAGACACTGTTGTACATGCCCTTATCAGTGGCACCATACTAGGGGTAGTGGGCATGCCACTCGCGCTATTAATATGTTTTTCTCTACTCGTGGGTCACACTGCTGACTGTGATGATGTGTGATGAATTTTTGTTGTAATATACTCCCTCCGTCTAGCTCATTTGGAGTGAAGTGGAGTCAGTTTTTTACTAGTGCCCACTGAGATTCGTTAAACTGTTACCCGGTTTAGGCCACAAGATCCGCGTCTTGCGGCGCATCGTTGGTGGCGCTGCCTCTCACAGGTCACAATGTGCTTGTAAGGGCATCTCCAACAGTTGTAAGATAGGTGTTGGTAAATTTGCCACCTAGGACATAGTGATGATGTGGCATGTATTAAATATGGAGAGAGAGCAAAGTTGTATGTAGATTAACCAACAACCTTTGCACAAGCTCCAAGGTGAAATAGAGAGCAACTACATTTATTGTCCCACCATCTATTGGATAGCTTACATACAACTCATTGGAGTAGTTGTATGATAGATTGTTGGTTGATGACATGGACTTTTTACCAACAAGACTAACATACAACCTGTTGGAGATGCCCTAACATGCATGTAACCCTTCCCAATGACACCAAGAGTCAAAAGACAAAAGAAAATCACATGGCAATCACACCCATCATCCCATACTCCCATGTTTTGTATCCGTTGGTACTGCCATCAATCTCCGAGATGTATTTAAAACCGGTTCACATAATTTTAGTTTGCGAGCAAGCTCCGATCTTATCTCGCCGCCGCGGCCTATAAAAGGGCTGAGAACGCGTAAGAGTTGAGCAGATCAAACACGAACAAACCTACCAAATCACAACTCGCTAGTCAAGCTCGCAGTATGAAGATTGGCAACAAGGCCGTCGGCGTGGCGGCCCTGGTGGCTGCAATGGTGCTTTTGCAGCTCGCGGTGGCTCCAACGGCCATGGCTCGCCTGCCGCGCGTTTCAAACGAGACCATCGTCATGGTGACTGAGGAGGGAGTGCAACAACAACGGTACTACTGTATGCAATCATGCAGGTGGACTCCATGCACGAACCCTAACTGCAACTGCATTTCTAACTCGTGCTTTATGATTCGCTGAAGTCAGTTCCCTGATGAAGTATGTGTTTGAAAGTACTGTTAGTCATGATGTCGCGCATCGATCTTCTCATTGCAGTTCTTCTTTTTAAATTCAGTTGTGTGATGTTGTTGTTTGAGATCAGTGCCGTTCACGATCGTACCCGTGGACGTGGGCTTGCTATGTGCTTATTCAATAAAGGATATTGTTAAGGCGTCACAGAAACTCCCGCATCCATGTATGTACTGAACACAATCAGGCTTACTTGCCTGTCGTATGTGAAGGCGCACATGCTTTTTGAAACGAATATTACACAATAATTCAAAAAAATTGGTAAAAAAAACACTTCACCAAAAGATTGCGTGCGTGCGTGCATGTGTGTGCGCGCTTTAACAAAATCGTTTTCTCATTGTTCAGCTAACTGATTTTAGAAGACGGTGCATGAGAAGAGACCTTGGCTAGTCTTAGTGGGAAATAACTTAGATTAGCGTCATTCATATGACAACACTCTATGTTACACTACCGTTCATAGTATAAAGTATTATAAAAATAGTATTACAGATGATTGTATTTATTAACTTGTAGACTCGATTTTTCTTGGGAAGTCATGTGATCGTAACATAAGATCGAAACTGCTTCATGCACCATCCTTGTGCCCGATGCATGCACGACACCGATGCATACCCGATGCATGCACATAAGATTGGTGAAGTATATAAATCGATAGACCCCGTCAGCGACCTATGTGAGAATAGAAAACACTATCTAGGCCGGCAGCACCGAAAATGATGCTACTTACACGTATAATGTTGCTCTTCACAGAAAAAATGATAGTGATACTATGCTTTTTATTGAACAAAAAAGTGCTACTATTCGAGTTAACAATAAAACTTTGAAGTGCGTGATGGCACCACCTGCCTCTGCACGTCAAGATGTCTCCCAAGACATTTCTAGCGTGCACGATCCACGTTGGGTGCTACAAGAATCTTATCTTGTGCTTTGAACCTGTCTAATTAAAGATGCATCTCCAAAACTGCAACTGGGTATAGTTTAGCTCGGTTCGTACGTACTCCCTCCGTCCCATAATATAAGAACGCCTTTTGCACTACTGTGGTGTAAAAAACGTTCTTATATTATGAGACAGAGGGAATACAAGTTTTGCACAAGGACTAACCTGTTGTGTTACGTAAAAGGATATACATTAACAAGTTGCGATTGAGATTGGATACTCATGCATGCCCGCATTATTATTTCGCATAATTTTAACTTCAACTTCTGAGCGAGGTTTCATGAGGCTTTTTTGATAAAGAGTGCTTTATTACTCAACAGATTTGAACGTCACTTTTGCTTCGGTACACCCCCCTAAACACAAGGACGGCTCAGATTAGCCCATACCTCTTCATAAGTAAGGGCATGATAGGCATATTTTATAAACTCTTCTTTTTTTTTAGAATCACGTATACGCTGTACATTAACGGACGTGCACACCCTGCCGTGCTGGGCTGGCCCATTCAGGATTCAGCACATTCGTCCTTTCTTTTTTTTGAAACCGCAAAAAAGGTGCTTGCTGCAGGATTCAACCCTAGGTTCTTCAACAATTAGCACAGCCGCAATAACCAGCTAGGCAACCGGACCTCAGATGTCAAGTAAGTTTATTATACTTGAAATACAACACTGAAAAGCGCAACATTTTCTGGTTGTTTTTTTATTTCTTTTTTGTTTCTTAAATGCGTGAAGTTCTTATAATTCGTGATTTTTTAATCGAAAATGACGACAAAATTTCAAATTCTTGAATTTTTCTTTCAAATTAGTGAACTTTCTTTCCCCAAAATTGATCAGTTTTCTTCACAAATTCACGAACTATTTCGCAAGTTGGCAATTTGTTTTTGAAAATTGTTGGTCTTTTTTATAAATTGATGAACTTTGTTTCTAAATCAATGGATTTTTTAAATTTTGTTATTTTTTTCCAAATCAATGAACTTAATTTGAATTATTGATGAACTTTTTTCAAAATCAATAAAAGAAAAGAAAACCAAAATAATATAGAAACCCATGTAAAAACTGAAGAAAAAACCAGCCCGGTTGAAAAGGAAAACCAGAATCTTTCTTTTTAGCGTTATATTTGACACACTACAAAAGATGGAAAAAAGAAACTTAGACCATGATCAACGGAGGTGTTCGAGTAGGCGAGATGGCTCCGTCTAAGAGCACATCGTTTCCCGACATGCTTGAAATGGTCCCAATTTTTTTCATGCCTTGTATGACCTATTCAAGGCACCATGCCAAGTTGTTTTGGTTTTCGACAAATTTCACATTTTTCGTAGTTTTCTCAGTAAAAAATGCTCGATAATGGGCGGCTGTATCGCAACTTGCATACGGTATCAGAAATCGTACAAACCTGGCATGGATGACTACCATGGTCATGCCCACCTGCTTGAAAAGGTTGGGGTCATTTTAAGAATGTCCAAAAATAGCCCATGTTTAATGAACGGTGTTCAGGTTGGCTAGAAGGCCTCTACCTGAGGGTGCGTTGTTTCTCAACATCCTTCTAAAGGCCTAATTTTTTCACCTCCTTCTATGATCAAATCAAAGCACCATGTCAAGTTGTTTAAGTCTTCTACAATTCTTTCAATTTCTAGAGTTTTCTCGGTGAAAACAAGCTGATAAATGGCCGGACGTGACACAACATGCATATGTTGTGGGAAATTCATTCAAACCTGGCATGGATGCCTACCATGGGCATGCCCGTCTACTGGAAAAGGTTGGGGTGATTTCATGCATGTTCAAAAATAGATCATGTTCAACAGAGGGTGTTCGGGTAGGCGAGAAGGGTCCATTTGAGAGCATGTTTTTGCGGCATCCATTAACTCACCCCAAATCTTTCCATGATCTTATATTACCGATTGAACGCACCATGCCAAGTTGTTTTGGTTTCGACAAATTTAACTTTTCCAGGGTTCTCTCGGTTAAAAAAGGTAGATAAATGGTCGGACGTGTCGCAACTTGTATATTTTGTCGAAAATCATTCAAACCTGGCATGGATCCTTACCGCGGGCATGCCCCTTGCCTGCAAAAGTTGGGGTCATTTAAAAAATGTTCAAAACTAGACCATGTTCAATGGAGGATGCACCCGGATGGGAATGACCATGGTAGGCAACCATGATAGGTTAAACAATTTTCGACACCGTATGCAAGTTGCGACATGTTCGACCATTTTATCGATCTTCTTTTACAAAGGAAACTCCAGAAAATGCAGAATTTGTTGAAAACCAAATCAACTTGGCATGGTGCCTTGAATTGCTTGTAAAAGGCCATGAAAAAAATCGGATCCATTTCTTCATCTTTTTTGGTGGGGAAATTGGGGCCATTTCAAATATGTTGAAAAATAACGTGCTCTCAGATGAACCGTTCTGACCTTACCGAATAATCTTCGTTGAACATGGTGTTTTTTGGACATCCTTGAAATGACCCCAACTAATAAATACAATGGATAAAATTGAAAACAGTAAGTGTTTTTTAAAACATTTAATAAATATTTTATATTTTTATTAAATCACTACTTTAAAAAGTTAGTTACAACTTGTATTTTGGTATTCAAAAAAGAGAAAAATGAATTAACAAAATAAGAAATCAAATGAAAAAAATAGAAAATAAAATAAAATGCTTAGGCCTTGGCCCAACTAGGCGACGACATTGCTCTCGTCGGGCATGTGTTCGGCCGGTCCAAGAGCTCACGGATTTGAAAAGTTCATCAATTGTTTTAAAAATATTCATGGATTTGAATATTTTCACAAAAAATCAAAACAAAGTTCACAATGAAATTTGCAAAAAAAATAAATCTTGGTCTTGGGAACCTCTGGTTCCCAGCCATTTTTTCCTGTTTTGGGACCTTCTCGGAGGTCGTGAACCGTGTTTTTCTTTTTCTTTTTATCTTCTCTTGTGTTTATTTGTTTGTCTTCTTAGACTTTTCGTTTATTATGTTTATTTTTTATATTTCTCATACATTTAATTTTTTTCAGAATTCAAATATTGTTCATATTTTTCTGTTTTTTCTAGAATTCCATTTTTTTTACTTTTTTCAAAAAATGTTTGTGTTCGATTTTTTAAAAAAAAACTGTTCGTATTTTGACATTCTTAGCATGTTTGAAAGGCATGAACATTTGTTTTGAAATTTATGTACAAATTTTTAAAATACAAATATTAGTATTTTATGAATAAAACAGGAAAACTAGAAACCCTGAAGAAAACTGTGCAAAAAAAAAGAGACATAAACTAAAGAGTGGAGGTGCTGTGTTTCTTTCTTGGGCACAAGAATTGGAAAACAAGCCAAGAAAGCAAATCTGATGTGCTGTCCCGGATGGTTTGTGTGGTTACACGAATCGCGTCGGGGCTGTGGTTCGAATCCAGCCGAGGGCATTCATATTTTGACAATTAAAACTAAAAAAACGTAAATGGGCTGAGCCCATGAGGGAGGGCTGTTCGCTGGGTATTATACGAACCTACAGCGTATATACATTCTATGTAGGAAAAAAATATATAGGAAAGTGAATACAATTTGTGAAAAGTCCATACTACCCTTTATACGTTTTATGAGGGGGTGTGTACCGAAGCACTTCTCACGTTGAACGTTACACCCGATCTTATATGACTATCATAAAGAGATTCTAAATTGTTTATGGTGTCAGAGGACCAATCTGTAGATCACACTGCCAACCATGTTGGATAAAAATAACCCTTGCCGTATCCTCCAGCTGTGATGTGTAATTTATCAAGTATGCACAAACCATCACAGGGAAGTAATTCCTCAAGTATGACTGATTCCAGTTACAATGTTAAGTATAGTACATAGCAGGGGCAACCACTGCAGGCAGTGATGGAGGTGTGGCCTCTGCTGGAGAACCTGCTGGTGGCAGGTCCAGCGCGGTGGCACAAACCGCAGCAGGTGCAGCCGGTCCCCAAGCCCGTCATACCATGGGTTGGGGGGCCATGGTAGCACCTTCTCTCTCTCTCTCTCAAGAACATTTTCTATTCGTTGAAGCTACTTGAAACAGGTATATTTTCGGACTTACCTCAGACGCCAATCATGTACTATCACAGAAGACACCAAGGTGCCAGCTACCATGAAAAGTTTTGTACTGTAATTTTTAGACTTAACTTTCCTGAATTGATTGAACATACAAGGAAATAATAAGTTGCTCCAAACCTATATATATGATGTAATTTGGATTCCATGGGGGATTAGAAGGTTACAGACCAAGCAGACATAGAAATAAGAAATGGCGCCCGATGGATCGCAGCATCGACAAGATCGCCCATGATCATGAGTAATGTTAAAGAGAGAGACAAAAACGGCCTTAACTTGGCCTGAAAAATGATCATGAATGAAAAAGGGGGCACATTTACATTTGCAATGGTGTTAAAGAGAGAGAGAAACCTCATACATCTCCCCAACAGTGATGGTATTGCCTGTGTCAGCATGTTAAGCACATGAATCATGAAAAGTTTCGAGGAAAGAAACAAAACAAAAGTACACGAGTTTACATACAAGACAAAATATCACCAGGCAATGGTGCTTTCTCCGTGTATGAACACTGTGTCTTGTAGATCCCTGATCCACTGGCATACTCTGTTGCATATCCTGATCGCTTGGGTCTGCAAGCAAAATGCGTCGTGTACTCAAAAGTAAGATTACATACATCACGATGATATATTACTATAAATGATGCATTGATCGCATCGCTGAACTATATGTAGGCCAACCTTGTCAGCCAGTGGACTGAAGGCTGCATACAGCTCAAAATCCTGGGTTATCCAGCTAAACATAACTGCAACAAAAGGGAAATTATTGGTTGTGTAACAACATAACTGTGAAACACTTGGGCAAACAGGAAACAGCACGGTTGAGCTAGTAACTTCCACGGCACATGCAGGTACTGCTAGGACATCAATGCCACAGAACCACAACTGCAGCAAGCAATGAGATATCTGGCGTCCCATAACAGCTACCAGTTTGTTCCCTACAGGCTACAGGCAGGCGCCTATGTGAACAGAATGGATTATCTACTGATCCTCTGATGGTTCTAGGTCTTTGCATTAAGTGGTTTCAATTCAACGTAAAATAGAACAGCATACTGCACCTTTGGCTGTATTTGTAAACATTCAAAAACCGATCTTAAAGTAAAGATGTACAAGCTATTATTTCCCTGCATACTATATGCCCCTGCTTGTTTCAGAGCAGAGTTTTCTTAAACAGCTAAGATTGCAGAAGTTCTATTTTCACAGCACTATGCTTGCAGAAGTTCCGATCGCACAACTGTGTCATGTGAATAAGAAAAATCTGTGTGGGTATTAGAATCACATAGCAACTACTCCCTCCGTTCGGAATTACCTGTCTCGGAAATGAATGTATCTAGAACTAAAATACATCTAGATACATCCATTTCTGCGACAAGTAATTCCGAACGGAGGGAGTAGAATATAAAAGGTAATAGTTTCATCTCTCTCGAAGGTAGAACATGTCATTAAATGGCCACAACTTTCGTCCCTATAATAGGGTCCAGGTACAACAACAGTCAAACTAAAATCTTTATATAGTTTCTAGTTCAACTATGCTCCCGGACACTAACATATAACCATAGAGTTATGGACGTGAGTGGAGCTTGATCAAATCTGTCTTTATTATTCTGCAAATTCAGTGTATACATCCCTTTGTTTCCAGATAAATGATTTGATGTGATGATATCTAGATCCCAACGGCATCTTAGTAGTGGCTAATTGGCTATCAGAGCAGAAAAATACACCAAGAATGAATTGCATATTTCTATAGTTGCTACCTACACAGTATATAAGGATTTCTCTAGAAATCGAACATCAGATTTTTTAGCATGGCAAATCGAACGCCCAAGATGGCAAATTATGTTGTCGCAAGGATGACAATTTCCTTTAACAAGCATGGCAAATCCTTGCATCTTCAGTTTTTTTTTTCAGGAATTGCCATGCTAGCTAAATTTTCCATCCTCGCAACAACATAATTTGCCATGCTTAAAATCTGAAGTCAGATTTCTAGCATTCCCGTTATATAATAAGCACTATAACTTGGAGGAATCAACTAACTGAAACAAGCCGATCTGTCTAAAAATTCCAAACCCACGGAGTAAGTTGTGGGGTGTGCCTGGGTAACTCACCATAATCCTCATGTCTTCTGAATTGAGTTCTGTGTGGACCAGTTGCTTTATCATGCATGGAAGCATAAACCTTCTGATAAGCCTTGTACAGTCTGCACACATCAGGTTTTCTCTCAAAGGACGGTTCAGTAATCCGGAAGTAAATAATGCAGGAGTACTGTCATCAGTATTCAATACCTCTTCTGTTGCTTTGGATTTCTTATGGGCAAGGCAAATCCAGACGATACATACTGGTCAAGATAAACACTTCTGTATATAAAATGCCACAGTCCAGCTGGTCCACCAATTGCCTCATCAGAAGACAACGGTTGAGAATTTAGGCCTTGAGAAGACTGTGCAGGAGCTGATGTAAATTGAGAAGAAAAATCAATAGGGACATCTTCAACATGCAGTACATTTTCATGTAAAGACCTTTGTACTTCGAGAAGGACATTCGATTTCAATAGAACATCCTGAATACGGGCCCTAGACATTGTTCACACAAGAATAGTTGTCTCAGTTCCATAGTACATGGTAGGCAGCGTGCACTCAGTATCTTGTGATATTTTAACTGAGTAAACATTTTATTGTGCAGCTCACCTTGAATCTTTCAAATCATAAAAGGCATCTGATCTCGGAGTAAGAAGAGTCAAGTAAGTATTTTCCTGCCATGGAGAAGAGATTAGTTAATATAATAAAATGACTTTCTCAAACCTAAACTAAAAAATAGAATATGATTGGCACTGCATATAAACTTCTACAAGTTTCCATCTGTGTCGTAAGACATGCATCATGATTCTCATAATGAAGATATTGCCGGCACACTGACGTGAGCATGCATATTCAGATGCACCTATTTTACTCACATCAAAAAAATAAACATAAGCGTATAGGTAGGCCATAGGACTGTATCTTGGCAAGCATATGGGTGAAAAAGACTCCAAAGTCCTGCATTAAACAGACCAAACTTGTAAGATGGTTGCAGGTCAAGGTTTTTCATTTCAGATAGTATGTGAAGATTACCTAAAAGATTCGGAGGACAATATGAAATTTGCAAGTAGTAATAGATCATCAGGATGCAAAGTTGCCTTTTGTGCTCCCACAAGACTAATAACCTGAAAATTAATCAACATCGTAAGCTCTCAGAAACATGAACAGAGGACTAAGGAAAATAAATGATTTATGTTATCCATCTGCATAGACTAGCAAAGTTGCAATCATAAGTGCAATATTTGGCATGGCAAAGTTCTGTGTCTCGTGATGGGATGGCAGACGCAATTGGCCAGAAGCACATAATAACTACCATTAGCATGAGCAAGAAGCAATCTATATTGGTACTGGTACCGTTTGTCAAGCTACAGAGCACAGAAGTCATTGACTCTGCTGGAGAGATTAAAAACATCTGATAGCAAAGAACAAAAATGGCAGGGTTTCTACAGAAATTCTGAGAAATGTGGTATATCAGCTTGGATATGGTGAAAGACGTAACTGACTAACTGACGATAAATTAGGATTAATGATACTGTTGTATGAACCTTTAGAAAGGTCAAGTGGCACCTAAAGTGTATTGAGGAGTAACTATAATAAGAAACGTGTTTCATTTTAGCACAAGCAGGATTCCAGCACAGTATGATTAAAGAATCAAATGAACTAGGTAGCATAGTGGAAGTTCTGACAGGAAATTGGACAAACCTGAAATTAACAATGAATGTAGCTCTCACAAACACGAACACATAGGACTAATGAAAATAAATGATTTACGTTAAATGTCTCCAAACACTAGCAATAAAGTCTGGTGCCTTCTGATGGGATGCTAGAAGCACATAATAACAAATAATAGCACTAGAAGGAGCAATCTATAATGGTACTGGCACCCTTTGTCAAGCTACAAGCACAAAAGCCGTATACTACTGAAGAAAAGCCATTGACTCTATTGGAGAGATAAAAAATTCTAATATGGGGATACCAAAGGACACAAATGGCAAGCTTTCTACAGAAGTTCTCAGAAATGTGGAATATCACTTTGGATATGGTAAAAGACATAACTGACTGATGATAAAATAAGTTTTATGCCCATGTTATATAAAGCTCTAGAAAGTTTGAGTGGCACCTAAAAAGTGTTCATAAGTAACTATAATAAGAAAAGTGTTACATCTTACCAAATAAGCATAGCCTCAGTACAGTTAGATGAATACGTCAAATGGGGTAAGTATCAAAATGAAAGTCATGGCAGGAAACGGGACAAACCTTGTGATCACACATCAACAATGCAAATAGAACTCCTGAATCAGCAATGTCCTGCAAAGCTGAGCTAGCAGCCTGTCTTGTTGCTTGGGCGAGGGGAAGGCATGTGTATGCATGAACAAATGTAGCAGGATTCCTGTGTAGTGGTTCAGTAAGATATCAATTTTAAGCACTAAAGTCCAAAATGAATTAAGATGAGATAAGTGGAAAGGAAAAGGAAACAAGCTGACCAGCTGAACGCACGTATAAGAGATCGGAAAACCGCATCTGTGCCACCTAAAAGTGGTGCCATATCAAATTTGGGATTCTTCTCAAAGCACCTGTTGACCGACTTTGTCAAAATAAGCAACATCTGCAAGTTTGTGATTTCAGACAGAGAAATCAGGATAGGAATGGAAACGCATGGCTGTATAATAATTAATAATCACAATAAAAATACAAGAAATTCAAATGTGTTAAGATGAATGCAACAGTGGAAGCACCTGGCCATACATGAGCTCTAGTTGTCTCCTCAATCCTTCAAGTGACCCTTCATTGCAGCTTATACAAACTAAATATATAGGACCTTTGACAAGGAAAACTATCTGTAAGGAAGGAGAGTGTGCAATCAACTTAGTATAATACAGTTAGTACATAAAAGGTTTTGCAAGTGAAATGTGCATCTTAAGTGGTGTCTGATTGTTCGGGCCTCGATCGAAGAACGCATGCATTGTCCTTCTGAACAAATATTAAATGAACAGAGTAAATTTTGGACAAGGAAGGCCACTTGACCTGATGTTTTCCAGCTCTCACAAATTTGATATGGTCAGCACTGGATAAAAAGAAATGAATATCACCAAGAGGAAAAAATCAGCACAGCCCACAGGAAAAGGTTAAGGCAGTCAAATCTGATCGTTGAATACCTGTTCTCAACAAAAGAAACAATCGCCTGCAATGTAGCAGAAAACCCAGCTAACTTGTGCTCATCTCCATACCTAGAAGTCCAACAGGATGAAGGAAATGCGATGTTATGGTTTTTTTTCCTGGTAAACTCTATCATGAATCATTTTTTTGTTTGCATAGGTGATGTTACCTTACCTAGAGTATATTGGCTTGCCGGAATTGCTCAAGATGAAGAAATGCTTTTTCCTCTTCCTCCATGAGGCCGAACCATCATCCTGGAACATCAAGGAAAGGAACACACTCACTCAGGGTGACACAGCACTTACAACTCCAGCAGTAGTATGGATATGCATCATCACTAAAGCTACACGCTACTTAACTAATGTCATCGTTGGGCATCCAAATCACCAATGAAGAATGAATTGAGGGGTAAATAATTCATACTTATAGATGATTGATGTCAGTAGCTCAAGAGCCAAACAAGACTCCATGTGTAGGTGAATAAGAGCATCTCCAACAGCCGCGCTATACTAGCGCCGCGCCGGAAAAAACGCCATTTTAGCGCGCGCGCAACGCGTCGCACAGCTCCAGCGGGCGCGCAAAAAACGCGCGCGCGCTAAAACGAGTTGGGCGCGCTGGTGAATGCCCCATCCCGCGCTGTTGATTTCGAGCGTCTACTTCGCTGCACACTGAAGCTGCGAACTTCCTTTTTCCTTCTTCTTCCACTGCCGCGCGCGCCGCGCCTTCCGCCATGGATGCGCACACCGAGCCCTCTCACCCGCTCTACAGCGCGACCCGCCGCCGCCGCCGCCGCCGCGGCGCGAGCGCCGCCGCCGCCGCCGCCGCCGCAAACCCTAAGCGGCGAAGCGTTATGCTGGCTGGCCGCCGCGTCACGCCGGAGCTCGCCATCGGTCGGCTCTCGCAGATCTCTTCTTGCCGCCGCGGATGACCACGCCGACGAGCGGCGTTGCGCCGGCGCCGTCCCGTGCTACCGCCGCACCATTGGAGGCGAAAAAAAGAAAAATATCCGCGAAGAAGAAGGCGGCGGACGGCTCCGGCACCTCGAAGAAGAAGAAGCTTGCAGGGCGGCGGACGGCTCCGGCGTCTACCGAAGCGCCGGCGAGCTCAACCGTTGAGCCGGCGGCCGACGCGCACCACGTGCTCGACGAAATGCCCCCAAGGTGAAAAAAGTTCCAACTTTTATTTTCTTGTTATTTGTTCAATGCATCATCATATAGATAGCTTATATTTGCATTTGTAGTCTCAACGATGATGCATACATGTCAACTATGGGTGTTGGGTCCAACAATTCGCATTGGTCTCAAACCAATGAAATCCATTTGGACGACCATGAGTTTGAGGTGGACGAGGAGGGTGAGGGCATTGTCGAGGCGCCGAAAGGAAGAGCGGGCAATTACTCCACCACCGATGACAAGTTACTATGCAACACTTATTTGCATGTCTCCAAGGATCCATCCATTGGAGATGCTTCGGAGGCATGGGTGCACCTCCGGCCGCCATGGGAGGCATGGGTGGCTTTCGAGCACCCTCCAATGCTATGGGAGCCATGGGTGGCATTGGAGCACCCTCCAACGTTATGGGAGGCATGGGTGGCATGAGTTTTGCTTCTCTCATGGGAGGCATGGGCGCACCTCCGGCCGCCATGGGAGGCATGGGCGCACCTCCGGCCGCCATGGGAGGCATGGGTGCACCTCCGGCCATGCCTTTCGATGTGCCTCACGTCGGAGCTACAAGTGATGCGGTGCGTCATGAAGAGGAAGATTCATCGGCGGAAGAAGAGGAAGAATCGTCGGCGGAAGAAGAGGAAGAAGACGAAGAAGACGAGCAAGATGGTTGATGTGTTTTATATATGTCTTGAACTTTGTTGGTTGCACTTGTATTTTGAACTTGGTTTGAATTTGGACTTGGTTGGATGAACTTGTGGGCGACTTTTTATGTATTCATCATCAACTTGTTAAATTTCACATGTTCATTGCATTTTGATTGAATGTTTATAATTGGGTCCAAATGGCATATTTGGCGCTGCTGTAGCGGCGCGCGCGCTGCATTTTTTGCGCGCTGTTGGAGCTGCGTGCGCGCGCTGTATTGTACAGCAGCCGCTGGAGCCAGCGCGGCGCGGCGCGGCAAACCAGCCGAAGCGCGCGCGGCAAACGCGATTTTTGGGCGCGGCGCGTCGCGCGGCTGTTGGAGATGCTCTAACAATGGCGCGTGCAGTGCAAGGAGATGTAACAGAGCAGGGAGCACCTCGTCGGCGTGCTTCTTGCCCTGCGCCCAGTCCTCGGCGCTGGGGGCGAGGGGCGGGGCGGCGTCGGGCTCGTCGATGCCGCCGGCGCCGGTGCTGGAGGCCAGGCTGCTGCTGGGGCTGGGAGGGCCGGCGCCGCCGTCCTCTTCATCGAGCCCCTCCCTCCACGCGTCAGCCGTCGCATATCCATCGTCCTCGTCGCCCTCGTGGCCGGCAGCGAAGTGCGCGGGCAGGTCGGAGCCGCGGAGAGAGAGGGCGGCGAGGGGGTTCTCGTCGGCGGGGGTTGGATCCATGGCCACGGAGGGGAGGCCTGGGGGAAGGGACCGGAGCTTCTCCTCTGCGGCGGCCGTCCTTCTCCGCGGCGGGCACGGGAGAAAGACAACTCGGCCAGCTCGCTGAGAAATGGCCAAGTACTGAGGTGATTTTGCTTCGATTCACGTTGGGTCGTTCGATTAGGATTGGAGGGCAGATACGGTGGGTTAAGTTTTCTTTTAGAATCTTTTTTTTTTGAGAATCATACGGTATGTTAAGTTTTTTTTTTGAGTATAAACACACTTGCTTTATTGATTAATAATGTTCATAGGAATACAATCTAAGTCTAGGGAGTTTAAGAACCACACATGGCGTCCCGGTTCTAGACCAAAAGCATGCTTAGCGAGGCTATGTGCCTCGACATTAGAATCTCTTCCTTCAAAGATGAAGGAGCATTGCTGAAAATTTGTCGCTCTCACATTATCCTCCTTGATGACACTCGCATATGCGCCTCCCGTCTGACTCTGGATGTCTCGTACCACGGCTTGATAGTCGGAAGCAATGATGCATCGATTTTATATTCCCAGTGACTTTTTGCAAATATCCATAAGGTTTTCGTTCATGTTGCATGACCAACAAAGGAAATATTACCATTATCAGAAGAAGAAAATCGTGCAAGTAGAGAAATAAAAACTATCTCACAATCAGGCAAGCAATTGTAATATACTACTCCCTCCGTCCCAAAATAAGTGACTTAAAAGTGAGTCAACTTTATACTAAAATTAGTACAAAGTTTAGTCATTTTTGAGTCACTTATTTTGGGACGGAGGGAGTATATAATATGACAATAGGTTGCTCTCCCATCTAATCTTCCTCACCTCAAAAGCTTTAAGCTTGGCACAAGCGCTCCTGATTCCCTCATACGTTGCCCACCATCTTGTTTTATTTACAATGTTGTCGTTCACGGCTAGAACTACAACAACACAGTCCGTTTGAGTGTCACAAGGGCCCTGATAAAAGGTGTATAGCTGCTCCAGACCAAACAGCGAGGCTTGAACCTCCGTTTTTCTGACTCTTCATAGTTTGTTACTCCCTCCGTCTCATAATATAAGAGTGTTTTTCACTATATAGTACTTATATACTAGTGTAAAAAATCTTCTTATATTATGGGACGGAGGGAGTAGTCTGCAGCCACCAGAGAATAGAACCTTGCCGTTGATACCACGATCAACAGTTTCTCCTTCTCCCACAAGCACTCCAAGAGTTGGATGATCCTTGATCATAAGCATCTAGCTGAAGACGCGGCCCTAGATGGTGTGCACCGCGGACCGAGAAGCATATACAGTGCCATGCTAGCCTGTTGTCCTCCATTGTCCTGTTTGGTAAATTTGATTTCACAAATTGCATCTGTGCGATTTGGCAGAAGCGTCTTACCCTCGTTGTGAGGGGGCGCATTGCATGTTATAGGCAGCAGGGGCGCACCTCCCTAACAGTAGCGCATACAAAGTTGTTGGAGAAGATTACATCTTGGGGAGGAAGAGATAAGAAGATAAGAGAGGTTACAAGATAAAAGGATTCTGCCTAACAACCTAGTCTATCTCCTGGAGCGCCAGCTTTGAATGTCATTGTGACATATTTGTGCGTTTAACACCCTTCCTTAATCACAACTTCATCAAGTTAAGAATATGTTTGAAGTCTTCAAAGCTTCTTGTGGGTAAAGGTTTTGTGAATCCATCTGCAATCTGATCCTTGGAATGCACAAAACGTATATCAAGTTTCTTCTGAGCCACCCGTTCTCTGACAAAGTGGAAATCAATTTCAATGTGTTTAGTCCTAGCATGAAACACTGGATTAGTAGACAGATATGTAGCACCCAGGTTACCACACCATAAGCATGGAGCTTGAGTGCTTTTTACACCAAGTTCTTTCAACATAGATCGCACCCATATGATCTCAATTGTACTCCCTCCGTTTTTATTTACTCTGCATATTAGAGTTGACTGAAGTCAAACTTCGTAAAGTTTGACCAAGTTTATAGAGAACAATATAGACATTTATCATAATAAATCTATACGATGTGAAAGTATATTCAATAATAAATCCAATGTTGTTGATTTGTTATTGTATATCTTAATATTCTTGTTTATAAACTTGGTCAAAGTTTGTAAAGCTTGACTTTGACCAAAGCTAATATGCGAACTAAATAAAAACGGAGGGAGTAGCATCTGCCAATGCTTTGTATTCTGCCTCTGTAATGGATCGAGAGACAGTAGCCTGTTTCCTTGCACACCATGAAATTAAGTTAGGGCCGAAGAACACTACAAAACCACCAGTGGAGCGCCTGTCATCCAGGCATCCTGTCCAGTCAGAATCTGAGAAAACACTAAAAAGTGTGGACGATGACTTGCTGAAATTCAGACCAATATTGAGAGTGTTCTTGACATATGTAACTATGTGCTTTGCAGTGGTCCAATGAACTGTGGTGGGTTCATGAAGAAACTGGCAGACTTTGGGCCTGTTCGGATGTCCTCCAGCTTCACCAAATCCACAAATCTGGCTTCTATTTCCCGATGCTGGCTTCTTCCTTTGATTGCGATCGATGAAAAACCGTTCGGCATGCTCGCTCCAGCTTCTGGTACGTGCCAGCAGGCCAACCTGCTCAGACGGACTGGAGCCCAGCTAGCTCAACAGTTATGGTGGTCTTAGGCCCAGCCGGGCACAGGAGGACAGTAGCTGGGCTTGGCACAGTTCAGAGGGAAAGGCAGCGATGCCTCCACGTAGCTCATCAGGAGAATATAACGAAGGTAGCGAACCGGTACGCAACTATCGAGTGACTTGGCGGTGGCACTACTCGTAATTTAGGCCAACTCCTGCTTTCCCTTTTCCTGGATCGCTAGAAATGCCGCTCCAGTTTTTTGTATGTGGACTGGCCTTTGATCCAGGAATCTAGCTTCCCTCAGTGGAACCGTTCGGCTCAGCTCCAGTGCAGATTTGGCGGATCTGGAAGCTAGCCGAGTACCGAACAGGACCTTTATTAACAGCAAATGAGATATCAAGTCTTGTAAGCGTCAAATATTGAAGTGCACCTACCAGACTCCTGTACCTTGTACTATCATCTTGACTCAAAGGCTGTCCTTCTGTAAGAGACAACTTCTCTGAACTAGATAATGGAGTGGGTGAGGGTTTACACCCTTGCAAACCAGCCTTCTTTACCGGATCTGTTGCCTATTTTTCCTGAGATAGATGAAGTCCATCCTCATGCTTCTTCACTTCTATCCCTAGAAAATAGTGCAATTCTCCAAGATCCTTGAGAGCAAACTCTGCACTGAGATCCTTCAAAAGCCCTGTGATAGCCTCATTAGATGAACTTGTGACAATAATATCATCAACATATATGAGAACAAATATGTGTGTGTTGCATTTGTTGTAAATGAATAAGGAGGTGTCAGACTTTGAAGGGATAAAGCCAAGTGCTTGCATTTTGTGATTCAGACGTGAGTACCATGCTCTAGGAGCATGTTTCCGTCCATATAATGCTTTGTCGAGCTTGCATACATGAGAAGGTGCATTCTTGTTTTCAAACCCAGGAGGTTGTTTCATGCACACTTCCTCTTCCAGAACACCATGCAAAAACACGTTCTGTACATCTAGCTGTCTGAGACTCCAGCCCCTGAAAACAGCAATGGACAAAACAAGACAGATGGTGGCAGCTTTTACAACAAGACTAAAAGTATCCTCATTGTCTATTCCATACCGTTGTATGAAACCTTTTGCCACAAGTTGCTTTGTAGCGGTCAATGGTTCCATCGGATTTTCTCTTGATCCTGAATACCCACTTACAATCCATGAGATTTTTACCTTGCTGTGGAGGAACCAAGTGCCATGTGTTGTTTCGTTTCTGGGCCATGTATTCTTCTTTCATTGCTTTCTTCCAATTTTCATCACCAAGTGCTTCTTCAAGTGTATGTGGCTCGCCTGGTTCACCTGTGGAACAGACCATCCCAAATTTTTTCATATGTTTATAATTTATGGGTTGTATTACCCCTTGTTGGAGCCGGGTATTACGTGACGTAGTTTGCTCTTGTGGCGCAGAAGATCCCGTGTTGGCTGCAGGTGTCGACCCCGAGATGGATTCGGGAGCAGGAGCAGCAGTCGCTTCGGGAGCAGACCCCGGATCTTCTGTGCCCGCAGGTGTAGCAGCCCGCTAGAGGAAGCCACATGCGTCGCAGAGGATCCTGTCTGGCGAAGATCATCATGCGGCAACGATTGAGCCGGTTTCCCCTCACGCCAGAAGTGGGTCCCGCACCGATCGGCCGACACAGGTCGCGCCGCTTGTAGCAGACGGGTTGGACGGGGAAACGCCCGCCCGTGGGCCCAGGTGAGTGTGGGACGTGGGTGGCGTCGCCACCACCCGCTGGTTGCCACGTGGAATGGGCGGGGCCGCCCACTGGCGTGCGGTCGGGTGCGGCGGGAGCAGCAGATGGCGCAGATTCCAGTGACGCGTGGCCTGACCGGTCTACTAGCAGTGATCCCGAGGCGGATTCTGCTGCCAGGTCTGCCGCGCCTGCAGTCACTAATCTCGAGGAGGATCTGCTCCCCAAGCCCTGGCACATGAAATATGGCCCTGCTGGGCAGTTTTCTTCAGCATGGCCTCCTGCATCATCACGCAACTCATGCAAAAGGGGTGAGAGGGTTAGTCATGATAGGATCATTATAGCTATACTCCTCGTGATCACAGCCGGTTAGACTAGGAGATAGAAGAAGGATTTCTTTTCGAAGTATGGCACCGGCATTTGGGTGTACATCAGCAAAGGGGAATTTAGTCTCGTCAAACACAACATTACGAGATATGTATACCCGATCGGTGGAAACGTCAAGACACTTGACCCCCTTATGTTGAGCACTATACCCAAGAAAAAGCATTGTTTTGAGGGAAACATAAGTTTGCGAGAGTTGTATGGATGAAGATTAGGCCAACAGGCACAACCAAATACACGGAGTGATGTGTAATCTGGTTTGACATGAAGAAGTCATTTTGTGGGAGTTTCATTGTTGATGACGCGACTAGGGAGCATGTTTATGATGTGGTGCTTCATCCCAAAACATGAGAGGCATGGAAGCACCGACAAGGAGGGCTAGACCAACCTCAATTATGTGCCTATGCTTGCGTTCGGCAGATCCATTTTGTTGGTGAGTGATACGTCTCCAACGTATCTATAATTTATGAAGCATTCATGCTATTTTATTATCTGTTTTGAATGATTACGGGCTTTATTATACACTTTTATATTACTTTTGGGACTAACCTATTAACTGGAGGCCCAACCCATATTGCTTTTTTATTGTCTATTTCAGTGTTTCGAAGAAAAGGAATATCAAACGGAGTCCAAACGGAATGAAACCTTCGGCAACGTGATTTTTGGAACGAACGTGACCCAGGAAACTTGGAGTGCAAGCCAGGGAAGCGTCGAGGAAGCCACGAGATAGGGGGGCGCGCCCACCCCCTGGGCGCACCCTCCACTATCGTGGGCCCCTCGAGGCTCCGCCGACCGACTTCTTTCGCCTATATAAGTCCACATACCCTAAAACCATCTAATAAGGAGATAGATCGGGAGTTCCGCCGCCGCAAGCCTCTGTAACCACCAAAAACCTCTCGAGAGCCCGTTCCGGCACCCTGCCGGAGGAGGGACCCATCACCGGTGGCCATCTTCATCATCCCGGCGCTCTCCATGATGAGGAGGGAGTAGTTCACCCTCGGGGATGAGGGTATGTACCAGTAGCTATGTGTTTGATCTCTCTCTCTCTCTCTCTCTCTCTCTCTCTCTCGTGTTCTCTCTATGGCACGATCTTGATGTATCACGAGCTTTGCTATTATAGTTGGATCTTATGATGTTTCTCCCCCTCTACTCTCTTGTAATGGATTGAGTTTTCCCTTTGAAGTTGTCTTATCGGATTGAGTCTTTAAGGATTTGAGAACACTTGATGTATGTCTTGTCATGCTTATCTGTGGTGACAATGGGATATCACGTGCCACTTGATGTATGTTTTGGTGATCAACTTGCGGGTTCCGCCCATGAACCTATGCATAGGGGTTGGCACACATTTTCGTCTTGACTCTCCGGTAGAGACTTTGGGGCACTCTTTGAAGTACTTTGTGTTGGTTGAATAGATGAATCTGAGATTGTGTGATGCATATTGTATAATCATGCCCACAGATACTTGAGGTGACAATGGAGTATCTAGGTGACATTAGGGTTTTGGTTGATTTGTGTCTTAAGGTGTTTTCTAGTACGAACTCTTGAATAGATCGATCCGAAAGAATAACCTTGAGGTGGTTTCGTACCCTACCATAATCTCTTTGTTTGTTCTCCGCTATTAGTGGCTTTGAAGTGACTCTTTGTTGCATGTTAAGGGATTGTTATATAATCTATCTATGTTATTATTGTTGAGAGAACTTGCACTAGTGAAAGTATGAACCCTATGCCTTGTTTCCTACCATTGCAATACCGTTTACGCTCACTTTTATCATTAGTTACCTTGCTGTTTTTATATTTTTCAGATTACAAATACCTATATCTACCATCCATATTGCACTTGTATCACCATCTCTTCGCCGAACTAGTGCACCTATACAATTTACCATTGTATTGGGTGTGTTGGGGACACAAGAGACTCTTTGTTATTTGGTTGCCGGTTGCTTGAGAGAGACCATCTTCATCCTACGCCTCCCATGGATTGATAAACCTTATGTCATCCACTTGAGAAAAATTTGCTACTGTCCTACAAACCTGTGCATTTGCAGGCCGAACAACGTCTACAAAAAGAAGGTTGTGTAGTAGACATCAGTGAGCGCGGGGGCATGACACATGGTGAGATATGCCAAGTATTTGAAAGAAACTTCTCGTACTCCCCCCAGTCGGATTGGACAGCAATAATTTTGCTATCGAACTTGCGTTCAACAAGTGCTTGGAAATTTTTAAACACTTGAAAAACATCGGATCTTTTTTTGAGGAGATAAATCCAAGAGAATTTGCTATAGTCATCAATGAAGCTAACATAGTATGTGTGTCTACCAACAGAAGTGGGGGCAGGACCCCAAACATCAGAAAATATTAATTGCAAGGATTGAGTAGAGACACTTGTAGATATGGGATAGAGTAATTGATGACATTTTGCTCTTTGGCAAGAATCACAAATAGTTTCAATATTGTGCTTACCAACAAACGGGAGCTTATTTTTCCTAAGCAAGCGTTCAACTAAGGAAAAAGAGGCATCTATAATACCTAAATAGTTCATCCCCACTAACCTATTTATCTAAACATGCAACCTATCCACCTAAGCAGCCTGCCACATCAGCAAATTAAACTATTTTTTTCCAAGAAAAGAACTGTTATTTTCATCTTTTCCCTAAGAAATAATCAGCTCCACGGCACCATTGGTCTCAAGTTATTTTTCCACGACACGGTTGATCTCCTCTGTTTATTGCCCTCTCTCTTCCGGGCTCCTCGGCCCTCACACCAAAAAATCGAAAGGCATGCCGTGGTGGCGGAAGGTCGTCTTCCGAGCGGGCCGTTCTTCTTCTCTCATTGCCTCTATCCATCTCTCTACATACTCCGCTGCTAGCCAAGCTTTCGAGGGCTGCCGCCACTAGAGATTTGTGTGTTCCTGCCAACCTTGATCCCCATGGTCGCCACCGTCGTCGGCTCCGCTGGCCCAAATCCGGCGCCCAGGTATCGTCCCGGATGCCCAAATCAGATGTGCTGCCGCCGGGAGCGGGCCGTCCTCCTCCGACATCACCTGGATTAGAGGTTGGGACTCTCCTCCCTCGCAGTCTCTTCAGAGCTCCGGCTATTTAGTTAGCTTGGTTGGAAGTTCTGATTTGTGCGTGCTAGGAAGGTCTTTTCTGTCCCAATCGCCTCCTCTGTGGTAGCAAGTCTGTATGTTAGATTAGTACGAACAACTACAATCCTGTTTCCTACCATCTACCACGCTCAAATTTTTATTGGTATTCAGTTTGAATTATTATGATTGTTTTGCAGGATCAGAGGATATGACATAATCCAGTTTATTTTCAGGTACGTTGTTTCCTGTCAGTATTATTCCATTGTAAATGTCATGGGTTCGATATAGTACCCGAGTGATACAATTTTGTGATTGACTGTGTTGTTGTTTCCCTACAAATGGTTACTATTTTCACACGCAATCATCTACTTACATAAATGAGATAAAATAAGTTGCTCTTATGAACACGTCTTCGTTCAAAACATGCATGGACGCTGCATTCTATCCACAAACACGCCATGCTCCAACCACGAGTTTCTATATCGCAAGCCTTAAAAATCTTCTCAACATGTATGTGTGCGGCAGCCAGCAATCCAAGTCTGTGGACATCAATTTTAAGAAAATCGGACGACCGCCGTCCTTGATGCAGCCACCCACTGGAGGCACCGTAGCAGACTGGTGACGCAATACTTCTGAATCCTGGACACCGGTCGAGTTTTTCGCTCGCCGAACTAAGACTGTAGAAGACTGGTGAAGTAATATTTTTCAGGGATTGTATTAATTCTCATCCCCATTTCAGTTAACATTCCTGTCAAAACTGCATTCAGTTTCAAGTTGAGATGGAGGAAGAAACTGAAACATTAACTCACATATTCTCTCAAATGCTAATTTTGCAATCTCTAGAAGTAAGAAAATCTCCTCCTTTAAATATCACTACAGATTCTTATTCTTTGATTGCTACAGAATTGTTTCAGTTTTACACCTTTAGTCCAATTATGATTCACTTTTGTCTCTTCATTATCGTAGTTGTTCGACACAAAGTTCATGCCATTGTTTTTGGAAGATGTTACCTTGACGTCCCAAATCATAATCATTACAGTATTAACTGGAATAGAACAGAAAAAATGCATAATATGGTGATGGAATACCATGTTAAATACTTCAATCGAAGTCCATCACCGTGCTATGTTTAAGAGCTAGCTTTCTCCCTTGACTGGTCTTGCTTTATCAACTAAAATCGTCTACTTACAATTTTGGAAGATTGCTCTAATATTGTTATTTTTCTTGCTAATTGTTCTCTAATATTTCCTTTACTAAATGTAGCAGAGGTTGAATTACTTTGCAGATTTAATGGCACAACCAAAATTGGTATGCTTATGTTCTTCACATCATGCATGTCTTTTTACACGTTGTTTCCTTTCTACTTTTCAATTGCCAACACCGTGCTATTGTCATCGACTGAAGATAAGATGAAGATAAGAAATGGGTATGATCGATGCGGGTGACTAATTAATCACTGATCCCTATTTGATTTGTTGTACATATTTGCTCTTTTTGTGAGACGTTTTGTATGAACATATGATTTCGTGTGTATTGTTCAATCTAATGAAATGGGTTTAATTTAGCCGTGAGACCAGCCAGTTAACAAGTATCTTCACATTCATTTATTTTTCTAATTATTAAATTATTATTGCTATAATTTCCGCAGCAACGCGCGGGGTGTCATCTAGTGTCCTAAATGATCGTGCCATAGTGTGGACGAAAGCCTAATAGCACCACAAACTTGTTTATTTGATCTTCTAAACTCCGGAATCAGCGGGTAAAGCCCTCGAACAGATCTACCTCTGTAGAGTACTTTTCTTGTGGCCTGATCCTTGATAGAAAAAGGATGGAATTCAATGAACACATGATTATCAATAGTAATGCAATGGACAGAGAGAAGATTTTCGTTGGCACTAGGAACATGCAGAATTTTTTTAAGATGAATCTTGCGAGAAGGGGTACGTATAACCCAATGACCTATATGGCTTATCCTCATACCTGCAGCACTTGCCGTGTGGATCTGGTCCTTCCCGTGGTATTTCTCACCGAGATTCACCTTCTCGAGATCGCCCGTGAGATGGTTGGTGGCGCCGCTGTCAAGATACCAGTTGGTATCAACACCATAGGATCCATCGGCGGCGGCGGCGACCTTGTCATCGTCTTCAGAGGAGGCGTCGTCCTCTTCGAAGCCGTACCAGCAGTCCTTGGCAGAGTGACCGGGCTTTCAGCAAATCTGGCATCGCACGGCGTCGGGCCGGGACTTGCCAGGACCACCACGACGGCCCCGATTGTTGGTGAAGTTGGGGTGGCCGTTGCGAGAGCCGGAGTTGGTAGAGTTGTTGGAGACGCTTTGCTTGCCCTTGGGACGAGGAGGGCCACGGTGGCGAGACGAGTAGCCACCGCGACCGCGTGTGGCCGCGTTCGCGGATGACTTGAAGCCGCCGGCGGAGTTCTGGAACTGAGTGACGCGCTGGTCGAAGTTGCTCAGCATGGAGAAGAGCTCGTCGAGGGAGACGGGCATGACACGTGCGTCGAGGGCCAAGACGAGGGGCTGGTAGTCCATGTCCAGCCCATGAAGAATATAGGAGATAAGTTCGTCATCCTGGATTGCTTTCCCGGCCGCGGCGAGTTCGTCGGCGAGGCCGCGCATGTGGGCGAAGTAGGCGGCAACCGACTGGTTGCCCTTCTGCGCATTGATGAGAGAAGTATGGATGTTGTTGACGCGGCTCAAAGACTGCGACGAAAACATACCTGCCAGCGCTGTCCAGAGGCCATGCGTAGTGGTGATCGTGGTCACCGTGACGAGCACCTCTTTTGCGAGGTTGTTGAGCAGATAGCCGAGTACATGCTGGTCCTCTCTGACCCACATGGGGTGGAGAGGATTGAGCTCGGAGCTCTCCTTCCCGTCCTTGTCCTTGGTGATGAGAAACCGAGCCGGTTCTGGTGTGGTGCCATTGACATAACCGACGACACCGGCTCCCCTCAGTTGCGGCGTGATCTGAGTCTGCCAGAGCCCATAGTTTGTGCGGGAGAGCTTCCCCGTGACCTGACCACTAAGGTTAGGGTGGGAGGTGGCGGAGGAAGACATAGCGGCGAGCTTTGCTGGAGATTGGAAAAGCTAGGGTTTTAGGAAGAGGCAGCTTTGATTACCATGTGCGATTTGGTGGAAGCGTCTTACCCTCGTTGTGAGGGGGCGCGTTGCATGTTATAGGCAGCAGGGGCGCACCTCCCTGACAATAGCGCATACAAAGTTGTTGGAGAAGATTACATCTTAGGGAGCAAGAGATAAGGAGATAAGAGAGGTTACAAGATAAAAGGATTCTGCATAACAACCTAGTCTATCTCCTGGAGTGCCAACTCTGAATGTCATCGTGACATATTTGTGCGTTTAACAGCATCATCATCGCATGCATGGAACAGACTCCTAATGAGGGTTGTATTCCATTCACGGGACCCAGGGAGCATACTTGAAACGAGAGAGTTCCACATTTATCACTTTGTCCCGAGATCTTTTGGCCACAAAAGAAAATTCGAACATATGATCTACGAGCTTTGCCAAAAAAAATATTCAGTTTGTTCACATAATCAAGAGACCTTATGATTCATTTTGATCCAGATTGTATTCTACGCGGTTGTTGGTGAGTTGGTGTTCATGCTGATGATCAGATGTGTCTTAACTCATCAAAAAATATCAGATTGATGGTGTTTGTAATGAAACTCGACAGAATTAGCAGTCTTGTGATGTGGAAATAGGAGCTTTTGGAGAAATCCGTACCAAATGTAGCAAGCATTTGCACAAATTACACATCTTGAGAACTTAGTGAGCCCGCTGCTCCTCAACAAAACCGGATCCTGAGTTAAGCCACCATGACAAACCAAAACATACCTTATCTTTTCCATCTTCTATAACCAATGCTGGTATCTACTATATCTAAATAGCTAGCCCCCACTACAAATAATTCTCTGCCTTCTCCTTGTGCCACATCACCCAAATTAATTTAGCCGTTGGATACACAAGATCAGTCTACAATAGCCATTGGGTCTTCAGCTCCTCCACCAAGCGCATGCAATAACGGAAGCATGCATGCAAAACATGTAATGCTTGTTCTAACCCAAAAAAATCTGATGCATGCGTGCATGCAACTCACACTCCGATGCTCCATGAAGGAAAAATATCGCATGCATCATTGTTTTTCTTCATTTTGGACTTACTCAGAGAGATACATATTTATTTTTAAAATATTTATAAGAAAATTATCATGCTATAGGAGGAGACTTGAAGACATTAGCTAGATTATTCAGTGTAGTATTTATGTATACAAATTCCCGTTGCAACGCGCGGGGTATTCGTATAGTTTAAATAAAATTGGGTCGCTTAAGCTGTAGATATAACCGTGCTAGGGAACTTACTTAGATTACCAATTTCAAATATACAGAAGAAAAAGCCAAATTAGCCAGGTTGCAATCGGCCATCCTTTATAGAGAAAACCCAAGATTCCTCTAGGTGGAAACGAACAATTTGTACTTGGACAAATCTTGCCTAAAATCACATTATTCTGGTGGACCTATTTTTGATCTCATGATATGTTATAGAGAATATTCAATTCAGATTTGACAACCAGAAGGAGAAGCCTCTATTTGATTATTAATACATCATTGTTTAGCTGGCAGAAAAGAAGTTTCCTCTCGAGGTTATATTCAACAGGCTAAAATGTTGAACCATCCAGTAATATGTTGAATATATGAGCAAATTACTACGAGATTTAATCCGAATGAACAAAAGATAATTCATGAGAGCAATAGCAGAGATTAAACTAATCATGCGAACTAGCACAGTAGATGAACAGATCACATCTAGGGCACATACTAGAAACATGAATTCTACCACGATCTCAAACAGGAAGGATAGAATCACATACGGTGCAGCAGGAGCAGCACCGCCGGTGTTGACATTGTCGCCCATGTCGTCGAGGATGAGGTTGCCGAGGTCGGGGAAGAAGTCGTCGTTCGCAAAGTTGTCACTGCTAGCAGTCGCGCGAGTGCGCTCCCCAAAAACCTGATCGCCCCTCTTCCGTACAGGATCACGAGAGGCGGGGTTCTGAAGGCCTGCTGTCCCTTCTCTCGGTGCACACCGAAAGGAGGGATGGAGAAGACTTGCTTAGCGGCGCAATGATTTGGAACGGTGGTGAGAAACCATATGAAGTCGTGGCGGCTATTGTAGACGTATGCCTGACTATATAGTGTGGGCCGGGTAGATCGTGGGAGTAAACCCCACGTCCGAGTCATCACGATCCAAAAGAATCGGAAACGGTTCAGTAATTAACGCATCCGTTAATTATTAATTAATGACTCATTAATTTTTCCCGAGCAGCAAAAATATAGACAACGTGCATAGCTCTGTCCTCGGCTCGGCTCAATCCAGCAACCCGCGGCGTGGCGCGACGCGGCGCGTCGTGACGAGCAAGGAGGAGGAGGAGGAGCGCGCGTGTAGGTCTCCTCTTCTCATGCTCATACAAGTGGTAGAAGAGCTCACGTTATAAAAAGGTGCAACTCTCTCTCAACTTCCGGGGTGGGACTAAACTTTAGTCTCACTCACTCCACTCACATGTGTGCATGAATGGGCCAAGAGAATTTCAGAATTTTAGTTGGGCTTTGGGCCAAAGGCCTACTAGCAAAATTCCAACAATCCCCCACAAAGTCTCATTGGCACATCTCATCATTTAGTTCCAAAACATTGTTTTATATACCGGTGCTTAGTGAAGACTGTGAAGTTGAACTTCCACTTAGAGTTTTATGCTACACTAGATCACAACTTGAATAGTGGACTATGCCTTGAACTACAAGTTTTCCGCGAAACTAGTTTCACACAAATTCTTGACCGATACTGGGGTGCCGCAAGACTTCCCCGCGGATGGAGCGTATACATCATACTCCAGGGCCTTTCATGAATTTATTAGACCCAATTCTCACAGACTGTGACGTTAACAGTTAAATTCATATAGGTGTGTTCCTCAGAAGATGCTCTGCAGGACAACATCCTTACTCAAATAAGCCACTTGGAACACATTAAGGTAAATATCAATCTGCCATGCAGATCAAGATAGTATTGCATCTACACAGAGTGGGATAATTAAAATAGGGATACTCTCCTCTCAGCTGACCAACAGCTTGTCTCCCACTTCTACTTCACGGGATCCCCGATCACATAGAGTGGGTTGATGATACACAAGTATAGGGGATCTATCGTAGTCCTTTCGATAAGTAAGAGTGTCGAACCCAACGAGGAGCAGAAGGAAATGACAAGCGGTTTTCAGTAAAGTATTCTCTGCAAGCACTGAAATTGTAGGTAAAAGATAGTTTTGTGATAAGATAATTTGTAACGGGTAACAAGCAATGAAAGTAAATAAAGTGCAACAAGGTGGACCAATCCTTTTTGTAGCAAAGGACAAGCATGGCCAATTTCTTATAATGAGAAAAGCGCCCCCGAGGACACATGGGAATTTTTTCATCACGCTCATATGATTCGCGTTCGTTACTTTGATAATTTGATATGTGGGTGGACCGGTGCTTGGGTGCTGTCCTTTATTGGACAAGCATCCCATTTATGATTAACCCCTATTGCAAGCATCGGCAACTACAAAAGAAGTATTAAGGTAAACCTAACCATAGCATGAAACTAGTGGATCCAAATCAGCCCCTTACGAAGCAACGCATAAACTAGGGTTTAAACTTCTGTCACTCTAGCAACCCATCATCTACTTATTACTTCCCAATGCCTTCCTCTAGGCCCAAATAATGGTGAAGTGTCATGTAGTCGACGTTCACATAACACCACTAGAGGAGAGACAACATACATCTCATCAAAATATCGAACGAATACCAAATTCACATGACTACTAATAGCAAGACTTCACCCATGTCCCCAGGAACAAATGTAAATGCTCATAAAGCATATTCATGTTCATAATCAGAGGGGTATTAATATGCATTAAGGATCTGAACATATGATCTTCCACCAAATAAACCAATTAGCATCAACTACAAGGAGTAATCAACACTACTAGCAACCCACAGGTACCAATATGAGGTTTGGGTACAAAGATTGGATACAAGAGATGAACTAGGGTTTGAGAGGAGATGGTGCTGGTGAAGATGTTGATGGAGATTGACCCCCTCCCGATGAGAGGATCGTTGGTGATGACGATGGTGATGATTTTCCCCTCCCGGAGGGATGTTTCCCCGGCAGAACAGCTCCGCTGGAGCCCTAGATTGGTTCTGCCAAGGTTCCGCCTCGTGGCGGCGGAGTTTCGTCCCGTAAGCCTTCTTATGATTTTTTTCCAGGGTAAGAGACTTCATATAGCAGAAGATGGGCACCGGAGGGCCACCAGGCGGCCCACGAGGCAGGGGGGCGCGCCAAGTAGGGGTGGGCGCGCCCCCCACCCTCGTGGCCAGGGTGTGGGCCCCCTCTGGTACTTCTTTCGCTCAATAATTCTTATTAATTCCAAAAATGACTTTCGTGGAGTTTTAGGACTTTTGGAGCTGTGTAGAATAGGTTTCCAATATTTGCTCCTTTTCCAGCCCAGAATCTCAACTGACGGCATTCTCCCTCTTCATGATAAACCTTGTAAAATAAGAGAGAATAGCCATAAGTATTGTAACATAATGTGTAATAACAGCCCATAATGCAATAAATATTGATATAAAATCATGATGCAAAATGGACGTATCATGGGTTACCGCCATGGACAACTCATGCAGTGGGTCTCAAGCCCATCTCCATTGATGCATTATCTATCACACTCCGTGATAAATCCTTTGTGAAGGGATCTGCCAAGTTTCTCATTGTTTGGATATAATCCAATGTAATAACTCCGGAGTTCCTCAATTTTCTGACAGATTTTAGTCTCCTCTTCACATGCCTTGAGGACTTCATATTGTCCTAGAACTATTTATCTTGATGATCACAATTTGACTATCACAGTTCATTAGGATAGGGGGTATTGGTTTTTCAACCATAGGTAGTCCATCAATAGCTCACGAAGCCACTCTGCTTCAACAATGGCAGTGTCTAACACTGTGAGTTCTGCTTCCATAATTGACCTCGTTAAGATGGTCTGCTTGCAAGACTTCCAGGAAACAACTCCACCACCAAGTGTAAAAACATAACCACTTGTCGCCTTAATCTCATCAGCATCAGATATCCAGTTTGAGTCACTATAACCCTCCAGTACCTTTGGATACCCGGTGTAGCGAATCCCATAGCTCGCAGTGCCCTTCAAGTAGCGCATAACTCTCTCAAGCGCACGCCAATGATCATCTCCCGGTTTTGACACAAACCGATTCATCTTGCTCACAGCAAAAGAGATGACAGGCCTCGTGGCACTCGCCAAATACATAAGCGAGCCAATAATATGAGAATACCTCAGTTGATCTCTAGCAATCTGTTGATTCTTTCGAAGCAACACGCAGCATCATATGGAGTTGGAGAAGGCGTGTAGTCGCTATACCCAAAATGACTCAAGACCTTTTCCACATAGTGAGACTGAAGAAGTGTGATCCCACCATTCTCATCACTCAACAGCTTGATGTTCAAGATAACATCAGCTACTCCTAGATCCTTCATCTCAAAATAGTGAGATAGGAAATCCTTAACCTCCTTGATTAGATCAAGTTTGGTTCCAAAGATCAGTATGTCATCGACATAGAAACAAAGAATAACTCCTTCGCCCCACCATGGCGATAGTACACACACTTGTCACCATCATTTACTACAAAGTCGACAACAGTTATTCTTTCAAACTTCTCATGCCACTCCTTAGGAGCTTGTTTAAGGCCATATAACGACTTTAATAACTTGCACACTTTTCCTTCCCGACTAGGTACTACAAAACCATCTGGCTGATCCATGTAGATTTCCTCCTTCAACTCCCCATTGAGGAAACCCGTCTTAACGTCCATTTGATGAACGAGAAGACCATGTGAGGCAGCCAGTGATAGTAGCACCCTAATTGTGGTCAGTCTAGCCACGGGTGAGTAAGTATCAAAGAAGTCTTCACCTTGTTTCTGGGTATAACCCTTAGCCACAAGCCGTGCCTTGTACTTTTCAATCGTACCATCGGGTCTAAGCTTCGTCTTGAACACCCACTTACATCCTACAGGTTTGCACCCATAAGGACGGTCAGTGATCTCCTAGGTTCCGTTAGCCAAGATGAAATCAATCTCACTACGAACAACTTCCTTCCAGTAGTTAGCATCAGGAGATGCATAGGCTTCTGAAATAGTCCTGGGTGTGTCATCCACAAGGTACACAATGAAACCATTACCAAAGAACTTTGCAGTCCTCTGTCTCTTACTCCTTACAGGAGTTTCATTGTCACTAGTCCTGGCCATGGGAAGCCCGGCCCGGCCGGCCCGGCCCGAAAAATCCCAACCCGAAAAAGCCCGACCCGGCCCGGCCCGGCCCGACGCTGCCCCCGGCTTTTACGTGCTCGGGCCGGGCTCGGCCCCAGAAACACAGGCCCGATGGCCGGGCCGGGCCGGGCCCGGGCCTAAGTTTTTTGTGTCGGGCTTGGTTAGGCCCGGCCCGGCCCGAGGTTTGGCCAGGTATAATTGTCACCCTCAATAGGATTCTCAACGTGTTCCATCGCAATGGTGGGTTCAGGAATTACAGTGAGTTCCTCACTAGATGGAGTATGTATCTCCTAATTTGATGAACTCGACATATCCTTCATAGGAAATATGTCCTCAAAGAAAGTTGCATCATTAGACTCCACAATCGTACCAACATGCATGTCGGATACCTCAGATTTTATTATCAAAAATCTATAGCCAATGCTATGAAAAGCATATCCCAGAAGAACACAATCCACGGTTTTTGGTCCAAGCTTGCACTTCTTGGGAATTGGTATATTGACTTTAGCCAAACAACCCCAAGAACGTAGGTAAGAGAGATTTCAACCTTTTCCTTTCCCATTCCTCAAATGGAGTCATGGTCTTATGCTTTGTGGGAACTCGGTTTAGGACATGACACGCAGTCATTAGCGCCTCCCCCCACCATTCCTTGGAAAGACCCGATGTGTCTAACATGGCGTTAACCAAATCAGTTAGAGTTCGGTTCTTTCTTTCGGCCACCCCATTAGACTGAGGTGAGTAGGGAGGCGTCCTCTCATGGATTATACCATGTTCCACACAAAACAAATCAAATACATTGAAAAAAATACTCTCCACCATGATCGGACCTTAGCCATTTAATTTTCCGGTCAAGTTGGTTCTCCGCTTCAGCTTTATAGTTTTTGAAGAAAGTTAAAGCCTCATATTTTGATTTCAGAAGATACACATAACAATGTTTAGTGGAGTCGTCAATCAATGTCATGAAATATCTCTTTCCACCTTTCGTCAACACGCCACTCATCTCACAAAGATCAGAATATATAAGCTCTAGTGGCGCCAAGTCTCTTGCCTCTGCAGTCTTATGGGACTTGCGAGGTTGCTTAGCTTGCACACATACTTGGCACTTGGAGCCTTTGACAGTAGGGATTTTTAGAATTAAATTCATATTGGCTAGCCACGTCATGCAACCAAAGTTAATATGACAAAGTCGTGAATGCCAAATATCCGACTCATTATTGTGGCAAACATTATTAATAACTTTAGTACAAATATCTGACAAAGATAGGCGGAAAAAGCCTCCGCACTCATAGCCTTTTCCAACAAATTATCCAGACTTAAAAATTACAACTTTATTGGACTCAAAAACCAACTTAAAACCATCTCGACATAAACGGGAACTGCTAACAAGATTTTTATTGATGGACGACACATGATGAACGTTCTTTAGACGCACGGTCTTGCCCGAAGTAAACTTCAGATCAACCGTACCGACACCTCGAACGATGGCATGTGACCCGTTCCCCATCAGCACGGGAGAAGTCCCTGTGACCTGGTAAGAAGAAAACATAGAGGCGTCAGCACAAACATGTACATTGGCACCAGTGTCAATTAACCAATCAGGAGATTGAAATACTGAAAGGATGGTAGGAAGAATACCGTACACAGATTCCTTCATATCAGTATCACCGACGACAACATTAGTGGACTTGCCGCTCTTCTCATGTTCGTGCTCCTCAAAGCGGTTAGGACACTTCGGAGCCCAGTGATTAGGATCACCGCAGACATGGCAAAGTCCCTTCCCCTTCTTGTGAGAATTCTTCGGAGCCCGCATGTCCTTGCCGTTGTCAAACGACATATACGAATCCACAATGGAGTCATCAAGAACACGCAGAGGAGCGCCTTTAAAGAGAGTATCTATCTTCTCAAAAGTTTCCAGCTGTGCTGGATTAAGATCGCCCTCAGGCTTGCCCTTGGTGGCGTCATAGCAGCCCACGGTCTGAAACCAGTAGACTGCTCTCGTGCGCCACCTCTTATATTGCGCCCCCTTAAAGGCAAAGCGGCTTCAGACAAGCAAACAAAACCACTCGAAGCAAATTGCCTATAATCAGGTTTTTGGATTGTTGAATATATGAGCAAACTACTACGAGATTTAATCTGAATGAAAAAAAGATAATTCATGACAGCAATAGCAGAGATTAAACTAATCATGCGAACTAGCACAATAGATGAACAGATCATATTTAGGGCACATACTAGAAACATGAATTCTACCACGATCTCAAACAGGAAGGATAGAATCACATACGGTGTAGCGGGAGCAGCACCGCCGGTGTTGACGTTGTCGCCCATGTCGTCGAGGATAAGGTTGCCGAGGTTGGGAAAGAAGTCGTCGTTCGCGAAGTCGTCGCTGCCAGCAGTCGCGCGAGTGCGCTCCCCAAAAACCTGATCGCCCCTCTCTAGTACAGGATCACAAGAGGCGGGGTTCCGGAGGCCTGCTGTCCCTTCTCCTGGTGCACGCCGAAAGGAGGGATGGAGAAGACTTGCTTGGCGGCGCAATGATCTGGAACGATGGTGAGAAACCATACGAAGCCGCCACGGCTAGGGCAAACCGGATAGGTCGTGGGAGTAAACCCCACGTCCGAGTCGTCACGATCCAAAAGAATCGGAAACGGTTCAGTAATTAACGCGTCCGTTAATTATTAATTAATGACTCATTAATTTTTTCCGAGCAGCAAAAATATAGACAACGTGCATAGCTTTGTCCTCGGCTCGGCTCAATCCCGCAACCCGCGGCGCGGCGCGGCGAGGAGGAGGAGCGCGCGTGTAGGTCTCCTCTTCTCATGCTCATACAAGTGGTAGAAGATCTCACCTTATAAAAAGGTGCAACTCTCTCTCAACTTCTGGGGTGGGACTAAACTTTAGTCTCACTCACTCCACTCACATATGTGCATGAATGGGCCAAGAGAATTTCAGAATTTTAGTTGGGCTTTGGGCCAAATGCCTACTAGCAAAATTCCAACATAATAATGGTAGTTTAGCTCCTCTAGAAAACTGTAGTTTATAGCTAATTAATAACATAAGTTTAGAAGTCAATACAAACGGAAAATTGACAACCAGTACATTCAGGCGCGATCATTCAATTATTCCTATTGTTGTTAATTTAGAGGTCATTCCATATTAAGCTGCACTTCTATAGCTCAGTTTGAGAACCAGCATTTTGAATAAACGGAGCTTCAACATTACAAAACAGGTTCCTCATTTCTCCAGCCATAAAGCCATAAACATAAGAACCAGTCCCCACTTCTACCAATTACATCTATAAAGGATGCTGGAGTACCCACCTCATGGGGCTCTTCAAGGGCGACGAGTACCTCCACGCCATCCGTTTTCAGGTGGCGTGCCACGTGGGCCTTTCAGCGGTACTCCGAGCCGTCCGATCTGTCCGGATGGGGCGCGCCCGGGCGAGACCCACCACAGCCATCCATGACGGGTGGACCGCGGGGGCCCGCCCGCGGCCAGAGTCTCTTGCGGTAGCCTTGTGGCTGCACTCTCGTTGCTCTGGTTGGCGTGTACGTTTGCAAGTATGGCTCTTCAGCTGTCTCTGCAGTCTTTTTTTCTCTTAGTATATGGGAATTCGGGTACGTAATATGTGCTCCGTTTGTCGGTGCATGGATACTTGTGTGCGTATGTGTACAAACCGATGTATCACACACAATCCAATGTGCATGGTAAAGCTGCATCAAACACGTAAGATACTTGAATGCCTACATACTAAAACACGTCAACCAACATGCATACGTACACATCCGACTACCCGCACTATATACACATACATGCTCAAATACCCAGACATCGTGCGGGCCAGCATGGCTTTGTACGTATATGTACGTGTATGAGTATCCATACATGTGCTTCCACACACATACGTACCCGCATACTTGGCTAATTATTTTGTTTTTGCAGACGTTCGCGTCAAGAAGAACAACAAGCATGTTTGAATGGCCGCGTATTGTACATGCAACATGCAGGGGACCTCTACGGCTGTTCACGAGCGTGGACCAGGGTCTATCGTCGTTGACTCTACAGTAGCCCATACGCTCTATCACCACTGTGTACGGCGGGGAAAAGATCAAATCCTGCTAAAGTTTTAGATAGATGCCAAATTATGTTAAACATTCGCTAAAGTCAAAACAGTGATTTTGGTCCATCATGACAGAGTTGGCCTCATTCTCCGCGGAGTCAAATCCTGTCAAAATGACAGTTGGACAAGTCTTTGTTTTTTTCTCAGTACATAGGTAAGCAGTGACGTCTTCAGCTACCATGCAGTCAACCATGATGTCACACCCTAGGACACATTAGTGATAAATTCGTGGCATGTACCCAAAGTCGGTTTGATCTCCTATAAAAAGAGTTGACCTCTTCGTTGTAAAGCCAAGCCATTTTCAAGTAGAGAAAAGCATTCAACCTTGACAGTCTAATCTTATGAAAGGAAAAATTCTTCTTCCTTGTCTTATGGTCCTTGTGCTGCTAGGAAATTCCACTCACGCAGGTATGGAATGTATGTTCCTATATTTGTGGTTCCTTTTTTTTTCTCCTTCCAATTGGAGTAGAACAAGTCGTATGAATATTGTCAACCCGACTGCATGAATTTTTTTTGGACGCTTTCAATTTGAAATTCTTTTTTGATGTATGTATGTTGTCTACAGAGCATTGCGAAACACACAGTACACCGGACTTTATGTGCATGCCTTACTATTGCCGGAGTATGTGCACGGATGAGTGGGGCCATGTCAAGGGGTCCTACTGCGTCGGCGGCACATCTTTTTTTCAACGTCAATGCGTCTGCATCGTTTGTAACTAGAGTTGCACTCTAGCATCATGTTAACAATGGACAATGACGTCTAGTAATAAAATCTTCTTGTGACATACATGCAAGAACATTGATCGCCAATTTTGGGTGTTTTGTTTGATTGGATTTTGTCTGCGTAATCTTAGATTTAGAGGTTTTCTGTTTGCTTGGCCCAGTAGGTAGTAAGTTTGGAAATAAGAGCATCTACAGTCGGACTCCTCAAGGCGGATGGTCCAGTGACCGACCAGTCGCAAAAACATGACCCAGCCAAGCTCCTGAAACTGACCCTTTACGTTTGGGCTGACCGGCACCGCCCAAATTTGGGGTGGATATGGGGAGGCCTGAACGAGCCTGCCACGTCAAATTGGCCGACATGTAGGAACCACCATAATTTGCACCACACACCCCCCGACCTTACGAGATCAGCCATTTGCCTCTCCTTTCTTCTCTCTCGCCCACTCCGGTCCTCCATTAGCTCCGCCACCGCCCTAGCTCCACTTCCATCCCGACTCCTCAGTGTCGCCAGGACCGCCACAAACCTTCTCCTCGGCTGTTTCGCCACTCCAGGCACCGTTCCATCCCTGAACGTTGTGGCGGTACGTGCGACTATTCTTAGACCGCTTGCCCTCTATGTGTTCGGCAAATTGTCCGAGCATTTTTTTTCCTGATTTTTTGTAGGAAAATGATGGATTCAGATGGTTCGTCGGATGAGGAGTATGGAAAAACAGAATTGGATGAGTTGATGCACAAGGAGTTTTTCAATTCGTCTGAGCCGGATGAAGTGGTCAAGATGTGTTGATGATCGTGAGCATTCAAGAGGAAATGGACAGGAAGGTAGAGCACATTCTAAACTTTAAGGGTTCAATTAAAGGGAGAAGAGTTTTGAACTGGATAGGGTCGCTAGAGCACGGTTGCTCTATAGGGACTACTTTAATCCCAAACCAACATTCCCTGATATATGGTTTCGTGGATGCTTCTATATGCGCAAACCCTTGTTCTTGCACGTGGGGAGGAAGTGGAGGCACATGATTCCTATGTCAAGCTCACCGGGGATTGTTGCGGACAACTCTCGTTCTCTACTAAGCAGAAGTGCATGGATGCTACAAGGATGCCTGCACTAGGTACCCTTGCCGACGCCATTGGTTAGATGGTCCGGATGGGGGAGAGCACATGCCTGAATCCACTGTGAGGTTGGCCTGCACATGTGTTTGAAGACCAGTATGAGATGGTCCTGATGGTGCAGGTGTTTGGAGCAGATTATCTAAGAGAACCAAATGTGCAAGATACAGAAAAGTTGATGGCTATTGGAGCATCCAGATGCTTTCCATGTATGCTCGGTTCAATTGATTGCATACATTGTCAATGAAAGAACTATTCCAAAGGTTTGCTCGGAATTTACAAAGTCACACCAATGAGGCCACTACCATACTCGAAGCAGTGACATCAAGGGACTTGTTGAGTTGACATGGTTTCTTTGGCATGCCTGGTTCTCACAAGGACATCAATGCGCTCTAGCGATGTCCCGTGTTTAGGAGACTTTGCAATGGGAAAGCGTCGTCGTGCAACTACATTGTCAACAGGCACGACTACAACATGGGGTATTACCTTGTAGATGGTATCTATCTTTAGTGGGCGGCGTTTATGATCACCATATCCGATCCCCAAGGCAACAAACAAAACCACTTTGCAACAATGCAAGAAGTGGCTAGAAAGAGGGCATTCGAAGTGCTCCAAGCTCCTTGGGGTATTATTCATGGAGCTGCAATGATGTGGGAATCAGAAACTTTGCGGCAGATGATGACATGTTGTGTCATTTTGCACAGTTGTCGAGAATGAGGTTGAAGAGGCAGCCCGAATCCATGATTTTGAGAAACTCAGAGAACAAGTCCACATCCCGGATCAAGATCTAGATCAGATTATGAATTTTCTGTAGATGCATTAGAATCTCCGAGATGAATGGGTCCACGTGCAACTACTCAATGATCTTGTGGAGCATATGTGGACCCACAAGAAAAACAAAAGGAGGAAACCAAGGAGTTTAATGGTTGAATTGTGCACTTTGAAATTTTATGTTTGAACTATGTATTTGAAGTATGAACTATGTTTGAATTGTGAAACTACCCATGACTTCTTGTGATATTCATGTGTATGACGTGCATGGATCTGAGGGTTTAGATATGATGAGGAGCGTGGTTGTGCGACATGAGTTTTAAGGTGTCGTCAGGTGCTGTTCACGGACGCGCACGGGCGTGTTCGCGGAGGTTTAGGGGGGCGGGTTTTCTAAGTTTGACTGTAGATACTTTTTTTGCGGGGTATTGATTGTAGATACTTTAACCATAACATGTTACCGAAAAAGACATATACAACATGAACCAAGCTTTTTGTACTTGCAGTCTTCATCGTGGAGTCCAAGTACATGGTTGTCTGGTAGCCGACGCCAAACCCAACTGCCACCACAATTTGGTGCAACGAATCCCCTAAAAAAGGTGCAACAAATGAACACAATTGGTATAGATAGATAGATAGATAGATAGATGGGGTCCAGCTTGCCTGCTCCCTCCCCATGCTCCCATTCGTGCTCCCACTTCATCCTACAACTGTTTTTTTCTTTTTCCTTCCTAATCTAATCACCCCCCCTGATTTTAACGGGGTGGGCCTGGGCCTTATGTTGTTCCAATCAAATCAAGTCACGTACGCGGTGAGGGAGTCCTGGATTATGGGGTCCTCGGAGAGCCGGCCTATGTGACATGGGCCGGACTGACACGCCGTGAAGATACATAACCGAAAGCCTTCTCCCGTGTCCAGATGGGAATCTCCTTTGCGTGGACGGCAAGCTTGGCATCCGGATGTGTAGTTTCCTTCCTCTATAAACTGACTTTGTACAACCCTAGTCCCCTCTGGTGCCTATATAAACTGGAGGGTTTAGTCCTTAGGGGCAATCACAATCATACATGCTAGACATCTAGGGTTTAGCCATTACGATGTCAAGGTAGATCAACTCTTGTAACCCCTATACTCATCAAAGTCAATCAAGCAGGAAGTAGGGTATTATCTCCATTAAGAGGGTCCAAACCTGGGTAAACATCGTGTCCCCTGCCTCCTGTTACCTTTGATCCTTAGACACACAGTTCAGGACCCCCCTACCCGAGATCTGCTGGTTTTGACACCGACATTGGTGCTTTCATTGAGAGTTCCTCTGTGTCGTCGATAGAAGGATTGATGGCTCATCTTGTCATCAAGGACAACATCATTTCCGGAGAAGCCCTACCTTTAGGGCAAACCCTCCGGCTCGGCAGCTTCATCATGGGCGCTCGCCCGGCTGTTAAGCCAGAAGCAGCCAAACTCGTCGCCGAAAAATGCCTCCGAGTCGGCCCTGAATAATCCGACAAGATGGATCCGGCAGATGTATCGGCCTTAAACGAACTACTAGATCGCATCGCCGCCCTGGGGGTCGCAACCGACTATGATTGGATTGGGCTTAAACCTGATCAGAGAGAAATTAGATCTCCGCCGATCACCCATCATGTGGCAATCATGGAGGAACAAGCCGACAATGACTGTTGGTGTCAAAACCGGCAGATCTCGGGTAGGGGGTCCCGAACTGTGCCTCTAGACGGATGGTAACAGGAGACAAGGGACACGATGTTTTTACCCAGGTTCGGGCCCTCTCGATGGAGGTAAAACCCTACTCCTGCTTGATTGATATTGATGATATGGGTAGTACAAGAGTGGATCTACCACGAGATCAAGGAGGCTAAACCCTAGAAGCTAGCCTATGGTATGATTGTTGTAATGGATGTGTCCTACGGACTAAAAGCCTCCGGTATATATAAACACCGGAGAGGGCTAGGGTTACACAGAGTCGGTTACAATGGTAGGAGATCTACATATCTGTATCGCCAAGCTTGCCTTCGACGCCAAGGAAAGTCCCATCCGGACACGTGACGAAGTCTTCAATCTTGTATCTTCATAGTCTTGGAGTCCGGCCGATGATGATAGTCCGGCTATCCGGACACCCCCTAGTCCAGGACACCCTCAGTAGCCCCTGTACTAGGCTTCAATGACGATGAGTCCGGCGCGCATATTGTTCGGCATTGCAAGGCGGGTTCCTCCTCCGAATAATTCATAGAAGATTTGTGAACACCAGGATAGTGTCCGGCTCTGCAAAATAAATTCCACATTCCACCGTAGAGAGAATAATGCACACAAGTTCAATCTGATGACGTATTTCGTGGCATGACATCACGCCACTACCAAGCCTTTACTTGAATCATTTTTTATTATACCACCTCAGCCCGTTTAGCGATGCGGTTTCCTTGGCACGTCTTGTCGAAGTAGAGATCGTGTTCCCCTTATTCCGGGATTCCCATCAATACGGACGTGGGTAACCCAGCCGTGCCTGTTGCCACGCCCCCTCTATCGGAGGCGAGTCCTGAACGGTCACGGGGACGGCTCTTGATATTCTCCCTCTTTATAATGGGACCAAGGCTTTTTCTCTTTTCTTCAATCTTCAACCGAATCTACTCCTTGCCCCGAGTTCCAACACCTAGAGCCCCAGATTCGAGCGCTTCGGACCTTCAACAATGTCCGGATCCGACCTTCAGGGCCGGTGGACGCCCTCCTCCGTTACGGAAGAGGATGTGCAAAAGCTGAGAGAAGCCAAGTACTTGACCTACGAGATTTGGCATAGGCTGCCCGCCAAAGGGCAAGTCATTCCCACTACCGAGCCTGGCGAAAGCGTCATGTTCGTGTCCCACCTCCGTCGGGGTTTAGGCTTCCCGATGGATCCTTTTGTGAGAGGGCTCATGTTTTACTATGGGCTGGAATTCCATGACTTAGCTCTGGAGTCCATCCTCCACATCTCGTCCTTCATTGTCGTCTGCGAGGCCTTCCTCCGCACTACCCCCCACTTCGGTTTGTGGCTCAAAACTTTTAATGTGGAGCCGAAGATGATCGAGTGGCGCCAAGCAGAGTGCGGCGGGGTGGTCGTAAACAGGAGGGTCGATGCTCCATGGCCCGAGGGCTCCTTCCAAGAGGAGCTCGGCTTGTGGCAACAGGAGTGGTTTTATATTACCGCTCCCAGGGGCAGCAGGCAGAAGCCGCCGCCCATCTTCCGCTTGGGACCTCCACGATGACTGATGTCATGGGTCAACCAAGGACTCAACTAGGGGCCATCAAAGGACGTGCCCCTATTGCAGGGCCGGATTCGTGACCTCCAAGCAAGGGATATCGATCTGGTCGTGGTGATGCAGGTCATGCTGATTAGGCGTCTCCTGCCCTGCAAACGCCGTCCTCTCCGGCTGTGGGAATTTAATCCGGAGGGACCACGAATTCTCCAACACTTCATGGGTACGACACCCGTGGAGATGTACAAATTGTTCTTCGGATCACGAGAGGTGTGTCCGGAATTGACCGAGGACGCCGCCTAAGCTGCAATCGCCCAATACACAAGTAAGTAGCTCGTGTCCGACATACTGTTTGTTTGCCTTTCTACGATTCGCCTTTTAACCAATTGTCCTCTAAACAGGAGTGGATAGCGCAAGCAAAACTGATACGGTGTCCGGCCCCTCTCCCGGAGACCGCGCCGGATCCCGTGCTGGTCAGGATGCTGGAGGTTGCGCCTTCAAAGGAAGGCGAAGAGGAAAACAGAGGAACTACCGCCTCTACCGAGGAGGCTTTTGAGAAGGGGGGGATAGAGAATCCCTCCTTCCAAGGGGAGAAGAGGACGGCTTCCGAAAACCTGGAGGCCAAGGCCTCAAAGCGGGGGAAGAGATCCTCACCAGAGGGTCCTGCGTCCGGGGAGCCCCCGGGCGCACTATCTCCTCTACGGAATCAGCCCTCCAGCGAGCCGTAAGTAGAAAAAAAGGTAGTTTTGTAATAAGGGACATCCCTATTTGTGCTTCTGAGGATTAACTTAAGTTTTTACCTTGTAGTTCGGATCTCCGTCCTTCTCAGATGAGCTCGTCTTCGGGGGACCTTCGTCCGGAGATGGAGAGCGAGACGCCTCCATCCGCTGCACCATCAGGTGGAGCGGACGACCCTGAGGTGTCATCACGGAGGGTATCCCTGAGTCAGGCAGAGCCGAAGAGTTCGGCGCCGACTAGTGTTCGGCCGGGGGAGCTGAAGGATTTGCTTGAGAGGACGTCTATCTCAGAAGATCACCATACATTGATGAGTATGGTGATTGGAAGAATTTCGTCACCAAGGCGGTTGCGTGATGCCGCCGTAAGCTTGTGGCGGGGTTTGAGGTATGTAAAAATGACATACCTTTTGACAGTTTTACACATAAAGTGCGCCCTGTATAGATAGTAGCCCCTGAGACTCGGTAGGTTGTCGAGAGCGACAACGTGCCGAGGATCAAAATTGCAGGTTTTAATTTTCGCCCTTCCTATGCAGGTGGCGGATAGTCCGGGGGCCAGCCGGACTGATGGAGTTGCTGAACTAAAGCGGCAACTCGACGTTGCGGATGCGGACATCGCGCTAGTCAACAAGCGACTTGACGAGTCGCAAGGTAAGTTTTTTTTGTGGTCACCTAGTAAGGGAGCTGAAGCCCACTCCTTACAACATGTGTGCTAAATGCAGATAGTCCCGCTGCTGTGGACAGTCTTCGGGCCGAACTTGCTCGAGCCAAGGAGCAGGCCAGAAGGAGTGATGCGGCTGCCTTGAGGGCGGCTGAAGAGCTAGAAGCCGAAAGGGCTGCTCACTGCCGAAGCAGGGAGGAGATGGCCGAAATGGCCGTGAAGTTGAAAGATGCTACCGACTGCTATGAGGTTCTTGAAAAAGAACGCCGAGCGAAGCATGAAGACCTGGTGAAGGCCACCGCCGAAGCCAAGGATGCCCGTTCTGCAATGCGGGCTATAAAGGAGGAGCTGCGCCAGGCCGGAGATATTGTGGCTGGCAAGCCCTTTCTGCTGCGCAGGAGGTTTACGGATCCGAAGTACGCTCAGCTTGGTCAGCTATGGGGTCCGGAGGATCCTTATATGGACTTAGCGGCGAGTGCGGCAGATGCTGTTGTGCACTTCCGAAGTCAAAAGGATCACGAGACGGAAGAGCTTTTTTGGTCTCAATTCCATAGTCCGGAGCGTTCACTTCCGCTGACCGATCGGTTAGCTGAGTGGGCCGAGTTGAATAGATTGTCCGGACTTGCCATGACGGATATCGTGGCTCATGTCTGGCCGGATAGGACCAAGCCGAAGAGTTATTTTGGCTTATTGCAGCAATTCCTTGGGGCGGTGCCGCATATCAAGGCGATGAAGCGGTCGGCCTGCATAGAGGGTGCACGGATGGCCCTCGCCCATGTGAAGACATACTGGACGGAGATGGATGCCACCACTATTGCGACCCAGGGTTCGGACGAAAGCCGATTACCCGCCGAGCACTATTTTGGAGAAGTTCTGCGTGGTGCTCGTGTAATAGAGTCGCAGTGCTCAAAAAATGTCGTGTTCAAATGAACTTTATAGTTTGTAAAACGATGTTTATAATATAAGCGCTTTTTATACTTGTGCGTTCAAGTATTGAAATATCTCCTGTGCGGTCGTTTATGTATACGTGTGTATAACCTGAAAGATGGCAGTCGTCGGCTTCAGCCCCCACGCACAAGGTGCGGGGGTGTTTGCAAAAATGACGCATTTTCACACTTAATCCAACGTCTCGGTCCTGTGAAGGAGGTGGTAGCATAGCAAACGAGGCAACCAGACTATAATGCTTTATCACTTTCACTTAGCCATAGGAGTTCGAGGGTGGGGCTACGACATAGTCCCTAGGGGCACCGCGCTCTCCGAATTCGGGGCGTGTATGTGCCTGACCGGGAAACGGTCCTTCGTCAAAGCGGAGGAATTCTAAACATTCCGGTAGTCGATCGAGTGGTCGACCAGTCTCTCGTCAGATCATGACAGCCAGTTTTGGCTTTCATCGAGGTGCTCGCCGCCGAACCGGGCACAATCACAGAGTTCTCCGGTGCCGCGTTAGCCGATGATACGGAACGTAAGGCAGCAAAACACAGGAGCCGAGCAAACCCAACATTTGACCAAAGACATGATTCGGAGCTGATGCATATAAGGCCTAACTCGAGACGCCGAACACTCCCTAAGGTATTCGGTCTTTATGATAACGGGCAGATCAATGCCCTAAGCCCCTAGTGTCCAGGTACACGCAAGGTCCTCTGACGCGGCCGATGCCAAAACGTCAGCCTCCTCTCTGGTTATAATGAGAAACCAGGGGATATGTAGCAACAAGAGACAGTAAAAAAGGTTTACGCAGGGTCTTAATCAAAAGAATCCTTGCAATGGGTCCTCGCCGCACGCCTCGCGCAGGTCTCCGTTGTGTTGTATCCTGGACGGGTTGAACACGCTGTTCATCTGTAAAAGAGAGGAACTTAGTTTTGAAAAGAAATCATGTCAAAAATGTATTTAAAACAAAGCATGAATAAATAAATAAGGTTGAACTTTTATTGGCTCCTTATTGCTCATACGCACAGCCCCTTGTGAAGGGGTGTGCGGCTAGGGAGCCCCTAGCTTATTTATGCCGGACTCGTCTAGCCGTGTCCGGGGTCTTGAACGACCTTTTAATGAGATGACGCCGCGTGGACTGGGCATTTTAAGTGTAAGAGACGCGTAATGTGGTATTGCGTTAAAGCGGACAAAAGCTTCACGTCCCAATAGTGCTTGATGGCTACTTTTGAATGGGGCGACATGAAAGATTAGTTGCCGGAAGTTGTCGGGTGACCCAACACAACTTCTAGTAGTAAGGAGCCTATGCACTTGGCGTGAGGGCTCAAGCGCCACTCCTTTAAAGGAAGTGCGGCTATGTCGAATTTTGTAAGGTCTACACCCAACTTATGGATTGTGTCCGGATATAGCAGGTTTAAATCGCTGCCCCATCTCGTTAGGACTTGTGTAAATTGTAGTCCGTCGATTATAGGATCCAATATCGAGCAGTTCATCCTGCTTCAATACTTCGAATAGTCCGTGGTCGAAAGTAATTGATTTTAACATCCAATCTCGGGTTCCGCTGGGCGGACCGTATGCGACACGTGCTTTAGTTGGTGCCGCATTATTGTTCCAGATTATCACATGAAGTGAGTTTACTGTTTTGACTTCTTGTGGGAAAGTCTTTGTTTTCCGCGCCTGTGGTGGGGTTCGTCGTTATCCTCGCTATGCTGCCGAGCCCCTTGTGTTCGGCGTTGAGTCGGCCGGACTGTTTGAAGACCCAACAATCTCGGTGGGTGTGGTTTGCAGGCCTTCCGGAGGTACTGTGGATTTGACATATCCGATCCAAAATTTTGTTTAAGTTGGATAGCTCGTCACTGTTGTCCTTAAGAGGCAATGTTTTGTTGTTCGGCCGCGAGCTTTTGAATCCGGCGTTGACCGCCGTGTTCTATGGGCTTTTTTCTTTATTTTGGCACTGATCCTTTCTGCGCCGTGATTCTCCGTTCCCATCTCTTATCTCGGATGTACTTGGGTCGCTGGTGCTGCATCTTGCTAGCCAGCTGTCTTCCCCCGCGCGAAAGCGGGTCATGAGGATTGTTAGCGCGCCATTGTTCTCGGCTTCTTCTTGGCCGAGGTGTTCAAGCAGCCATTCGTCTCGGACATTATGTTTAAAAGCTGCTAAGGCTTCAAGCGTCCGGACAATCGACTATTTGGTTCTTTTTGGTAAGAAAATTGTTCCAGAATTTGCGCGCTGACTCTCCGGGCTATTGAGATATGTGACTTAAATTGTCTGCATCCGGAGGGCAGACATAAGTCCCTTGAAAATTTGTTCTGAATGCGTCCTCGAGCTCTTCCCAACTTCCAATGGTATTTTCTGGGAGGCTTTTGAGCCAATGCCGGGCTGGCCCTTTGAGCTCGAGGGGTAAATATTTTATGGCATGGAGATCGTCTCCTCTAGCCATATGTATGTGTAGGATATAATCCTCAATCCAGACTCCAGGGTCTGTTGTTCCGTCGTATGCCTCTATGTTTACGGGTTTGAACCCCGCTGGAAATTCATGATGCAGCACCTCATCGGTGAAACATAGTGGGTGTGCGGCGCACCTGTATTTGTGTGTGCCTTTGTCGTCGAACACTCGGCGTGTTGTGTTGCTTTCTGGGGCCCTCTTTTTTGGCCCATAAATGGACCTGACCGGGCCATCTGTTTTACGAGGATCATGTGTCGGCTTGTGTGCGGCGCCGCTTGTCGCTTTTGGCCTGTCATCTGGTCGTCTATCCGGCCAGGCGGCCTCTTTGCTTTTTGACTGTGGGGGCTCTGTGGCCTCCTCGTTGAATTCTGGCAGTAGCTTGCGCTTTGGGTAGCTCTTTGTTTGGTGGCCATTGCCATATTTGTCCGCGGTCTTGAGTACTTTGCTCCACCTCATTCTGAGTATGTCTTCCGCTGTTTTGAGCTTCCGTTTTTCCTTCTTCAGACTTCTTGCAGTGGCGACAAGTCTTTTGTGAAGGTTCTTATGCTCCGGTGGTGTGTCCGGCGTGAGATCGTCTGGACTGTTATTTTCGTCGGGCATAGATTGATTATCCAATTCGTCCTGTTCGGATGGTTGCTTGGTTGCATGTTCGTCGCCCACTGGTTTGCCCTGCTCTATTGCTGGGTCGTTAGGAGTGCTGTTGTTGTCGAGGCGGGACTTAGGGCGGCGCCTATGTCGCCATTTTGGTTGTTTTTTGGTGGAATTATCCTTTGCCGCATCCCGTTGTTCCTCGTTATCGCTTCCTTTTGGGGTGTCCACCATATATACATCATGAGTTGAAGTAGCCTTCCAGTGCCCCGTAGGCGCTGGTTCTTGGTCGTCTCCGGCATCATCGTCCATACCGTCGATGTCTTCGGAGTCGTAGTCTAGCATGTCGGTTAGATCGTCGACAGTGGCTACAAAGTGGGTGGTGGGTGGGCTCTAAATTTCTTCGTCGTCCGCATCCCAACCATCCTGACCGCAGTCCGGCCAGGGCTCGCCTGATAACGAGAGATGCTTTAGCGAATTCAGGATGTCGCCAAAGGGTGAGTGCTGAAAGATGTCCGCAGCGGTGAACTCCATGATCGGCGCCCAATCGGACTCGGTTGGCAGGGGCGCTGGAGGTTCGGAGTCCGGCACCTCGGGGTCACGAGCTTTACCAGGGACAGTGTCAGTGTTCGGCTCCATCGCCGTAAAGATTGCAGCTCCCGAGGTGGTGTCCAGCCACCTGTCCTCGATCTGCGTGGTCGGCTCCGAACTATAGGTCGGAGCGGACTCGTGTGCGGCCTCCAAGGTACTGTCCTGCAGCAGAGCTAAATCATGCCCATCGTGACAGTGTGGCACGCTCGGCTGTGGCTCGAATCTATCGAAGATCAAGTCTCTGCGGATGTCAGCCGTGCAGTTTAGGCTTCCAAATCTAACCTGATGGCCAGGGGCGTAGCTTTCGATCTGCTCCAAATGGCTGCGAATTAATTGGCGTGCAAAGCCACCGAACACGAAGATCTGTCTGGGGAGAAAAGTCTCGCCCTGGACCGCGTTGTTGTTGATGATCGAAGGAGCCATCGGGCCTATAGGCGACGACATAGAGGAACTCTCAATGAAAGCACCAATGTCGGTGTCAAAACCGGCGGATCTCGGGTAGGGGGTCCCGAACTGTGCGTCTAGGCGGATGGTAACAGGAGACAAGGGACACGATGTTTTTACCCAGGTTTGGGCCCTCTCGATGGAGGTAAAACCCTACTCCTGCTTGATTGATATTGATGATATGGGTAGTACAAGAGTGGATCTACCATGAGATCAAGGAGGCTAAACCCTAGAAGCTAGCCTATGGTATGATTGTTGTAATGGATGTGTCCTACAGACTAAAACCCTCCGGTTTATATAGACACCGGAGAGGGCTAGGGTTACACAGAGTCGGTTACAATGGTAGGAGATCTACATATCCAGATTGTTGCTTGCCTTCCACGCCAGGAAAGTCCCATCCGACACGGGATGAAGTCTTCAATCTTGTATCTTCATAGTCTTGGAGTCCGGCCGATGATGATAGTCCGGCTATCCGGACACCCCCTAGTCCAGGACTCCCTCAATGACTCTTCTCCTACATTGAGAACAAAGTATGTTCGGGTTTCCGAGGTCGGAGAACTGGGCTCCCGTCTTCTGGAAGACACTTCTTGTCCTCCGAACACAGAATCGGGCGTTGAGCCTAAAAACGCACTGGATGCCCTAGAGCCCAGGTGAGGGTGTCCTGGAATAGGGGGTATCCGGACAGCCGGACTGTGTACAATGTCCAGACTATTGAAGCGTGAAGATGCGAGACTCAAGACTTCGGCCCGTGTCCGGATGGGACTTTCCTTGGCGCGGTAGGCAAGCTTGGCGATCTGGATATTATATTTCCTTGGTTGTAACTGACTCCATGTAAACCCTAGCCCTCTCCGGTGTCTATATAAACCAAAGAGGTTGGTCCTGAGAAGGCCGATCACAATTACATTCATACCATCATAGGCTAGCTCCTAGGGTTTAGCCTCTACGATCTCGTGGTAGATCTACTCTTGTACTACCCATATCTTCAATATTAATCAAGCAGGAAGTAGGGTTTTACCTCCATCGAGAGGGCCTGAACCTGGGTAAACATTTGTGTACCTTACTTCTTGTTACCATCAGCCTTGACGCACAGATCGTGACCCCCTACCCGAGATCCGCCGGTTTTGACACCGACATTTGTGCTTTCATTGAGAGTTCCTCTGTGACGTCACCGTCAGGCTCGATGGCTCCTTCAATCGTCAATAACAACGCTGTCCAGGGTGAGACTTTCTCCCCCGGACAGATCTTCGTGTTCGGCGGCTTCACGCTGCGGGCCAATTCGCTTGGCCACTTGGAGCAGATCGGTAGCTACGCCCCCGGCCATCAAATAAGGTTTGGATACCTGAACTATACAACGGATATCCGCGCATATTTGATCTTCGACAGACTCGGGTCAGCGCCAGAAGCGCCGAATAGTCGCGATGAGCACGGCTTAGACCTGCTATCAAACGTTGCTCGGGATATCATCCCAGCAGAAGCCTCGGATATAAATCCGGGACAGGTTGCTTCGCCTAAGGACAGAGGGCTGGACCCCGCCCCGCAGGCTGTACCTTCATCGGCGATGGAGCCGATCACAGGTCTCACCTCTGAGGGAACCTGTGACTCTGGACCCCCGGATTCATATCCGGATGCAGGTTCCAGTCCGCGCACCCCGAGCCCGCCGGTCCTGGTTGGGCTCTGGTGATGGAGTTCACCGCGGCGGACGTCTTTCAGCATTCGCCCTTCGGTGACATGATAGACTTATTAAAGTCTCTCTCCTTGTCAGGAGATTTCGGGCCGAACTATATCCGGCTCGAGTGGGAAGCCGATAATGATGGAATTCGTCGCCCACCCACCACCCACTTCATTGCCATGATCGATGATCTAACCGACGTGCTTGACTTCGACTCCGAAGACATTGACGGTATGGACGACAATGCAGGAGGACTACAGGGACCACAACATACAGGGCAGTGGGCCACCACCTCCTCATACAATATATATTGTGGACACCCCAACGGAAACCAGTGGCGGCCAGGCAATGGAGGACAACCCCTAAGGAAGAAAGGCAAAACATGTGCGTTATCGGCACCACTCCAAACCCCGCCACACCAAAAACGGCCCCGGAAAAGAGAGCAGTCCGGACGGTGCCAAAAAGGAATACAACTCGAGTCAGCCTACACTTAAGCAGGCCGGACCAATAACGACGGGATGCTGGGAGAGGGACAATCACACACCCCCTCCGATGACGAGGCAAGCCTCGGCAACGACGAATTCAGCGTACCAGAGGACCCAGTGGAACAAGTTCGCTTCAAGTGACGGCTTATGGCTACAGCAAGGAGCCTGCAAAGGAAACAAGAGCAGCTCACAGCTGACCAAGATGCGCTAGAGGATAGGTGGACCAAGATACTGGCCGCCGAAAAATACGAACTCGACAGCCCCAATAAAGGGCACATACGGCACAACTGGCTACCTCAACTCGAGCAGGAAAACCACGGGCACGCACACAGACGCCCACGCATCACTACGGTCCAAGGTGGCAAGCAGCAGATACGAAGAGGCACCCTCAGACCTCGGCATAATGGTCATAAACATCAAGACAAGGAAGCTGGTGCCAAGTCCGGCAACGCTCAGTCCGACAAACAGGCAAAGAGCAGCACAAGCCTACTCGACCGAAGATACACGCTGGATCAGCCGTGTGAAATTCACGCTACCCCGAGAAGAACGGCAAAGCATACCAATAGAGAATGCAGGATTCTTAAAACAAAGCGGCTGGTCGCACGTCAGAAGCAATAAAGGAGATGCCTTGTCAAGACCGCCCCAGAGCGTAACAGTACGGCCGATCGCCCAGGACCACCTAAACCACGACAAGTTAATTGCAGTGCCTCTAGACCTAGTAATCCGGGGGCTCCATAACACACAAAGCCCACAAGGGTACGACGCCATGGAAAACATCTCCTCAAATATGTAAGGTGCAAAGGCCAAGTTCTGTTGGCCCACCACTCTAAACGGTTGCCTTCGGACCATCCAAAAATGCTACGCCAATGAATAAATCCTGGGCACCTTCCCATATGATAGCTTACCGTATGCTAACGGGAAAAACCACGTCAACTTGATTCCACGTGGTAAATTATCCAGGGCAACCATCCGGACATCCACTGCGGAGTCCGTACTACCTCACGGTCTAACGACTAGGCACATCAGGGCCCGATTAGGGACCCTGGAAGCAACAACAAGAGGACACCTAGCTGTCTTCAAGCATTTCACATTTGCAAACTAACGATTGACGCAGAACAGAACTGGCGGCATGGAATTATCCCGGACACACGAAGGAAGGAACATGCAGGAAGAAGGCAGTTCGGATTCATTCACGACCCGCTCACAGCCCCCTCCAGTCCAACCATAACAGGTTCCGTCAAACAACACCACTTTCCATACATCATACTAATATGCATAGACATAAAATTCTACTACAATGCGTAAATAGCAATTACCGGCTATCATTTATTGCCGACGCCTCTTTGCCGAAAATGAAAGCCACACTCCGCGTTCGCCTAATTGCACCAGGGGCTCCACAGTATGGCAAGCAAGTCCGACTACCTTTTCGGTCGTTCGGCACCCCGAACTTATAGCACTATATGCATCTGCTCCGAATCATGTCTTGGGTCATTGGTTGGGTTTGCCCGGCTCCCATGTTTTGGTACCTTACATTCCGTTCTATCGGCTAAGGTAGCGCTGGGAGAACTACTGCGATCGTGTCCTGGTTCAGCCGGACGAGCACCTCAGTAGAGAAAGCCGAAAACCGACTGTCATGATGAAGCGAGAGCCGGTCCGCTGTTCGAGAGGTCTTAAAATCCCTAAAGATTTATTCTGCATAATGCCATCATAAATGCTAAGTGTGACGGATCGGTCTTCTGATAGGCGCCAATAGAGCCCCTAGTTCGGCCTTCCGAACACTAGGGGCTGCGCCGACCATACTCAAATTCCTATGGCTAAGTGAGAGTAATAAAGCCCTATAGTCCTATTGCCTGGTTCGCGGAAAGATACACCTCCTTAAAAGGACCCAACTATGGGATAAAGAGCGTTCAGATATATCCCGAACACCCCCGTATCCTTTTTACGAGGGGGCAGAAGCCAACGACTGACCAACTCCGAGAATTTGCATACAATAAACAACCGCACAGGAAGAACATATGTTCAAACAAAACATGCAATATATAACAAACATGCCATTATCCCATATTACAACAAGTGGCACAGATGCCCTCAGGGAAATATGATGTCTTTAGTACACTTGTCCGCCACAAGGCGGGCCCCTTTCATCACACCTTCATAATACAGCTCGGGCTTGCGGTGTTCCTTACCATCCGGCGGCCCCTCAGTGATCAGCTTTTCTGCGTCAAGCCTCCCCCAATGCACTTTCGCATGGGCAAACGCCATATGCACGCGTTCTATGCAGACTGATCGCTTGATAGCATCTAGCCGAGGACAGGCTCCCACGATCCGCTTGACGAGTGCGAAGTAGCTGCTTGGAATCGGATCCGCAGGCCACAGCCGGACAACTAAGTCCTTCATGGCTAGTTCAGCCGCCTGGTGCAGTTCGATCAGCTGTTTCATCTGATCGACAAAGGGCACCAGATAGTTCGGCACCAGATACTGTGACCAGAAATCCCTCTCCGCAGTCTTATTCTCCTTGGTGCGATAGAATTGAGCAGCATCTGATATGCTGCGAGGAAGATCCGCAAAAGCCCCTGGAAAATAAGAATTCAGCCTGTCGCTTGGATTCTTCACATTCTAACATACACGAAGCTAAGAATACAGAAGACCTTACCAGCCGCCACATTTCGGGCCTCCGGAATGTCCTGCGCAGCACCTCAAGCTTCTTCCCGAGCACCTTCTGCATCCTCGAGAGCTTGGGCGAGCTCGGATTCTTTCTCTTTTAGACTCTGCTCCAAGCCCTCGCTTTTCTTCACAGCTTCCTGGAGCTCCCGCTCAGCGGTGATAACCCTGGCCTCGTGTTTTTCACGAAGCTCCTGTTCGGCCTCAGCCTTCTTGTTGGCATCAGCCAAAGCTTTCTTTAGTGCCTCGTATTCAGCACACGCTCCTAGAGCACACAATACTAAAACTTTTTATTCTGCACAACCATTCGTTCGTGCCAACGCCAAGACAAATGTTTTCAACATACCTTGCTTGTCTTCCAGTTGTTTCCTCACATGGCCGAGTTCTTCCATGGACCGTGGAAGGTTCTGCTTCAGTTCGGACACTTCCGCATTGAAAGCGGACGTCCTCTCTGCGGATGCCTGTTTTCACACCAAAGGGTATACGTCATTTACATAGGCTCCTATGAAGGCAGGGGGTTTGATCCCCTGCCCGACTCTGTCTCCTTTTCTGGACAGTGTATCAGGGGCTACTACTTATATTATGACAATTCCTTAAGGGTTTCCTAGGAGACATACCTCAAAAGCCTTTATAAGACTAAGGCAGGACGCGTTCAGCCCGCTCTCGGCGGACTGAATCCTTTCAACCACCTCGCCCACAAGGGACTGATGCTCGTCGACAATAGACACGTTCTTCGACGCTGTCAATAGACCGCCAGGCAGCTCTGCTTGAACAGAGGACGCCGGCGGCATAGGCAAGCCCCCCGCCATCAGGGGGGCTGCTTGCTCGATCCTAGAACCCTAGAGGTCCCGAGGGTCGTATCCATCCCTGCGTGTTCGGCACCAGGGATATGTCCTCCCTGGTCCAGGTCTTGTTGAGATGACACCTCGGTGTCGCGCCCAGACTTGGGGGAAGGGGCCTGCGGAGGTGCCTCGCTCGCCAAAGCGTCCGAGTCCAGTGAATCCTCCGACGAGGACTGGCCGGCGCAGGATCTTGCCGGACTGTGTAATATGTAGGCAACAGTCAAAACCACTATACCCAAAAAACGATCCTAGATGCATATGCGTGTTCGGATACTTACAACTTCTCCAGGGGCTGGGCCCTGGGATCCCACTCCGGGCTGCTATCGGCGGCCGTGGGAGATGCCCCTGGGAGGGAATGTTTCCCCCTCTTGGGCAATTCGGCCTCCAGAGATGTGGAGGCCGTCCTCTTCCTCCCACCATCAGAATGAGGCTCATCCTCCTCTGCTTCCTCCTCTTTGTCCTCGGACGAAGGATAGTCGCTGGAGTCTTCGGATCTGGCGTCCAAAGCCTCGCGACAGCGAAGGCCACTGTCGTGGATTTGTCACGGCAGATGTCCTAGCGTAAGGACTTAGTCGTGGAGCCATCGCTACGGGTTTACTTGCAGGGGTTAAAGCGGACACAAAGACACAAGGGTTTATACTAGTTCGGCCCCTTCGATGAAGGTAAAAGCCTACGCCTAGTTGTGATGGAATTGATGTAGTCTCGATGGCTAGGAGCAAACAAGCTTCGCCTAGGCTCGAGTTGTGGTTGTCGTGTTTGAACCGCCGCCGGTCGCCCCTTATATACACGAGTGACGCCTGCCGGTTCAGAGAGTCCCAACCGTTCATACTGTATCCCGTTGGTATCTCTATTCCTAACTTACAATACAAGTCATACATCAGGCCGGTTTACGGCTACAAGCTCTAAACCGACTATAGGCCTTGGGCCTTTTCTCGATTACACCACTAACGGAGCTAATCCGCCCAAGCTGGCCGGTTTACACCTAGTGGTAATATCCCCAACATTAGGCCCCGCATTGATTTGAACTGGTTCATGTCAATCCTTCACAAAGCCTCGTATCTTGACATCTTCTTTTGTTTGGTAAATCGCCACGCCGCTGCCGCTTCGATCATCAGAACCGCATGACGCCGTTGCTTTCGTCATCAGTAAACCGCATGACGTCATCTTGAAATTTGATCCTTTATAACGCCTTCTTTAATAGTAGTCCTCGGATCCACGCGCTTGACCTAGCTTTAATGCTTTATAAATAGGACCGAAGGGTCACTCTTTTCCTCCCTTCGCTTCTCTTCTTCGTCTTCCTCGCCGCTGCTCTTTGAGCTCCGCCATTGTCATCGACTTCGCTTCATCCTAGGCCGCTGATCGACCTGAACGCATTCATAACATCTGCGCCTCTTTCCGCATCTTCTCCATTCCCGTAAGCTTCTTCCCTTCTTGAATCTGTTTCGACTTAGATCTGTTTTTAGGTTCGAGCTTCATACCATGTTCTTCGTATGCTTTTATCTTTTAGCTTTGAACCATGCTGTGAATCTTGTTCTGCATCAATGATGACTCCTCGCGATCCGCTGTACTTTCTCATTTTAATCCCATGGATCTTCTCGCATATATATATGCCTTATGGTCCACTTCGCTTTCTTCTTTACTCGCAAATATTTCGCTTTTCTCAAAACCCGCTTGATCCGTAGTAATCATGAGATCTTGTGAAACTTGTTTCGTAAACTGTCCATGACTTCAATTATCTCCAAGGCCTAGATTAGGCGGTTTAACTCACCATAATAAAACCGCTAAACCGCATAGGTACACCATTAGTCCCCTTGTTGAACCGCCGTAACGATCTCGACATCATATCACAATGAACTGATTTATAGAAACCGCCCGGTTTATCATAACTTAGATCAATCACTTTGTAACAAGCACGCCTTAAACCGGATCCTTTTCTTTGTAGATCTTATCATGGCCAAACAGTGTATGAATGCAATTGGGTTCCTTCCGCGTCTCCGAGACACGCTTGAATGAACTGTATCGATTGGCGCTTTAGATGACAAAATACAGTCCATTGAGGGTTCCTCGAGAGGAATGTCCTCCCACACCTCGTGAAGGGAGGTTGTGGTTTTCATGATCACCTGCTCGGGCTTCAAACCGCCTCGTTCAAAATTTTACCGGACGTGTTGCCAATTTTCAGCTCCGCCCCCAAGACATTGGCCCCAACTCGTCACCAACCTATGCCACTTTCAAGTGCTATCTCAAGAATATCTGCAAGAGGAACCTTCGTTGAATTGTTTAGAGATCTCTTCCATCTAAACCGTCAGATGAATTCACCGACGGCCCCAATACGTAATTGGGCGGTATGGCTATCCGTAAAAGGAAGGAGATCACCTATCCCCACGCCAAACTCCATACTCACCCCAAAGAGTGGAATGCGACTTGGTTTTACCGCAAGGATACTTCTCCAAGGTGAAAATCCTTTACCGGCTTTCGGCCCGTGAGCGGCTAAGCAATACTCATCCCTTTCCTCAAAGATTATGCCAAAGAGAGAAGCAAATACGCCCCACAACTATCCAAGCTCCGAGCCTTTATGGCCAACGGTTTGACGGCATTGATCTTGCACGCTGTTGGTTATCTTGGGGCATATCGCTTTGAGCCGGCGCTCCGGTTTGATGTGTCAAGATACCGCAGCGCCGACGACCCACTCCGACACACAAAACTTGAACTTTCGATGATGAAGTTACGGACTCAAGAAGAAGAATGCTGAATGAACCGGAGCATCTCGTGCCCAAACCGCTTGGCCCCTCATCGCACCACCAACACACCACCGCGGTAAGTCTCGACCACGCCATCATTTAAACCCGTTATTACTTCATGTATCCAACATTTAATTATTTCGATCCAGGTGATAATCCGCTCGAGCAAGAAACTTTCCCAAGACAAAGCGGATAAAGTCGGGCGGCCAAACCGCCAAAACAAAAGTTGTCAAGAAATCAGCCCACAAGAGAAAGACCACCGCTTCATCCGACCCGCCATTGACGATGATGTGGGTAATCCGAACTTGATTCTCTTGGCTTGCTTTTTACACGCCTTATTGATGATGATGCTTGTCGATGACGTCAAGCCAAGAATGCAGGATTTGCCGAGGTAACCATTCTTTCTTCCGATTCAACAAATTTGCCTTCACCAAAATTTCGCCAGCAAACCGAAAGTTAACTTTTCTCACCCTCTTGCTTACTTGGATCCCAAACTTCTTATGAAGACAAAGAACATGAAGCTCGCCGACAACCCGACACACGGTCGTAGTTACCTCGCCGGTTTACCAAACAGCCCGGTTCGAAAGCGCCGCACCGAGGTTTCCGACCCTTTATTGCTTTAAATTCCAAAGCGGTTTCTTCCACAACCTCTTAATCCGTCCGACCCGATTATCGTTACTTCCCATTCATCCTCCGCGAATCCTCACCACTCAGCTACCGCCATTGAAAATAGCTGTCGGGTAAGTCAATACAGCCATATGCTTTCTGATACCTTCTGTAATGGATATGCTTTTTTCCTGACTTTTGTCTCTTCAGAACCAAACCGAAACCCAGCAAGAAGGCCCGCTTGGACAAAACAGTTGAAGAGGCTGCCGCTTCAGATCATGAGCGAGCGCCGGATCTCGAAAACGTTGCTCTCAAGATATTCCCAATGACCTCCGGTTCAAGAGGAGGTTATTCTCAAGAGAGGCTCGTGAATACTTCAATCTTCGCTGATCCACCTGCCATCACTGTCCGGTTTGAGAAGCCTCGCAGCCCCATCAAACAGCCGTGCCCACACAATCCGCCGAGTCGAAGATGATGACGTTAGGATTATCGGTATGGGCGCCCGAGCCGGGAATCTGCAACTTTAACCCGCATATCGTGAAAGAGGACTCTTCCACTTTTAATAAAGGAAAATGGGATGTGGAGCTGGAAACATATGCCGCTTTGAGCGCCAAGACCTTCATTCTCGATATTTGAACCGCTTTACAAAGAGCCGTGACTATGAAGTCGGCTTGGTGAAATTAATGAGGGACAAGTTTGAGGTAACACTCCTTTCCTTATTACCAAGATATTAGTCCTTGTAGCCCCTAAGGGCCGGTTTGTAATCTTGATCAAACCGACTTGATTATTTTCTTGATCCATTTTGGAATCTTCCCAAGATAATCACTCACACGGGGCCGGTTTAACTCTGCATACTTAAACCGGTACTTCAATAAAACTGCCCGACAAAACATTGGTAGAATCAAATAGTCATTAGCCCCAAGTGCCAAGTTGAATACTGTATTGAGCTTGGGACTTTGCCATGTATTAGCAGAGAAAATTGAAGGTACATTAGCCCCAAGTGTCAAGCATATAACCGTGTTGTGTGGTTGAGACTTTGACTTGAATTGCTGGCTGAACGTACTATCAATGCGCAGCCGAGGTGAAAATCAAGGATGATCGGATTGCCGATTTACAAGCTGCTTTGAAAACCCAAAGCAGTCAAACAGAGAAGGCCAAGAAAGAATTAACCAAAGGCCTTGACCGCTGCTGAACAGTGAAAGAAGGCTGAAGAAAGAGCAGCAGTCGGGCCACCGAAAAGGCTAATTTGATCAAACGGGCAGAAAATGCTGAAGCTGCCCTTAAACCGGTGGTGGATGATCTGACAGCCGTAAAGCGGCAAGTACATTCTATGACTGCAGCAATCTTTGGTAAGCTTCTTGTGAATAATTGTGATATGTTGCACCGGCTGCATCATTAGTCCGGTTTAGAACTAATCATTTACCGTTTGTAGGCACGCGCGTTGGGCACTTGGGAAACGATGTGCGGAAGAAACTGAAGGCTGTCTACACTTTAGTTGAGCAGTTATATACCGGAGCCCAGCGCATCATCACCACAATGTCACATAACAATCCAGCGCCTTCCCTGATTCAAGATACCCTAAACTGGCTATCAATGCTTCCTTCCCCGGTTGAAGAGGTGAAGAAGTCTGTTGCACGAACCGGAGCCATCAATGCCTTGATCCGAGCCAAGGCATGGGTACCAGACTTTGATCCCGTGGAAGCAGGTCAAGGCTATCCCAGTGTGAAAGAAGATGGCTCTGACTTCAGTGAAGAGGACTTACGGGTGATAAACCGTGCAGTACGCCCGCTGGCTTGTCAATTGGCCGAAGAAGCCGACTTGGAACATTACCAAGCACAATATAATGATCAAAACAAGCGAGTGTCCGCCTAACCTTTGAACCGAAAACCTGATCCTCCAATCCGTAAGCATACTTACGCACCCGATATTGAACCGTCTTCTTTGATCCACGAAGAGGCTGTTTTCAAGCGCTAATGGGAATCGATCGACCACCGTGGATTTCCAGCCAATGGGTAGGGATGAAGAGGTCAAGCGGCGAAGATGAAGAGTAGGCTTGAACCGTAGCCGGGTTAAACATCCGCTGCGGGCGGTTTGCCCGTAAAACAATGATCTCATTTGGGCATCGTGTTGCCTTGTAATAACTTTAGTTAAAACTTTTGTGCTTGACTATGCCTTCGCATAAGTTGTAAAACCTTTGCATGATTTCTTTATCCCGCAACCGAAAAAGTCGAACCTTGGCGGTGGTGATACTACCAGCGGTTTATGGTATTCAAATAGATATATAAGAATTCCAATAACTATGTGATACAAATACCGCCAGATCTCGACATGAAGTGGCGAGCTAAACTTGAAGCGGAGGCCTTTTTAAAAACTATGACCGTCTGGGAGATAATAACTCCTATATAACCGCGTTGAATCAGCACAAGCCCCTTTGTTATTCCGTGATGATGAACAGGAAGAAGATAAACCGGCAGAGAAAAAACTCCGCGTAAATCGTGTCCCGTCGGTTTGTAATCGACCATTGAACCGATAAAAATATTTGTCGGGTTAAAAACGCAACAACAAAAAAAATCGAATACCAATTATGTGAAAATATGGCAACAAAGGCAATAACTCTTTGCAAAAGAAAAGCTTCATGGAGCTGGTCGATGGCATTACCATGGTCGACGCAACCAAGCCCCAAGGCGAAGCGATGGTGCTAGTCGGCCAGTCCCCTAAAAGACTCTTGGCGAGTACGCCGCCAAGTGGCATGACATTGGTTCGGGTTCACCAAGCCCCCAAATGACTCTCGCCCTATTGGTCGACCAAGAGGCGGACTGTTCAGACGTGACCGTGTCCCCAATGATCTGGTGGCTTTCGCTTATCAAGAGGTGTTGCATTGGTTCGGACACCTACCAAGCCCCCAAGTGATAAATATAAATGTCAAGGGTAAACCGGAGGCCGCTTTAGAAATGTAAACGCCCATGTAACCACGCATGATAAGAAAGACAGAGACCCCGCTTTAGCCGAGGCTCCGTTTTATTATATCAAGATAATATATACATTGTCATGATATGTACATAAACCGAGTCGATGACTCAAGTGTAGTAAGGTCAAGATGAGCTATATTCCACGGCCTGTTGGTCTCCTCCTCGACGACGTGAGTCTTGACGCCTCGAATATCAATCGATAGTATGATCCGTTGTGTAGATTTTTGTCGACCACAAAAGGTCCTTCCCAAGGTGGGGATAACTTGTGCATATCTGTTCGGTCTTGATGAGACGGCACCAAATCTCCTTCTTGAAAGGTTCTCGTTCTAACCCGCGATCGTGATAACGACGAAGATCTTGCCGGTAAATCGCCGAACGAGCGGCTGCCATATCACGCCTCATCCAATAGATCCAAAGCGCCCTGTCGCGCCATCTCGCTGTCCGCTTCAACATAAGCCGCTACACGGGCTAATCGTGCCGATATCATCGGGGAGAAGCGCCTCCGCCCGTAGACCATGAAGAAAGGTGTATATCCAAAGTGGATCGGTTTGGCGAGTATTGATACTCCATAGCACCGATGGGAGCTCTTCAACCCAGCACCCCGGTGTTCTCTCGTAATGGAACCGAAGTCGGGTTTGATGCCTCGTAAGATTTCTTGATTAGCGCTCGCCTGCCCGCTGGATCGGGATGCGCCATCGACGACACGCTGCGGATGTGCTCACGCTCACGTAACTCTTTCATAGCCCCTTGGATAGATTAGTGCCATTGTCAAGAATGATACTGTGGAAAGCCAAACCGAAAATCACCTTTTTGATGAACTGCACCGCTGTTGTCGCATCACACTTGCTGACCGGCTCTGCTTCGACCCACTTGGTAAATTTGTCCACTGCCACCAACAGGTGGGTCTTCTTATCCTTGGATCGCTTAAAGGGTCCAACCATATCCAGCCCCCAAGTTGCAAACGGCCATGTTATTGGGATCATCCTCAATTCTTGTGCCGGTACATGAGCACGCCTGGAGAATTTCTGACATCCATCACACCGTTTGACCAAGTCCTCCGTGATCAAGATGGGCGCTAACCAAGAAAACCGCGGACGGAACGCCGCCACTGTGGACTTTGAACCGGCGTGATGTCCGCAATCCCCTTCATGGATTTCTCTTAAAATTTCACAGCCTTCCTCAGGGGAAACACAGCGTTGAAACGCCCCTGATATGCTGCAATGATGCAACTCACCATTAAGAATCGTCATAGATTTGGAGCGCCGGATTATCTGTCTGGCCAGAACCTCATCTTCTGGCAACTCCCCTCGAGTCATATACGCAAGGAAAGGAATCGTCCAATCCGGAATAGCATGTAATGTTGCTACCAACCGAGCCTCCGGATCGAATAGCCAAACCGCTTCACCGTGGAGCCGGACCGACGGGTTGTGTAAGACGCCCAAAAGACATTAGGCGGGACCGTTTACGCCGAGAACCCAACCGCTTAAAGCGTCGGCCGCCGTTCTTCCGCGATCCACATGATCCACTTGATAGCCCTTGAAGCAACCTGCGATATTATCCACTTCTCGACGATATGCGGCCATGAGCGGGTCCTTAGAATCCCAAGTGCCAGATACTTGCTGAGCCACCAGGTCCGAGTCACCAAAGCACTTAACCCGGCTTAAGTTCATCTCCTTAGCCATCCGGAGACCATGGAGCAAGGCTTCAGACTCAGCTGCATTATTAGTACAAGGAACATTAAACGGAGAACGAATAAAACTTATCCCCTCGTGGGGAAGTTAAAACGACTCCAGCCCCCGAGCCTTCCAACCGCTCGATCCGCCGAAATGAATAGTCCAAGACGTGTGATCCGCTTCTCCTCTGGCGCTTGTAACTCCGCCCAATCATTAATGAAATCAACAAGTGCTTGTGACTTCACCGCTGCGGCGTGGTATATACTTTAGTCCATGCGCCCAAGCTCGATGGCCCATTTTGCAATCCGCCCGCCGCCTCCCGGTTTTGTATGATATCACCCAAAGGAGCTGAACTAACCATCGTGATAGGGTGCCCTTGGAAATATTGCTTCAGCTTCCGACCGCCATAAAAACACCATAGACGAAGCTTCGCCAATGCGGATACCTTTGTTTGGACTCAATGAGCACCTCATCGATATAATAAACCGCCGTTGAACCGGATACTCCTTGCTCGCCTCCTTGCGCTTACCACAATGGCCACGCCATCGCCGAGCATTGGCTGCCACATATAACAACAGCGGTTCCTTGTCAACCGGAGCCGCAAGAACAGGCGGGTTGGCCAATTGCCGCTTTAGATCCTCAAATGCTTCGTCAAGAATGGACTCGCATTTAAATTATCCGCCTTCCTCAAAGATTCGGTATAAGGGAATGGCCTTTTCTCCGAGGCGGCCGATAAACCGCTCAACGCAGCGATCCCGCCCGCCAGACGCTAAACATCATTGATACACTTCGTTTAGCCAAGGAAGTGATAGCTTTAATTTTCTCCGGATTAGCCTCAATTCCTCTGTTAGACACCAGAAACCCCCATAAACTTGCCGGCCGAACACCAAAAACACACTTGGCCGGATTAAGCATCATCTTATAAATGCGCAAGTTGTCGAAGGTTTCCTTCAAATCTTCCACTAGTGTCTCCTTTTGTCTTGATTTCACCACAATATCATCCACATAAGCATGCACATTGCGGCCGATCTGTATGCAAGCAATTTCAGACACACCGCCGATAAGTAGCTCGGCACTTTTGAGCCCAAAAGGCATAGATACATAGCGTAAGGCTCCAAAGGGAGTTATAAACGCTGTCTTCTCCGGGTCCTTAACCGCCATTTTGATCTCGATGATATCCAGAGTACGATCCAAAAACTTAAACGCCACATCCCGCCGTGGCATCAATAACTGATCAATGCGGGAGGGCAAAAGGATCTGCGGACAAGCTTTGTTGAGATCTGTGTAGTCCACACACATACGCCAGGTGCCATTTTTCTTAAGGACCAGCACCGGATTAGCAAGCCACTCTGGATGAAACACCTCAATGACAAAACCAGCCGCCAACAGCCTGGCTTCTTCCTCTCCAATGGCCTTGCGCCTTTCTTCGTTAAACCGGCGGAGGAACTGTTTCACCGGTTTATACTTGGGATCCACATTAAGTGTGTGCTCAGCGAGTTCCCTCGGGACACCTGGCATGTCAGATGGCTTCCATGCAAAGATATCCCGGTTCTCACGGATGAACTCGATGAGCGCGCTTTCCTATTTGGGATCCAGGTTGGCACTGACAGTGAACTGCTTGGACGAATCGCCTGGCACGAAGTCAACAAGCTTGGTCTCATCTGCCGATTTAAACTTCAGATCCGATTCATGCTCCGTAGTTGGCTTCTTCAAAGGGGTCATATCTGCCGGATCAACATTGTCTTTATAGAACTTCAACTCTTCCGTGGCACAGACCGCCTCTGCATAAGCTGCGTCGCCTTCCTCGCATTCCAAAGCAACTCGGCGGCTTCCATGCACCGTTATCGCCTTTGTAACCCGCATTTTGAGCTGCAAGTAAATATAACAAGGTCGTGCCATGAATTTAGCATAGGCCGCCGTCCAAACAAGGCATGATACGGACTCGGATTTTCACCACTTCAAAAGTTAGCTTTTCGCATCGAATCGTGCTCGTCTCAAAAGCCACATCCAGGCTATCTTACCAACAGATAAGCAGATTTGCTCGGTACTACGCCATGGAACACCGTATTGACGGTCTCGAGATCCTTGTCCGTGAGACCCATGCGACGGAAAGTTTCATAGTATAATATATTAATACTGCTTCCTCCGTCCATAAGCACCTTAGTGAACTTATAGCCCCCCACCTGAGGGTCTACCACCAATGCTAGCTGACCCGGATTATCAACCCGGGGATGGTCCTCTCGCCCACACGATAGGCTGCTCGACCAGCAGAATACCGCGGTAAGGCCGGTTCAACAGAGTTTACTGCCCGTTTGTGAAGCTTCCGATCCCGCTTGTCCAAACTGGTTGTGAAAACATGATACTACCCACTATTCAACTGCTTTGGTTGGCTCTGATAGCCTGACTGTTGCTGCTGCTGCTGGCCACCCTGATTACTCTGATTATTGTGATTGCCTTGGTTAGGCCCTGAACCAGAAGCTCCGTCTTGACCCGGCCCATGGAAACCGGATCCTGAACCACCACCTGACCCCTGGTCATACCGGAAAGCATTGGAGTTTTTGAACTCCTGCATAATATAACAGTCTTTCCAGAGATGGTTCGATGGGGACTCCTTCGTCCCGTGCTTGGGACAAGCCTGATTCTACAAGTAATTCAAATGGCTTGTATTAGGATTTGGACCCCGATTCGCCTTGCCTCTGCCTGGGCCCTCGTCCCGCGATTAGTGTTGGCTATGAACCGAGTTGCCATCGGCCTTGCGCTTGCCCCCCGCTTTCCATGACCCGCCGGTTTGTACCGCTGCCCCTTGAGTTGCCGTTCTTCTTTCCCTTCCTCGCTTCATCATCATCAGCTTCAGATCCTTGGTACCGTCCGAATCGGCATACTTTACCAAAGCGCCATGAGGGTTCCCATATCATTGCGTAACCGCTTCATGCATCCCAATTTTAACTTCAAAGGCTCAAACCGCAGTTGCCTTCTAATGTTAAGATCGCCGAGTCAGCGTTGATCCCGTCAAGAGTGCGTAATCTCGACACACGGCGCATCCAATGGGTTGTTGACTTCTTCTTCCCGGACGCAAGCCGCCAGTTCTGCGATGGATTTGGGCTGCTTACACATATCCTTGAAGTTTCGATAAACCGGCCCGTGAATCGCCCATGAACCGATGGAATTGGGCGGTAAGCTCTTCAACCAAGTACGGGCTGTGCCTTCCAGCATCATGGTGAAGTACTTTGCACATGCGGTCTCATCCACATCTAGCATCTCCATGGCCATCTCATAACTTTCAACCCACGCTTCAAGGGACAGATCCGCGGTGTAATTTGCACCTTGCGTGGGCCCTTAAAATCTTTAGGCAGACGCACATTGCGTAAAGCGGGGATTAAACAGGGCACCCCCAAAGCGGATGCGACTCCTGGCCCGGCGAAGGTGGTAGGGCGAACCGTGTGTTGATCCGCATCATCCTCGGCCGCTAACTCGCCTCCCCTCGTGTTCGGCCCGATCCACCACCTCCCGAGCATCACGAATGCCGCCTATCCGTGATTGCCTCGGGCCGCTTCACGGTCCCGCGCGTTGCTTGATAGGGCCGGTTCATCCATACGCCTGCTGTAGCTCCGGCTTGGACGGGGCGTAGAGTGAATCCGATCACGGCTGTATGAATACGCTTCCTGCTGGATCAGTGCAGTCCGGAGAAGCTCCTTAACCCGGCGTGTCTCAACTGCTTGTGGGGAATCTCCTTCGACTGGGATCGCCTCCAATCGTGCGGCGGCCGCAACAAGGTTGTCCATAGGGTTAGAATAATGGCCTGGGGGTGTCTGTACCGGCGGAGGAACCACCATGTTCTGCTGCGGAGGCTCCATCAGGCGCGGTTGGACCGTCGCTCCCGCTCCTGGTGCCTCAATCCGGTTTACCTCCTGTCTGCCGGGCGGGTTATCGGGTCCGCCCCGGGTCGAAAGAGATTTCTAGGATCAAATCTCGACGGCAGCGCGATCTATACTTCCGCTTCAACACCTCTCGCGACGCACTCTGGTCAAGCATGAGTTTGTAAGCTTGTGCATCTAAAGCGGCCGCTCGCGCCATACGCTCCTTCTCGCCGCTAGATCCGCTGGCTTGCGTGATCGCTCTTTCACCTTTGCAATTTCTGCATTATGAGCCTCCGATCCGCTGGGTTGTCCTCCGCCATAAGCGCCGCTAGTGCATGAAACAGATCTCGACAGAACTTGAACCGGCGGGCGACGGGCCTCTCGTCCCTGCTGCCGCTGCTGAACCGGAAAGCATTGCCGCCAGCGGTTGAAGAGTGGTTCGCTGCTGCGCGCATCGCCATGAATACTCCAACTCGGTTTAACCGGCTTGGGGGTCCGGAATATCGCCACCGCGGAACAGCCCTCGATCATATCATCCCGCAATCGGTACAATGACTCGGTCTCTCCCGTTGAAGATTCATCGCCGTAATAAACGACGGTCTCACTACCGCAGTTCTCAACCGCGCCGATTCTCCATGTGTGACTCCAACGAAGACATGCGTCACGGCCGGTTTAACTGGGCAGGTCGCGCGACGCTGAGCCGCCTCGATGAGGTCGGTGCAGATGTCCGGCCAGCCCAGTGCTCCCGATCTTGCCAATGAAAACGTGTATGCCGCCAAGGGGACCCGTATCCATACTCGATTGAATCGCCTCGGGACCCCATCGGCGTTGTCGATGTAGATCCGCCGCGACGACTCTTGGTCATCCGCCCACGACGTAGCCTTCGAGTCCTTTGAGCTTGCCCTCAAGATCGCCAAACCATCGTGCGATAGCCCCACGGTGGGCGCCAACCGTCGTGGATTTGTCACAGCAGATGTCCTAGCGTAAGGACTTAGTCGTGGAGCCATCGCCACGGGTTTACTTGCAGGGTTAAAGCGACACAAAGACACAAGGGTTTATACTAGTTCGGCCCCTTCGATGAAGGTAAAAGCCTACGTCTAGTTGTGATGGAATTGATGTAGTCTCGATGGCTAGGGAGCAAACAAGCTTCGCCTAGGCTCGAGTTGTGGTTGTCTATCTTTGAACCGCCGCCGGGTTGTCCCCTTATATACACGAGTGACGCCCGTCAGTCCGTAGAGTCCCAACCGGTTCATACTCGTATCCCGGTTGGTATCTCTCTATTCCTAACTTACAATACAAGTCATACATCAGGCCGGTTTACGGCTACAAGCTCTAAACCGACTATAGGCCTTGGGCCTTTCTCTGATTACACCACTAACGGAGCTAATCCGGCCCAAGCTGGCCGGTTTACACCTAGTGGTAATATCCCCAACAGCCACCCCGGGTCTTCTTGACCTTCTTGGAGGCCTCCTTCTTTGGCGCCTTGTAAGGCGCGGGGACCAACATCTTCGTCAGAAGAGGTCCGGCCGGTTCCTCCCGCAGGAGGGCTGGACAATGTAGCCGCTCCACCTTCTTTACCCATCCCTGGGGTTGCAATGAAACACGATTAGGGTGTCTCCCGCATGATGTGAATAGACAGAGTGTGGCTGTGACTTACCGAGCTGGGAGAATGGGATGATTGATACCCGCGGTCCTCGGCGGGGCCCGGCCATGATTTGCCGAACTTAAAAAACACCTTCCAGATATCCTTGTGGGTTGAGTCGTAAAGCTCCTGAAGGGTTTGGTGCTCGGCTGGATCGAACTCCCATAGGGTACAAGCTCGGCGCTGACAAGGGAGAACCAGGCGAACTAGCATCACCTGGACTACGTCGACGAGTTTGACGTCCCTATCGATCACACCCTGGATGCGCGTCCGGAGCAGTAACAGCTCATCGACGAGCACTAGTTCGGGCCCTTCTCGGGCCAGGACGTGAGCCACAGTGGAGCTCCGGATATGAACTCTGGAGCTGCCGCCCACTTATTGCCGCGTGGTTTGGTGATATAGAACCACTGCTGCTGCCACTCCTTGACGGAGTCGTTGAAAGCGCCTTTCGGCCAAACAGCCTTGGGCATTTTTCTTACCATGGCACTGCCGCACTCGGCGTGTTCGGCACTCACCACCTTGGGCTTCACATTGAAAATCTTCAACCATAGGCCGAAGTGAGGTGGGATCCGGAGAAAAGCCTCGCACACGACGATGAACGTCAAGATATTGAGGAAGGAGTTGGGGGAAAGATCATGAAAATCGATCCCGTAGTAATACATGACTCCCCGAGCGAAAGGGTGAAGGGGAAACCCGAGCCCACGGACGAAATGGGGAAGGAACACGACTCTCTCATGAGATTCCAGAGCAGGGACAACCTGTCCCGCCGAGGGAAGACGGTGGCCGATCTTCTCGGCTAGATACCGGGCTCCCCAGAGCTTCTTGATGTCCTTCTCCTAGACAGTTGAGGCCATCCATTTGCCTCCTGCTCCGGATCCGGACATCTTTGGAAACCTTCCCTTCAGAGGGGAAGAAGAGTGCTTGGACATTAGGGCTCGCACAGAGGGGAATGAGCTAGCAGGAGAAGAAGGCGTGGGTAAAAGGGAAAGGAACCTGGCTTCCTTATAGAGGCGATAAAGGCTTTTTGTGCTTCCCCACTTGCCTGGTGGAACCCATCCGCCTCCCACTCGCTACGATTAGCGGCACGGTTAGATTACCAATGCCCGTATTGATGAGAATCCCGTAATAAGGGGACATGATCTCTTCTTTGACAAGACGTGTCACAGAAACCGCCTCGTGATATGAGCTGTAGCTGGTTGTGGGGAAACGGTTCGAATATGATCTGACCATAATAACATGTCACGTCGTCAGAAAAAGTTGTCAGCAGATTGCATTTGTGAAATATCATTCTCTCTACGGTGGTACACGAGGATCATTTTTCAGATCCGGACACGATTTGAGTGTTCGATAATTACTTTGGAGTATTCGGAGGAGGAACCCGCCTTGCAATGCCAAAGACAATACTGCGCGCCGGACTCATCGTCATTGAAGCCTGGTTCAGGGGCTACTGAGGGAGTCCTGGAATAGGGGGTATCCGAACAGCCGGACTGTGTACAACGTCCGGAGTATTGAAGCGTGAAGATGTGAGACTCAAGACTTCGGTCCGTGTCCGGATGGACTTTCCTTTGCGCGGAAGGCAAGCTTGGCGATCCGGATATTATATTTCCTTGGTTGTAACCGACTCCATGTAAACCCTAGCCCTCTCCGGTGTCTATATAAACCGGAGAGGTTGGTCCTTAGAAGGCCGATCACTATTACATTCATACCATCAGAGGCTAGCTCCTAGGGTTTAGCCTCTACGATCTCGTGGTAGATCTACTCTTGTACTACCCATATCATCAATATTAATCAAGTAGGAAGTAGGGTTTTACCTCCATTGAGAGGGCCTGAACCTGGGTAAACATCTATGTCCCTTACTTCTTGTTACCATCAGCCTTGACGCATAGATCGGGACCCCCTACCCGAGATCCGCCGGTTTTGACACCGACACCAAGCCTGTAACCTCGGAAATTCTTCAGAATCCGGACTTTTCAGTGGGTCTGGGTTCGGATTTGAAACCGCACACCCACCACAAGCAATATTCCCCAAGAAACTCCGGTCCTCCGGACATATGCGACTTAATGTATGTGCGGCAGTAGCCTCAGGAAACAGTCCACCACTTTTGGTCTAGATTCCTACTTGTTGAAAACAAGATCAAGGATTGCTGTGACAACGGCGTGATCTCGGTATTTTGCAACAATTGCACGAATGATAGAATCCTTAATGCCCTCAGCCGCCATCGCGTACTGCACTTTGCCGACTTGGCACACATAGTACAAAAGTATTGTGCAATGAAAAGCGCCTGGAAAACCCAGACAGCCCGCTGGGGACCCCATGCCTTTAGTGTTGGGGAACGTTGCAGAAAATTAAAATTTTTCCTACAGTTTCACCAAGATCCATCTATGAGTTCATCTAAGCAACGAGTAACGGGAGAGAGTTTGCATCTACATACCACTTGTAGATCGCGTGCGGAAGCATGCAAGGTGATGATGGAGTCATACTCGACGTGATTCGAATCACCGATGATCAAGTGCTGAACGGACAGCACCTCCGCGTTCAACACACGTACGGTACGGGCGACGTCTCCTCCGTCTTGATCCAGCAAGGAGGAAGGAGAGGTTGAGGAAGACAGCTCCACCGGCATCACGACGGCGTGGTGATGGTGGAGAAGCAGTACTCCGACAGGGCTTCGCCAAGCGCTTGCGGAGGAGGAGAGGTGTTGGGGAGGGGAGGGGTTGCGCCTTGGAGATGGGTACAGCAGCCCCCCCTCCCTCCTTATATAGGCCCCTGGGGCGCCTGCCCCTGAGATCCAATCTCCAAGGGGGGCGGCTAAGGGGTGGAGTGCCCCCAAGCCAAGTGGGCGCCCCACCCCTAGGGTTTCAACCCTAGGCGCAGAGGGTGGGCCTAGAGGCGCACCAGCCCACTATGGGCTGGTTCCTCCCACTTCAGCCCATGGGGCCCTCCGGATAGGTGGCCCCACCGGTGGACCCGGGACCCTTCCGTGGTCCCAGACATTACCGGAGACCCGAAACTTTCCCGATGGCCGAAATACCACTTCCTATATATTATTCTTTACCTCCGGACCATTCCAAAACTCCTCGTGACGTCCGGGATCTCATCCGGGACTCCGAACAACATTCGGTAGTCACATACTAGTCTTCCTACTAACCCTAGCGTCACCGAACCTTAAGTGTGTAGACCCTACGGGTTCGGGAGACACGCAGACATGACCGAGACGACTCTCGGGCAATAACCAACAGCGGGGTCTGGATACCCATGTTGGCTCCCAAATGCTCCTCGATGATTTCATCGGTTGAACCACGATGTCGAGGATTCGATCAAACCCTGTATACAATTCCTTTTGTCAATCGGTACGTTACTTGCCCGAGACTCGATCGTCGGTATCCCAATACCTTGTTCAGTCTCGTTACCGGCAAGTCACTATACTCATACCGTAATGCATGATCCCGTGGCAAACACCTTGGTCACCTTGAGCTCATTATGATGATGCATTACCGAGTGGGCCCAGAGATACCTCTCCGTCATACGGAGTGACAAATCGATCTCGATCCGTGTCAACCCAACAGATACTTTCGAGATACCTGTAATGCACCTTTATAGTCACCCAGTTACGTTGTGACGTTTGATACACCCAAGGCACTCCTACGGTATCTGGGAGTTACACGATCTCATGGTCGAAGGAAGATATACTTGAGATTGGCAAGGCTCTAGCAAACGAACTACACGATCTTTTATGCTATGCTTAGGATTGGGTCTTGTCCATCACATCATTCTCCTAATGATGTGATCCCGTTATCAACGACATCCAATGTCCATAGCCAGGAAACCATGACTATCTGTTGATCACAACGAGCTAGTCAACTAGAGGCTCACTAGGGACATATTGGGGTCTAAGTATTCACGTGTATTACGATTTCCGGATAATACGCTTATAGCATGAATAAAGACAATTATCATGAACAATGAAATATAATAATACTTTTATTATTGCCTCTAGGGCATATTTCCAACAGTCTCCCACTTGCACTAGAGTCACCAATCTAGTTACATTGTGATGAATCGAACACCCATAGAGTTCTGGTGTTGATCATGTTTTGCACGCGAGAGAGGTTTAGTCGACGGATCTGCGACATTCAGATCCGTGTGCACTTTGCAAATCTCTATGTCTGCATCTTGAACATTTTCACGGATGGAGTTGAAACGACGCTTGATGTGCTGGTCTTCTTGTGAAACCTGGCTCCTTGGCAAGGGCAATAGCTCCGGTGTTGTCACGGAAGAATTTGATCGCCCCGACGCATTGGGTATGACTCCTAGGTCGGTGATGAACTCCTTCACCCAAATCGCTTCATGCGCTGCCTCCGAGGCTGCCATGTACTCCACTTGACACGTAGATCCCGCCACGACGCTCGCTTGCAGCTGCACCAGCCATCGCTCCACCATTCAACATATACGTATCCGGTTTGTGACTTAGAGTCATCCAGATCTGAGTCGAAACTAGCGTCGACGTAACCCTTACGACGAGCTCTTCGTCTCCTCCATAAGCGAAACATGTCCTTCGTCCTTTTCAGGTACTTGAGGATATTCTTGACCGCTGTCCGGTGTTCCTTGCCGGGATTACTTTTATATCTTGCAACCAAACTTACGGCAAGGTTTACATCGGTGCGGTACACAGCATGGCATACATAATAGATCCTATGGCTGAAGCATAGGGATGACACTCATCTCTTCTTTATCTTTTGCCGTGGTGGGTGGTCGAGCCGAGCTCAATCTCACACCTTGTAACATAGGCAAGAACCCTTCTTGGACTGATCCATTTTGAACCTCTTCAAAATCTTATCAAGGTATGTGCTTTGTGAAAGACCTATGAGGCATCTCGATCTATCTCTATAGATCTTGATGCCTAATATATAAGCAGCTTCTCCAAGGTCCTTCATTGAAAAACACTTATTCAAGTAGGCCTTAATGCTGTCGAAGTTTCGTATCATTTCCCATCAAGAGTATGTCATCTACATATAATAGGAGAAGTGCTACTGAGTTCCCACTCACTTTCTTGTAAACGCAGCTTCTCCATAAGTCTCAAGATAACCCAAACGCTTTGATCATCTCATCAAAGCGAATGTTCCAACTCCGAGATGCTTGCACCAGTCCATAAATGGATCGCTGGAGCTTGCATACTTTGTTAGCGTTCTGAGGATCGACAAAACCTTCCGGCTGCATCATATACAGTTCTTCCTTAAGATGTCCATTAAGGAATGCTGTTTTGACGTCCATCTGCCATATCTCATAATCATAGTATGCGGCAATTTCTAACATGATTCAGACGGACTTCAGCTTCGCTACGGGAGAGAATGTCTCGTCGTAGTCAATCCCTTGAACTTGTCGATAACCCTTAGCGACAAGTCGAGCTTTATAAATGGTAACATTTCCATCCGCGTCCGTCTTCTTCTTAAAAATCCATTTGTTTTCTATTGCTCGCCGATCATCAGGCAAGTCTGTCAAAGTCCATACTTTGTTTTCATACATGGATTCTATCTCGGATTTCATGGCTTCAAGCCATTTGTTGGAATCCGGGCCCGCCATCGCTTCTTCATAGTTCGAAGGTTCACCGTTGTCTAACAACATGATTTCCGTGACAGGGTTGTCGTACCACTCAGTGCGGGCGTGTCCTTGTGGACCTCTGAAGTTCAGAGTAACTTGATCCAAGTACCTTGATCATCATCATTGTTTTCCTCTTCGCTTGGTGTGGGCATCACAGAACGGTTTCTGCGCTGCACCACTTTCCCGCTCGAGAGGTAGTACTTCATCGAGTTCTACTTTCCTCCCACTTACTTCTTTCGAGAGAAACTCTTTTCCGTAAAGCATCCGTTCTTGGCAACAAAGATCTTGCCTTGGATCTTAAGTAGAAGGTATAACCGATAGTTTCCTTAGGGTATCCTATGAATACGCATTTTTCCGACTTGGGTTCGAGCTTTTCAGGTTGAAGTTTCTTGACATAAGCATCGCATCCCCAAACTTTTAGAAACGACAGCTTAGGTTTCTTCCCAAACCATAATTCATACGGTGTCGTCTCAACGGATTTAGACGGTGCCCTATTTAAAGTGAATGTAGCTGTCTCTAGAGCGTATCCCCAAAATGATAGCGGTAAATCGGTAAGAGACATCATAGACCGCACCATATCCAATAGAGTGCGATTCGACGCTCGGACACACCGTTTATTTGAGGTGTTCCGCGGCGTGAGTTGTGAAACGATTCCACATTTCCTTAAGTGTGTACCAAATTCGTGACTTAAGTATTCTCCTCCACGATCTGATCGTAGGAACTTTATCTTTCGGTCACGTTGATTCTCCACCTCACTCTGAAATTCCTTGAACTTTTCAAAGGTCTCGGACTTGTGTTTCAATAAGTAGACATACCCATATCTACTCAAGTCATCGGTGAGAGTGAGAACATAACGATATCCTCCATGAGCCTCAACGCTCATTGGACCGCATACATCGGTATGTATGATTTCCAATAAGTTGGTTGCTCGCTCCATTGTTCCGGAGAACGGAGTCTTGGTCATTTTGCCTAAGAGGCATGGTTCGCATGTGTCAAACAATTCATAATCAAGAGACTCTAAAAGTCCATCAGCATGGAGCTTCTTCATCCGCTTGACACCAATGTGACCAAGGCGGCAGTGCCACAAGTATGTGGGACTATCGTTATCAACTTTACATCTTTTGGTATCCACACTATGAACATGTGTAATATTACGCTCGAGATTCATTAAGAATAAACCATTGACCATCGGAGCATGACCATAAAACATATCTCTCATATAAATCGAACAACCATTATTCTCAGACTTAAATGAGTAGCCATCTTGTATTAAACGAGATCCAGATACAATGTTCATGCTCAAACATGGCACTAAATAACAATTATTAAGGTTTAAAACTAATCCCTAGGTAAATGTAGAGGCAGCGCGTCGTGGCGATCACATCGACTCTGGAACCATTCCCGACGCCAAGATCGTCACCTCGTCCTTCGCCGGTCTCCGTTTATTCCGCAGCTCCTGCCGTGAGTTACAAATATGAGCAACGGCACCGTATCAAATACCCGGGAGTTACTACGAGTAATGGTAAGGTACACATCAATTACATGTATATCAAATATACCTTTGGTGTTGCCGGCCTTCTTATCCGCTAAGTATTTGGGGCAGTTCCGCTTCAAGTGACCCTTCCCCTTGCAATAAAAGCACTCCGTCTCAGGCTTGGGTCCATTCTTTGACTTCTTCCCGAATCGGCTTACGGGCGGTAACATCTTTGCCGTCCTTCTTGAAGTTCTTCTTACCCTTGCCCTTCTTGAACTTAGTGGTCTTATTGACCATCAACACTTGATGTTCTTTCTTGATTTCAGCCTCTGCTGACTTGAGATCGAGAACACTTCAGAATGGTCTTTACCATCCCCGCATGTTGTAGTTCATCACAAAGCTCTTGTAGCTAGGTGGGAGCGATCGAGGATTCTGTCAATGACCGCCTCATCGGGGAGGTTAATGTTCATTTGGGTCATACGGTTGTGTAACCCTGACATCTTGAGGATGTGCTCACCGATGTAACTGTTCTCCTCCATCTTACAATCTGTAGAACTTGTCGGAGACATCATATCTCTCGACCCGGGCATGAGCTTGGAAAACTAGTTTCAGCTCTTCGAACATCTCATATGCTCCGTGATGCTCAAAACGCTTTTGGAGCCCCGGTTCTAAGCTGTAAAGCATGCCGCACTAAACGAGGGAGTAATCATCAGCACGAGCTTGCCAAGCGTTCATAACGCCTTGGTTCTGCTCGACGGAGGCGTCACCTAGCGGTCCTTCTAGGACATATTGCTTCTGGCAGCTATGAGGATGATCCTCGGGTTAGGACCCGATCCGTATAGTTGCTGCCATCATCTTTCAGCTTGGTTTTCTAGGAGCGTTGAAGTTCATGTTGACATTAGCGTTGGCCATTGATCTACAAGACATATTTGCAAAGGTTTTAGACTAAGTTCATGATAATAAAGTTCTAATCAAATTGTGAACTCCCACTTAGATTAGACATCCTCTAGTCATCTAAGTGTTACACGATCCGAGTCGACTAGCCCGTGTCCGATCATCACGTGAGACGGACTAGCCATCGTCGGTGAACATCTTCATGTTGATCGTATCTTCCATACGACTCGTGTTCGACCTTTCGGTCTCCGTGTTCTGAGGCCATGTCTGCACATGCTAGGCTCGTCAAGTTAACCCTAAGTGTTTTCGCTGTGTAAAACTATCTTACACCCGTTGTATGTGAACGTAAGAATCCATCACACCCGATCATCACGTGGTGCTTAGAAGCGACGAACTGTAGCAACGGTGCACAGTTAGGGGAGAACACTTCTTGAAATTTTGTAAGGGATCATCTTATTTACTACCGTCGTCCTAAGTAAACAAGATGCATAAACATAATAAACATCACATGCAATTATATAGTTGTGACATGATATGGCCAATATCATAAAGCTCCATTGATCTCCATCTTCGGGGCTCCATGATCATCTTGTCGCCGGCTCGACACCATGATCTCCATCATCGTGTCTTCATGAAGTTGTCACGCCAACGACTACTTCTACTTCTATGACTAACGCGTTTAGCAATAAAGTAAAGTAGTTTACATGGCGTTCTTCAATGACACGCAGGTCATACAAAAATAAAGACAACTCCTATGGCTCCTGCCGGTTGTCATACTCATCGACATGCAAGTCGTGAATCCTATTACAAGAACATGATCTCATACATCACAATTCATCATTCATCACAACTTCTGGCCATATCACATCACATGATCAATCGCTGCAAAAACAAGTTAGACGTCCTCTAATTGTTGTTGCATCTTTTACGTGGCTGCGATTGGGTTCTAGCAAGAACATTTTTCTTACCTACGAATAACCACAACGTGATTTTGTCAACTTCTATTTACCCTTCATAAGGGCCCTGTTCATCGAATCCGCTCCAACTAAAGTGGGAGAGACAGACACCCGCCAGCCACCTTATGCAACTAGTGCATGTCAATCGGTGGAACCGGTCTCACGTAAGCGTACGTGTAAGGTTGGTCCGGGCCGCTTCATCCCACAATACCGTTGAAGCAAGAAAATACTAGTAGAGGCAAGTAAGTTGACAAGATCCACGCCCACAACAAATTGTGTTCTACTCGTGCATTAGAGAACTACGCATAGACCTAGCTCATGATGCCACTGTTGGGGAACGTTGCATAAAATTAAAAATTTTCCTACGGTTTCACCAAGATCCATCTATGAGTTCATCTAAGAAACGAGTAACGGGAGAGAGTTTGCATCTACATACCACTTGTAGATCGCGTGCGGAAGCTTGCAAGGTGATGATGGAGTCGTACTCGACGTGATTCGAATCACCGATGATCAAGTGCTGAACGGACAACACCTCCGCATTCAACACACGTACGGTACGGGCGACGTCTCCTCCGTCTTGATCCAGCAAGGAGGAAGGAGAGGTTGAGGAAGACAGCTCCACCGGCAGCACGACGGCGTGGTGATGGTGGAGAAGCAAGACTCGGCTGTGGCTTCGCCAAGCGCTATGGAGGAGGAGAGGTGTTGGGGAGGGGAGGGGCTGCGCCTTGGAGATGGGTACAACAGCCCCCTCCCCCCCCTTTATATAGGCCCCTGGGGGGCGCCGGCCCGAGATCCAATCTCCAGGGGGGCGGCGGCCAAGGGGGGTGGAGTGCCCCCCAAGCCAGGTGGGGCGCCCCCCCCCTAGGGTTTCAACCCTAGGCGCAGGGGGTGGGCCTAGGGGGGCGCACCAGCCCACTATGGGCTGGTTCCCCTCCCACTTCAGCCCATGGGGCCCTCCGGGATAGGTGGCCCCACCCGGTGGACCCCCGGGACCCTTCCGGTGGTCCCGGTACATTACCGGGAGACCCCGAAACTTTCCCGATGGCCGAAATACCACTTCCTATATATTATTCTTTACCTCCGGACCATTCCGAAACTCCTCGTGACGTCCGGGATCTCATCCGGGACTCCGAACAACATTCGGTAGTCACATACTAGTCTTCCTACTAACCCTAGCGTCACCGAACCTTAAGTGTGTAGACCCTACGGGTTCGGGAGACACGCAGACATGACCGAGACGACTCTCGGGCAATAACCAACAGCGGGTGCGATACCCATGTTGGCTCTACATGCTCCTCGATGATTTCATCGGTTGAACCACGATGTCGAGGATTCGATCAAACCTCGTATACAATTCCTTTGTCAATCGGTATGTTACTTGCGAGACTCGATCGTCGGTATCCCAATACCTTGTTCAGTCTCGTTCGCAAGTCACTATACTCGCATCAGAATGCATGATCCGTGGCCAACACCTTGGTCACCTTGAGCTCATTATGATGATGCATTACCGAGTGGGCCCAGAGATACCTCTCCGTCATACGGAGTGACAAATCGATCTCGATCCGTGTCAACCCAACAGATACTTTCGGAGATACCTGTAATGCACCTTTATAGTCACCCGATTACGTTGTGACGTTTGATACACCCAAGGCACTCCTCAGGTATCCCGGAGTTACACGATCTCATGGTCGAAGGAAGAGATACTTGACATTGGCAAAGCTCTAGCAAACGAACTACACGATCTTTTATGCTATGCTTAGGATTGGGTCTTGTCCATCACATCATTCTCCTAATGATGTGATCCCGTTATCAACGACATCCAATGTCCATAGCCAGGAAACCATGACTATCTGTTGATCACAACGAGCTAGTCAACTAGAGGCTCACTAGGGACATATTGGGGTCTAAGTATTCACACGTGTATTACGATTTCCGGATAATACAGTTATAGCATGAATAAAGACAATTATCATGAACAATGAAATATAATAATACTTTTATTATTGCCTCTAGGGCATATTTCCAACATTTAGGCCATCTCCCGGACGGGCAAAGAGGATGCACCCTCGTGGAACACCTAATCATCATCCCGTGGACAAGAAAATTAAACCCGTTACAGGGCATAGAATTGTCCTCGAGGAATGGCTAGACAAGCCCTGTAAAATTCACATGACGCCGAACAACAAACCAACGCATAGCCTTCGAGCATGTTGGATACTCCGCCAGGTGGCCAAGAGCGGCGAGGGTATCCTCACTAACAACACTCCAGAGAACTACTCTTCGGAGGACAATGATCCCAAAGTATTCACGGTCTTCAAGACCTTTTCTTCAAATAATCGGCACAAAAGGCGCTCCGCAACCTTGCCAAAGTTTGCCATGTGGCAGCAGTAAATCCTTGGAACGACATGGTGATCACTTTCAACATCGATGACGAACCAAGAGCCCGCTCAGTCCGGGCACCAGCCGCTTTGGTCCTAAACCCAATCGTAGATGGCTTTGGGCTCACTAAAGTTCTCATGGATGGCGGTAGCAGACTAAACCTCATATACGAGGACACGCTCAATAAAATGCAAATGGGCAGGAGTCACATTGAGCAAAGTAACACAACCTTTCGTTGTATTATCCCGAGTCGGGAAGCCAGATGCTCGGGAAAAATCAAAATCCATGTGGTATTCGGCACGCCGAAGAACTACAAGTTCGAAGAGTTACTCTTCCATGTGGCACCATTCAATAGTGGGTATGATGCTTTGCTCGGGCGAGATGCATTCACGCGCTTCCAAGCCGTACCCCATTACGGGTATATGAAGCTAAAAATGCCCAAGCCCAATGGAATTATCACTATCACCAGTGATCCGAACATAGCACTCTGCACTGAAAACAAAGCCGCCTCTCTGGCCCTTAAGGCATTATCCGAGGCCCTCCTTTGCCGAGGAATTGACCACTCTACATTCTCTGAGAGATAGGGACAATGTAATCCTTGATAAGAGACCCAAATCTACTTCCTTCAAACCAGCAGATGAAATAGTGAAATTTCAAGTCCACCCGACGGAACCCAAGAAAACAACTTACATTGGGGCACAGCTGGATCCGATGGTGGACGCCGCATTATGCGCATTCCTGCGTAAGAACTGGGACATTTTTGCCTGGCACCCTTCGGATACTGGCTGAGCATAGTCTCAATATACTAAAAGGATACAAACCAGTCAAGTAAACTCAGCGCCGATTCTCCGAACCCAAACGACAGGCTATGCGGAGGAGCTAGCCAAGCTACTCAAAGCCGGGTTCATAAGAGAGATCAGACATCCGGGCTGACTAGCAAACCTGGTCATGGTACCTAAGAAGGATAAATCCTGGCGCCTGTGTGTCCAATTCAAAGACCTAAATAAGGCTTGCCCTAAGGACCCCTTCCCACTACCTCAAATTGACCAGATTATTAACGCAACCGCAGGACACGATTCCTTGTGCTTCCTCGACGCATACTCTGGATACCATCAAATTGAGATGAAAGAATCCGACCAAGCCGCCACGGCGTTCATCACTCCGTATGGGCCCTTCTACTTCAACACTATGCCTTTCGGGCTCAAGAATGCCGTCGCAACCTACCAACGCATGATTCAAACATGCCTGGAAAAGCAGATCGGCAAAACTTTGGAGGCATATGTAGATGACGTAGTCATCAAATCCAAACATGTCGATTCATTGGTAGATGACTTACGCCTTACATTCGACAACCTCGGAGCATATGACATACGAGTCAATCCGGAAAAATGCGTTTTCGGCGTCCCAGCCGGAAAGCTTCTTGGGTTCATTGTCTCCAATAGAGGAATTGAAGCAAACCCCGCTAAAATCCAAGCCCTGTCGCAGTTGGCAACACCAACAGACCTCAAGCAGGTCGAAAAGTTAGCTGGGTGCGTGGCAGCTTTAAGCCATTTTATCCCCAGACTAGGGGAAAAGGTGTTGCCATTATATCGCTTGCTCCGCCGCATTGACCACGTCGTGTGGACGGACGCTGCCACAACCGAACTGGAAGAAATAAAAGCTCTGTTAGAAAGTAACCAAATCCTGGCCGCACCAAACGTCAGCGAATCAATGCTTCTCTACATATCTGCAACTCACCAGGTGGTGAGTGTGGTGCTCGTCGTCGAACGAGATGAGGAGGGACATAAATTCCCACTTCAAAAATCAGTATATCATGTATCGACGGTCCGTACAGCATGCAAATCCCGATACCCGCATTATCAAAAGATAGCATATGCGGTCTTTATGGCATACCGGAAGCTGCGGCATGATACGTCTCCAACGTATCTATAATTTTTGATTGTTGCATGCTATTATATTATCTGTTTTGGATGTTTAATGAGATTTATTATATACTTTTATACAATTTTTGGGACTAACCTATTAACCAAAGGCCCAGTCCAAATTGCTGTTTTTTTGCCTATTTCAGTGTTTCACAGAAAAGGAATATCAAACGGAGTCCAAACGGAATGAAACCTTCGGGAGAGTCATTTTTGGAACAAAAGCAATCTAGGAGACTTGGAGTGGACGTCAAGGAAGCAATGAGGCGGCCACGAGGCAGGGAGGTGCGCCCAGGGGGGTAGGCACGCCCCCCACTGATAACCCACAAGTATAGGGGATAATTGTAGCCTCTTTCGATAAGTAAGAGTGTCGAACCCAACAAGGAGCTAAAGGTAGAACAAATATTCTCTCAAGTTCTATCTGCCACTGATACGACTCTACACACGCTTAGTGTTCGCTTTACCTAGAACAAGTATGAAACTAGAAGTAATTTGTAGGTGTTGTTGGATAGGTTTGCAAGATAATAAAGAACACGTAAATAAAAAGTAGGGGCTGTTTAGATGAAGAAGCAATAAAGTAAATATAGCGAGTGTGGAAAAGTGGTGGTAGGAGTTGTGAAATTGTCCCTAAGCAATGGACTATTTTACTAGACCGATAGCAAGTTTTATGTGGGAGAGGCATAAGCTAACATACTTTCTCTTCTTGGATCATATGCACTTATGATTGGAACTCTAGCAAGCATCCGCAACTACTAAAGATCATTAAGGTAAAACCCAACCATAGCATTAAAGCATCAAGTCCCTTTATCCCATACGCAACAATCTCCTTACTCGGGTTTAAGCTTCTGTCACTCTAGCAACCCACTATAAGCGAATCATGAACGTATTGCAACACCCTACAGAGGGAATCCCTCACGCTTGTGCGACACGGAGGGCACAATAGGACAGCAACATAACCACAAGCAAATTAAACCAATCATAGCAATTCATCAATCACCGGTAGGACAACGAAAATCTACTCAGACATCATAGGATGGCAACACATCATTGGATAATAATATGAAGCATAAAGCACCATGTTCAATTAGAGGGTACAACAGGTTGTGAGAGAGTGGACCGCTGAATATAGATGGGGGAAGGTGATGGAGATGTTGGTCAAGATGGCGGAGGTGTTGGTGAAGATCGCAGTGATGATGATGGCCCCGGCAGCGTTCCAGCGCCACCAGAAGCAAGGGGGAGAGATCCCCCCTTCTTCTTCTTCTTCCTTGACCTCCTCCATAGATGGGAGAAGGGTTTCCCCTCTGGTCCTTGGCTCCCATGGCGTGGGAGGGGCGAGAGCCCCTCCGTGATTGGATCTATCTCTCTGTCTCTCTCTGTTTCGGCGTTCCCAGATTCTGCCCTTCCACCGTTTCTTTTATATCCGGAGATCCGTAACTCCGATTGGGGTGAATCTTTCGCCTAGATTTTTCTCATAAAATTAGCTTTCTTGCGGCAAAAGAAGAGCATCAACCGCCTTACGGGGTACCCAGGAGAGTCCAGGGCGCGCCTGCCTCGTTGGGGCGCACCCCCTGTCTCGTGGCCCCCTCGGGCACCGTCTTGTGTTGATTCTTCCTCCCAAAAATCACAATAATTCAAAATAATTCTCCGTCCGTTTTTATCCTGTTTGGACTCCGTTTGATACTGGGTTTCTACGAAACATAAAACATGGAACATACAGGAACTGGCACTGGGCCCTGGATCAATATGTTAGTCCCAAAAAATAGTATAAACAGTTGCCAAAAGTATATGAAAGTTGAATAATATTGGCATGAAACGATCAAAAATTATAGATACGACGGAGACGTAATAGCATCCCCAAGCTTAATTCCTGCTCGTCCTCGAGTAGGTAAATGATAAAAAAAAGATAATTTTTGATGTGGAATGCTACCTAGCATAATCTTGATCATGTATCTACCTCTGAACTCTTTTATGTATGATTTGTTATCTGTGCTTGTCTCTTCGAATTATCAGTTTGGTTTGGTCTACTAGATTGATCTTTCTTGCAATGGGAGAAGTGCTTAGCTTTGGGTTCAATCTTGCGGTGTCCTTTCCCAGTGACAGCAGGGGCAGAAAGGCACGTATTGTATTGTTGCCATCAAGGATAAAAAGATGGGGTTTATATCATACTGATTGAGTTTATCCCTCTACATCATGTAATCTTGCCTAATGCATTACTCTGTTCTTATGAACTTAATACTCTAGATGCATGCTGGATAGCTGTCGATATGTGGAGTAATAGTAGTAGATGCAGAATCATTTCGATCTACTTGTCACGGACGTGATGCAGAATCGCTTTTCTATCAATTGCTCGACAGTAATTTGTTCACCCACCGTAATACTTATGCTATCTTGAGAGAAGCCACTAGTGAAACCTATGGCCCCCGGGTCTATTTTCCATCATATAAGTTTCCGATCTATTTTATTTTGCAATCTTTACTTTCCAATCTATATCATAAAAATACCAAAAATATTTATCTTATTATCTCTATCAGATCTCACTTTTGCAAGTGGCCGTGAAGGGATTGACAACCCCTTTATCGCGTTGGTTGCAAGGTTCTTATTTGTTTGTGCAGGTACGAGGGATTTGAGTGTAGCCTCCTACTGGATTGATACCTTGGTTCTCAAAAACTAAGGGAAATACTTATGCTACTTCGCTGCATCACCCTTTCCTCTTCAAGGGAAAACAAACGCATGCTCGAGAGGTAGCAAGAAGGATTTCTGGCACCGTTGCCGGGCAGTCTACGCACAAGTCAAGACATACCAAGTACCCATCACAAACTCTTATCCCTCGCATTACATTATTTTCCATTCGCCTCTCATTTTCCTCTCCCCCACTTCTAGAATGATTTTCGAAAACCTTTGCATTTTCTTCGCCCTTCTTTCGTTCGATCTTATGTTTGCTTGTGTCTCCATGTGCCTTCTATGTGCTTGCATCTTTGCTTGCTAAAAATCTATTGATATGGATCCACTTAAAGTGTTCTACTTGGACCATCTTCGATCCTTATGCTTTCGTCTTTGAAACCCCAACTAGCCTAGTTGATGGAAATCTTTAGATGAGCACGCTCATTTCATGTGTCACGGTTTATGCGAAAAAGGAGACTCTTATGGGATCAAATAAATAGATGTATTTGTTATGCTTGGAATCTTTGTGAAATTTATGATTTTACTTGTTGCTCTAAGAACCCTAAAAAACACCTTCCCTACCTATGTGAGTTTAATGATAATGAAATCTTATCTTCTTATGCAAAGGGTGTTTATAGTTACTATGATATCGAAAAAATTGAAGAATTTTTTGCTTTTAAGAGTGCTTATGAAGTTTCTTCTTTGATTGAAAAGTATGATATTACTCTCCACGAATCTGAAAATTTTGACATACTTAAATATTGCTATGAAAACGATGCTCATAATGTCTATGTCAAAGAATTTATTGAGAGAATGACCGTTGCTTTGGAAGAAAATAATGATATGCATGAATCTGTAGATAATTATGATTCCAATGAGTTGATTGAAATATCCCTTGATGAACATGATGCTTGCTATTCTTGTGGCCATGATGCCAATATTTATGGAGATGAATTTGCTATAGTCCCTTATGTTAAACATGAGATTGTTGCTATTTCACCCATACTTGATAGTTCCTTTCATGAAAAGCATGATTGCAATGATGTTATTATAAATTCTATTAAAGTCAATTGTGCTAGTAATATGCAAAACCCTAAGCTTGGGGATGCTAGTTTCGCTATGTCTACTATTTGTTGCAATGATCATGATAGGGGTGATTCTTTTTATGATCTTGAAAATTTATTTAAGCCCCATGATGATGAATATAAGATTGATAATAGTGTTTGCAATATTATTGAAAGTGGGTTTGGAAGAGTGTCAACTTTAGATCCCACATATTTGGAGAATGTTCAATCTTATGAAATTTTTGATAAAAGTGGGTTTGGAGAGGTCATGACTTTGGTTAATGTTAATCCCACTATTTTGGAAGAGTGTCAACTTCACATGCAATTTGGATCATGTTGAATATATTTTATGTGATAGCTATTTTGTTGAATTTGCTTATGATCCCGCATGTAATTATTATGAGAGAGGAAAATATGGTCGTAGAAATTTTCGTGTTACTAAATTACCTCTCGTTATGTTGAGATTGCTATTGTTTTTTCCGCCTCCTTGCATATGCTAGTTTTTGCTTGCTATGATAATTTGTTTGCCTAGAAGATGCCTATGCATAGGAAGTATGTTAGACTTAGATGTATTTGTCACGTGTTTTATGATGCTCTCTTTGTGCTTCAATTCTTCTCTTTTATGTGAGCATCATTGAAATTATCAATGCCTAGCTAGGGGCGTTAAATGATAGCGCTTGTTGGGAGGCAACCCAATTTTATTTTTGTTCTTTGCTTTTTGTTCCTGTTTAGTGATAAATAATTCATCTAGCCTCTGGTTATATGTGGTTTTATGTTTTAGTTAGTGTTTGTGCCAAGAGAAAACCTATAGGATCTTCTTGGGTGATACTTAATTTGATCTTGCTGAAAAATAGAAACTTTTGCACGCATGAGAATAATTTTCATAAATCAAAGAAACGTAATTATCAGTTGATTATTTTTGCAGAAGGTTAATAAACAAAATTTTTAGGACTTCCTATTTTTGTCGAATTTTTGGGGTTCCATAAGTATTAGAAAGTTACAGATTTCTACAGATTGTTCTGTTTTTGACAGATTCTGTTTTTCGTGTGTTGTTTGCTTATTTTGATTGATCTATGGCTAGTATCGGGGGGTATGAACCATAGAGAAGTTGGAATACAGTAGGTTTAACACCAATATAAATAAATAATGAGTTCATTACAGTACCTTAAAGTGGTGGTTTGTTTTATTTTGCTAACGGAGCTCATGAGATTTTCTGTTGAGTTTTGTGTTGTGAAGTTTTCAAGATTTTGGGTAAAGATTTGATGGAATATGGAATAAGGAGTGGCAAGAGCCTAAGATTGGGGATTCCCAAGGAACCTCAAGGTAAAATTCAAGGACAACTAAAATCCTAAGCCTGGGGATGCCCCGGAAGGCATCCCTCTTTCGTCTTCGTCCATCGGTAACTTTACTTGATGCTATATTTTTATTCACCACATGATATGTGTTTTGCTTGGAGCATCTTGTATAATTTGAGTCTTTGCTTTTTAGTTTACCACAATCATCCTTGCTGTACACACCTTTTGGGAGAGACACACATGAATTGGAATTTATTAGAATACTCTATGTGCTTCACTTATATCTTTTGAGCTAGATAATTTTGCTCTAGTACTTCACTTATATCTTTTTAGAGCACGGCGGTGGTTTTATTTTATAGAAATTATCGATCTCTCATGCTTCACTTATATTATTTTGAGAGTCCTTTAGAACAGCATGGTAATTGTTTTGGTTAAAAATTTAGTCCTAATATGATGAGCACCCAAGATAGGTATAATAAAAACTATCATATGAAGTGCATTGAATACTATGAGAAATTTGATACTTGATGATTGTTTTGAGATATGAGGATGGTAATATTAGGGTCATGCTAGTTGAGTAGTTGTGAATTTGAGGAATACTTGTGTTAAAAGTTTGTGATTCCCATAGCATGCATGTATGGTGAACCGTTATGTGATGAAGTTGGAGCATGATTTATTTATTGATTGTCTTCCTTATGTGTGGAGGTCGGGATCGCGTGATGGTTAACTTCTACCAACCCTTCCCCTAGGAGCATGTGTGTAGTACTTTGTTTTGATAAATTGTATATTTTTGCAATAAGTATGTGAGTTCTTCATGACCAATGTTGAGTCCATGGATTATACACACTCTCACCCTTCCACCATTACTAGCCTCTCTTGTGCCGCGCAACTTTCGCCGGTATCATACACCCACCATATACCTTCCTCAAAACAGCCACCATACCTACCTATTATGGCATTTCCATAGCCATTCCGAGATATATTGCCATGCAACTTTCCACCGTTACGTCTATTATGACACATTCCACCATTGTCATATTGCTTTGCATGATCATGTAGTTGACATCGTATTTGTGGCAAAGCCATTCATAATTCTTTCATACATGTCACTCTTGATTCATTATCCCGGTACACCGCCGGAGGCATCCACATAGTATCATATTTTGTTCTAAGATTCTTGAGTTGTAAGTAGATAAAAGTGTGATGATCTTCATTATTAGAGCATTGTCCCATGTGAGGAAAGGATGATGGAAGCAATGATTCCCTCACAAGTTGGGATGAGTCTCGGACTTTATGAAAAATAAAAGAGGCCAAAGAAGCCCAAATAATAAAAAGAGGCCAAAGAAGCCCACACAAGAAAATGAGAGTTAAAGAGAGAAGGGACAATGTTACTATCCTTTTACCACACTTGTGCTTCAAAGTAGCACCATGATCTTCATGATAGAGAGTCTCCTATGTTGTCACCTTCATATGCTAGTGGGAATTTTTCATTATAGAACTTGGCTTGTATATTCCAATGATGGGCTTCCTTAAATTTCCCTAGGTCTTCATGAGCAAGCAAGTTGGTTGCACACCCACTTAGTTTCTTTTGATGAGCTTTCATACACTTATAGCTCTAGTGCATCCATTGCATGGCAATTCCTACTCACTCACATTGATACCTATTAATGGGCATCTCCATAGCCCGTTGATCGCCTAGTTGATGTGAGACTATCTTCTCCTTTTTGTCTTCTCCAAAACCACCATCCTTTTCCACCTATAGTGCTATGTCTATGGCTCACGCTCATGTATTGCGTGAAGATTGAAAAAGTTTGAGAATATTAAAGTATGAAACAATTGCTTGGCTAAAACCAGGGTTGTGCATGATTTAAATATTTTGTGTGATAAAGATAGAGCATATCCAGACTATATGATTTTGTAGGGATAACTTTCTTTGGCCATGTTATTTTGAGAAGACATGATTACTTTGTTAGTATGCTTGAAGTATTATTACTCTTATGTCAATATTAAACTTTTGTGTTGCATCTTTCGGATCTGAACATTCATGCCACAATAAAGAAAATTGCATTGAGAATTATGCTAGGTAGCATTCCACATCAAAAATTCTGTTTTATCATTTACCTACTCGAGGACGAGTAGGAATTAAGCTTGGGGATGCTTGATATGTCTCCAACATATCTAGAATTTTTTATTGTTCCATGCTATTATATTATCTATTTTAGATGTTTAATGGGCTTTATTGTACACTTTTATACTATTTTTGGGACTACATATTAACCGGAGGCCCAGTCTAAATTGCTATTTTTTTTGCCTATTTCAGTGTTCCGCAGAAATGGAATATCAAATGGAGTCCAAACGGAATGAAAACTTCGGGGGAGTCGTTTTTGGAACAAATGCAATCCAGGAGACTTGGAGTGGACGTCAAGGAAGCAACGAGACGGCCACGAGGCAGGGAGGTGCGCCCAGGGTGGGTAGGCGCGCCCCCACCCTCATGGGCCCCTCGTGGCTCCCCTGACCGACTTCTTTCGCCTATATATATACTCATATACCCTGAAAACATCCAAGAGCACCACGAAATCCTATTTCCACCGCCACAACCTTCTATACCCGTGAGATCCCATCTTGGGGCATTTTCCGGCGCTTCGCTAGAGGGGGAATCGATCATGGAGGGCTTCTACATCAACACCATAGCCTCTCCGATGATGTGTGAGTAGTTTACCTCAGATGGCTTCTTCTCTCTCTTTAGATCTCAATACAAAGTTCTCCTCGATCTTCTTGGAGATCTATTCGATGTAATTCGTTTTGCGGTGTGTATGTCGAGATCCGATGAATTGTGGGTTTATGATCAAGATTATCTATGAACAATATTTGAATCTCCTCTGAATTCTTTTATTTATGATTTGTTATCTTTGCAAGTCTCTTCGAATTATCAGTTTGGTTTGGCCTACTAGATTGATCTTTCTTGCAATGGGAGAAGTGCTTAGCTTTGGGTTCAATCTTGCGGTATCCTTTCCCAGTGACAGCACGGGTAGCAAGGTACGTATTGAATTGTTGCCATCAAGGATAAAAATATGGGTTTTATATCATATTGCTTGAGTTTATCCCTCTACATCATGTCATCTTGCCTAATGCGTTACTCTGTTCTTATGAACTTAATACTCTAGATGCATGTTGGATGGCGGTCGATGTGTGGAGTAATAGTCGAAGATGCAGAATTGTTTCGATCTACTTGTCGCGGATGTGATGCCTATATACATGATCATGCCTAGATATTCTCATAACTATGCACTTTTCTATCAATTGCTCGACAATAAATTGTTCACCCATCGTAATACTTATTGTCGGTGTCAAAACCGTGGATCTCGGGTAGGGGTCCCGAATCGTGCGTCTAGGCGGATGGTAACAAGAGACGAGGACACAATGTTTTTACCAGGTTCGGTCCCTCTCGATGGAGGTAAAACCCTACGTCTGCTTGATTAATATTGATGATATGGGTAGTACAAGAGTAGATCTACCACGAGATCAAGGAGGCTAAACCCTAGAAGCTAGCCTATGGTATGATTGTTGAGATGTAATGTTAGTCCTATGGACTAAGGCCCTCCGGTTTATATAGACACCGGAGAGGCTAGGGTTATTAGAGTCGGTTACAATGGTAGGAGATCTACATATCCGTATTGCCAAGCTTGCCTTCCACGCCAAGGAAAGTACCTTCCGGACACGAGCCGGAGTCTTCAATCTTCTATCTTCGTAGTCTGGGAGTCCGGCGGATATTGATAGTCCGGCTGTCCGGACACCCCCTAGTCCAGGACTCCCTCAGTAGCCCCTGAACCAGTCTTCAATGACGATAAGTCCGGCGTGCATAATGTTCGGCATTGCAAGGCGGGTTCCTTTCCTTGAATAATTCGGAAAAGATAATGAACACCAGGATAGTGTCCGGCTCTGCAAAATAAGTTCCACATTCCAACGTAGAGAGAATAAAACATATATATTGATCCAATCTGCTGACGTATTATGTGGCGTGACATCACACCGCTACCAAGCCCTTGTTTGAATTACTATACCACCTCAGCACGTTTAGCGAAGCGGTTTCCTTGGCACGTCCTGTCGAAGCAGAGATCGTGTTCCCCTTATTCCGGGATTCTCATCAATACGTGCGTGGGTAACCCAACCGCGCCATTGATGGTGGCGCTTGGGAGATGAGCGAGTTTTACCAGGCCGGTGAGGGACGCATAGTTTCGTCCGCCTATATATAAGGGATAAGGATTTCCCTTCTCACCTACGCCTTCTTCCTCCTTTGCTTATCCATCCCTGCGAACTCAAGCTCCAACGCCCAAGCTCGCGCATCCCACCTCGACCCTTCTCCGAATATGTCCGGAGGGGGAGGCAAATGGATGGCATCCACCGCCAAGGAGGAGGACATCACCAAGCTGCGCGACGCCAGATACCTTTCCAGCGACATCGCGCATCGGCTGCCCGACGTGGGGCAGCTCATCCCTACCCCAGGGCCTCATGAGAGGGTCGTCTTCCTTCCCCACTTCCTCCGCGGACTGGGCTTTCCGCTCCATCCATTCGTCCGGGGGCTCATGTTTTACTACGGCCTGGATTTCCACGATCTGGCGCCGAACTTTGTCCTCAACATCTCGGCGTTTATCGTCGTGTGCGAGGCCTCTCTCTGCATCCGGCCCCACTTCGGCCTGTGGCTCAAGACCTTCAACGTCAAGCCAAAGGTTGTGAAGGGGACGCAAGCGGAATGCGGAGGCGCCATGTTGGGCAAGCTGCCCAACGTCCCTTGGCTAGAAGGGACCTTAGTGGACTCCGTCAAGGGGTGGCAATCGGGGTGGTTCTACATCACCGAGCCGCGCAAGCCTACATGGGCGGCCCCGAATTTAGATCTGGAATCCCCACGCAGCTCACCTCACAGAAAGAGAAGGGCTTGCGGTGGGGTGATTGATGGAGGTGACGGGACTTGAGCCTGCATCAAGAAGCTGGTGAGCAATAGGCTCCGGCTCGTCGGCGTGGTCAGTCATGCTCCTCCGCGGATTCTCCCATGCCAAAACGGGTATTTAATCTGTGGGAGTTTAATCCGAACAGCACGAGTTGAGCGGGCTCTTGACACAACGCACTGAAGGCGCTGGAGGGTGCTGTTCAAAGGCGCCAAGCCCCACATCCGCGACCAAGACGCGGATTCAGCTCGCGATCTCCGGTCGACGAGGTAAGTGATTCGACCCCATTACGGGACACTTGTGATAATTAGATTGACTTTAGCGAGGTTTTTAATCTGCCTCTTCCTTTGACAGAATGGATGGAGAAGGCCAAGCTGCTTATCAGCCCGGCTCCCATGCGGAAGAACCGGTGGATGCCCGCTTAGCAAGGCTGCTGGTTCTGCACCGCTGCGTGGTGCGGAGAAGAAGGCCAAGAAGGTGGCCACGGGACTCGAAAGAGTTCCGAATCAAGCGTCGACGACGGCGAGGACTCCTCCCGAAGGCGAGGAGGAGGAGGAGTACTCTCTCCGGAGGAGGAGAGAAGAAGAGGAAGGCCTCCCCAATCGGGCGGCGAAGGGTCAAGAGGGGGAGAACCATCCCCCCGGACAGTTTTGCCAACATCAATGTTGGCGAGGAAGAGTGGCCTCCAAGGGCCAGGCGTCCGGCAGGATCGTAAGCATTCAGATCATTTATATGCTATACATTGTATGCCATGTAGTGCCCTTCTAACGCCGCATTCTGCCTGTAGTCCGGCCGTTGACGATCTTCCCGACTCGATGAGCGGGTCTTTGGCGCCGTCGGATGTAAATTCTATCCCGACTGCCTCTACCCCGCGCGTCGACGAGGACGATGAGGCGGAATCCCACAGAGGGACCCGCCAGGAGGAGGCTCCGGAGGCACCGTCAGGCGTCCTCCCAGACTTTGTGCCGGACTCTACCTCGGAACCCGTAGCGGTTCCAGAGTCCGGCAAGCGGCCCCTTCAAAGAAGGGCAGGACGTGGCGCCGCGGCCTCCGCCCAACCGGGCGCCGGATAACTGCCTGAGGCGCTTAAAGGTGCTTCCATCGAGGAAGAACACCGCACTCTCATGAGTGCGGTGATTGAGAAGGTCCAGCTCGCCAAGGGCGGGCTGACCGAAGCCTGCAACAGCCTTCTAACAGGCTTTGAGGTAAGAAGGTTAAAATAATGTAATGTAATACCGCATAGACAATAGCCCCTGATGCTTAGTTCGGTGTTCGTAAAGAAAAGCGGACTAAGGATCTAACAAGATATACGCAGGTTGTTAAAAATATGTCAATATGGGTTTGCAGGCGCATTGTTGACCTCTGCCGCGTGCTTGGCGGAGGTAGAGGCGCTGAAGAAGGACCTTGAGCGGTCGGAGCAAGAGCTCGGCCATGCCAAGAAGCAGCTCAAGGAAAAAGAAGGTGAATAACACCACTTTAAATAAGTACCTTACAGAAAAGGGTTTTGGTTGCAAACAAAATTAATAAGGATATATGTAATGCAGGGGCCACTAGCGAGGTGGCAGTCTGAAGGATGCCGTGTCCGTGGCCGAACGCAATGCGGCCACAGAACGGGTTGAGCGAGAAAAGCAAGCGGCACTGGTGGCGGAAGTTCGGCAAGAGCTCCAGGCTCTCATGGAAAAGCATGAGAGTTTGGAGTGTGACTCCAAGACTCGAGAGTCCGAGCTTGCCTCGGCTCTCGAAAGTGCCAAGTCCGCCAAGGCCGAGGCCCAGAAGGCCCATGAGGAGGTAGAGGACATGAAGAAAATAGCGGCGGGTAAGGCATTTTTCATGCAGAGCAAGCATGTTAATGTAAATTACCGGATACTTACCTGAATTCGGAGCTCTCCAGGGGCATTTGCAGATCTGCCGCGTAGTGCGTCTGATGCCGCCGCATTCTATCGTGGCGAGGAGGAGCTCAACGGAGAAGGTCTTCGGTCTCGGTATCTTTGAGGCCGCCCTCCGTGCCCCCAAGCGACTAGCTGAAGCAGGTGGTCGAACTCCACAAGGTAGCTGTGGAGGCCATGAAGGGCCTCACAGTCCGGCGTGGCCTGGGCAGGCCATGCCTGGAAGCTACTTTGGCCTAGTGCGGCGGCTGGTGGATGCATGCCCTAGGCTGGATGTAATCAAGCGCTCCGCCTGTATTGAAGGCGCTCGTCGGGCCCTTGCCCGCATAAAGGTGCAATGGGGCAAGCTGGATGCGGAGAAGCTTCTCACGGATCCGCCGCCGCCGGGCAAGGAGCATCGCCACGCCGGGCGATATTATAAAGTTGTCCTGAAGGGAGCCTGCGATATTGCAGATGAGTGCCCTCGAAATGTAATCTTTGAGTGAACTCGCTGTGTTTTTATCATGTGCGCTGAAAACTTCGTTTATATGCGCCATGAGCAACGCTTGTTGAATTTAAAATATTACCTTCTGTGCGGCCGTTTGTTAAATCTGAGAGATGGCAAGTCGTTGGCTTCAGCCCCCAAGCCACGAAAGTCTTTGGGGTGTTCGTGATAAACTTGAGCACTCTTGTTCCCATTTTGGGTCCATCTAGGAGGCGCCAACCACGCACGAACAAGGCGACCGGACTTATAATGCTTGAACACTCTCACTTAGCCATAGAATTCTATAATTTTAAATTTAGTGAAGCCCCGGTATTCGGAAGACCGAATCCGGGCGCTATCCACGCCTTCGTCGGACATCATCCGAACTTAAGCTTGAAGCGGCATGAGTCTTTAGGGACCGAAAGGACCTCTCGAACAGCGACCGATCTCTCGCCTTATCATGCGATTATTTTAGCTTTCTCCGAGGCGTTAACCCGGCTCAACCGATTTAAACGGAACGTAAGGTACCAAAACATGGGAGCAGGCAAACCCAACTATTGACCCAAGACATGATTCGGAGCTGATTCATATAATGCTATAAGTTCGGGGTGCCGCACTTGTGAAAGTGTTCGGACTTAATCACACCATAATCTGGGGAACAGAAGCCCCTGGTGTATTCGGCCGTACCAAAGTATACGGGTGCAAGATGTCATATATTGAACATATGTAAAGATAACGAATTGCAAGCGAAAAGGTAATGTACTTGCAAAAAGGAAGTGCTGCGTTATTTATGAAAGAAGGTGCGCTAATAGAGCGGACTGATACAAATAGTCGATAAGCAAGGGATTTGGACTAAATTAACATGTCCCCTCCGAGGATAAGCTGCAGACTTGGTGTATGTAATCGAATTTAAAGCTCGTAATGGAGACCACCTGAGTGTTCGTCGCAGCCTTCTTTAATCCCTGACTGTTGCATCGTGAGTTCGGCAAGTTCGCCGTCGGACAGGGCTTCTTTTTTAATGGAGTCCTGTGTATGCAAAAGAAGAAAAGATAAACAATAAAACCAAGGGGGGCGCTAGCATGAGCCCCTGGTGTGGTCGAGCCGCACTCTTTGGTCCTTGTGGTTAAGCCCCTCCCCTGCGCCCATGGTATCTCCAAAGCGTAATGATGTACAGCGAGTGTTATTCTTATGATCATGCGGCGAGGCGAGGGTGGGGCGCATTACTCGTGTGCTCGATCGCGCCAGTGGTCTTGGTTAGTGTTGCTCGGCGGCGCTTTGATGTATCCGGCCTTTTAATTGCCGGACTAGAGAATTGCCGTAGAAGGCTGCTCTGTACTTACGCGAGAGCATTGTATGTTCCTCCGTTCGGAGGGAGCGTTCCGTATTCCCATTGACCGTAATGACTCCACGAGGGCCTGGCATCTTGAGCTTTAGGTATGCATAATCGGCACGCGTTGAATTTTGCAAGCGCGGTTCGTCCGAGCAGGGCATGATAGCCGCTTCTGCATGTCAATCGGTGGAACCGGTCTCACGAAGCGCACGTAAGGTTGGTCCGGCCGCTTCATCCCACAATACCGTTGAAGCAAGAAAATACTAGTAGAGGCAAGTAAGTTGACAAGATCCACGCCCACAACAAATTGTGTTCTACTCGTGCATTAGAGAACTACGATAGACCTAGCTCATGATGCCACCGTTGGGGAACGCTGCATAAAATTAAAAATTTTCCTACGGTTTCACCAAGATCCATCTATGAGTTCATCTAAGAAACGAGTAACGGAGAGAGTTTGCATCTACATACCACTTGTAGATCGCGTGCGGAAGCTTGCAAGGTGATGATGGAGTCGACTCGACGTGATTCAATCACCGATGATCAAGTGCTGAACGGACAACACCTCCGCATTCAACACACGATGGACGGGCGACGCCTCCTCCGCCTTGATCCAGCAAGGAGGAAGGAGAGGTTGAGGAAGACAGCTCCACCGGCAAGACGACGGCGCAGGATGGTGGAGAAGCAAGATCTCGACAGGCTTCGCCAAGCGCTTGCGGAGGAGGAGAGGTGTTGGGAGGGAGGGCTGCGCCTTGAGATGGGTACAACAGCCCCCTCCCTCCCCCTTATATAGGCCCCTAGGGGGCGCCCCTCGAGATCCAATCTCCAAGGGGGCGGCGGCCAAGGGGTGGAGTGCCCACCTGCCAGTGGGCGCTTCCACCCCTAGGGTTTCAACCCTAGGCGCAGGGGTGGGCCTAGAGGGCGCACCAGCCCACTATGGGCTGGTTACCTCCCACTTCAGCCCATGGGGCCCTCCGGATAGGTGGCCCCACCGGTGGACCTCAGGGACCCTTCCGTGGTCCCAGACATTACCGGAGACCCCAAACTTTCCCGATGGTCAAATACCACTTCCTATATATTATTCTTTACCTCCGACCATTCTGAAACTCCTCGTGACGTCCGGATCTCATCCGGACTCCAACAACATTCGTAGTCACATACTAGTCTTCCTACTAACCCTAGCGCCACCGAACCTTATGTGTAGACCCTACGGGTTCGGGAGACACGCATACATGACCGAGACGACTCTCGGCAATAACCAACAGCGGGTCTGATACCCATGTTGGTCTCTACATGCTCCTCGATGATTTCATCGGTTGAACCACGATGTCGAGGATTCGATCAAACCTCAGATACAATTCCTTTGTCAATCGGTATGTTATTTGCCCGAGACTCGATCGTCGGTATCCCAATACCTTGTTCAGTCTCGTTATCGCAAGTCACTATACTGCATCAGAATGCATGATCCCGTACAACACCTTGGTCACCTTGAGCTCATTATGATGATGCATTACCGAGTGGGCCCAGAGATACCTCTCCGTCATACACGGAGTGACAAATCCCAGCCTCGATCCGTGTCAACCCAACAGATACTTTCGGAGATACCGTAATGCACCTTTATAGTCACCCGCCACGCTAGACGCTTGATACACCCAAGGCACTCCTACGGTATCCGGGAGTTACACGATCTCATGGTCGAAGGAAGAGATACTTGACATTGGCAAAGCTCTAGCAAACGAACTACACGATCTTTTATGCTATGCTTAGGATTGTCTTGTCCATCACATCATTCTCCTAATGATGTGATCCCGTTATCAACGACATCCAATGTCCATAGTCAGAAACCATGACTATCTGCTGATCACAACGAGCTAGTCAACTAGAGGCTCACTAGGGACATATTGGGGTCTAAGTATTCACACGTGTATTACGATTTCCGGATAATACAGTTATAGCATGAATAAAGACAATTATCATGAACAATGAAATATAATAATACTTTTATTATTGCCTCTAGGGCATATTTCCAACATTTAGGCCATCTCCCGGACGGGCAAAGAGGATGCACCCTCGTGGAACACCTAATCATCATCCCGTGGACAAGAAAATTAAACCCGTTACAGGGCATAGAATTGTCCTCGAGGAATGGCTAGACAAGCCCTGTAAAATTCACATGACGCCGAACAACAAACCAACGCATAGCCTTCGAGCATGTTGGATACTCCGCCAGGTGGCCAAGAGCGGCGAGGGTATCCTCACTAACAACACTCCAGAGAACTACTCTTCGGAGGACAATGATCCCAAAGTATTCACGGTCTTCAAGACCTTTTCTTCAAATAATCGGCACAAAAGGCGCTCCGCAACCTTGCCAAAGTTTGCCATGTGGCAGCAGTAAATCCTTGGAACGACATGGTGATCACTTTCAACATCGATGACGAACCAAGAGCCCGCTCAGTCCGGCACCAGCCGCATGGTCCTAAACCCAATCAGATGGCTTTGGGCTCACTAAAGTTCTCATGGATGGCGGTAGCAGACTAAACCTCATATACGAGGACACGCCAATAAAATGCAAATGGGCAGGAGTCACATTGAGCAAAGTAACACAACCTTCGTTGTATTATCCCGAGTCGGGAAGCCGATGCTCGGAAAATCAAAATCCATGTGGTATTTCGCACGCCAAGAACTACAAGTTCAAGAGTTACTCTTCCATGTGGCACCATTCAATAGTGGGTATGATGCTTTGCTCGGGCGAGATGCATTCACGCGCTTCCAAGCCGTACCCCATTACGGGTATATGAAGCTAAAAATGCCCAAGCCCAATGGAATTATCACTATCACCAGTGATCCGAACATAGCACTCTGCACTGAAAACAAAGCCGCCTCTCTGGCCCTTAAGGCATTATCCGAGGCCCTCACTGCCGAGGAATTGACCACTCTACATTCTACAGTAGATAGGGACAATGTAATCCTTGATAAGAGACCCAAATCTACTTCCTTCAAACCAGCAGATGAAATAGTGAAATTTCAAGTCCACCCGACGGAACCCAAGAAAACAACTTACATTGGGGCACAGCTGGATCCGATGGTGGACGCCGCATTATGCGCATTCCTGCGTAAGAACTGGGACATTTTTGCCTGGCACCCTTCGGATACTGGCTGAGCATAGTCTCAATATACTAAAAGGATACAAACCAGTCAAGTAAACTCAGCGCCGATTCTCCGAACCCAAACGACAAAGGCTATGCGGAGGAGCTAGCCAAGCTACTCAAAGCCGGGTTCATAAGAGAGATCGACATCCGGCTGACTAGCAAACCTGGTCATGGTACCTAAGAAGGATAAATCTGGCGCTGTGGTGTCCAATTCAAAGACCTAAATAAGGCTTGCCCTAAGGACCCCTTCCCACTACCTCAAATTGACCAGATTATTAACGCAACCGCAGGACACGATTCCTTGTGCTTCCTCGACGATACTGGATACCATCAAATTGAGATGAAAGAATCCGACCAAGCCGCCACGGCGCTCATCACTTCGTATGGGCCCTTCTACTTCAACACTATGCCTTTCGGCTCAAGAATGCCGTCGCAACCTACCAACGATGATTCAAACATGCCCGAAAAGCAGATCGGCAAAACTTTGAGGCATATGTAGATGACGAGTCATCAAATCCAAACATGTCGATTCATTGGTAGATGACTTACGCCTTACATTCGACAACCTCGGAGCATATGACATACGAGTCAATCCGGAAAAATGCGTTTTCGGCGTCCCAGCCGGAAAGCTTCTTGGGTTCATTGTCTCCAATAGAGGAATTGAAGCAAACCCCGCTAAAATCCAAGCCTCGTCGCAGTTATAACACCAACAGACCTCAAGCAGGTCGAAAAGTTAGCTGGGTGCGTGGCAGCTTTAAGCCATTTTATCCCCAGACTAGGGGAAAAGGTGTTGCCATTATATCGCTTGCTCCGCCGCATTGACCACGTCGTGTGGACGGACGCTGCCACAACCGAACTGGAAGAAATAAAAGCTCTGATAGAAAGTAACCAAATCCTGGCCGCACCAAACGTCACCGAATCAATGCTTCTCTACATATCTGCAACTCACCAGGTGGTGAGTGTGGTGCTCGTCGTCGAACGAGATGAGGAGGGACATAAATTCCCACTTCAAAAATCAGTATATCATGTATCGACGGTCCGTACAGCATGCAAATCCCGATACCGCATTATCAAAAGATAGCATATGCGGTCTTTATGGCATACCGAAGTTGCGGCATGATACGCTCCAACGTATCTATAATTTTTGATTGTTGCATGCTATTATATTATCTGTTTTGGATGTTTAATGAGATTTATTATATACTTTTATACAATTTTGGGACTAACCTATTAACCAAAGGCCCAAAGTCCAAATTGTTGTTTTTTGCCTATTTCAGTGTTTCACGTAAAAGGAATATCAAACGGAGTCCAAACGGAATGAAACCTTCGGGAGAGTCATTTTTGGAACAAAAGCAATCTAGGAGACTTGGAGTGGACGTCAAGGAAGCAATGAGGCGGCCACGAGGCAGGGAGGTGCGCCCATGGGGGTAGGCACGCCCCCCACTGATAACCCACAAGTATAGGGGATAATTGTAGCCTCTTTCGATAAGTAAGAGTGTCGAACCCAACAAGGAGCTAAAGGTAGAACAAATATTCTCTCAAGTTCTATCTGCCACTGATACGACTCTACACACGCTTAGTGTTCGCTTTACCTAGAACAAGTATGAAACTAGAAGTAATTTGTAGGTGTTGTTGGATAGGTTTGCAAGATAATAAAGAACACGTAAATAAAAAGTAGGGGCTGTTTAGATGAAGAAGCAATAAAGTAAATATAGCGAGTGTGGAAAAGTGGTGGTAGGAGTTGTGAAATTGTCCCTAAGCAATGGACTATTTTACTAGACCGATAGCAAGTTTTATGTGGGAGAGGCATAAGCTAACATACTTTCTCTTCTTGGATCATATGCACTTATGATTGGAACTCTAGCAAGCATCCGCAACTACTAAAGATCATTAAGGTAAAACCCAACCATAGCATTAAAGCATCAAGTCCCTTTATCCCATACGCAACAATCTCCTTACTCGGTTTAAGCTTCTCACTCTAGCAACCCACTATAAGCTTAATCATGAACGATTGCAACACCCTACAGAGGGAATCCTCACGCTTGTGCGACACGGAGGGCACAATAGGACAGCAACATAACCACAAGCAAATTAAACCAATCATAGCAATTCATCAATCACCGTAGGACAACGAAAATCTACTCGACATCATAGGATGGCAACACATCATTGGATAATAATATGAAGCATAAAGCACCATGTTCAATTAGAGGGTACAACAGGTTGTGAGAGAGTGGACCGCTGAATATAGATGGGGAAGGTGATGGAGATGTTGGTCAAGATGGCGGAGGTGTTGGTGAAGATCGCAGTGATGATGATGGCCCGGCAGCGTTTCCAGCGCCACTGAAGCAAGGGGAGAGATCCCCTTCTTCTTCTTCTTCCTTGACCTCCTCCATAGATGGGAGAAGGGTTTCCTCTGGTCCTTGGCTCCCTATGGCGTGGGAGGGCGAGAGCCCTCCGTGATTGGATCTATCTCTGTCTCTCTCTGCTTCGCGTTCCTGCATTCGCCCTTCCACCGTTTCTTTTATATCCGGAGATCCGTAATCTCGATTGGGGTGAATCTTTCGCCTAGATTTTTCTCATAAAATTAGCTTTCTTGCGGCAAAAGAAGAGCATCAACCGCCTTTACGGGTACCCAGGAGAGTCCAGGGCGCCTGCCTCGTTAGGCGCACCCTGTCTCGTGGCCCCTCGGGCACCGTCTTGTGTTGATTCTTCCTCCCAAAAATCACAATAATTCAAAATAATTCTCCGTCCGTTTTTATCCTGTTTGGACTCCGTTTGATACTGGGTTTCTACGAAACATAAAACATGGAACATACAGGAACTGGCACTGGGCCCTGGATCAATATGTTAGTCCCAAAAAATAGTATAAACAGTTGCCAAAAGTATATGAAAGTTGAATAATATTGGCATGAAACGATCAAAAATTATAGATACGACGGAGACGTAATAGCATCCCCAAGCTTAATTCCTGCTCGTCCTCGAGTAGGTAAATGATAAAAAAAAGATAATTTTTGATGTGGAATGCTACCTAGCATAATCTTGATCATGTATCTACCTCTGAACTCTTTTATGTATGATTTGTTATCTGTGCTTGTCTCTTCAATTATCAGTTTGGTTTGGTCTACTAGATTGATCTTTCTTGCAATGGGAGAAGTGCTTAGCTTTGGGTTCAATCTTGCATGTGTCCTTTCCCAAAGGATGCTAGGGCGTAAAGGCACGTATTGTATTGTTGCCATCAAGGATAAAAAGATGGGGTTTATATCATACTGATTGAGTTTATCCCTCTACATCATGTAATCTTGCCTAATGCATTACTCTGTTCTTATGAACTTAATACTCTAGATGCATGCTGGATAGTGTCGATATGTGGAGTAATAGTAGTAGATGCGTAATCATTTCGATCTACTTGTCACGGACGTGATGCGAGAATCGCTTTTCTATCAATTGCTCGACAAGAATTTGTTCACCCACCGTAATACTTATGCTATCTTGAGAGAAGCCACTAGTGAAACCTATGGCCCCGGTCTATTTTCCATCATATAAGTTTCCGATCTATTTTATTTTGCAATCTTTACTTTCCAATCTATATCATAAAAATACCAAAAATATTTATGTTAGTATCTCTATCAGATCTCACTTTTGCAAGTGGTCGTGAAGGGATTGACAACCCCTTTATGGCGTTGGTTGCAAGGTTCTTATTTGTTTGTGCAGGTACGAGGGATTTGAGTGTAGCCTCCTACTGGATTGATACCTTGGTTCTCAAAACTGAGGGAAATACTTATGCTACTTGCTGCATCACCCTTTCCTCTTCAAGGGAAAACAAACGATGCTCGAGAGGTAGCAAGAAGGATTTCGCACCGCTGTCGGGCAGTCTACGACAAGTCAAGACATACCAAGTACCCATCACAAACTCTTATCCTCGCATTACATTATTTTCCATTCGCCTCTCATTTTCCTCTCCCCCACTTCTAGAATGATTTTCGAAAACCTTTGCATTTTCTTCGCCCTTCTTTCGTTCGATCTTATGTTTGCTTGTGTCTCCATGTGCCTTCTATGTGCTTGCATCTTTGCTTGCTAAAAATCTATTGATATGGATCCACTTAAAGTGTTCTACTTGGACCATCTTCGATCCTTATGCGCTCGTGCTGAAACCCCAACTAGCCTAGTTGATGGGAAATCTTTAGATGAGCACGCTCATTTCATGTGTCACGGTTTGTCTGAAAAAGGGAGACTCTTATGGGATCAAATAAATAGATGTATTTGTTATGCTTGGAATCTTTGTGAAATTTATGATTTTACTTGTTGCTCTAAGAACCCTAAAAAACACCTTCCCTACCTATGTGAGTTTAATGATAATGAAATCTTATCTTCTTATGCAAAGGGTGTTTATAGTTACTATGATATCGAAAAAATTGAAGAATTTTTTGCTTTTAAGAGTGCTTATGAAGTTTCTTCTTTGATTGAAAAGTATGATATTACTCTCCACGAATCTGAAAATTTTGACATACTTAAATATTGCTATGAAAACGATGCTCATAATGTCTATGTCAAAGAATTTATTGAGAGAATGACCGTTGCTTTGGAAGAAAATAATGATATGCATGAATCTGTAGATAATTATGATTCCAATGAGTTGATTGAAATATCCCTTGATGAACATGATGCTTGCTATTCTTGTGGCCATGATGCCAATATTTATGGAGATGAATTTGCTATAGTCCCTTATGTTAAACATGAGATTGTTGCTATTTCACCCATACTTGATAGTTCCTTTCATGAAAAGCATGATTGCAATGATGTTATTATAAATTCTATTAAAGTCAATTGTGCTAGTAATATGCAAAACCCTAAGCTTGGGGATGCTAGTTTCGCTATGTCTACTATTTGTTGCAATGATCATGATAGGGGTGATTCTTTTTATGATCTTGAAAATTTATTTAAGCCCCATGATGATGAATATAAGATTGATAATAGTGTTTGCAATATTATTGAAAGTGGGTTTGGAAGAGTGTCAACTTTAGATCCCACATATTTGGAGAATGTTCAATCTTATGAAATTTTTGATAAAAGTGGGTTTGGAGAGGTCATGACTTTGGTTAATGTTAATCCCACTATTTTGAAGAGTGTCAACTTCACATGCAATTTGGATCATGTTGAATATATTTTATGTGATAGCTATTTTGTTGAATTTGCTTATGATCCCGCATGTAATTATTATGAGAGAGGAAAATATGGTCGAGAAATTTTCGTGTTACTAAATTACCTCTCGTTATGTTGAGATTGCTATTGTTTTTTCCGCCTCCTTGCATATGCTAGTTTTTGCTTGCTATGATAATTTGTTTGCCTAGAAGATGCCTATGCATAGGAAGTATGTTAGACTTAGATGTATTTGTCACGTGTTTTATGATGCTCTCTTTGTGCTTCAATTCTTCTCTTTTATGTGAGCATCATTGAAATTATCAATGCCTAGCTAGGGGCGTTAAATGATAGCGCTTGTTGGGAGGCAACCCAATTTTATTTTTGTTCTTTGCTTTTTGTTCCTGTTTAGTGATAAATAATTCATCTAGCCTCTGGTTATATGTGGTTTTATGTTTTAGTTAGTGTTTGTGCCAAGAGAAAACCTATAGGATCTTCTTGGGTGATACTTAATTTGATCTTGCTGAAAAATAGAAACTTTTGCACGCATGAGAATAATTTTCATAAATCAAAGAAACGTAATTATCAGTTGATTATTTTTGCAGAAGGTTAATAAACAAAATTTTTAGGACTTCCTATTTTTGTCGAATTTTTGGGGTTCCATAAGTATTAGAAAGTTACAGATTTCTACAGATTGTTCTGTTTTTGACAGATTCTGTTTTTCGTGTGTTGTTTGCTTATTTTGATTGATCTATGGCTAGTATCGGGGGGTATGAACCATAGAGAAGTTGGAATACAGTAGGTTTAACACCAATATAAATAAATAATGAGTTCATTACAGTACCTTAAAGTGGTGGTTTGTTTTATTTTGCTAACGGAGCTCATGAGATTTTCTGTTGAGTTTTGTGTTGTGAAGTTTTCAAGATTTTGGGTAAAGATTTGATGGAATATGGAATAAGGAGTGGCAAGAGCCTAAGATTGGGGATTCCCAAGGAACCTCAAGGTAAAATTCAAGGACAACTAAAATCCTAAGCCTGGGGATGCCCCGGAAGGCATCCCCTCTTTCGTCTTCGTCCATCGGTAACTTTACTTGATGCTATATTTTTATTCACCACATGATATGTGTTTTGCTTGGAGCATCTTGTATAATTTGAGTCTTTGCTTTTTAGTTTACCACAATCATCCTTGCTGTACACACCTTTTGGGAGAGACACACATGAATTGGAATTTATTAGAATACTCTATGTGCTTCACTTATATCTTTTGAGCTAGATAATTTTGCTCTAGTACTTCACTTATATCTTTTAGAGCACGGCGGTGGTTTTATTTTATAGAAATTATCGATCTCTCATGCTTCACTTATATTATTTTGAGAGTCCTTTAGAACAGCATGGTAATTGTTTTGGTTAAAATTTAGTCCTAATATGATGAGCACCCAAGATAGGTATAATAAAACTATCATATGAAGTGCATTGAATACTATGAGAAATTTGATACTTGATGATTGTTTTGAGATATGAGGATGGTAATATTAGGGTCATGCTAGTTGAGTAGTTGTGAATTTGAGGAATACTTGTGTTAAAAGTTTGTGATTCCCATAGCATGCATGTATGGTGAACCGTTATGTGATGAAGTTGGAGCATGATTTATTTATTGATTGTCTTCCTTATGTGTGGAGGTCGGGATCATGTGATGGTTAACTTCTACCAACCCTTCCCTAGGAGCATGTGTGTAGTACTTTGTTTTGATAAATTGTATATTTTTGCAATAAGTATGTGAGTTCTTCATGACCAATGTTGAGTCCATGGATTATACACACTCTCACCCTTCCACCATTACTAGCCTCTCTTGTGCCGCAAGAACTTTCGCGGTATCATACACCCACCATATACCTTCCTCAAAACAGCCACCATACCTACCTATTATGGCATTTCCATAGCCATTCCGAGATATATTGCCATGCAACTTTCCACCGCTACGCCTATTATGACACATTCCACCATTGTCATATTGCTTTGCATGATCATGTAGTTGACATCGTATTTGTGGCAAAGCCATTCATAATTCTTTCATACATGTCACTCTTGATTCATTATCCCGGTACACCGCCGGAGGCATCCACATAGTATCATATTTTGTTCTAAGATTCTTGAGTTGTAAGTAGATAAAAGTGTGATGATCTTCATTATTAGAGCATTGTCCCATGTGAGGAAAGGATGATGGAAGCAATGATTCCCTCACAAGTTGGGATGAGTCTCCGGACTTTATGAAAAATAAAAGAGGCCAAAGAAGCCCAAATAATAAAAAGAGGCCAAAGAAGCCCACACAAGAAAATGAGAGTTAAAGAGAGAAGGGACAATGTTACTATCCTTTTACCACACTTGTGCTTCAAAGTAGCACCATGATCTTCATGATAGAGAGTCTCCTATGTTGTCACCTTCATATGCTAGTGGGAATTTTTCATTATAGAACTTGGCTTGTATATTCCAATGATGGGCTTCCTTAAATTTCCCTAGGTCTTCATGAGCAAGCAAGTTGGTTGCACACCCACTTAGTTTCTTTTGATGAGCTTTCATACACTTATAGCTCTAGTGCATCCATTGCATGGCAATTCCTACTCACTCACATTGATACCTATTAATGGGCATCTCCATAGCCCGTTGATACGCCTAGTTGATGTGAGACTATCTTCTCCTTTTTGTCTTCTCCAAAACCACCATCCTTTTCCACCTATAGTGCTATGTCTATGGCTCACGCTCATGTATTGCGTGAAGATTGAAAAAGTTTGAGAATATTAAAGTATGAAACAATTGCTTGGCTAAAACCAGGGTTGTGCATGATTTAAATATTTTGTGTGATAAAGATAGAGCATATCCAGACTATATGATTTTGTAGGGATAACTTTCTTTGGCCATGTTATTTTGAGAAGACATGATTACTTTGTTAGTATGCTTGAAGTATTATTACTCTTATGTCAATATTAAACTTTTGTGTTGCATCTTTCGGATCTGAACATTCATGCCACAATAAAGAAAATTGCATTGAGAATTATGCTAGGTAGCATTCCACATCAAAAATTCTGTTTTATCATTTACCTACTCGAGGACGAGTAGGAATTAAGCTTGGGGATGCTTGATATGTCTCCAACATATCTAGAATTTTTTATTGTTCCATGCTATTATATTATCTATTTTAGATGTTTAATGGGCTTTATTGTACACTTTTATACTATTTTTGGGACTACATATTAACCGGAGGCCCAATTTAAATTGCTATTTTTTTGCCTATTTCAGTGTTCCGCAGAAATGGAATATCAAATGGAGTCCAAACGGAATGAAAACTTCGGGGAGTCGTTTTGGAACAAATGCAATCCAGAGACTTGGAGTGGACGTCAAGGAAGCAACGAGACGGCCACGAGGCAGGAGTGCGCCTGTGGTGGGTAGCGCGCCTCACCCTCATGGGCCCCTCGTGGCTCCCCGACCGACTTCTTTTCGCTTATATATATACTCATATACCCTGAAAACATCCAAGAGCACCACGAAATCCTATTTCCACCGCCACAACCTTCTATACCCGTGAGATCCCATCTTGGGGCATTTTCCGGCGCTTCGCTAGAGGGGGAATCGATCATGGAGGGCTTCTACATCAACACCATAGCCTCTCCGATGATGTGTGAGTAGTTTACCTCAGATGGCTTCTTCTCTCTCTTTAGATCTCAATACAAAGTTCTCCTCGATCTTCTTGGAGATCTATTCGATGTAATTCGTTTTGCGGTGTGTATGTCGAGATCCGATGAATTGTGGGTTTATGATCAAGATTATCTATGAACAATATTTGAATCTCCTCTGAATTCTTTTATTTATGATTTGTTATCTTTGCAAGTCTCTTCGAATTATCAGTTTGGTTTGGCCTACTAGATTGATCTTTCTTGCAATGGGAGAAGTGCTTAGCTTTGGGTTCAATCTTATGTATCCTTTCCCAAAGGAAAGACGGGTAGCAAGGTACGTATTGAATTGTTGCCATCAAGGATAAAAATATGGGTTTTATATCATATTGCTTGAGTTTATCCTCTACATCATGTCATCTTGCCTAATCGCTACTCTGTTCTTATGAACTTAATACTCTAGATGCATGTTGGATGGCGGTCGATGTGTGGAGTAATAGTCGAAGATGCAGAATTGTTTCGATCTACTTGTCGCGGATGTGATGCCTATATACATGATCATGCCTAGATATTCTCATAACTATGCACTTTTCTATCAATTGCTCGACAATAAATTGTTCACCCATCGTAATACTTATTGTCGGTGTCAAAACCGGTGGATCTCGGGTAGGGGGTCCCGAATCGTGCGTCTAGGCGGATGGTAACAAGAGACGAGGGACACAATGTTTTTACCCAGGTTCGGTCCCTCTCGATGGAGGTAAAACCCTACGTCCTGCTTGATTAATATTGATGATATGGGTAGTACAAGAGTAGATCTACCACGAGATCAAGGAGGCTAAACCCTAGAAGCTAGCCTATGGTATGATTGTTGAGATGTAATGTTCGTCCTATGGACTAAGGCCCTCCGGTTTATATAGACACCGGAGAGGCTAGGGTTACACAGTCGGTTACAATGGTAGGAGATCTACATATCCGTATTGCCAAGCTTGCCTTCCACGCCAAGGAAAGTACCTTCCGGACACGAGCCGAGTCTTCAATCTTCTATCTTCGTAGTCCGGGAGTCCGCGGATATTGATAGTCCGCTGTCCGGACACCCCTAGTCCAGACTCCTCAAGAGCCCTGAACCAGTCTTCAATGACGATAAGTCCGGCGTGCATAATGTTCGGCATTGCAAGGCGGGTTCCTTTCCTTGAATAATTCGGAAAAGATAATGAACACCAGGATAGTGTCCGGCTCTGCAAAATAAGTTCCACATTCCAACGTAGAGAGAATAAAACATATATATTGATCCAATCCGCTGACGTATTATGTGGCGTGACATCACACCGCTACCAAGCCCTTGTTTGAATTACTATACCACCTCAGACGCTTAGCTAAGCGGTTCTTGGCACGCCCCGTCAAGCGTAGATCGTGTTCCCCTTATTCCGGGATTCTCATCAATACGTGCGTAGGGTCACACCGCGCCATTGATGGTGGCGCTTGGGAGATGAGCGAGTTTTACCAGGCCGGTGAGGGACGATAGTTTCGTCGCCTATATATAAGGGATAAGGATTTCCTTCTCACCCACGCCTTCTTCCTCCTTTGCTTATCCATCCTCGCGAACTCAAGCTCCAACGCCTAAGCTCGCAAGATCCCACCTCGACCCTTCTCCGAATATGTCCGGAGGGGGAGGCAAATGGATGGCATCCACCGCCAAGGAGGAGGACATCACCAAGCTGCGCGACGCCAGATACCTTTCCAGCGACATCACAGATCGGCTGCCCGACGTGGGGCAGCTCATCCCTACCCCTGTGGCCTCATGAGAGGGTCGTCTTCCTTCCCCACTTCCTCCGCGGATCGGGCTTTCCGCCCATCCATTCGTCCGGGGCTCATGTTTTACTACGGCCTGGATTTCCACGATCCGGCGCCGAACTTTGTCCTCAACATCTCGGCGTTTATCGTCGTGTGCGAGGCCTCTCTCGCATCCGCCCCACTTCGCCCGTGGCTCAAGACCTTCAACGCCAAGCCAAAGGTTGTGAAGGGACGCAAGCGAATGCGGAGGCGCCATGTTGGGCAGCCGCCCAACGCCCCTTGGCTAGAAGGGACCTTAGTGGACTCCGTCAAGGGGTGGCAATCGGGTGGTTCTACATCACCGAGAGCCGCAAGCCTACATGGGCGGCGGCCCCGAATTTAGATCTGGAATCCCCACGCAGCTCACCTCCCGAAAGAGAAGGGCTTGCGGTGGGGTGATTCGTGGAGGTGACGGGACTTGAGCCTGCATCAAGAAGCCTGGTGAGCAATAGGCTCCGGCTCGTCGACGTGGTCCAGTCATGCTCCTCCCGTGGATTCTCCCATGCCAAGAACGGGTATTTAATCTGTGGAGTTTAATCCGAACAGCACCAGAGTTGAGCGGGCTCTTCACACAACGCACTGAAAGGCGCTCGAGGGTGCTGTTCAAAGGCGCCGGTTTCTACATCCGCGATCAAGACCGCGGATTCAGCTCGCAGATCTCCGATCGACGAGGTAAGTGATTCACCCCATTACGGGACACTTGTGATAATTAGATTGACTTTAGCGAGGTTTTTAATCTGCCTCTTCCTTTGACAGGAATGGATGGAGAAGGCCAAGCTGCTTATCAGCCCGGCTCCCATGCCAGAAGAACCAGTGGATGCCCGCTTAGCAAGGCTGCTGGTTCCTGCACCGCACGTGGTGCCGGAGAAGAAGGCCAAGAAGGTGGCCACGGGACTCAAAGAGTTCTCAGAATCAAGCGCCCGACGACGACGAGGACTCCTCCCCCGAAGACGAGGAGGAGGAGGAGTACTCTCTCCCGGAGGAGGGAGAGAAGAAGAGGAAGGCCTCCCCAATCGGGGCGGCCGAAGGGTCCAAGAGGGGGAGAACCATCCCCCCGGACAGTTTTGCCAACATCAATGTTGGCGAGGAAGAGTGGCCTCCAAGGGCCAGGCGTCCGGCAGGATCGTAAGCATTCAGATCATTTATATGCTATACATTGTATGCCATGTAGTGCCCTTCTAACGCCGCATTCTCGCTCGTAGTCCGCCGTTGACGATCTTCCCGACTCGATGAGCGGGTCTTTGGCGCCGTCGGATGTAAATTCTATCCCGCTCGCTCTACCCGCGCCGACGAGGACGATGAGGCGGAATCCTGAGAGGGACCCGCCAGGGGAGGCTCCGGAGGCACCGCCAGCGCCCTCCAGACTTTGTGCCGGACTCTACTCGAACCCGTGAAGCGGTTCCAGAGTCCGCAAGCGCCCTTCAAAGAAGGGCAGATTGTGGCGCCGGCGGCCTCCGCCCAACCGAGGCGCCGGATAACTGCTGGAGGCGCTTAAAGGTGCTTCCATCGAGGAAGAACACCGCACTCTCATGGGTGCGGTGATTGAGAAGGTCCAGCTCGCCAAGGGCGGGCTGACCGAAGCCTGCAACAGCCTTCTAACAGGCTTTGAGGTAAGAAGGTTAAAATAATGTAATGTAATACCGCATAGACAATAGCCCCTGATGCTTAGTTCGGTGTTCGTAAAGAAAAGCCGGACTAAGGATCTAACAAGATATACGCAGGGTTGTTAAAAAATATGTCAATATGGGTTTGCAGGCTGCGCTGTTGACCTCTGCCGCATTAACGGCGGAGGTAGAGGCGCTGAAGAAGGACCTTGAGCGGTCGGAGCAAGAGCTCGGCCATGCCAAGAAGCAGCTCAAGGAAAAAGAAGGTGAATAACACCACTTTAAATAAGTACCTTACAGAAAAGGGTTTTGGTTGCAAACAAAATTAATAAGGATAATATGTGTAATGCAGGGGCCACTAGCGAGGTGGCAGTCCTGAAGGATGCCGTGTCCGTGGCCGAACGCAATGCGGCCACAGAACGGGTTGAGCGAGAAAAGCAAGCGGCACTGGTGGCGGAAGTTCGGCAAGAGCTCCAGGCTCTCATGGAAAAGCATGAGAGTTTGGAGTGTGACTCCAAGACTCGAGAGTCCGAGCTTGCCTCGGCTCTCGAAAGTGCCAAGTCCGCCAAGGCCGAGGCCCAGAAGGCCCATGAGGAGGTAGAGGACATGAAGAAAATAGCGGCGGGTAAGGCATTTTTCATGCAGAGCAAGCATGTTAATGTAAATTACCGGATACTTACCTGAATTCGGAGCTCTCCAGGGCATTTGCAGATCTGCCACAGAAAGGCGTCGATGCCGCCAGATTCTATCGTGGGCGAGGAGGGAGCTCAACGGAGAAGGTCTTCGGTCTCAAGATGCCGAGGCCGCCCTCCGGTGCCCCCAAGCGACTAGCTGAAGCAGCTGGTCGAACTCCACAAGGTAGCTGTGGAGGCCATGAAGGGCCTCACAGTCCGGCGTGGCCTGGGCAGGCCATGCCTGGAAGCTACTTTGGCCTAGTGCGGCGGCTGGTGGATGCATGCCCTAGGCTGGATGTAATCAAGCGCTCCGCCTGTATTGAAGGCGCTCGTCGGGCCCTTGCCCGCATAAAGGTGCAATGGGGCAAGCTGGATGCGGAGAAGCTCACGGATCCGCCGCCGGCAAGGAGCATCGCACGCCGAGCGATATTATAAAGTTGTCTGAAGGGAGCTGCGATATTGCGATGAGTGCCCTCGAAATGTAATCTTTGAGTGAACTCGTGTTTTTATCATGTGCGCTGAAAACTTCGCTTATATGCGCCATGAGCAACGCTTGTTGAATTTAAAATATTACCTTCAGGCGGCCGCTTGTTAAATCGAGAGATGGCAAGTCGTTATTTCAGCCCCAAGCCACGAGTCTTTGGGGTGTTCGGTGATAAACTTGAGCACTCTTGTTCCCATTTTGGGTCCATCTAGGAGGCGCCAACACGACATTTAACAAGGCGACCGGACTTATAATGCTTGAACACTCTCACTTAGCCATAGAATTCTATAATTTTAAATTTGGTGAAGCCTCGGTATTCGAAGACCAATCCGGGCGCTATCCACGCCTTCGTCGGACATCATCCGAACTTCGCTGAAGCGGCATGAGTCTTTAGGGACCCGAAGGACCTCTCTAACAGCGACCAGTCTCTCGCCTTATCATGCCGCTTATTTTAGCTTTCTCCCGAGGCGTTAACCCGGCTCAACCGATTTAAACGGAACGTAAGGTACCAAAACATGGGAGCCAGGCAAACCCAACTATTGACCCAAGACATGATTCGAGCTGATTCATATAATGCTATAAGTTCGGGTGCCGACTTGTGAAAGTGTTCGGACTTAATCACACCATAACTGGGGAACGAAGCCCCGGTGTATTCGGCCGCACTAAAGTATACGGGTGCAAGATGTCATATATTGAACATATGTAAAAGATAACGAATTGCAACGAAAAGGTAATGTACTTGCAAAAAGGAAGTGCTGCGTTATTTATGAAAGAAGGTCCGCTAATAGAGCGGATGATACAAATAGTCTTGGTAAGCAAGGGATTTGGACTAAATTAACATGTCCCTCTCGAGGATAAGCTGCAGACTTGGTGTATGTAATCGAATTTAAAGCTCGTAATGGAGACCACCGAGTGTTAAATCGCAGCCTTCTTTAATCCCTTTGTTGATCGTGAGTTCGCAAGTTCGCCGTCGGACAGGGCTTCTTTTTAATGGAGTCTGTGTATGCAAAAGAAGAAAAGATAAACAATAAAACCAAGGGGGCGCTTAGCATGAGCCCTCGTGTGGTCGAGCCGCACTCTTTGGTCCTTGTGGTTAAGCCCTCCCCGCGCCCATGGTATCTCCAAAGCGTAATGATGTACGCGAGTGTTATTCTTATGATCATGCGCTGGCGAGGGTGGGGCCGATTACTACGTGTGCTCGATCGCGCCAGTGGTCTTGGTTAGTGTTGCTCGGGGCGCTTTGATGTATCCGCCTTTTAATTGCCGGACTAGAGAATTGCCGAGAAGGCTGCTCAGATTCCGCCGCGAGAGCATTGATGTTCCTCCGCTCGAGGAGCGCCCGTATTCCCATTGACCGTAATGACTCCACGAGGGCCCGCATCTTGAGCTTTAGGTATGCATAATGCGGCACGCGCTGAATTTTGCAACGCGTTCGTCCGAAAGCAGGCATGATAGCCGCCACGAACGGGACTATATCAAGATTAACTCTTCGCTCGAAATTATCCGGGATCCAAAGACCACTTCAGTGTGACCGAGCTGTACAGTTGGCTTCCACTCCTGGGATGACACCTTTAAAGGTTGTCTTAGTGGGTTTGATCTGGATGGGTCTATGCCCATTTTGCACATCGTGTGTCCGATAAAGCAGGTTCAGTTGCTGCCGCCGTCCATCAGACTCTTGTGAGGTGAAATCCATCGACGATTGGGTCTAAGACCATGCGGCAAATCCGCCATGGCGATGCTGGTCGGATGGTCTCGCCGATAGAAAGTGATCGGGCAGGAGGACCATGGATTGAACTTGGCGATCGCTCCATCGCATAGACGCCCCGTGAGTGCGCGCTTCCTCTCCCTCTTGGGTATATGGGTCGCAGAATCATATTCACCGTCCGCGACTTGCGGGGGGAAACCCTTCTGTCCTCTGTTGTTCGGCGGCCGGGCTTCTTCCTCGTCATCGCTATTTAGCCCCTTGTCATTGTGCTCGGCAATTAACTTGCCAGCTTGCTTGAACACCCAACAATCTCTATTGGTGTGATTAGCTGGCTTTTCGGGGGTGCCATGTATCTCGCATGAGCGTTCGAGTATTCGGTCCAGATTGGACGGACCGGAGTGGTTCTTTAAATGGCTTCTTCCGCTGACCGGTTTGAGCCTCGAATCCGGCATTGACCGCCAGATCCTCCTTGTCGCCGCCAAGCACGCGGCGCTTTGTTTTTGATTCGACGTGGCTCGCCATTGTTGTCCTTAGTGTCCGGACTGCCGAAATTTTTGTGGAGATTGTTGCTGCGGGCAAGCCAGCTGTCCTCTCCGCAAAAGCGGTCATTAACGATGTGAGGGCTGCCATGGATTTCGGCTTCTCCTTCCCCAGGTGCCGGGCTAGCCATTCGTCCCGGATGTTATGTTTGAAGGCTGCAAGGGCCTCCGCATCCGGACAGTCGACGATTTGATTTTTCTTCGTCAAGAACCGTGTCCAGAATTGTCTGGCCGATTCGTCTGGCTGCTGAATAATGTGGCTTAGGTCATCGGCGTCTAGCGGTCGCACATATGTACCTTGGAAGTTATCAAGGAACGCGGCCTCCAGGTCTTCCCAACACCCGATTGACTCTGCGGGCAGGCAGTTAAGCCAATGCCGAGCTGGTCCTTTAAGCTTGAGTGGGAGATATTTGATGGCGTGGAGATCGTCACCGCGGGCCATATGGATGTGGAGAAGGTAATCTTCGATCCATACCGCGGGGTCTGTTGTACCATCGTAAGATTCGATATTTACGGGTTTGAACCTTCGGGATCGATGATCCATTACTTCGTCGCTGAAGCATAACGGGTGCGGCGCCCAGATTGAGCAATATCGCGACGCAGCTCGAGAGAGCGCTGTCTGCTATGTTCGGCCCGGCCGGCGTTGTGTCCGGCGCGACGGTATTCGTCGTGGGTCATAGGACGCCCACGTGATCCATAGATGGATCTGGATTGTCTTGCTTTGTCCTCCAATATGTCTCGCATGTCCGGCAGGTTCCCTTTTGGCTTCGTACTCTTGGATCGATGCCGGGGTACGGTCTTGGCTGGGGGCCTGAATGCCTCTCTGCCGCGACCACGGGGTGGTCGGTCAGCCATGTCTTGCGCTGGTGATGAAGGTATGTATGCTTCCTCCTCTAATCGGGGGAGCAGCTTGCGCCTTGGGTAACTTTTGGAGGGGCCTTCGAGTTTATACTCTTCGGCCGCAAGGACCTCAGTCCATTGATCGGCTAGCAGATCTTGATCAGCTTGGAGCTGTTGCTGTTTTTTCTTTAGGCTATTTGCCATGGCTATGAGCCTGTGCTTGAAGCGCTCTTGTTCGACGGGATCCTCGGGTACTGTTGGGGATATTACCACTAGGTGTAAACCGGCCAGCTTGGGCCGGATTAGCTCCGTTAGCGGTGTAATCAGAGAAAGGCCCAAGACCTATAGTCGGTTTAGAACTTGTAGCCGTAAACCGGCCTGATGTATGACTTGTATTGTAAGTTAGGAATAGAGAGATATCAACCGGGATACAGTATGAACGGTTGGGACTCTCTGAACCGACGGGCGCCACTCAGATATATAAGGGGACGACCCGCGGCGGTTCGAGGACGATAACCACAACTCGAGCCTAGGCGGCTTGTTTGCTCCCTAGCCATCGAGACTACATCAATTCCATCACAACTAGACGAGGCTTTTACCTTCATCGAAGGGCCAAACTAGTATAAAACCCTTGTGTCTTTGTGTCCTCTTTAACCCTCGCAAGTAAACCCGTAGCGATGGCTCCACGACTAAGTCCTTACGCTAGGACATCCGCCGTGACAAATCCACGACGCTTGGCGCCACCGTGGGGCTATCGTGACGATGGTTTGACGATCTTGGAGGGCAAGCTCAAAGGACTCGAAGGCTACGCCAGGGCCGGATGACCAAGAGTCGTCGCGGCCGGATCTACATCGACGACGCCGGATGGGGTCCCGAGGCCGATTCAATCGAGTATGGATACCGGGTCCCCTTCGGCGGCATACATGTTTTCATTGGCAAGATCGGGGAGCCTGGGCCTGAGCCGGACATCTGCACCGACCTCATCGAGACGGCTCAGCGTTCGCGACCCGCCCAGGTTAAACCGGCCGTGAAGCATGTCTTCATTGGAGTCACCCATGGAGGGGAGTACGACGCCGGTTCAGAACACGGTAGTGAGACCGTCGTTTATTCTGGCGATGAATCTTCAGCAGGAGAGACCGAGTCATTGTACCTGTTGCAGGATGATATGATCAGGGGCTGTTCCGACGGTGATAGTATTCCGGACCCCCCAAGCCAGTTAAACCGAGTTGGAGTATTCATGGCCGGTACGCAGGCAGCGAACCACTCTTCAACCACGGCAGCAATGCTTTCCGGTTCAACAGCGGCAGCAGGGGCAGGAGGCCCGGTGCGCCCGCCGGTTCAAGTTCTGTCAGATCTGTTTGATGCACTAGCAGCGCTTATGGCGGAGGACAACCCAGCAGATCAGGAGGCTCATAATGCAGAAATTGCAAAGGTGAAAGATCAGATCACGCAAGCCAAAGCGGATCTAGCGGCAGAGAAGGAGCGTATGGCCGCAGAGCGGGCCGCTTTAGATGCACAAGCTTACAAACTCATGCTTGACCAGAGCGCCGCAGGAGGTGTTGAAGCGGAAGTATAGATCGCGCCTGCCGTCAGGATTTGATCCTAGAAATCTCTTTTCAGACTCGGAGCCGGACCAAAGAACCCGCCCAAAGACAGGAGGTAAACCGGATTGAGGCACCAGAGCGGAGCGACGGTCCAACCGCTACCGATGGAGCCTCCGCAGAGAACATGGTGGTTCCTCCGCCGCATGCATACACCCCAGTGCCATTATTCTAACCCTATGGACAACCTTGTTGCGGCCGCTGCACGATTGGAGGCGATCCCGGTCAAGGAGATTCCCCACAAGCGCTTGAGACACGCCGGGTTAAGGAGCCGATCGCACCGATCCAGCAGAAGCGATTCATACAGCCGTGATCGGATTCACTCTACGCCCGCCCAAGCCGGAGCTACAGCAGGCGTATGGCTGAACCGGCCCTATCAAGCAACGCGCGGGACCGTGAAGCGGCCCGAGGCAATCACCAGATAGGCGGCATTCGTGATGCTCAGGAGGTGGTGGATCGGGCCCGGGCACGCAGGGAGTCCGAGTTAGCAGCACAGGATGATGCAGATCAGCACACACCGGTTCGCCCTACGACCTTCGCCGGGCCAGGAGTCGCATCCGCTTTGGGGGTGCCCTGTTTAATCCCCGCTTTACGCAATGTGCGTCTGCCTAAAGATTTTAAGGGCCCACGCAAGGTGCCAAATTACACCGCGGATCTGTCCCCTGAAGCGTGGGTTGAAAGTTATGAGATAGCCATGGAGATGCTAGATGTGGATGAGACCGCATGTGCAAAATACTTCACCATGATGCTGGAAGGCACAGCCCGTACTTGGTTAAAGAGCTTACCGCCCAATTCCATCAGTTCATGGGCGATTCACGGCCCGGTTTATCCGTAACTTCAAGGATACGTAAGCAGCCCAAATCCATCGAGACCGGCAGCTTGCGCCCGTGAAGAAGGGGAGTCAACAACCCGCTGGGTACGCCGTGTGTCCGAGATTTCGCACTCTTCGACCGGATCAACGCTGACTCGGCGATCTTAACATTAGAAGGCAACTGCCGGTTCGAGCCTTTGAAGTTAAAATTGGGACGCATGAAGCGGTTCTGCAATGATATGGGAACCCTCATGGCCGCTTTGGTAAAGTATGCCGATTCGGACAGTACCAAGGATCCTGAAGTTGATGATGATGAAGCAGGGAAGGGAAAGAAGAACGGCAACTCCAAGGGCAGCAGTACAAACCGGCGGGTCATGGAAACGGGGGCAAGCGCAAGGCCGATGGTAACCCGGATTTCGTAGCCAACACTAATGCGCAGGACAGAGGCCCGCGGCGCAGAGGCAAGGCAAATCGGGGTCCAAATCCTAATACAAGCCGCTTAAATTACTTGTTAAATCAGCCTTGTCCCAAGCATGGGACGAAGGAGTCCCCATCGAACCATCTCTGGAAAGACTGTTATATTATGCAGGAGTTCAAAAATTCCAATGCTTTCCGGTATGACCAAGGGTCAGGTGGTCGTTCAGGATCCGGTTTCCATGGGCCGGGTCAGGACGGAGCTTCTGGTTCAGGGCCTAACTAGGGCAATCACCATAATCAGAGTAATCAGGGTGGCCAGCAGCAGCAGCAACAGTCAGGCTATCAGAGCCAACCAAAGCAGTTGAATAGTGGGCAGTATCATGTTTTCACAACCAGTTTGGACAAGCGGATCGAAGCTTCACAAACGGGCATAAACTCGTTGAACCGCCTTACCGCATGTATTTACGCTGGTCCGAGCAGCCTATCGTGTGGAGCAGAGAGGACCATCCCCTGTGTTGATAATCCGGTCGGTTGGCATTGGTGGTAGACCCTCGGTGGGGGCTATAAGTTCACTAAGGTGCTTATGGACGGAGGAAGCAGTATTAATATATTATACTATGAAACTTTCCGTCGCATGGGTCTCACAGACAAGGATCTTAGACCGTCCAATACGTTGTTCCATGGCGTAGTACCAGGCAAATCTGCTTATCCTGTTGGTAAGATAGCCCTAGATGTGGCTTTTGGAGACGAGCACGATTCCCGGTCTGAAAAGCTAACTTTTGAAGTGGTGAAAATCCGGAGTCCGTATCATGCCTTGTTTGGACGGCCGGCTTATGCTAAATTCATGGCACGACCTTGTTATATTTACTTGCAGCTCAAAATGCCGGGTTACAAAGGAACGATAACGGTGCATGGAAGCCGCCGAGTTGCTTTGGAATGCGAGGAAGGCGACGCAGCTTATGCAGAGGCGTTTTGTGCCACGGTAGAGTTGAAGTTTTATAAAGACAATGTTGATCCGGCAGATATGACCCCTTTGAAGAAGCCAACTACGGAGCATGAATCGGATCTGAAGTTTAAATCGGCAGCTGAGACCAAGCTTGTTGACTTCGTGCCAGGCGATTCGTCCAAGCAGTTCACTGTCAGTGCCAACTTGGATCCCAAATAGGAAAGCGCGCTCATCGAGTTCATCCGTGAGAACCGGGATATCTTTGCATGGAAGCCATCTGACATGCCAGGTGTCCCGAGGGAACTCGCTGAGCACACACTTAATGTGGATCCCAAGTATAAACCGGTGAAACAGTTCCTCCGCCGGCTTAATGAAGAAAGGCGCAAGGCCATTGGAGAGGAAGTAGCCAGGCTGTTGGCGGCTGGATTTATCATTGAGGTGTTTCATCCAGAGTGGCTTGCTAATCCGGTGCTGGTCCTTAAGAAAATGGCTTTGGCGATGTGTGTGGACTACAGATCTCAACAAAGCTTGTCCGGCGGATCCTTTTGCCCTCCCCCGCATTGATCAGATTATTGATGCCACGGCAGGATGTGAGCGTTTAAGTTTTTTGGATGCGTACTCTGGATATCATCAGATCAAAATGGCGGTTAAGGACCAGGAGAAGACAGCGTTTATAACTCCCTTTGGAGCCTTCTGCTATGTATCTATGCCTTTTGGGCTCAAAAGTGCCCAGGCTACTTATTAGCGGTGTGTACAGAATTGCTTGCATACACAGATCAGCCGCAATGTGCATGCTTATGTGGATGATATTGTGGTGAAATCAAGACAAAAGGAGACACTAGTGGAAGATTTGAAGGAAACCTTCACAACTTATGATTTATAAGATGATGCTTAATCCGCCAAGTGTGTTTTTGGTGTTCGCAGCAAGTTATTGGGGTTTCTGGTGTCTAACAGAGGAATTGAGGCTAATCCGGAGAAAATTAAAGCTATCACTTCCTTGGCTAAACCGAAGTGTATCAATGATGTTCAGCGTCTGGCGGGCAGGATTGCTGCGTTGAGCCGGTTTATCAGCCGCCTCGGAGAGAAGGCCATTCCCTTATACCAGATGCTGAGGAAGACGGATAATTTCGTCTGGAGTCCAGCTGCTGACGAAGCATTTGAGGATCTAAAGCGGCAATTGGCCAACCCGCTTTTCTTGCGGTTCCGTTGACAAGGAACCGCTGTTGTTATATGTGGCAGCCAATGCTCGAGCAAGAAGCGTGGCCATTGTGGTAGAGCGCAAGGAGGCGAGCAAGGAATATCCGTTCAACGGCCGGTTTATTATATCAGTGAGGTGCTCATTGAGTCCAAACAAAGGTATCCGCATTGGCGTAAGCTCAGATATGGTGTTTTTATGGCCAGTCGGAAGCTGAAGCAATATTTCCAAGGGCACCCTATCACAGTGGTTAGTTCAGCTCCTTTGGGTGATATCATACAAAACCGGGAGGCGACGGGCCGGATTGCAAAATGGGCCATCGAGCTTGGGCCGCATGGACTAAAGTATATACCACGCACAGCAGTGAAGTCACAAGCACTTGTTGATTTCATTAATGACTGGACGGAGTTACAAGCGCCAGAGGAGAAGCCGGATCACACGTACTGGACTATTCATTTCGACGGGTCCAGGCAGTTGGAAGGCTCGGGGGCTGGAGTCGTTTTAACTTCCCCACGAGGTGATAAGTTTTGTTACGTTCTCCGTTTAATGTTCCCTTGTACTAATAATGCAGCTGAGTACGAAGCCTTGCTCCATGGTCTTCGGATGGCTAAGGAGATGAACTTAAGCCGGGTTAAGTGCTTTGGTGACTCGGACCTGGTGGCTCAGCAAGTATCTGGCACTTGGGATTCTAAGGACCCGCTCATGGCCGCATATCGTCGAGAAGTAGATAATATCGCAGGTTGCTTCAAGGGCTATCAAGTGGATCATTTGGATCGCCGGAGGAACGAAGCGGCAGACGCTTTAAGCCGTTTGGGTTCACAGCGTAAACCGGTCCCGCCTAATGTCTTTTTGGACGTGTTGCATAACCCGTCAGTCCAGCTCCCTGGTGAAGCGGATTTGGCTATTCCTGATCCGGAGGCTCAGTTGGTGGCAGCATTACACGCTGTTCCGGATTGGACGATCCCTTTCCTTGCGTATATGACCCGAGGAGAGTTGCCAGAAGATGAGGTTCTGGCCAGACAGATAATCCGGCGCTCTAAGTCTATGACGATTCTTAATGGTGAGTTGCATTATTGCAGTGTATCAGGGGCGTTTCAACGCTGTGTTTCCCCTGAGGAAGGCTGTGATATTTTAAGAGAAATCCATGAAGGGGATTGCGGGCATCATGCCGGTTCAAAGTCCCTGGTGGCGAAGGCGTTCCGTCACGGATTTTACTGGTTAACTGCTCATGCTGATGCGGAGGACTTGGTCAAACGATGTGATGGATGTCAGAAATTCTCCAGGCGTGCTCATGTACCGGCACAAGAGTTGAGGATGATCCCAATAACATGGCCGTTTGCGACTTGGGGGCTGGATATGGTTGGACCTTTTAAGCGGTCCAAGTATAAGAAGACCCACCTGTTGGTGGCAGTGGACAAATTTACCAAGTGGGTCGAAGCAGAGCCTGTCAGCAAGTGTGATGCGCAACAATGTGCAGTTCATCAAAAGGTGATTTTCGGTTTGGCTTTCCACACAAGATCCATCGACAATGGCACTAATCTGTCCAAGGGGGCTATGAAAGAGTTCTCTGAACGTGAGCACATCCGGCTTGACGTGTTGTCAGTGGCGCATCCCCAGTCCAACGGGCAGGCAGAACGCGCTAATCAAGAAATCTTAAGAGGCATCAAACCCCGACTTCTGGTTCCATTACAGAGAACACCAGGGTGCTGGGTTGAAGAGCTCCCATCGGTACTATGGAGTATCAATACTACGCCAAACCGATCCACTGGATATACACCTTTCTTCATGGTCTACGGAGCGGAGGCAGTTCTCCCCAGTGATATCCGGCACGATTCGCCCCGTGTAGCGGCTTATGTTGAAGTGGACAACGAGGTGGCGCGACAAGACGCTTTGGATCTATTGGATGAAGAGCGTGATATGGCAGCCGCTCGTTCGGCGATTTACCAGCAAGATCTTTGTCATTATCACAGTCGCCGGGTTAGAACCAGAACCTTTCAAGAAGGAGATTTGGTGCTTCGTCTCATCCAAGACCAGACAGATATGCACAAGTTATCCCCACCTTGGGAAGGACCTTTTGTGGTCAGTAAAAATCTACACAACGGATCATACTATCTGATTGATATTCGAGAGCGTCAAGACTCACGTACGTCAGAGGAGGAGACCAACAGGCCGTGGAATATAGCTCATCTTCGGCCTTACTACACTTGAGTCATCGACTCAGTTTATGTACATATCATGACAATGTATATATTATCTTCGATATAATAAAAACCGGAGCCTCAGCTAAAGCAGGGTCTCTGTCTTTCTTATCATGCGTGGTTACATGGAGCGTTTCTATTTCTAAAGCGCCTCCGTTTACCCTTGACATTTATATTTATCACTTGGGGCTTGGTCGTGTCCGAACCAATGCAACACCTCTTGATAGGCTTAAAGCCACCAGATCATTTGGGGACACGGTCACGCTCGAACCGTCACGCCTCTTGGTCGGCCAATAGGGCCAGAGTCATTTGGGGGCTTGGTCGAACCCGAACCAATGTCATGCCACTTGGCCGGCGTACTCGCCAAGAGTCTTTTGGGGACCTGGCCGACTAGCACCATCGCTACGCCTTCGGGGGGCTTGGTTGCGTCTGACCATGGTAATGCCATCTGACCAGCTCCATGAAGCTTTTCTTTTGCAAAGAGTTATTGCCTTTGTTGCCATATTTTCACATAATTGGTATTCGATTTTTTTGTTGTTGTGTTTTTTAACCCGACAAATATTTTTATCCGGTTCAATGGTCAGTTACAAACTGATAGGACACGGTTTACGCCGGAGTTTTCTCTGCCCGGTTTATCTTCTTCCTGTTCACCATCACGGAATAACAAAGGAGCTTGTGCTGATTCAGCACGGTTATATGGGAGTTATTATCTCCCCAGACGATCATGGTTTTTAAAAAAAGGCCTCCGCTTCATGTTTGGCTTCGCCAGCTTCATGTCCAGATACGGCAGGTATTTGTATCACATATTTATTGGAATTCTTATATATCTATTTGAATACCATAAACCGGCTGGTAGTATCACCACCGCCAAGGTTCGACTTTTTCTGGTTGCAGGATAAAGACATCATGCAAAGGTTTTACAACTTATGCACGAAGGCATAGTCAAGCACAAAAGTTTTAACTAAAGTTATTACAAGGCAACACAAAGGCCCAAATGAGATCATTGTTTTACGGGCAAAACGCTCAGCAGCAGATGTTTAACCCGCCACGGTTCAAGCTCGCTCTTCATCTTCTGCCGCTTCACCTCTTCATCCCTACCCATTGGCTGGAAATCCACAGTGGTCCAGTCGATTCCCATTAGCGCTTGGAAAACAGCCTCTTCGTGGATCAAAGAAGAAGGTTCAATATCGGGTGCGTAAGTATGCTTACGGATTGGAGGGATCAAGTTTTCCGGTTCAAAGGTTAGGGCAGACACTCGCTTGTTTTGATCATTATATTGTGCTTGGTAATGCTCCAAGTCAGCTTCCTCGGCCAATTGACAAGCCGGGCAGGATCGCACGGTTTATCGCCTGTAAGTCCTCTTCATCAAGTCGAGCCATCTTCTTTCACGCTGGGATAGCCCTGAGCTGCTTCCACGGGATCAAAGTCTGGTACCCATGCCTTGGCTCGGATCAAGGCATTGATGGCTCCGGTTCGTGCAGCAGACTTCTTCACCTCTTCAACCCGGGAAGGCAGCATTGATAGCCGGTTCAGGGTATCTTGAATCAGGGAAGGCGCTGGATTGTTATGTGACATTGTGGTGATGATGCGCTGGGCTCCGGTATATAACTGCTCAACTAAAGTGTAGACAGCCTTCAGTTTTTTCCGCACATCATTTCCCAAGTGCCCAATGCGCGTGCCTACAAACGGTAAATGATTAGCTCTAAACCGGACTAATGATGAAGCTGGTGCAACATATCACAATTATTCACAAGGAGATTACCAAAGATTGCTGCAGTCATAGAATGTACTTGCCGCTTTACGGCTGTCAGATCATCCACCACCGGTTTAAGGGCAGCTTCAGATTTTTCGCCCGCTTGATCAAATTGGCCTTTTCAAAGGGCCCAGATCGCCGCTTCTTTCTTCAGGCCTTCTTTCATCTGTTCAGCAGCGGTCAAGGCGCTGGTTAATTCTTTCTTGCCTTCTCTGTTTCGGCCTGCTGGGTTTTCAAAGCCGCTTGTAAATCGGCAATCCGATCGTCCTTGATTTTCACCTCAGCCTCCGCATTGATACTACGTTCAGCTAGCAATTCAAGTCAAAGTATCAACCACACAACACAGTTATATGCTTGACACTTGGGGGCTAATGTACCTTCAATTTTTCTACTGCTAATACATGGCAAAGTCCCAAGCTCAATACGAGTATTCAACTTGGCACTTGGGGGCTAATGACTATTTGATTCTACCAATGTTTTGTCAGGCAGTTTTTATTGAAGTACCGGTTTAAGTATGCAGAGTTAAACCGGCCCTGGTGGTTATGCGGGAAGATTGCAAAACGGATCAAAGAAAATAATCAAGTCCCGGTTTGATCAAGATTACAAACCGGCCCTTGGGGGCTACAAGGACTAATATGCTGGTAATAAGGAAAGGAGTGTTACCTCAAACTTGTCCCTCATTAATTTCACCAAGCCAGCTTCATAGTCACGGCTACTGTAAAGCCGGTTCAAGTATCCAGAATGAAGGTCTTGGGCGCTTAAAGCGGCATATGTTTCCAACTCCACATCCCATTTTCCTTATTAAAGGTGGAGGAATCCTCTTTCACAAGATGCCGGGTTAAAGTTGCAGGATTCCCGCCTGTATGCCCATACCAAGTAATTACTACGCCATCATCTTTTGATTCGACGGATTGTGTGGGCACGGCTGTTTCAAGAGGGATCTGCGAGGCTTTTCAAACCGGACAAGATCCGCAGGTGGATCAGCAGAGATCAAGTATTGACAGCCTCTCTTCAGAATAACCTCCTCTTGAACCGGAGGGTCATTGGGAATATCTTCGCCGCAACGCTGCGATCCGGTGCTTGCTCATGATCTGAAGCGCAGCCTCTTCAACTGCTTTTGTCCAAGCGGGCCTTCTTGCTGGGTTTCGCTTGGTTCTCAAGAGGCAAAAGTCAGGAAAAAGCATATCTATTACGTAAAGTATCGAAAGTATATGGCCGTATTGACGTGCGGCTATTTTCAACGGCGTAGCTGAGTGGCTGAGGATTTGCCAGAGGATGAATGGGAAGTAACCGATAATCGGAGTCGGACGGATTAAGAGGTTGACGGAAGAAACCCGCTGGAATTTAAAGCAATAAAAGGGTCGGAAACCTCGGTGCGGCGCTTTCAACCGGGCTGTTGGTAAACCGCAGAGGTAACTCACCGTCCGCTGTGCGGGTTGTGCGGCGAAGCTTCATGTTGCTGTGTCTTCATAAGAAGTTTGGGATCCAAGTAAGCAAGGGGGTGAGAAAAGTTAACTTTCCGGTTTGCCCGGCGAAATTTTGGTGAAGGCAAATTTGTTGAATCGGAAGAAAGAATGGTTACCTCAGCAAATCCTGCGTTGCTGGCTTCAGCATCATCCTGACAAGCATCATCATCAATAAGGCGTGTAAAAAGCAAGCCAAGAGAATCAAGTTCCGGATTACCCACATCATCGTCAATGGCCGGATCAGATGAAGCAGTGGTCTTTCTCTTGTGGGCTGATTTCTTGACAACTTTGGTTTTGGGCCGGTTTGGCCGCCCAGCTTTGTCCGCTTTGTCTTGGGAAAGTTTCTTGCTCCAAAACGGATTATCACCCTGGATCAGAAATAATTAAAAGTTGGATATATGAAAGTAATAACAGGTTTTAATGATGACGCAGTCAGAGACTTACCGCAGGTGGCGTGTTGGTGGTGCAGTAGGGAGCCAAGCCGGTTTGAGCACAGAGATGCTCCGGTTCATTCAGCATTCTTCTTACTGAATCCGTAACTTCATCATCAGAAAGTTCAAGTTTGGTGTGTCGGAGTGGGTCGTCGACGCTGCCGGTATACTGGCACATTAAACCGGAACGCCGGCTCAAGGGCAGTATGCCCCAAGATAACCAGCAGCGTGCAAGATCAATTCCAGTCAAACCGTTGGCCATAAAGGCTCGGAGCTTGGACAGTTGTGGGGCATATTTTCTTCTCTCTTTGGCAGTCAATCTTTGAGGAAAGGGATGAGTATTGCTTAGCTGCTCTGGGCGAAAGCCAGGTAAAGGATTTTCATCTTCAGGAGAAGTATCTTTGCAGTAAAACCAAGTCGCATTCCACTCTTTGGGGTGAGTATGGAGTTTGACGTGGGGATAGGTGATCTCCTTCCTTTTCTGGATAGCCATACCGCCCAATTCTGTATTGGGGCCATCGGTGAATTCAGTACGCCGATTTAGATGGAAGAGATCTCTAAACAGTTCAACAGAAGGTTCCTCTTGCAGGTATGCTTCAGATAGCACTTGAAAGTGGCATAGGTTGGTGACAGAGTTGGGGCCAATGTCTTGGGGACGGAGCTGAAAATTGGCCAACACGTCCCGGTAAAATTTTGAACCGGGCGGTTTGAAGCCCCGAGCCAGGTGATCCGCGAAAACCACAACTTCCCCTTCCTGAGGTGTGGGAGGACATTCATCTCCAGGAACCCTCCAATGGACTGTATTTTTGTCATCTAAAGCGCCAATCGATACCAGCTCATTCAACTGTGTCTCGGAGACGCGGGAAGGAACCCAGTTGCATTCATACACCTGTTTGGCCATGATAAGATATACAAAGAAAAGGATCCAGTTTAAGAGCGTGCTTGTTACAGAGTGATTGATCTAAGTTATGATAAACCGTAGGCAGTTTCTATAAATCAGTTCATTGTGATATGATATCAGATGCGTTCTGGCGGTTCAACAAGGGGACTAATGGTGTACCTATGCCGGTTTAGCAGTTTTTATTATGGTGAGTTAAGCCGCCTAATCTAGGCCTTGGAGATAATTAAAGTCATGGACAGTTTACAGAAACAGGTTTCACAAGATCTCATGATTTCTACGGATCAAACGCGGGTTTTCAGAAAACAGGAAATATTTCGCGGAAGTAAAGAAGAAACAGAAGTGGACCATAAGGCATATGTATATGCAGAAGATCCATGGGATTAAAATGAGAAAGTACAGCGGATACACAGGAGTCATCATTGGTACAGAACAAGATTCACAGCATGGTTCAAAGCTAAAAGGATAAAAACGCATGAAGAATATGGTATGAAGCTCGAACCCTAAAAACAGATCTAAGTACAGAAACAGATTCAAGAAGGGGAAGAAGCTTACCGGGAATGGAGAAGATGCGGAAAGAGACCGCAGTGTTCTGGTGCGTTCAGGTCGATGTAGCGGCCTAGGATGAAGCAGAAGTCGATGATGATGGCAGACCAAGGGCAGCGGCGCGAGGAGGACAAAGAAGAGGAAGCGAAGGGAGGAAAAAGAATGACCCTTCGGTCCTATTTATAAGGCAGTAAAGCTAGGTTAAGCGCGTGGATCCAAGGACTGCTATTAAAGAAGGCGTTATAAAGGATTGAATTTCAAGATGACGTCATGCCGGTTTACAATGACCAGAAGCAATGACGTCATGCCGATTTACAGTGATCAGAAGCAATGACGACGTGGTGATTTACCAAACAAAAGAAGATATCCAAGATACGGGCTTCGTGAAGGATTGACATGAACCAGTTCAAATCAATCTGGGGCCTAATGTTGGGGATATTACCACTAGGTGTAAACCGGCCAGCTTGGGCCGGATTAGCTCCGTTAGCGGTGTAATCAGAGAAAGGCCCAAGGCCTATAGTCGGTTTAGAACTTGTAGCCGTAAACCGGCCTGATGTATGACTTGTATTGTAAGTTAGGAATAGAGAGATATCAACCGGGATACGAGTATGAACCGGTTGGGACTCTACGAACCGACGGGCGTCACTCGTATATATAAGGGGACGACCCGGCGGCGGTTCGAGGACAGACAACCACAACTCGAGCCTAGGTGAAGCTTGTTTGCTCCCTAGCCATCGAGACTACATCAATTCCATCACAACTAGACGTAGGCTTTTACCTTCATCGAAGGGGCCGAACTAGTATAAAACCCTTGTGTCTTTGTGTCCGCTTTAACCCCTGCAAGTAAACCCGTAGCGATGGCTCCACGACTAAGTCCTTACGCTAGGACATCTGCCGTGACAAATCCACGACAGGTATGACGAATTCATCATCGTTGAGGCTTGCTTCGTCTTCGGAGGGAGGCATATAGTTATCATCCTAAACCCCTTCGCCTGCCGCCCTGTCGGGAGGGCTTGCTTCTGCGTCCTCCTGCGCTGAGTCTTGCAGGAGGGGATCGTCTTCGGCACTATCCGGAGTGTTATTGTCTCCCGTGCCGGAATCTCCATTTTTACTGTGGCGGGATTTAGAGCTATCTTGAGAGAAGCCACTAGTGAAACCTATGGCCCCCGGGTCTATTTTCCATCATATAACTTTCTGATCTATTTTATTTTGCAATCTTTACTTTCCAATCTATATCATAAAAATACCAAAAATATTTATCTTATTATCTCCATCAGATCTCGCTTTTGCAAGTGGTCATGAAGGGATTGACAGCCCCTTTATCGTGTTGGTTGCAAGGTTCTTATTGTTTGTGCAGGTACGAGGGATTTGAGTGCAGCCTCCTACTGGATTGATACATTGGTTCTCAAAAATTGAGGGAAATACTTATGCTACTTTGTTGCATCACCCTTTCCTCTTCAAGGGAAAACCAACACATGCTCAAGAGGTAGCTGATACGTCTTCAACGTATCTATAATTTTTTATTGTTCCATGTTATTATATTACCCCTTTTGGATGTTTATGGCCTTTATTTTACACATTTATATCATTTTTGGGACTAACCTACTAACCGGAGGGCCAGCCCGTATTGCTGTTTTTTTTGCCTATTTCAGTATTTCCAAGAAAAGGAATATCAAACGGAGTCCAAACGGAATGAAAACTTCGGGAGCGTTATTTTTGGAACGAACGCGATCCAGAGGACTTGGAGTGCAAGTCAAGAAGCAGCCGAGGTGGCCACGAGAGGGTAGGGCATGCCCCCCTATAGGGCGCGCCTCCCTGTCTCGTGGGCCCCTCAGGCAGCCACCGACGTACTTCTTCCTCCTATATAAGCCTACGTACCCCGAAAACATCCAGGGAGCCAACAAAACACAATTTCCACCGCCATAACCTTCTGTGTCCGCGAGATCCCATCTTGGAGCCTTTCACGGCAGCTCACGGAGGGGGAATCGACCATGGAGGGCTTCTACATCAACACCATAGCCCCTCCGATGAGTTGTGAGTAGTTTACCACAGACCTATGGGTCCATAGTTCTTAGCTAGATGGCCTCTTCTCTCTTTTTGGATCTCAATACAATGTTCTCCCCCTCTCTTGTGGAGATCTATTCGATGTAAACTCTTTTTGCAGTGTGTTTGTCGAGATCCAATGAATTGTGGGTTTATGATCAAGTTTATCTATGAATAATATTTGAATCTTCTTTGAATTCTTTTATGTATGATTGAGTTATCTTTGCAAGTCTCTTCGAATTATCAGTTTGGTTTGGCCTACTAGATTGATCTTTTTTGCCATGGGAGAAGTGCTTAGATTTGGGATCAATCTTGTGGTGTCCTTGCCCAGTGACAAAAAGGGTTGCAAGGCACGTATTGTATTGTTGCCATCGAGGATAAAAAGATGGGGTTTATATCATATTGCATGAGTTTATCCCTCTACATAATGTCATCTTGCTTAAGGCGTTACTCTCTTCTTATGAACTTAATACTCTAGATGTAGGCAGGAGTCGGTCGATGTGTGGAGTAATAGTAGTAGATGCGGGCAGGAGTCGGTCTACATGTTGCGGATGTGATGCCTATATACATGATCATGCCTAGATAATCTCATAATTATTCGCTCTTCTATCAATTGCTCGACAGTAATTTGTTCACCCACCGTAATACTTATGCTATCTTGAGAGAAGCCACTAGTGAAACCTATGGCCCCCGGGTCTATCTCTTATCATATTTGCTTCCAATCTACTTTTATTTGCATCTTTACTTTTTGCATCTATATTATAAAATACCAAAAATATATTTATCTTATCATACTATCTCTATTAGATCTCACTTTCGCAAGTGGCCGTGAAGGGATTGACAACCCCTTTATTGCGCTGGTTGCGAGTTCTTTGTTTGTTTGTGTAGGTGTGTGGGACTTTTCAGGAGCCTCCTACTGGATTGATACCTTGGTTCTCAAAAACCGAGGGAAATACTTATGCTACTATTGTTGCATCACCCTTTCCTCTTCAAGGAAAACCAACGCAAGCTCAAGACATAGCAAGAAGGATTTCTGGCGCCGTTGCCGGGGAGGTCTTCGCTCAAGTCAAGACATACCAAGTACCCATCACAAACTCATCTCCCTCGCATTTACATTATTTGTCATTTGCCTCTCGTTTTCCTGTCCCCCACTTCACCTTTTCTATTTTATTTGCCCTTTCATTCCCAATCTTCTTCTCCTTTTTCCGTTTGCCTTCCCGTTGCCATGGCCGAATCAAAAAGAACTAAGGGCCCTTTCCTAGGTTCTGGTGCCTTGGATAACCCATCTATCCTCTCTAAGCTCATAAATAATGATGATATAGAAAGACCCACCGGGGTTACCAATGAGAGCTTGAATAATTTTGATGAGGATGACTCTGGAATTTTTCGCTATTTACTTGACGAGTCTTTAAAAGATGCTTGGGATAGGTTATTAAGGATTCGGGCTACCTATGTGCCACAATATCAAATTGAAGTTTACTTAAAAAGTTTCTATGTTGGCTTGCCCGCTTCTTTTAAACAAGTTTTAGATTCTATTTTTGAAGAAGGTTTTCTTGAAGGGGATGCTATAGATACTTATGAAAAAATGAAAACCATATTTGGGCACCCTATGAATGATAAGGTTGAATCAACTACTCTCTTGTGCTTTTATCAAAATGAAATTATCAAAGAGATGAAGTCTAGTTTAGAGGAAAACTTCCTTAACGTGCTTAATCTTACTTCATCCATTAATGTCCATGTGCTTACCCTAAATAGAAGAATTAATGCCATAGAAAGGAGATCCTCTTTTTCCTCTCCAAGTGCCAAAGATGGCACTACTTAGATCTATCTTCACTTTTATGCCTAGCTAGGGGCGTTAAACGATAGCGCTAGTTGGGAGGCAACCCAATTTTCTTTGTGTTTTTTGTTTTTGTTCCTGTTTAGTAATAAATCTTGCATCTACCTTCTGTTTAGATGTGTTTTTATCTTTTAATTAGTGTTTGTGCCAAGTAGAACCTATAGGATAACCTATGATGATAGTTGATTTGATTTTGCTGAAAAACAGAAACTTTGCACGCACGAATTTAGTTTTGTTAAATCACAGAAACGTCCTTTTGTGTTGATTATTTTTGCTGCTGATCCATAGGCAAATTTTCCAGGACTTCCTATTTTGGTAGGATTTTTAGAGCTCCAGAAGTTTGCGTTAGTTACATATTTCTACAGACTGTTCTGTTTTTGACAGATTCTATTTTTCGTGTGTGGTTTGCTTATTTCAATGCATCTATGGCTAGTAATTCAGTATATGAACCATAAAGAAGTTGGAATACAGTAGGTTTAACACAAAAATAAATAAATAATGAGTTCATTGCAGCACCTTATGTGGTGGTTTTGTTTTCTTTCACTAATGGAGCTTATAAGATTTCCTGTTGAGTTTTGTGTTGTGAAGTTTTCAAGTTTTGGGCAAAGCTTTTATGGACTATGGAATAAAGGGTGGCAAGAGCCTAAGCTTGAGGATGCCCATGGCACCCCAAGATATTCAAGAATATCCAAAAGCCTAAGCTTGGGGATGCACCGGGAAGGCATCCCCTCTTTCGTCTTTGTTCATTGGTAACTTTACTTGGGGCTATATTTTTATTCGCTATTTGTCTTTAATTTTTAGTTTACCACAATCATCCTTGCTGTACACACCTTTTGGGAGAAGCCTATTTGATTAGAATTTGCTAGAATACTCTATGTGCTTCACTTATATCTTTTGAGCTTGATAGTTTTTGCTCTAGTGCTTCACTTATATCTTTTATAGCACGGTGGTGACTTGATTTTGAAGAAATTGCTAGTCTCTCATGCTTCACTTATATCTTTTTGAGAGTCTTTTAGAACAGCATGGTATTTCCTTTGGTTACAAATTTGGTCCTAGAATGATGAGCATCCAAGTTGGGTATAATAAAAACTATCATAGGAAGTGAATTGGATGCTATGATCAATTTGATGCTTGATAATTGTTTTGAGATATGGAGGTAGTGATATTAAAGTCATGCTAGTTGAGGTGATTATGAAAAATACTTGTGTTAAGGGTTGTGATTCCCGTAGCATGCACGTATGGTGAACCGCTTTGTGATGAAGTTGGAGCACAATTCTATTTATTGATTGTATTCCTTATGAGTGGCGGTCGGGGACGAGCGATGGTCTTTTCCTACCAATCTATCCCCCTGAGAATGCGCGTAGTGCTTTGGTTTTTGATGACTTCTAGATTTTTGCAACAAGTATATGAGTTCTTTTGACTAATGTCGAGTCCATGGGTTATACGCACCCTTTCACCTTTCCACCATCGCTAGCCTCTCTTGTGCCGCGCAACTTACGCCGGTACCATACACCCACAGTTTACCTTCCTCAAAACAGCCACCAGACCTACCTATTATGGCATTTCCATAGCCATTCCGAGATATATTGCCATGCAACTTTCCACCGTTCTGTTCATATGACACACATTACTTTTGTCATGTTGCTCTTTGCATGATCATGTAGTTGACATCGTATTTGCGGCAAGGCCACCTTCATAATTTTCATACATGTCGCTCTTGATTCATTGCATATCCCGGTACACTGCCAGAGCCATTCATATAGAGTCATATCTTGTAGCTTTCAGTTGTAATTCTTGAGTTGTAAATCCATAAAAGTGTGATGATCTTCATTATTAGAGCATTGTCCTAGTGAGGAAAGGATGATGAAGACTATGATTCCCCCACAAGTCGGGATGAGACTTCGGACTTTACAAAAAGAAAAGAAAAAAAAGAAAGAGAAATGCGAAAAATAAAAAAAAGAGAAAGGCCAAAGAAAAAAAGAAAAAGAAAAAAGAAGAGAAAAAAATAAATAAAATGAGAGAAAAAGAGAGAAGGGACAATGCAACTATCTCTTTTTCCACACTTGTGCTTCATAGCACCATGATCTTCATGATAGAGAGTCTCATATGTTGTCACTTTCATATACTAGTGGGAGTTTTACATTATAGAACTTGGCTTGTATATTCCAATGATGGGCTTCCTCAAAATGCCCTAGGTCTTCGTGAGCAAGCGAGTTGGATTCACACCCACTTAGTTTCTTTTGTTGAGCTTTCATATATTTATAGCTCTAGTGCATCCGTTGCATGGCAATCCCTACTCACTCACATTGATATCTATTAATGGGCATCTCCATAGCCCGTTGATACGCCTAGTTGATGTGAGACTATCTTCTCCTTTTTGTCTTCTCCAAACCACCATTCTATTCCACATATAGTGCTATGTCCATGGCTCACGCTCATGTATTGCGTGAAAGTTGAAAGAGTTTGAGATTATTAAAGTATGAAACAATTGTTTGGCTTGTCATAGGGGTTGTGCATGATTAAATACATTGTGTGATGAAGATAGAGCAACAGTCAGACTATATGATTTTGTAGGGATAACTTTCTTTGGCCATGTTATTTTGAGAAGACATGATTACTTTGATTAGTACGCTTGAAGTATCACCATCTTCATGTTAATATGAACTTTTAATTTGTATCATTTGGATCTGAACATTCATGCCCCAATAAAGAAAATTACATTGAGAATTATGCTAGGTAGCATTCCACATCAAAAATTCTGTTTTTATCATTTACCTACTCGAGGACGAGCAGGAATTAAGCTTGGGGGTGCTTGATACGTCTTCAACGTATCTATAATTTTTTATTGTTCCATGTTATTATATTACCCCTTTTGGATGTTTATGGGCTTTATTTTACACATTTATATCATTTTTGGGACTAACCTACTAACCGGAGACCCAGCCCGTATTGCTGTTTTTTTTCCTATTTCAGTATTTCAAAGAAAAGGAATATGAAACGGAGTCCAAACGGAATGAAACCTTTGGGAGCGTCATTTTTGGAACGAACGTGATCCATAGGACTTGGAGTGCAAGTCAAGAAGCAGCCGAGGCGGCCATGAGAGGGTAGGGCGCCCCCCTATAGTGCGCGCCCCTGTCTCGTGGGCCCCTCAGGCGGCCACCGACGTACTCCTTCCTCCTATATAAGCCTACGTACCCCGAAAACATCCAGGGAGCCAAAGAAACACAATTTCCACCGCCGTAACCTTCTGTATCCGCGAGATCCCATCTTGGAGCCTTCGCCGGCCCTCTGTCGGAGGGGGAATCGACCATGGAGGGCTTCTACATCAACACCATAGCCCCTCCGATGAGTTGTGTGTAGTTTACCACAGACCTACGAGTCCATAGTTATTAGCTAGATGGCTTCTTCTCACTTTTTGGATCTCAATACAATGTTCTCCCCCTCTCTTGTGGAGATCTATCCGATGTAAGCTCTTTTTGCGGTGTGTTTGTCGAGATCCGATGAATTGTGGGTTTATGATCAAGTTTATCTATGAATAATATTTGAATCTTCTCTGAATTCTTTTATGTATGATTGAGTTATGTTTGCAAGTCTCTTCGAATTATCAGTTTGGTTTGGCCTACTAGATTGATCTTTCTTGCCATGGGAGAAGTGCTTAGCTTTGGGTTCAATCTTATGTGTCCTTACCCAATGATGTAAAGGGTTGGAAGGCACGTATTGTATTGTTGCCATCGAGGATAAAAAGATGGGGTTTATATCATATTGCATGAGTTTATCCCTCTACATCATGTCATCTTGCTTAATGCGTTACTCTGTTCTAATGAGTTTATCCCAGGAGTCGGTCGATGTGTGGAGTAATAGTAGTAGATGCAGGCAGGAGTCGGTCTACTTGTTATGGACGTGATGCCTATATACATGATCATGCCTAGATAATCTCATAACTATGCGCTTTTCTATCAATTGCTCGACAGTAATTTGGTCACCCACCGTAATACTTATGATATCTTGAGAGAAGCCTCTAGTGAAACCTATGGCCCCCGGGTCTATCTCTTATCATATTTGCTTTCAATCTACTTTATTTGCATCTTTACTTTTTGCATCTATATTATAAAATACCAAAAATATATTTATCTTATCATACTATCTTTATTAGATCTCACTTTCGCAAGTGGCCGTGAAGGGATTGACAGCCCCTTTATTGCGTTGGTTGCGAGTTCTCAGTTTGTTTGTGTAGGTGCGTGGGACTTTTGAGGAGCCTCCTACTGGATTGATACCTTGGTTCTCAAAACTGAGGGAAATACTTACGCTACACTTTGCTGCATCACCCTATCCTCTTCGAGGAAAACCAACGCAAGCTCAAGACGTAGCAGATGCCAATATGAATTATGCTTATGGAGATGAACTTGCTATGGTTCCTTATGTTAAACATGAAATTATTGCTATTGCACCCACGCATGATAGTCCTATTATCTTTTTGAATTCTTCCTACTACACTTTGTCGGAGAAGTTTGTGCTTATTAAGGATTATATTGATGGGTTGCCTTTTACTACTACACATGATGATTTTGATAGATATAATATGCATGTGATTGCTGCTCCTACTTGCAATTATTATGAGAGAGGAACTATATCTCCACCTCTCTATGTTTCCAACAAGATAGAATTGCAAGAAACTGCTTATACTATGCATTGGCCTTTACTTGGTGTGTATGAATTGTTCTTTTATGACATGCCGATGCATAGGAAGAGAGTTAGACTTCGTCATTACATGATATATGTTACTTTGTGCTCACTACTAAATCACAAATCATTCTTAATTAAAATTGGCTTTGATATACCTTGGGATCCGGTGGATTCAAGCATTTGAGCACTAAATGCCTAGCTTAATGGCTTTAAAGAAAGCGCTGCCAGGGAGACAACCCGGAAGTTGTAGAGAGTCATTTATTTTTGTTGAGTGCTTTCTTATAGTTTAAAAACATAAAAATAAAGAGGGGAACCTAAAACTTTTCAAAAAGGAAAGTGGAAGTGAGAGAGACAAGCATTATTGAAGTGGGAGCTAGCCTTGAACTTTGTTCATGCTCACGGAAACTTTCTGAATCTTGATTACAGAAACTTTTCAACAAAAATAATTATCCCCTTGTATAATTCCATTGTATTATAAAAATAATGTGCCAAGGTTTGCCTTTAGGATTGTCGGTGTCAAAACCGGCGGATCTCGGGTAGGGGGTCCCAAACTGTGCGTCTAGGCGGATGGTAACAGGAGACAAGGGACACGATGTTTTTACCCAGGTTCGGGCCCTCTCGTTGGAGGTAAAACCCTACTCCTGCTTGATTAATATTGATGATATGGGTAGTACAAGAGTAGATCTACCACGAGATCAGAGAGGTTAAACCCTAGAAGCTAGCCTATGGTATGATTGTTGTTTGTCCTACGGACTAAAACCCTCCGGTTTATATAGACACCGGAGAGGGTTAGGGTTACACAGAGTCGGTTACAATGGTAGGAGATCTACATATCCGTATCGCCAAGCTTGCCTTCCACGCCAAGGAAAGTCCCATACGGACACGGCACGAAGTCTTCAATCTTGTATCTTCATAGTCTTGGAGTCCGGCCAAAGATGATAGTTTGGCTATCCGGACACCCCCTAGTCTAGGACTCCCTCAGTAGCCCCTGAACCAGGCTTCAATGACGACGAGTCCGGCGCGCATATTGTCTTTGGCATTGCAAGGCGGGTTCCTCCTCCTAATACTTCATACAAGATTTTGAACACAAGGATAGTGTCCGACTCTGCAAAATAAGTTCCACATACCACCATAGAGAGAATAATATTTACACAAGTTCAATCTGCTGACGTATTCCATGGCGTGACATCACACCACAGCCAAGCCTTTATTCGAATCATTTTTACTGTTCCACCTCAGCGCGTTTAGTGAAGCGGTTTCCTTGGCACGTCTTGTCAAAGCAGAGATCGTGTCCCCTTCCGGGATCCTCATCAATACAGGCGTGGGTAACCCAACCGTGCCCATTGGCACGCCCCTCTATCGAAGGCGAGTCCCAAACGGCCACGGGGAGGGCTCTTGGTATTCAACCTCTTTATAACGAGACCAAGGCCTGCTCCTTTCTTTCAATCTCAATCGAGTCCACCCCTCGCCTCGAGTTCCAACACCCAAGGCTCCAGATTCAGGCGCTTCGGACCTTCGATGATGTCCGGCTCCGATCTGCAAGGCTGGTGGATGCCATCTTCCGTCACGGACGAAGAAATGGTAAAGTTGAGAGACACCAGGTATCTAACTGGCGAAATTTCGCATAGGCTGCCTGCCCAAGGGCAGGTTATTCCTACTCCCGAGCCTGGTAAGAGTGTGGTGTTCGTGTCTCACTTCCTTCGTGGTTTAGGCTTCCCGACGGACCCCTTCGTGAGGGGGCTCATGTTTTATTATGGGCCGGAATTCCACGACTTGGATCCGGAGTCCATCCTCCACATCTCATCGTTCATTGTCGTATGCGAAGCCTTCCTCCGCACTACCCCTCACTTCGGATTGTGGCTCAAGACCTTCAAAGTGGAGCCGAAGATGATCAAGGGGCAGCAGACAGAGTGCGGAGGGGTTGTTATAAGCAAAAATCCTGATGCTCCATGGCCCGAAGGCTCTTTTCAAGAGGTGCTCGGTTTATGGCAACATGAGTGGTTTTACATTACCGCTCCCAGGGGCACCAAATGGGTGGCGCCACCTGCCTTCTGCCCGGGTCCTCCACAGCGGCTGGCGTCATGGGTCAACAGAGGGCTTGACGGGGGGCCGTCCAAGGACGTTCCTCTGCTATAGGGTCGTATTAGAGTCCTCCAAGAGAGAGAGATCAATCTGATTGTAGTGGCGCAGGTCATGCTGATTCGGCGCCTTCTGCCCTGCAAACGTCGCCCCTTCGCCTGTGGGAATTTAATCCGGAGGGACCACGAGCTCTCCAACACTTCATGGGCGCGACGCCCGTGGAGATGTATAAACTGTTCTTCGGATCACAAGAGATGTGTCCGGACTTGACCGAGGACGCAGGTCTGAGCTGCAATCGCCCGGATACTCAAGTAAGTAGCCCTGTGCCCATACACGATATCCGTACATTTATCATAAACTTGCCCTTTAGAGAGTTGTCCCTTGAACAGGAGTGGATAGCGAAAGCAAAATTAATAAGGTGTCCGACCCCCTCCATGAGACCATGCTGGATCCTGTGTTAACCAAGATGCTGGAGGCTGCGCCTTTGGAAGAGGGCAAAGGAGGGAACAAGGAAGCTACTGCCTCCGCGGAGGAGGCTTTCAAGGAAGGGGGGATCGAGAATCCCTCCCTCCAGGGGGAGATGAGGACCGCTTCTGAAGATCCGGAGGCCAAGGCCTGAAAGCGGGGGAAGAAATCTTCACCAGAGGGTCCTGCGCTAGGAAAAGCCCCGGCCGTACTATTTCCCCAAGGAAATCAACCCTCCAGCGAGCCGTAAGTAGAAAGAGGAGTTTTGTAATAAGGGACATCCCTATTTTTATTTCTGAGGATAACCGAAGTTTTACCTTGTAGTTCAGATCTCAGCCCTTCTCAGCAGAGCTCATCTTCGGGGTATCTTCGTCCGGAGATGATGGAGAGCAAAACGCCTCCATCTGCCGCACCTCATGCGGGGCGGACGACCCTGAGGTGTCATCGCGGAGGGTTTCCCCGAGTCCGGCGGGACCGGGAGGTCCAGCACCAACTGGTGTATGGTCGGAGGAGCTGAAGGATCTGCTCGGGCGAGCATCTATCTCAGAAGATCATAGTGCGTTAATGGGTACAGTGATTGAAAGGATTTCATCCGCTGAGAGCGGATTGCATGAAGCCGTCAGAAGTTTACTGATGGGGTTTGAGGTACGTGAAAATGATATACCTTCTGACAGTTTTGCATATAGAATGCGCCCTGTACAGATAGTAGCCCCTGAGACTCAGTACCTTGTCGAGAGCGATAGCACGCCGAGGATCATAATCTCAGTTGTAAGATGTCGCCTGTCCTATATAGGTGGCGGAGCGTCCGGTGGCTAGCCGGACTGATCAATTTGCCGAACTGAAGCGGCAACTTGACGGGGCGGATACGGACATCGCACTTGTCAATAAGTGGCTTGACAAGTCACAAGGTATGCAACTTCTCCGTGGACACCTGGTAAGGGAGCTTGACGCCCATGCCTTACAACATGTATGCTTTATGCAGATGGTGCCGCTGCTATGGAGAACCTTCGGGCGGAGCTAGCCCGAGTCAAGAAGCAAGCCAGAAAAAGTGATGCGGCTACCTTGAGGGCGGCCAAGAGCTAAAAGCGAACAGGCTGCTCACATCGCGGGTTAGGGACGAAATGGCCGAGATGGCTCGAAGTTGAAGAATGCTGCTGCATCGCTGCGAGTTTCTAGAAAAAGAACGCCGAGCGAGCAAGAGGACTCAAGAAGGCCACCGCCGGTTAAGGATGCCGCTCTGCGATGAGAGCTATAAAGGAGGAGCTACGTCAAGCCGAGGATATCGCGGCTGGAAAGCCCTTTCTGCTGCGGAGGAAGTTCATTGATCCGAAGTATGCTCAGTTGGGCCAGTTGTGGAGTGTGGAGGATGCTTATTTAGGTTTGGCGGCGAGTGCCGCAGACGCGGTCACACACTTCTGAGGCCAAAAGGATCACGGAATGGAAGAGCTTTTTTGGTCGCAGTTCCATAGTCCAGAGCGTCCGCTTCCATTGACCGATCGTTTGGCCGAATGAGCTGAGCTGAATAGGTTATCCGGACTTGCCATGAAGGATGTCATGACTCATTTGTGGCCGAAAGGGCCCGAGCCGAAGAGTTATTTTGGCTTGGTGCAGCAGTTCCTTGGTGCGGTGCCGCATATTGATGCAATGAAGCGGTCGGCATGCATAGAGGGTGCGCGGATGGCTCTTGTCCGTGTAAAAACATACTGGGCAGAGATGAAGGCCGCCGACGTTGCATCCCGGGATTCGGACAGAAGCCGAGTATCTGCCGATCACTATTTTGAGGAAGTCCTGCAGGGCGCTCGTTTAATAGAGACGCAGTGCTTGAAGGATATTATGTTCTAATGACATGTATGATTTTGTGAAACGATGTTTCAATATAATATAAGGGCATTTTATACTTGTGCGTTCAAGTATTGAGCTACCTCCTATGCGGCCGTTAATGTATATGTGTATATAACCTGAAAGATGGCAGTCTTCGACTTCAGCCCCCACGCACATAGTGCGGGGGTGTTTGCAAAAAAAGGGTATTTTCACACTTAATCCATCGTCTTGGTCGTGTGAAGGAGGTGATAGCGTAGCAAACTAGGCAACCGGACTATAGTGCTTTATCACTTTCACTTAGCCATAGGAGTTCGATGGTGGGGCTACTATATAGCCCCTAAGGGCACCGCGCTCTCCGAGTTCGGGGCGCGTATGTGCCTGGCCGGGAAACGGTCCTTTGTTAATGCGGAGGAATTCTAAACATTCCGGTGGGTCATCGAGTGGTTGACCAGTCTCACGCTATATCATGACGATCGCCGCTTTCATCGAGGTGCTCACAAGGCGAACCGGGCACGACCGCAGAGTTCTCCTGGTGCCGCGTTAGCCGATAGAACAGAACGTAAGGCAGCAAAACACAGGAGCCGGGCAAACCCAACATTTGACCAAAGACATGATTCGGAGCTGATGCATATAAGGCCTAACTCGCGACACCGAACACTCCCTAAGGTATTCGGTCTTTATGAAAACGGGCAGAATAATGCCCTAAGCCCCTAGTGTCCAGGTACGCGAAAAAATTTCTGACGCGGTCGATGCCAAAACGCCAGCCTCCTCCTCGGTTATAGCAAGAAACCGGGGGATGTGTAACAACAAGAGATAGTAAAAAGGTTTACGCAGGGTCTTAATCTGAAAAGAATCCTTGCAACGGGTCCCTGCTGCACGTCTGCGCCTATGTCTCCGTTGTGCCGTATCCTGGACGGGTATAGCACGGCGTTCATCTGTAACAGAGAGGAACTTAGTTGGAAAAAAAAGATCGTGCAAAAAATGTATTTTAAAATAAACAGAGTATGGTTCAAAAAATGAATAAAATTGAGCTTTATTGTCTCTTGTTGTACATGCGTGGAGCCCCTTGTAAGGGTGTACGCGGCTAGTAAGCCCCTTATTTATTTACGCCGGACTCGCCTAACCATGTCCGGGGTCTGAATGACCTGTTTAGGTGCTTTGATCAGCAAAACCGGATTAGTGCTGTCAGGGCAGTCTCACGTTCTTCCGTATTCGAGGAACACTCGAAGTTTCCCTTTAATGAGATGATGCCGCGTGGACCGGGCATTTTTAGTGTAAGAGATGCGTAATGCGGTATTGCATTAAAGCGGGCGAAAGCTTCGCGTCCCAATAGTGCTTGATAGCTACTTTTAAATGGGGCGATGTGGAATACTAACTTTTCGTGACGGGAGTTGTCAGATGAGCCGAACACAACTTCTAGTGGTAGAGAGCCTGTACAATGGGCGTATGGGCCTGGCATTACTCCTTGAAAGGAAGTGTTGCTATGGCGAATTTTGGTTGGGTCTATCCCCATTCTGCGGATTGTGTCTTGATATAGCAGGTTTAGATCACTGCCGCCGTCCATTAGGACTTGTGTAAATTGGAGTCCGTTGATTATGGGATCTAATATCAAGGCAGTCCATCCTGCGTTCCGGATACTTCCGGAGTAGTCCCATTGGTCGAAGGTGATTAGTTTTGACAACCAGTGTTGGGACTCCGCTGGGGTAGACCGTGTGGCGCGTATTTCAATGGGTGCAGATCTGTTTTTCCCTTTTGTCACTTGAAGTGAGTTTACTGTTTTGACCTTTTGTGGGAAATTCTTTTGTTTCCCGGTGCTCTGCTTGTGGGGTTCGTCGTCATCCTCACTTGGTGTGTCGAGCCCCTTGTGTTCGGCGTTGAGTCTGCCGGACTGCTTGAAGACCCAACAATCTCTGTGGGTATGGTTTGCAGGCTTCCTGGGAGTACTGTGGATTTGGCATATCTTGTCCAAGATTTTGTTTAAGTTGGATAGCTCGTCGCTATTATCCTTAAGGGGTAGTTTTTTATTGTTCTGCCGAGAGCTTTTGTATCCGGCATTGACTGCCGTGCTCTTCGGACTGTTTACCTTGGTCCGGCGCTAGTCCTTGTTGCGTCGTGGTTTCCCATTTCCATCCCTGACCTCGGATGTACTTGGGTCGCTGGTGCTGCATCTTGCCAGCCATCTATCCTCTCCCGCGCAAAAACGGGTCATGAGGCTTGTTAGTGCGGCCATTGTTCTCGTCTTTTCTTGGCCAAGGTGTCTGGCAAGCCATTCGTCTCGGACGTTGTGTTTGAAAGCTGCTAAGGCTTCGGCGTCCGGACAGTCGACTATCTGGTTCTTTTTGGTGAGGAACCCGTCGGTGTCAAAACCATCGGATCTCGGGTAGGGGGTCCTGAACTGTGCGTCTAGGCGGATGGTAACAGGAGACAAGGGACGCGATGTTTTTACCCAGGTTCGGGCCCTCTCGATGGAGGTAAAACCCTACTCCTGCTTGATTGATATTGATGATATGGGTAGTACAAGAGTAGATCTACCACGAGATCAAGGAGGCTAAACCCTAGAAGCTAGCCTTTGGTATGATTGTTGTTTGTCCCACGGACTAAAACCCTCCGGTTTATATAGACACCGGAGAGGGCTAGGGTTACACAGAGTCGGTTACAATGGTAGGAGATCTACATATCCGTATCGCCAAGCGTGCCTTCCACGCCAAGGAAAGTCCCATCCGGACACGGGACGAAGTCTTCAATCTTGTATCTTCATAGTTTTGGAGTCCGGCCAATGATGATTGTTCGGCTATCCGGACACCCCTAGTCCAGACTCCTTAGTAGCCCCCGAACCAGGCTTCAATGACGACGAGTCCGGCGCGATATTGTCTTCGGCATTGCAAGGGGGTTCCTCCTCCGAATAATTCATAGAAGATTTTGAACACCAGGATAGTGTCCGGCTCTGCAAAATAAATTCCACATACCATCATAGAGAGAATAATATTTACACAAGTTCAATCTGCTGACGTATTTCGCGGCATGACGTCACGCCACGGCCAAGCCTTTATTCGAATTATTTTTACTGTTCCACCTCAGTGCGTTTAGCAAAGCAGTTTCCTTGGCACGTCTTGTCAAAGCAGAGATCGTGTCCCCTTATTCCGGGATCCTCATCAATAAGGACGTGGGTAACCCAACCGCGCCATTGATTACGGCGCTTGGGAGATAAGCGAGTTTTACTGGGCTGGTGGGGACGCATAGTTTTGTCCGCCCATACATAAAGGGATAAGGATCCACCTTTTCACCTACGCCTTCTTCCTCCTTTGCTTATCCATCTCCGCGCACTCGAGCTCCAGCGCCCAAGTCCGCACATCTCACCTCAACCTTCTCCAACCATGTCCGGAGCGGGAGGCAAGTGGATGGCCTCCTCCGTCACGGAGGGGCACATCAAGAAGTTGCGCAAGGCCGGATATCTATCCAGCGATATCGCGCACCGGCTCCCCGACGAGGGGCTGGTCATTCCCACCCCCAGGCCCCATGATAGGGTGGTGTTCCTTCCCCATTTCCTCCGCGGACTGGGCTTCCCACTCCACCCATTTGTTCGGGGGCTCATGTTCTACTACGGCCTGGATTTCCATGATCTGGCCCCGAATTTCATCCTCAACATCTCGGCGTTTATGGTCGTGTGCGAGGCCTTCCTCTGCATCCAGCCCCACTTCGGCTTATGGCTAAAGACTTTTAATGTCAAGCTGAAGGTAGTGGGCGGCAGCCAAGCGGAGTGCGGAGGCGCCATGGTGGGCAATATGCCCAACGTCACCTGGCTCGAGGGCGCCTTCGTGGAAACCATCAAAGGGTGGCAATCGGGGTGGTTCTATGTCACCGAGCCACGTGACCCTGAATGGGCAGCGGCCCTCGAATTTAGATCTGGCATCCCCACATGGCTCACCTCCTGGAAAGAGAAGGGCCTGTCGTGGGGCGATTCGGAGGAGCTGACCGGACTCAAATCTTGTCTCCAAACCCTGGTGAACAAGAAGCTGAAGCTTGTCAACGTAGTCCAGGTCATGCTCATCCACCGGATTCTCCCGTGCCAACAGCGGGACTTCAACTTGTGGGAGTTCGATCCGGCACAGCACCAGATCTTGAGCAGGCTCTTTGACACTACGCACGAAGAGGCCTGCAGGGTGTTGTTCAAGGGTGCTGAGGCTCCCGCATCCGCTACCGAAGACCGCAGATTCAGCTCGCAGCGTCCGGCTAGCGAAGTAAGCTATATTGTCATTTACGGGATACTTGCTTTCCATAGTTTGACTCTATGTGGGATCTAAAACTCCCATTAGCTTTGACAGGCTTGGCAGTAGACGTCCGGATAGGTTAACTGTCCGGCGCCCCTACCAGAAGACCCAGCGGATGCCCGTTTGACAGGGCTGCTGGTCCCGGCGCCTTACGAGGTGCCGGAGAAGAAGGCCAAGAAGAAGGCCACGGGAACTCGGAGGAGTTCCCGGCGCCAGGTGTTATCGGACTCATCATCCGATGACTCTGAGGCGGACTCCTCCCACGAGGACGAGGAGGAGAAGAAAGAGGCCTCTCCCCCAGCGGGGGGAGAGAAGAAAAGGAAGGCTTCCACAGCGGGGGAGGCCGACGGGTCCAAGAAGGGAAGGACCCTTCCTCCGGACTGTTCCACCAACACCGACGACGGCGACGAGGAGTGGCCCTCAAGGGCCAAGCCCCTGGCGAGATCGTAAGTGTCCGGATCCCAGAATAACTTATAATTTTCCTTTCACCGCATAGTGTCTTCTAATGCCGAACACCACCATATAGCCTGCCCAAGGATGATCTCCCCGCTTCGTCAAGCAGGTCTCTGGGTTCATCGGATGTGAATAGAGCTTCACTTCTGACTGCCTCCTCCCCTCGTGATGCAGATGACGCCGAGGTAGGGTCCCAGAAGGGAACCGGCCAGGAGGAGGAGGCCCCGGAGGTGCCGCAGGGCAACCTCCCGGACATCGGGCCGGACTCTGCGCTGGAACCTTTGGTGGTTCCGGAGTCCGGCGGGCGGCCCCTTCGTGAGAAGGGCAAGACAGTGACGCCGGCGGCCTCCGTCCAATCGGAGGCACCGGATAGCTTGCTGGAGGCGCTCAACAGCGCTTCCATCAACGAGGAACACCGCACTGTTATGAGTGCGGTGATTCAGAAAGTTCAGTCCGCCTAGAGCGGGCTGACCGAAGCCTGCACCAGCCTTCTAACAGGCTTTGAGGTAAGGGTTTCAAGATATGTAAAAATAGTACCGCATAGACAGTAGCCCCTGATGATCGGTTTGGTGTTCGGAAAGAAAAGCCGAACTGAGGATCTAAAAACATATACGCAGGAGTCTAACACAAATATGTCAATATGGGAATGCAGGCTGCATTGCTGACCTCTGCCGCACTGACTGCAGAGGTCGGTGCCTTGAAGGAGAGCCTCGAGCGGTCCGAGAGCAAGCTCGGCCGTGCCAAGAAGCAGCTCGAGGACAAGGAAGGTAAGTAACACCTTATTAAAGTTGAACCTTATAAAAAAGGATTTGATTGCAAAAAATGACAGGAATAACGTGGGTATTGCAGGGGCCACAAACGAGGTGGCGACCCTGAAGGAGGCGGTGTCCACGGCCGAACGCAATGTGGTCGCGGAACGCACCGAGCGAGAGAAGCAGGAGGCGCGGGTGGCGGAGGTGCGGCAAGAGCTCCAGGCTCTCATGGAAAAACACGAGAATTTGGAGCGTGACTCAAAGACTCGAGAGTCCGAGCTTGCGTCCGCTCTTGAGAGTGCCAAAGCCGCTAAGGCCGAAGCCCAAAAGGCCCTCCAGGAACTTGAGGCGGTGAAGAAGATAGCGGCGGGTAAGGCATTCTTCATGCAAAGCAAGCATGTAAAAGTGAATTACCTGTTACTTACCCGAATTCGGAGCTCTCCAGGAGCGTTTGCAGATCTGCCCTGCAGCATGTCCGATGCTACCGCATTCTACCGAGCCGAGGAGGGGAGCTCGACGAAGAAGGTCTTCTGGTCTCAGTATGCTGAGGCCGGACATCCGGTGCCCCTGAGCGACCAGCTGAAGCAGCTGGTCGAGCTCCACAAGGTGGCCGAGCAGGCCATGAAGGGCCTCATAGTTTGGCTGTGGCCCAAGGAAGCCATGCCTGGGAGCTACTTCGGTCTGGTGCGGCGGCTGGTGGATGCCTGTCCATGGGTTGACGTCATCAAGCACTCCGCCTGTATTGAAGGTGCCCGTCGGGCCCTTGCCCGCGCTAAGGTGCACTGGGGCAAGATGGACGCCGAGAAGCTTGTGACGGATGTGCCACCGTCGGGCAAGGAGTATCGCACGCCCGAGATGTATTACAAGGGTGTCCTGAAGGGTGCCCGCATTATTGCGGGTGAGTGCTCCAAACATGTAATTTTTGATTAGACTCGTGTTTTGTTATCCTGTGCGCTGAAAACTTTGTTCATATGCGCTAAGCAACGCTTGTTAATTTAAAATATTACCTTCTGTCCGACCGTTTATTAAATCTGAGAGATGGCAAGTCGTTGGCTTCAACCCCCGTGCCACGAGTGCTGGGGTGTTCGGGATAAACTTGAGCGCTCTTGTTCCCATTTTTGGGTCCTTCTAGGGAGGCACTCAACACAACGAACGAGGCAACCGGACTTATAATGCTTGAACACTCTCACTTAGCCATAGAATTCTATAATTTTAAATTTCGGCGAAGCCCGTAGTATTCGGAAGGCCGAATTCGGGGTGCTATCCACGCCTTGGGCCGGACACAGCCGGCTCCTCGCTCTAAGCGGCATAAGTCTTTAGGGACTCGAAGAGACCTCTCGAACAGCGACCAGCTCTCGCCTTATCATGACGGTCAGTTTTAGCTTTCTCCACTGAGGTGCTCAACCCAGCTCAACTGGGGCACATCCGAATTGTTCCTCCCGGCGCTACCTTAGCCGATATAACGGAACGTAAGGTACCAAAACATGGGAGCCGGGCAAACCCAACTATTGACCCAAGACATGATTCGGAGCCGATGCATATAATGCTATAAGTTCGGGGTGCCGCACTTGTGAAAGTGTTCGGACTTATCACACTATAATTTGGGAACTTAAGCCCCTGGTATATTTGGCCGTACCAAAGCGTACGGGTGCAACATGTCGTAAGCGAACATATAAAAAGGAATGCAATGATAGGCAAAAGGCGATGCATTGTTTATTCAAAAGATACTGCAAGAAAGCCAGAATGATACAAATAGTGCGATAAGCAAGGGGTGCGACTATTTAACATGTCCCCCTCCAGGGGTAGGCTGCGGAATGGTATGTAAAACAGGTATAATGCTCGTAATGGAGACCACCTGGATACTCGTCGTAGCTTTTCTGCTTCCCTGGCTGTTGCATCGTTAGTTCGGCAGATCCAATGCCGGACAGGGCTTCTGAAAAATGGAGTCCTGAGAATAAGAAAAAAAGAATGACCTATTCGGGAGCCCCAGGTGTGGTTGATCCGCACTCTGGGCCTGTCATGGTCCTGCCCCTCCCCCTATGCCATGGTATCTCCAGAGCGTAATGATGTACGCGTGGCACTGATCTCGCGATGCCGCGAGGGCTGGGGTTGGGGCCGCATTGCTACGTGTGCTCGGAACGTGCCAGGTGGTCTTGTTGTTGGTTACTCCGGGCTCGCTTGGCGGCGTTCGGTCGCTTAACGGCCGGACTCGAGAATTGCCTTAAGAGACTGCTCTGCACTTCTGCCGCGAGAGCTGCTGTATGCTCCTCCGTTCGGAGAGAGCGTTCAGTGTTTCCGTTGACCGTAATGACTCCTCGAGGGCCTGGCATCTTGAGCTTGAGGTATGCGTAGTGCGGCACCGCATTGAACTTTGCAAATGCAGTACGTACGAGTAGTGCATGATAGCCGCTGCGGAATGGAACTATGTCAAGATTAACTCCTCGCTTCGAAGTTATCCGGGATCCAAGACCACTTCAAGTGTGTGGCGAGCCTCGCATAATTGGCCTCTACACCTGGTATGACGCTTTGAAGGTCGTTTTGTGGGTTTGATCCTTGAGGGATCTATGCCCATCTTGGCGACCGATCCCGATAAAGCAGGTTCAGGCTGCCGCCGCCGCCCATCGTGACTCTAGTGAGGTGAAATCCATCGACTATTGGGTCTAAAACAATGCGCGAATCCGCCGAGGCGGATACTAGTGGGTGGTCCTTCGATCAAAAGTGATCGGGCAGGAGGACCACGGATTGAACTTTGGGGCGATCGCTCCATCACGATATCGCCCCTCGAAGCGACGCTTCCGCTCCCTTTTGGGTATGTGGGTTGCGTATATCATGTTCACCGTCCGCACTAGTGGGGGGAATCCCTTCTGTCCTCTATTGTTCGGCGGCCGTGTCTCCTCCTCGTCATCGCTATGCAGCCCCTTGTCGTTGCCTTCAGCAATTAACTTGCCTGCCTGTTTGAACACCCAACAATCTCTGTTGGTGTGATTAGCTGGCTTTTCGGGGGTGCCATGTATCTGGCACGAGCGATCGAGTATCCGGTCCAAGTTGGACGGGCCTGGAGTAGTTCTTTTGAATGGCTTTTTCCACGACCGGTTTAGAGCCTCTGAATCCAGCGCTGATCGACGATCTTCAGATATCGCCGCACGCGGCGTTTGTTCTTATTGCGACGCGACCTGCCATTGCTATCTTTGGTATCCGAACTACCAGAGTTTTTGGTTAGGTTGTTACTACGAGCTAGCCAGCTGTCTTCTCCCGCACAGTAGCAGGTCATGAGTGATGTGAGGACTGCCATTGATTTTGGCTTTTCCTGTCCTAGGTGCCGGGCAAGCCATTCGTCGCGGATGTTGTGTTTGAAGGCTGCAAGGGCCTCTACATCCGGACAGTCGACAATTTGATTTTTCTTAGTTAAGAACCGTGTCCAGAATTGTCTGGCCGATTCGTCTGGCTACTGAATTATGTGGCTTAGGTTATCGACGTCTGGTGGTCGCACATACGTGCCCTGGAAGTTATCGAGGAATGCGGCTTCCAGGTCCTCCCAACACCCAATTGATCCTGCTGGAAGGCTGTTGAGCCAATGCCGAGCTAGTCCTTTAAGCTTGAGTGGGAGGTATTTGATGGCGTGAAGATCATCACCGCGGGCCATGTGGATATGAAGGAGATAGTCTACGATCCAAACCGCAGGATCTGTTGTGCCATCGTAGGATTCAATGTTCACGGGTTTATAACCTTCGGGTATTTGATGATCCATTACTTCATCTATGAAGCATAGTGGGTGTGCGGCGCCTCAGTATTGGGCTAATCACGACGCAGCTCGAACGAGCTTTGTCTACTGTGTTTGGCCCGGCCGGGGTTGCTGTATCCGATGTGACGGTTGTCGTCGCGTATTGTAGGGCGCCCACACGATCCATGGATAGATCTTGTTTGCCTTGCCTTATCCTCCAATATGTCTCGCAAGTCCGGCGCATTTCCCCGTGGCTTTGTACTTTTCGAGCGATGCCGGGGTGCGGCTTTAATGGGGGGCCTAGAGGCCTCTCTATCGTGGCCACGAGGTGGCCGGTCGGCCGTATTGTGCACTAGCGATGTAGGTTTATGTGCTTCCTCCTCTAATCGGGGCAGCAGCTTGCGTTTGGGGTAACTTTCGGAGGGGCGTTCGAGTTCATACTCTTCGGCCCCAAGGACTTTAGTCCATCTGTCGGCTAGCAAGTCTTGGCCAGCTCTAAATTGTTGCTGCTTTTTCTTGAGGCTGCTTGCCGTGGCCATAAGCCTGCGTTTGAAATGCTCTTGTTCGACGGGATCCTCAGGTACGACAAGTTTGTCGTCGTCGAGGCTTGCCTCGTCTCCAAAGGGAGGCATGTAATTATCATCCTCTACCTCTTCGTCTGCCGCTCTCTCATGAGGGCTGGCTTCTCCGTCCTCCTGTGCTGAATCTTGCTGGAGGGGGTTGTCTTCGGCACTATCCAGGGTGTTATTATCTCCGATGCCGAAATCTCTATTCTTGCTGTGGCGGGATTTGGACCAGCGCCGCTGACGCCGGCGCTTAGGCTGCTTTTTGGAGGGGTCATCTTCTGCTGTTCCATCGCCATTCCCATCTTTGGGATGTCCACCATGTATATGTCGTATGACGAGGTGGCTTTCTAGTGCCCAGTAGGCGCTGGTTCTTGGTCGTCTCCGGCATCATCTTCCATACCGTCGATGTCTTCGGAGTCGAAGTCTAGCATGTCGGTTAAGTCATCGACAGTGGCTACGAAGTGAGTGGTGGGTGAGCTTTGAATTTCTTCGTCGTCCGCATCCCAACTGTCCTGGCCATAATCCGGCCAACGCTCTCCTGATAAGGAGAGATACTTTAGCGAATTCAGGATGTCGCCGAAAGGCGAGTGCTGAAAGATATCCGTAGAGGTGAACTCCATGATCGGCGCCCAATCGGATTCGATTGGCAGGGGCGCGGAAGGTTCGGGGTTCGGAGAGGAGTCCGGCGCCTTGGAGTCATGAGCTTCATGAGGGATAGGGTCAGTATTCGGCTCTATCACCGTAGAGGTAGCAGCCCCCGAGGCGGTGTCCAACCACCCATCCTCGATTGGCGCCGTCGGCTCCGAACTAAGAGTCGGAGCGGACTCTTGTGCGACCTCTAGGGCACCGTCCGGCAGCAGAGCTAAATCATGCCCATCGTGACAGTGCGGCACGCCTGGCTGTGGCTCAAATCCGTCGAAGATCAAGTCTCCGCGGATGTCGGCCGTGTAGTTCAAACTTCCGAATCTGACCTGATGGCTAGGGGCGTAGCCTTCGATCTGCTCCAGATGGCCAAGTGAATTGGCCCGCAGTGCGAAGCCGCCGAATATGAAGATCTGTCCGGGAGAAAAGTCTCGCCTCGACGCGTTGTTGTTGATGATCGGAAGGAGCCATCGGGCCTATAGGCGACGACACGAGGAACTCTCAATGAAAGCACAAATGTCGGTGTCAAAACCGGCGGATCTCGGGTAGGGGGTGCCGAACTGTGCGTCTAGGTGGATGGTAACAGGAGACAAGGGACACGATGTTTTTACCCAGGTTCGGGCCTCTCGATGGAGGTAAAAACCTACTCCTGCCTTATTGATATTGATGATATGGGTAGTACAAGAGTACATCTACCACGAGATCAAGGAGGCTAAACCCTAGAAGCTAGCCTATGGTATGATTGTTGTTCGTCCTACGGACTAAAACCCTCCGGTTTATATAGACACCGGAGAGGGCTAGGGTTACACAGAGTCGGTTACAATGGTAGGAGATCTACATATCCGTATCGCCAAGCTTGCCTTCCACGCCAAGGAAAGTCCCATCCGGACACGGGACGAAGTCTTCAATCTTGTATCTTCATAGTTTTGGAGTTTGGCCAATGATGATAGTTCGCTATCCGACACCCCTAGTCCAGACTCCTCGTAACCCATTCCGAATTTGCGGGCTGACTCTCCGTGCTGTTGAGTTATGTGACTTAAATCGCTCAGATCCGGAGGGTGGACATAAGTCCCCTGAAAATTTGCCCGAAACGCATCCTCGAGCTCTGCCCAACTTCCAATGGTATTTTCTGGGAGGCTTTTGAGCCAATGCCGAGTTGGCCCTTTGAGCTTGAGGGGTAAGTATTTTATGGCGTGGAGGTCATCTCCTCTAGCCATGTGTATGTGCAGGATATAATCCTCAATCCAGACTCCAGGGTCTGTTGTTCTGTCGTATGCCTCTATGTTTACGGGCTTGAATCCCACTGGAAATTCATGATCCAGTACCTCATCGGTGAAACATAGGGGGTGTGTGGCGCCCCTGTATTCGGGTGTGCTGTGGTGTTCGAATACTCGACGTGTTGCACTGCTTTCTAGAGCTTGCTTTCTTGGCCCATAGATAGACCTGACTGGGCCATCCTTTTGGTGCGGATACTTATGCGGATCGCGTGCCGGCTTGTGTACGGCGTCGCTTGCCGCTCTATGTTTGCCATGTGGTCGTCTATCCGACCGGGTGGCCTCTTTGTTCTTTGATTGTGGGAGCTCTACGGCCTCCTCGTCAAATTCGGGCAGTAGTTTGCACTTCGGGTAGCTCTTTGTTTGGCGACTATTGCCGTATTTGTCTGCGGTGTTGAGTACTTTGCTCCATCTCATTCTGAGTTCATCTTCTACTGTTTTGAGCTTCCGCTTCTGCTTCTTCAGACTACGTGCAGTGGCGACGAGTCTTTTGTGGAAATTCTTCTGCTCCAACAATGTGTCCGGCGTGAGATCATCCGGACTGTTATCTTCACCGGGGACGGATTGTTTATCCATGTTATCCTGTTCGGATGGTTGCTCAAGGGCATGTTCGTCATCCACCAGTTCGCCCTGCTCTATGGCTGGGTCTGTATGGGTGCTGTCTTTGTCGAGGCAGGACTTTGAGCGGCGCTTACTTTGCCGTTTTGACTGCTTTTCGAGGGAATTATCCTTCCCAGCGTCCCGTTGTTCCTCGTTATCGCTTCCTTTGGGTGTATCCACCATATATACATCGTGAGTTGAGGTGGCCTTCTAGTGCCCTGTAGGCGCTGGTTCTTGGTCATCTCCGGCATTGTCATCCATACCGTCGATGTCTTTGGAGTCAAAGTCGAGCATGTCGGTTAAATCATCGACAGTGGCTACAAAGTGGGTGGTGGGTGGGCGTTGAATTTCTTTGTCGTCCGTGTCCCAACCTTCCTGACCATAGTCCGGCCAGGGCTCTCCTGATAAAGAGAGAGACTTTAGCGAGTTCAGGATGTTGCCAAAGGGCGAATGCTGAAAGATGTCCGCAGTGGTGAACTCCATGATCGGCGCCCAATCAGATTCGATTGGCAGGGGCGCGGAAGCTTTGGAGTCCGGAGAGGAGTCCGGCACCTTGGAGTCACGAGATCCACAAAGGACAGGGTTGGTATTCGGCTCTATCGCCGTAGAGGTAGCAGCCCCCGAGGCGGTGTCAAGCCACCCGTCCTCGATCGGCGCAGTCGGCTCCGAGCTAAGGGTCGGAGCGGACACTTGTGCGGCCTCTAGGGTACTGTTCGGCGGCAGAGCTAGATCGTGCCTGTCGAGACAGTGCGGCACGCTTGTGTTGGGGAACGTAGTAATTTCAAAAAATTTCCTACACACACGCAAGATCATGGTGATGCATAGCAACGAGAGGGGAGAGTGTTGTCTACATACCCTTGTAGACCGAAGCGGAAGCGATCACAACGTAGAGGAAGTAGTAGTACGTTCTCCTTGCGATCCAACCGATCCCAGCGCCAAGCACTCGGCGCCCCGAAGTTCTTGACACACGACAGCTCGGTGACGCTCCTTGGGCTCCGATCCAGAAAGCTCGGGAGAGAGTTCCACAAGACGACGGCGTGGTGGCGATCTTGATGTTCTATCGACGCAGGCTTCGCCTAAGCACCGCCACGATATGACCGAGGTGGAATATGGTGGAGGGGGCACCGACACGGCTAAGGGAACGATCTCAAGGATCAACTTGTGTGTCTTAGGGTGCCCCCCTGCCCCCGTATATAAAGGAGCAAGGGGGAGGGCCGGCCGGTCCTAGAGGGCGCGCCAAGGGGGGGTCCTCCTCCTAGTGGGAGTAGGACTCCCTTTCCTAGTCCAACTAGGAAGGAGGAAGGGGAAGGAAGGAGAGGGAGAGGAGAGGAAGGGGGCGCGCCTCCTTGTCCAATTCAGACTCCTCATGGGGGCGCGTGCCACCTCTGGCGCAGCCTCTCTCTCCCTCGTGGCCCATTAAGGCCCATTACTTCCCGGGGTTCGGTAACCCTCGGCAATCCGTATTATCCGAAACCACTCGGAACCATTCCGATGTCCGAACATGGCTGTCCAATATATCAATCTTTACGTCTCGACCATTCCGAGACTGCTCGTCGTGTCCGTGATCTCATCCGGGACTCCGAACTCCTTCGGTACATCAAAATACACAAACTCATAATATAACCGTCATCGAAACCTTAAGCGTGCGGACCCTACGGTTCGAGAACAATGTAGACATGACCGAGACACGTCTTTGATCAATAACCAATAGCGGGACCTGGATGCCCATATTGGCTCCTACATATTCTACGAAGATCTTTATCGGTCAGACCGCATAACAACATACTTTTGTTCCCTTTGTCATCGGTATGTTACTTGCCCGAGATTCGATCGTCGGTATCCAATACCTAGTTCAATCTCGTTACCGGCAAGTCTCTTTACTCGTTCCGTAATACATCATCTTGCAACTAACTCATTAGTTGTAATGCTTGCAAGGCTTAAGTGATGTGCATTACCGAGAGGGCCCAGAGATACCTCTCCGACAATCGGAGTGACAAATCCTAATCTCGAAATACGCCAACCCAACATCTGCCTTTGGAGACACCTGTAGTGCTCATTTATAATCACCCAGTTACGTTGTGACGTTTGGTAGTACCCAAAGTGTTCCTCCGGTAAACGGGAGTTGCATAATCTCATAGTTATAGGAACATGTATAAGCCATGGATAAAAGCAATAGCAACATACTAAACGATCGGGTGCTAAGCTAATGAAATGGGTCATGTCAATCAGATCATTCAACTAATGATGTGACCTTGTTAATCAAATGACAACTGCTTTGTCTATGGTTAGGAAACTTAACCATCTTTGATTAACAAGCTAGTCTAGTAGAGGCATACTAGTGACACTTTGTTTGTCTATATATTCACACATGTATTATGTTTCCGGTTAATACAATTCTAGCATGAATAATAAACATTTATCATGTAATAAGGAAATAAATAATAACTTTATTATTGCCTCTAGGGCATATTTCCTTCAGTCTCCCACTTGCACTAGAGTCAATAATCTAGATTACACAGTAATGATTCTAACACCCATGGAGTCTTGGTGCTGATCATGTTTTGCTCGTGGAAGAGGCTTAGTCAACGGGTCTGCTACATTCAGATCCGTATGTATCTTGCAAATCTCTATGTCTCCCACCTGGACCAAGTCCCGAATGGAATTGAAGCGTCTCTTGATGTGTTTGGTTCTCTTGTGAAATCTGGATTCCTTCGCTAAAGCAATTGCTCCAGTATTGTCACAAAAGATTTTCATTGGACCCGATGCACTAGGTATGACACCTAGATCGGATATGAACTCCTTCATCCGACTCCTTCATTAGCTGCTTCGAAGCTGCTATGTACTCCGCTTCACATGTAGATCCCGCTATGACGCTTTGTTTAGAATCGCACCAACCGACAGCTCCACCGCTTAATGTAAACACGATCCGGTTTGCGATTTAGAATCGTCCGGATCGGTGTCAAAGCTTGCATCAACGTAACTATTTACGATGAGCTCTTTGTCACCTCCATATACGAGAAACATATCCTTAGTCCTTTTCGGTACTTCAGATGTTCTTGACCGCTGTCCAAATGATCCACTCTGGATTACTTTGGTACCTCCTGCTAAGCTAATAGGAACGCACACATCAGGTCTGGTACACAGCATTGCATACATGATAGAGCCTATGGCTGAAGCATAGGAACATCTTTCATTTTCTCTATCTTCTGCGGTGGTCGGGCATTGAGTCTTACTCAACTTCACTCCTTGTAACACGTGCAAGAACCCTTTCTTTGCTTGATCCATTTTGAACTTCTTCAAAATTTGTCAAGGTATGTGCTTTGTGAAAGTCCAATTAAGCGCCTTGATCTATCTCTATAGATTTTGATGCCCAATATGTAAGCAGCTTCACCGAGGTCCTTCATTGAAAAACTCTTATTCAAGTACCCCTTTATGCTATCCAGAATTCTATATCATTTCCGATTAGTAATATGTCATCTACATATAATATCGTAAATGCTACTGAGCTCCCACTCACTTTCTTGTAAATACAGGCTTCTCCAAAAGTCTCAGATAAACCCAAATGCTTTGATCACACTATCAAAACGCTTATTCCAACTCCGAGGTGCTTGCACCAGTCCATAAATGGATCATTGGAGCTTGCACACTTTGTTAGCTCCTTTGGATCGATAAAACCTTCTCGTTGCATCATATACAACTCTTCTTCCGTAAATCCATTCAGAATGCAGTTTTACATCCATTTGCCAAATTTCATAATCATAAAATGCGGCAATTGCTAACATGATTCGACAGACTTAAGCATCGCTACGGGTGAGAAGGTCTCATCGTAGTCAATCCCTTGAACTTGTCGAAAACCCTTTGCACAAGTCGAGCCTTGTAGAAACGATAACATTACCGTCGCCGTCGGTCTTTTCTTGAAGATCCACTTGTTTTTATTGCTTGTCGACCCTCGGGCAAGTCAACCAAAGTCCATACTTTGTTTTCATACATGGATCCCATCTCGATTTCATGGCCTCAAGCCATTTTGTGGAATCTGGGCTCACCATCGCTTCTTCATAGTTCGTAGGTTCATCATGATCTAGTAGCATGATTTCCGAACAGGATTACCGTACCACTCACAGTGCGGATCTTACTCTGGTTGATCTACGAGGTTTCAGAGTAACTTGATCTCAAGTTTCATGATCAACATCATCAACTTCCTCACTATTTGGTGTAGATGTCGCGAAACCGGTTTCGTGATAAACTACTTTCCAATAAGGGAGAAGGTACAGATTACCTCATCAAGTTCTACTTTCCTCCCACTCACTTCTTTCGAGAGAAACTCCTTCTCTAGAAAGGATCCATTCTTAGCAACAAATGTCTTATGCTCGGATCTGTGATAGAAGGTGTACCCAACTGTCTCCTTTGGGTATCCTATGAAGACACATTTCTCGATTTGGGTTCGAGCTTATCAAGTTGAAGCTTTTTCACATAAGCATCGCATCCCCAAACTTTAAGAACGACAACTTTGGTTTCTTGCTAAACCATAGTTCATAAGGTGTCGCCTCAACGGATTTTGACGGTGTTCTATTCAGCGTGAATGCGCCGCCTCAAGAGCATAACCCCAAAACGATAGCGGTAAATCTGTAAGAGACATCATAGATCGCACCATATCTAGTAAAGTGCGATTCGACGCTCGACACACCATTACTTTGTGGTGTTTCGGTGGCGTGAGTTGCAAAACTATTCCGCATTGTTTCAAATGTAGACCAAACTCGTAACTCAAATATTCTCCTCCATGATCGATCAGAAACTTTATTTTCTTGTTACGATGATTTTCAGCTTCACTCTGAAATTCTTTGAACTTTTCAAATGTTTCAGACTTGTGTTTCATTAAGTAGATATACCCATATCCGCTTAAATCATCTGTGAAGGTGAGAAAATAACGATATCCGCCACGAGCCTCAACATTCATCGGACCACATACATCAGTATGTATGATTTCCAACAAATCTGTTGCTCTCTCCATAGTACCGAGAACGGGTTTTAGTCATCTTGCCCATGAGGCACGGTTCGCAAGTGCCAAGTGATTCATAATCAAGTGACTCCAAAAGTCCATCAAGATGGAGTTTCTTCATGCGCTTTATACCGATATGACCTAAACGGCAAGTGCCACAAGTAAGTTGCACTATCATTATCAACTCTGCATCTTTTGGCTTCAACATTATGAATATGTGTATCACTACTATCGTGATTCATTAAAATAGACCACTCTTCAAGGGTGCATGACCATAAAAGATATTACTCATATAAATAGAACAACCATTATTCTCGATTTAAATGAATAACCGTCTCGCATCAAACAAGATCCAGATATAATGTTCCTGCTCAACGCTGGCACCAAATAACAATTATTTAGGTCTAAAACTAATCCCGAAGGTAGATGTAGAGGTAGCATGCCGATTGCGATCACATCGACTTTGGAACCATTTCCCACGCCAAGATCGTCACCTCGCCCTTACCGGTGTTCGCTAATCCGTAGTCCTGTTTCGAGTTGCAAATATTAGCAATGTAACCAGTATCAAATACCAGTGCTATCTGCGAGCTCTAGTAAGGTACACATCAATAACATGTATATCACATATACCTTTGTTCACCTTGCCATCCTTCTTATCCGCCAAATACTTGGGGCAGTTCCGCTCAAAGGACCAGTCCGCTTGCAAGAGAAGCACTCGGTTTCAGGTTTAGGTCCAGACTTGGGTTTCTTCTCCTGAGAAGCAACTTGCTTGCTGTTCTTCTTGAAGTTCCCCTTCTTCTTCCCTTTGCCTTTCTTCTTGAAACTAGTGGTCTTATTGACCATCAACACTTGATGTTCCTTATTGATTTCTACCTCCGCAGCCTTTAGCATTGCGAAGAGCTCGGTCATAGTCTTTACTAACCCTTGCATATTATAGTTCATCACAAAGCCTTTGTAGCTTGGTGGCAGTGATTGAAGAATTCTGTCAATGACACAATCATCCGGAAGATTAACTCCCAGTTGAGTCAAGTGATTGTAATACCCAGACATTACGAGTATGTGCTCACCGATGCACCCATTCTCTTCCATCTTGCAGCTATAGAACTTATTGGAGACTTCATATCTCTCAATCCGGACATTCTGTTGAATATCAACTTCAACTCTCGAACATATCATATGCTCCATGACGCTCAAAACGTCGTTGAAGGCCCGGTTCTAAGCCGTAAAGCATGGCACACTAAACTATAGAGTAGTCATCGCTTTGCTCGCCAGACGTTCTTAACGTCGTCGGCCAGCATCAGCAGAGAGTTCGCACCCAGCGGTGCTTCCGGGATGTAACTCTTCAGGCAGCAATGAGGATAATCCTCGAGTTACGGACCCGATCCATGTAATTGCTACCATCATCTTTCAACTTTGCTTTCTCAAGGAACGCATTAAAATTCAACGGAACAACAGCACGAGCCATGTATCTACAAACAAACATAGACAAGCAAGATACTATCAGGTACTAAGTTCATGATAAATTTAAGTTCAATTAATCATATTACTTAAGAACTCCCACTTAGATAGACATCTCTCTAGTCATCTAAGTGATCACGTGATCCAAATCAACTAAACCATAACCGATCATCACGTGAGATGGAGTAGTTTTCAATGGTGAACATCACTATGTTGATCATATCTACTATATGATTCACGCTCGACCTTTCGGTCTCCGTGTTCCGAGGCCATATCTGCATATGCTAGGCTCGTCAAGTATAACCTGAGTATTCTGCGTGTGCAAAACTGGGTTGCACCCGTTGTAGATGGACGAGAGCTTATCACACCGATCATCACGTGGTGTCTCGGCACGATTTAACTTTGGCAACGGTGCATACTCGGGAGAACACTACTTGATAATTTTAGTGAGAGATCATCTTAAAATGCTACCGTCAATCAAAGCAAGATAAGATGCATAAAGGATAAACATCACATGCAATCAATATAAGTGATATGATATGGCCATCATCATCTTGTGCTTGTGATCTCCATCTTCAAGCACCGTCGTGATCACCATCGTCACCGGCGCGACACCTTGATCTCCATCGTAGCATCGTTGTCGTTTCGCCATCTATTGCTTCTCGACTATCGCTACCGCTTAGTGATAAAGTAAAGCAATTACAGTGGCGTTGCATTTCATACAATAAAGCGACAACCATATGGCTCCTGCCATTGCCGATAACTTAGGTTACAAAACATGATCATCTCATACAATAAAATATAGCATCACGCCTTGTCCATATCACATCACAACATGCCCTGCAAAAACAAGTTAGACGTCCTCTACTTTGTTGTTGCAAATTTTACGTGGCTGCTACGAGCTGAAGCAAGAACCAATCTCACCTACGCATCAAAACCACAACGATACTTCGTCAAATAGACTCCGTTTTAACCTTCTCAAGGACCGGGCGTAGCCACACTCGGTTCAACTAAAGTTGGAGAAACTGACACCCGCTAGCCACCTTTGTGCAAAGCACGATGGTAGAACCAGTCTCGCGTAAGCGTACGCGTAATGTCGGTCCGGGCCGCTTCATCCAACAATACCGCTGAACCAAACTATGACATGCTGGTAGGCAGTATGACTTGTATCGTCCACAACTCACTTGTGTTCTACTCGTGCAAAACATCAAACCATAAAAACCTAGGCTCGGATGCCACTGTTGGGGAAGGTAGTAATTTCAAAAAAATTCCTACGCACACGCAAGATCATGGTGATGCATAGCAACGAGAGGGGAGAGTGTTGTCTACATACCCTTGTAGACCGAAGCGGAAGCGATCACAATGTAGAGGAAGTAGTCGTACGTTCTCCTCGCGATCCAACCGATCCCAGCGCCGTTACTCCGGCGCCTCCGAGTTCTTGACACACGTACAGCTCGGTGACGCTCCTCGGGCTCCGATCCAGCAAAGCTCTAGGGAGAGAGTTCCATCAGCACGATGGCATGGTGACGATCTTGATGTTCTACCGACGCAGGGCTTCGCCTAAGCACCGCTACGATATGACCGAGGTGGAATATGGTGGAGGGGGGCACCGCACACGGCTAAGGGAACGATCTCAAGGATCAACTTGTGTGTCTTAGGGTGCCCCCCTGCCCCCGTATATAAAGGAGCAAGGGGGAGGGCCGGCCGGCCCTAGAGGGGCGCGCCAAGGGAGGGGGAGTCCTCCTCCTAGTGGGAGTAGGACTCCCCTTTCCTAGTCCAACTAGGAAGGATGAAGGGGGAAGGAAGGAGAGGGAGAGGGAGAGGGAAAGGGGGGCCGCGCCCCCCCCCTCCTTGTCCAATTCAGACTCCTCATGGGGGGGCGCGTGCCACCTCCTGGCGCAGCCCTCTCTCTCCCCTCGTGGCCCATTAAGGCCCATTACTTCCCCGGGGGGTCCCGGTAACCCCTCCGGCAATCCGGTATTATCCAAAACCACTCGGAACCATTCCGATGTCCGAACATGGCTGTCCAATATATCAATATTTACGTCTCGACCATTCCGAGACTCCTCGTCGTGTCCGTGATCTGATCCGGGACTCCGAACTCCTTCGGTACATCAAAATACACAAACTCATAATATAACCGTCATCGAAACCTTAAGCGTGCGGACCCTACGGTTCGAGAACAATGTAGACATGACCGAGACACGTCTCTGATCAATAATCAATAGCGGGACCTGGATGCCCATATTGGATCCTACATATTCTACGAAGATCTTTATCGGTCAGACCGCATAACAACATACGTTTGTTCCCTTTGTCATCGGTATGTTACTTGCCGGAGATTCGATCGTCGGTATCCAATACCTAGTTCAATCTCGTTACCGGCAAGTCTCTTTACTCATTCCGTAATACATCATCTTGCAACTAACTCATTAGTTGTAATGCTTGCAAGGCTTAAGCGATGTGCATTACCGAGAGGGCCTAGAGATACCTCTCCGACAATCGGAGTGACAAATCCTAATCTCGAAATACGCCAACCCAACATCTGCCTTTGGAGACACCTGTAGTACTCCTTTATAATCACCCAGTTACATTGTGACATTTGGTAGTACCCAAAGTGTTCCTCCGGTAAACGGGAGTTGCATAATCTCATAGTTATAGGAACATGTATAAGTCATGGATAAAAGCAATAGCAACATACTAAACGATCGGGTGCTAAGCCAATGAAATGGGTCATGTCAATCAGATCATTCAACTAATGATGTGACCTTGTTAATCAAATGACAACTCCTTTGTCTATGGTTAGGAAACTTAACCATCTTTGATTGACAAGCTAGTCTAGTAGAGGCATACTAGTGACACTCTGTTTGTCTATATATTCACACATGTATTATGTTTCCGGTTAATACAATTCTAGCATGAATAATAAACATTTATCATGTAATAAGGAAATAAATAATAACTTTATTATTGCCTCTAGGGCATATTTCCTTCAGCTTGGCTGTGGCTTGAATCCGTTGAAGATCAAGTCTCCGCGGACGTTGGCCGTGTAATTCAAACGTCCAAATCTGACCGGGTGGCTAGGGGCGTAGCTTTCAATCTGCTCCAGATGGCCAAGCGAGGTGGCCCGCAGTGCAAAGCCGCCAAATACGAAGAACTATCCGGGGAGAAAAGTCTCACCCTGGATCGCGTCGTTGTTGATGATCAGAGGAGCCATCGGGCCTAAAGGTGACGACACAGACGAACTCTCAATGAAAGCACCAATGTCGGTGTCAAAACCGGTGGATCTCGGGTAGGGGTCCCAAACTGTGCTTCTAGGCGGATGATAACAGGAGACAAGGGACACGATGTTTTTACCCAGGTTCGGGCCCTCTAGGTGGAGGTAAAACCCTACTCCTACTTGATTAATATTGATGATATGGGTAGTACAAGAGTAGATCTACCACGAGATCGGAGAGGCTAAACCCTAGAAGCTAGCCTATGGTATGATTGTTCGTCCTACGGACTAAAACCCTCCGGTTTATATAGACACCAAAGAGGGTTAGGGTTACACAGAGTCGGTTACAATGGTAGGAGATCTACATATCCGTATCGCCAAGCTTGCCTTCCACGCCAAGGAAAGTCCCATCCGGACACGGGACGAAGTCTTCAATCTTGTATCTTCATAGTCTTGGAGTCCGGCCAAAGATGATAGTTCGGCTATCCGGACACCCCCTAGTCCAGGACTCCCTCAAGGATGTTTACAATGCTTGTTGGTTTGTACAGTGCAGGACAGAAACTTTGGCTGTAGTGCGCGATTTTAAATTTTTAACTGGAACATCAAATGGTTCTGATTCCTTTTGCACTGTCTTTCTATATAACTTGTTTATTTTTCCTAATTTTGGTAGAATTTTTGGGGTACCAGAATTATGGTGTATGTTCAGATTGCTACAGACTGTTCTGTTTTTGACAGATTCTGTTTTTGATGCATAGTTTGCTTGTTTTGATGAATCTATCAATTTGTATGAGTGGATTAAGCCATGTAAAAGCTATATTACAGTAGACACAATGCAAAAATAAAATATGGATTCGTTTGCAACAGTACTTAGAGTGGTGATTTGCTTTATTATACTAACAGATCTTACCGAGTTTTCTGTTGAAGTTTTGTGTGGATGTAGTGTCTAATCGAGGATGTCTCGATATGAGGAAAAGGAAGAGAGGCAAGAGCTCAAGCTTGGGGATGCCCGAGGCACCCCAAGTAAATATTTAAGGAGACTCAAGCGTCTAAGCTTGGGGATGCCCCGGAAGGCATCCCCTCTTTCTTCAACAAGTATCGGTATGTTTTCGAATTCGTTTCGTTCATGCATTATCTGCAAGTCTTGGAGTGTCTTTTGCATTTAGTTTTCACTTTTCTTTTATGCACCATGCTGGTATGAGATATTCCTTGGTTGATTTATAGAATGCTCATTGCACTTCACTTAAATCTTTTGAGTGTGGCTTTATAGAATGCTTCATGTGCTTCACTTATATCATTTGAAGTTGGATTGCCTGTTTCTCTTTTCATAGAAAACCACCATTTGTAGAATGCTCTTTTTCTTCACTTATATTTGTTAGAGCGTGGGCATATCTTTTGTAGAAAGGATTAAACTCTCTTGCTTCACTTACATCTTTTTAGAGAGATAACAGGAATTGGTCATTCACATGGTTAGTCATAAAATCCTACATAAACTTGTAGATCGCTGAATATGATATGTTTGATTCCTTGCAATAGTTTTGCGATATAAAGGTGGTGATATTAGAGTCATGCTAGTGGGTGGTTGTGGATTGTAGAGACACTTGCGTTGAGGTTTGCAAGTCCCGTAGCATGCACGTATGGTTACCGTTGTGTGACAAATTTGAAGCATGGGGTGCTTCTTTGATTGTCTTCCTTATGAGTGGCGGTCGGGGACGAGCGATGGTCTTTTCCTACCAATCTATCCCCCTAGGGAGATGCATAGTAGTACTTTGCTTCGAGGGCTAATAAACTTTTGCAATAAGTATATGAGTTCTTTATGACTAATGTGAGTCCATGGATTATACGCACTTTTACCTTTCCATCATTGCTAGCCTCTTCCGTACCGCGCATTGCCCTTTCTCACCTCGAGAGTCGGTGCAAACTTCGCCGGTACATCCAAACCCCGTGACATAATACGCTCTATCGCACATAAGCCTCCTTATATCTTCCTCAAAACAGCCACCATCCCTACCTATCATGGCATTTCCAGCCATTCCGAGATATATTGCCATGCAACTTTCCTCATCATCATATACATGACTTGAGCATTCATTGCCATATTGCTTTGCATGATCGTAAGATAGCTAGCATGATGTTTTCATGGCTTGTCCGTTTTTTGATGTCATTGCTACGCTAGATCATTGCACATCCAGGTACACTGCCGGAAGCATTCATATAGAGTCATATCTTTGTTCCAGTATCGAGTTGTAACATCGAGTTGTAAGTAAATAAAAGTATGATGATCATCATTATAGAACATTGCCCCATAAATAAAAGAAAAAGAAAAAAAGAAAAAAAAGGAAAGGCCAAAGAAGCCTAAATAAAAAAGGGGGCCAAAGAAGCCCACCCAAAAACAAAAAAAAGAAAAAGAAAAGAAGAAAAAGAAAAAGAAAAGGGGCAATGTTACTATCCTTTTTCTACACTTGTGCTTCAGAGTAGCACCATGTTCTTCATATAGAGAGTCTCCTATGTTATCACTTTCATATACTCCGAGGCGGACTCCTCCCGCGAATACGAGGAGGAGGAGAAAGAGGCCTCTTCCCAGCGGGGGGAGAGAAGAAAAGGAAGGCTGCCCCAACTGGGGAGGCCGGAGGGTCCAAGAAGGGAAGGACCCTTCCTCCGGACTACTCCACCAACGCCGACGATGGCGAAGAGGAGTGGCCACCAAGGGCTAAGCCCCTGGCGACATCGTAAGTGTCCGGATACAAGAATAACTCATGGCGTTTTGTTTGTCGCATAAAATCTCCTAACGCCGTATATAACCGTGCAACCCGCCCAAGGACAGGCTCGACACTTCAACGAGCGGCTCTCTGGCTTCGTCGGACGTGAATAGCACTTCACTTCCGGCCGTCTCCTGTCCTCGCACTGCGGATGACGCCGAGGTGGGGTCCCAGAAGGGGCCCATCCAGGAGGAGGAGGTCCCGGAGGTGCCGCAAGGCAACCTCCTGGACTTCGGGCACAAGGGGGATCAAACCCCGAAGGGTTCTGAGTCTGACCCTGGGCCAGACTCCGCACCGGAACCTTCAGTGGTTCCGGAGTCCAGCAGGCGGCCCCTTCATAAGAAGGGTGAGACTACGACACCGGTGACCTCCGTCCAACCGGAGGCACCGGATAATTTGCTAGAGGCGCTTAACGGCGCCTCTATCGACGAGGAGCACCGCACTGTTATGAGTGTGGTGATCCAGAAAGTTTAGTCCGCCAAGAGCGGGTTGACTGAAGCCTGTGCCAGCCTTCTAACAGGCTTTGAGGTATGTATTTAAGATATGTAAAAATATTACCGCCTAGACAGTAGCCCCTGATGCTCAGTTTGGTGTTCGGAAAGAAAAGCCGAACTGAGGATCTAAAAATATGTACGCAGGAGTCTAACATAAGTATGTCAATATGGGGAATGCAGGTTGCGCTGCTGACCTCTGCTGCACTGACTGCGGAGGTCAATGCATTGAAGCAGAGCCTCGAGCGGTCCGAGAACGAGCTCGTCCTTGCCAAAAAGCAGCTCGAGGACAAGGAAGGTAAGTAATACCTTATGGAAGTATATTAAAGATGTGGTTGCAAAAAATGACAGGAATAACATAAGAATTGCAGGGGCCACGAATGAGGTGGCGACCCTGAAGGAGGCGGTGTCCAAGGCCGAAAGCAATGCGGCGGGCGGAGCACACCGAGCGAGAGAAGCAGGAGGCGCGGGTGGCGGAGGTGCGGCAAGAGCTCCAGGCTCTTGTGGAAAAACACGAGAGTTTGGAGCATGACTCAAAGACTCGAGAGTCCGAGCTCGCCTCGGCTCTTGAGAGCGCCAAAGCCGGTAAGGCCGAAGCCCAGAAAGCCCTCCAGGAAATTGAGGCAATGAAGAAGATAGCGACGGGTAAGGCATTCTTCATGCAGAGCAAGCACGTGAAAGTGAATTACTTGTTACTTACCTGAATCCGGAGCTCTCCAGGAGCATTTGCAGATCTGCCCCACAATGTGTCCGACGCTGCCGCATTCTACCGGGCCGAGGAGGGGAGCTCGACAGAGAAGGTGTTCGGTCTCAAGATCTTTGAGGCGGACACCAGTGTTTTTGAGCGACCAGTGAAGCAGCTGGTCGAGCTCCATAAGGTGGCGAACAGGCTATGAAGGGCTTCATAGTTCGGCCGTGTGGCTCGAGGAAGCCATGCACAGGAGCTACTTTGGGCTGGTGAGGCGGCTGGTGGGCCTTTGTCCATGGATTGAAGTCGTCAAGTGCTCCGTCTGCATCGAAGGTGCCCGTAGGACCCTTGCCCGTGCTAAAGTGCAGTGGGGCAAGATGGACGCTGAGAAGCTTGTGACGGACAGACCACCGCCGGGCAAGGAGTATCGCAAGCCCAAGATGTATTATGCGGGCGTCCTGAAGGGTGCCCGCCTTATAGCGGGTGAATGCTCCAAAGATGTAATTTTTGAGTAAACTCGCATTTGTTATCCTGTACGCTTGAAAACTTGTTCATATGCGCTAAGCAACGCTTGTGAATTTAAAATATTACCTTCTGCGCGGCCGTTTATTAAATTTGAGAGATGGCGAGTCGTAAACTTCGCCCCATGCGCATGAAAGTGCTAGGGTGTTCGGGATAAACTTGAGCGCTCTTTTTCCCATTCTTGGGTCCTTCGAGGGAGGCGCTCAATGCAATGAACGAGGCAACCGGACTATAATGCTTGAACACTCTCACTTAGCCATAGAATTCTATAATTTTAAATTTCGGCGAAGCCCCTAGTATTCGGAAGACCGAGTTCGGGGCGCTATCCACGCCTGGGCCGGACAAAGCCGACTCCTCGCTCTAAGCGGCATAAGTCTTTACGGACTCGAAAACCTCTCGAACAGCGACCGGCTCTCGCCCTATCATGACGGTTAGTTTTAGCTTTCTCCACTGAGGTGCTTAACCCAGCTCAACCGGGGCACAATCGCAGTAGTTCTCCCAGTGCTACCTTAGACAATATAACGGAACGTAAGGTACCAAAACATGGGAGCCGGGCAAACCCAACTATTGACCCAAGACATGATTCGGAGCTGATGCATATAATGCTATAAGTTCGGGGTGCCGCACTTGTGAAAGTGTTCGGACTTACCACACCATTTTTTGGGGTACTTAAGCCCCTGGCGTATTTGGCCGTACCAAAGCATACGGATGCAACATGTCATAAGTGAACATATATAGATAAGAAAAAGGAATGCAATAATAGGCAAAAGTTGTGCATTGTTTATTAGAAAAGCTGCGGTAAAAGCAGAACGATACAAATAGTGCGATAAGCAAGGGACGGGACTATTTGACATGTCCCCCTCCAGGAGTGAGCTGCGGGATGATATGTAAACAAGTATACTGCTCATTATAGAGACCACCTGGACACTCGACGTAGCTTTCTGCTTCCCTGGCTATTGCATCGCGTGTGCGGTGGTTCTACTGCCGGACAGGGCTTCTTGATGAAGGAGTCCTGAAAGTAAGAAAAAATAATTATACAATCGGGAGCCCCTAGTGCGGTTGAGCCGCATTCTGGGCCTGCCGTGGTCGTGCCCCTCCCCCTATGCCCATGGTATTTCCAGAGCATAATTATGTACGTGTAGTACTGGTTTCGCAATTTCGTGAGGGCTGGGGTTGGGGCCGCATTGCCACGCGTGCTCGGGACGTGCCAGGCGGTCTTGTTGTAGGTTACTCCGGGCGCGCTTGACGGTGTCCGGATGTTTAATAGCCGGACTCGAGAATTGCCTTGAGTGGCTGCTTTGTACTTCCGCCGCGAGAGCCGCCATATGCTCCTCCGTTCGGAGAGAGCGTTCGGTGTTGACCGTAATGACTCCTCGAGGGCCTGGCATCTTGAGCTTGAGGTATGCATAGTGCGGCACCGCATTGAACTTTGCAAATGCGGTTCGTCCGGCAAAGGCGTGATAGCCGCCATGAACGGGACTATGTCGAAGATTAACTCCTCGCCGAAGTTATCCGGGATCCAAGACCACTTCAAGTGTAATCGAGCCCGCATCTGGTTGTCCTCTACACCTGGTATGACGCCTTTAAAGGTCGTCTTTGTGGGTTTAATCCTTGAGGGGTCTATGCCCATTTTGCGCACTGTATCCTGATAAAGCAGGTTCAGGCTGCTGCCGCCGTCCATCAGGACTCTAGTGAGGTGAAATTCGTCAACGATTGGGTCTAGAACCAATGTGGTGAATCCGCCATGGCGGATGCTAGTGGGGTGGTCCCTTCGATCAAAAGTGATCGGGCAGGAGGACCACGGATTGAACTTTGGGGCGACTGGCTCCATCGCATATACGTCCCTTAGTGCACGCTTCCGCTCCCTTTTGGGTATGTGGGTTGCGTATATCATGTTCACCGTCCGCACTTGTAGGGGGAAGCCCTTCTGTCCTCTATTGTTCGGTGGTCGGGGCTCCTCCTCCTCGTCGCTATGCAGCCCCTTGTCATTGTTTTCGGCATTTAACTTGCCTGCCTGCTTGAACACCCAACAATCCCTGTTGGTGTGGTTGGCAAGTTTTTCGGGGGTGCCGTGTATCTGGCATGAGCGATCGAGTATTCGGTCCAAATTGGATGGGCCCGGAGTATTTATTTTGAATGGCTTTTTCCGCTGACCGGGTTTAGAGCCTCTGAATCCGGCATTGACTGCCGTATCCTCAGCATTACCGCCATTAATGTGGCGCTTGTGCTTGTTGCGACGCGACCTGTCGTTGCTGTCCTTGGTATCCAAATTACAGGGCTCTTGGTCATGTTGTTACTACGAGCTAGCCAGCTATCCTCTCCCGCGCAAAAGCGGGTCATGAGTGTTGTGAGGGCTGCCATGGATTTCGGCTTTTCCTGTCCTAGGTGCCGGGCAAGCCACTCATCGCGGATGTTATGTTTGAAGGCTGCAAGGGCCTCTGCATCCGGACAGTCGACAATTTGATTTTTCTTGGTTAGGAACTGTGTCCAGAATTGTCTGGTTGATTCCTCTGGCTGCTGAATTATGTGGCTTAGGTCATCGGCATCTGGTGGTCGCACACAGGTGCCCTGGAAGTTGTCGAGGAATGCGGCTTCCAGGTCTTCCCAACAGCCAATTCACTCCGCTGGCAAGCTGTTAAGCCAATGCCGAGTTGCTCCTTTAAGCTTGAGTGGGAGGTATTTGATGGCGTGTAGATCATCACCGCGCGCCATGTGGATATGAAGGAGATAGTCCTCGATCCAGACCGCAGGATCTGTCGTGCCATCGTATGATTCAATGTTTACGGGTTTGAAACCCTCAAGGATTTGATGATCCATCACTTCGTCTGTGAAGCATAGTGGGTGTGCGGCGCCTCTGTATTGGGCTATATCACGACGCAGCTCAAATGAGCTTTGTCCACTGTGTTCGGCCCGGCCGGAATTGCCATATCCGGCGTGACGGTTGTCATCATGTATCTTGGGGCGCCCACGCGATCCATAGATCGATCTTGTTTGCCTTGCCTTGTCCTCCAGTATATCCCGCAGGTCTGGCGCATTTTCCTGCGCCTTGGTATTTTTTGAGCGGCGCCGGGGTGCAGCTTGAGTGGAGGGCCGAGAGGCCTCTCTGTCACGGCCACGAGGTGGCCGGTCGGCCGTATCATGCGCTGGTGATGTAGGTTTAGGTGCTTCCTCCTCTAATCGGGGTAGCAGCCTGCGTTTTGGGTAGCTCTTGGAGGGGCGTTCGAGTTCATACTCTTCGGCCGCAAGGACTTCAGTCCACCTATCTGCTAGCAAGTCTTGGTCAGCTCTAAGCTGTTGCTGCTTTTTCTTGAGGCTGCTTGCCGTGGCCATAAGCCTGCGTTCGGAGGGAGGCATGTAATTATCGTCCTCTACCTCTCTGTCTGCCGCTCTCTCATGAGGGCTGGCTTCTCCATCCTCCTGCGCTGAATCCTGCTAGAGGGGGTTGTCTTCGGCACTTTCCGGGGTGTTATTGTCTCCCGTGCCGGAATCACCGTTTTTGCTGTGGCGGGATTTAGAGCGGCGCCGCTGACGCCGGCGCTTAGGCTGTTTCTTGGAGGAGTCATCCTCCGTTGTTCCATCGCCATTCCCATCTTTTGGGATGTCCACCATGTAAATGTCGTATGATGAGGTGGCCTTCCGATTGCCTCAGAGGTGCTGGTTCTTGGTCGTCTCCTGCATCGTCGTCCATACCGTCGATGTCTTCGGAGTCGAAGTCGAGCATGTTGGTTAAATCATCGACAGTGGCTAAGAAGTGGGTGGTGGGTGGGCTTTGAATTTCTTCGTCGTCCGCATCCCAACCTTCCTGACCATAGTCCGGCCAGGGCTCTCCTGACAAAGAGAGAGACTTTAGTGAATTCAGGATGTCGCCAAAGGGCGAGGGCTGAAAGATGTCCGCGACGGTGAATTCCATGACCGGCGCCCAATCGGATCCGATTGGCAAGGGCGCGGAAGGTTCGGAGTCCGGAGAGGAATCCGGCACCTTGGAGTTACGAGCCTTGCAAAGGACAGGGATGGTGTTCGGCTCAATTGCTGTAGAGATCGCAGCCCTCGAGGTGGTGTCCAGCCACCCATCCTCGATCGGCGCAGTCGGCTCCAAGCTAAGGGTCAGAGCAGACACTGGTGCGGCCTCCAGGGCACTGTTCGGCGGCAGAGCTAGATCATGCCCATCGTGACAGTGCGGCGCGCTTGGCTATGGCTCGAACCCTTCGAGGATCAAGTCTCCGCGGACGTCAGCCATGTAGTTCAAACTTCCAAATCTGACCTGATGGCCAGGGGCGTAGCTTTCAATCTGCTCCAGATGGCCAAGCGAATTGGCCCGCCATGCAAAGCCGCCGAATACGAAGATCTGTCCGGGGAGAAAAGTCTCACCCTGGACCGCATCGTTATAGATGATCGGAGGAGCCATCGGACCTAAAGGTGACGACACAGAGGAACTCTCAATGAAAGCACCAATGTCGGTGTCAAAACCGGCGGATCTCGGGTAGGGGGTCCCGAACTGTGCGTCTAGGTGGATGATAAAAGGAGACAAGGGACACGATGTTTTTACCTAGGTTCGGGCCCTCTCGATGGAGGTAAAACCCTACTCCTGCTTGATTAATATTGATGATATGGGTAGTACAAGAGTAGATCTACCACGAGATCAGAGAGGCTAAACCCTAGAAGCTAGCCTATGGTATGATTGTTGTTCGTCCTACGGACTAAAGCCCTCCGGTTTATATAGGCACCGAAGAGGGTTAGGGTTACACAGAGTTGGTTACAAAGGTAGGAGATCTACATATCCGTATCACCAAGCTTGCCTTCCACGCCAAGGAAAGTCCCATCCGGACACGGGACGAAGTCTTCAATCTTGTATATTCATAGTCCAGGAGTCTGGCCAAAGGTGATAGTTCGGCTATCCGGACACCCCCTAATCCAGGACTCCCTCGGGGCTGTCTCCCCCTTGCTTCTAGTGGCGCCGGAACACCGCCGGGGGACATCATCATCACCACGATCTTCACCAACACCTCCGCTATATTCACCAACATCTTCATCACCTTCCCCCTTCTGTATTCAGCGGTCCACTCTCCCGCAACCCGCTGTACCCTCTACTTGAACATGGTGCTTTATGCTTCATATTATTTTCCAATGATGTGTTGCCATCCTATGATGTCTGAGTAGATTATCGTTATCCTATTGGTGGTTGATGAATTGCTATGATTGATTTAATTTGCTTGTGGTTATGTTGCTGTCCTTTGGTGCCCATCATATGAGCGCGTGCGTGGATCACACCATAGAGTTAGTTGTATACTGATAGGATTATGTATTGGAGGGCTGGAGTGACAGAAGCTTCAACCTAGCATAGAAATTGATGCATACGGGATTGAAGGGGGACCAATATATCTTAATGCTATGGTTGGGTTTTACATTAATGAACATTAATAGTTGCGGATGCTTGCTAATAGTTCCAATCATAAGTGCATAGAATTCCAAGTCAGGGATAACATGCTAGAAGTGGCCTCTCCCACATGATACTTGCTATCGGTCTAGTAAAGTAGTCAATTGCCTAGGGACACTTTCACAACTCCTACCACCACTTTTCCACACTCGCTTTATTTACTTTATTGCATCTTTATCTAACAGTCCCTACTTTTTATTTACGCGTTCTTTATTATCTTGCAAAGTTATCCAACAACACCTACAAAGTACTTCTAGTTTCATACTTGTTCTAGGTAAAGCGAACGTCAAGCGTGCGTAGAGTCATATCTGTGGCCGATAGGACTTGAGAGAGTATTTGTTCTACCTTTAGCTCCTCATTGGGTTTGACACTCTTACTTATCAAAAGAGGCTACAACTATCCCGTATACTTGCGGGTTATCACAGCTTGCAAAGAGCAACAAAGCCTGCAATGTGTAGAATGGAGCCCGACATGAGGTTGTGTAGTTGGATACCGTAATACTCCAGAAGACCTAGCAGGAATGAAACGAAGCACATCCGCTCCCCTTTATTGGGATTGGGGAAGTTCTCCGCCAGGGCTTCACCGTTGAAGGTAGTTAATCCTGCCCGAACGGGGATTAGATCCAATGGAGGGAGGTATCCCTGCACCTGGAGCTTGGTCAACTGGGCGTGGGGCACCGAGCAGCTCTCCCAGTCGCCTTCTTGAGGGTCGTGTGGGAGCGAGGAAGAACAAGGAGCGTTGGCCATTTTGGTTGGTTTCCTGTGGCAAGCTCTAAGATTTTCGTCTAGTGAGGAATGGCATCTGAGATTCAATCTCTTTAAATAAGCGCCTTCCCTACATGGTCAAGGGGTTACTTATAAAAATACTTAGATCCTTCCTATTCGTTTGACACGTGGAAGACGAGGCTACGGCGTCACAGAAGCTGAAGAGTACAATATTTAAATGTAAAAGTCAAACAATATGGAGTACACTGGGGAACTTACCTTGCAAAGCCAAAGACATGAAGCCGGATACAACGTCGTCATTGAAGGCAAGTTCGGGGGCTACTGAGGGAATCCTGGATTATGGGGTCCCCAGAGAGCCGGCCTATGTGACATGGGCCGGACTGACGGGTCATGAAGATACAGAACCAAAAGCCTTCTCCTGTGTCCGGATAGGACTCTCCTTTGCATGGACGACAAGCTTGGCATCCAGATGTGTAGTTTCCTTCCTCTGTAAACCGACTTTATACAACCCTAGTCCCCTCTGGTGCCTATATAAACCGGAGGGTTTAGTCCTTAGTGTTGGGGAACGCGGTAATTTCAAAAAAAATCCTACGGTCACGCAAGATCTATCTATGTGATGCATAGCAACGAGAGGGGAGAGTGTGTCCACGTACCCTTGTAGACCGAAAGCGCAAGCGTTTAGTTAACGCGGTTGATGTAGTCGAACGTCTTCGCTATCCAACCGATCCAAGCACCGAACGTACGACACCTCCGCGTTCAGCACATGTTCAGCTCGGGGATGTCCCTTGTACTCTTGATCCAGTTGAGGCTGAGGGAGAGTTTCATCAGCACGGCGGCGTGGTGACGGTGATGATGAAGTTACCAGCGCAGGGCTTCGCCTAAGCACTACGACGATATGACCGAGGTGTGTAGCTGTGGAGGCGGGCACCGCACACGGCTAAACAATTGTCAACTTGTGTGTTCTAGGGTGCCCCCTTGCCCCCGTATATAAAGGAGCAAGGGGGGAAGCCGGCCGGCCCCTGTAGGGGGCGTCCCAAGTAGGATTCCTACTAGGAATCCTATTCCTAATAGGTTTCCAACTTGGGGAAGGGAGGGGGAAGGAAGGAGAGGGAGAGAGGGAAGACAAGGGGCCCCCCTTCCTTGTCCTATTTGGACTCAAGGGGAGGGGGCGTGTAGCCTGCCCTGGCCGGCCCCTCTCTCTCTCTCCAGTAGGGCCCATCGAGGCCCATTAGTTCCCCGAGAGGTTCCGGTAACCCTCCGGCACTCCGGTTTTATCCGAAACTTCTTCGGAACACTTCCGTTGTCAGAATATAGTCATCCTATATATCGATCTTCATGTATTGACCATTTCGAGACTCCTTGTCATGTCCGTGATCACATCCGGGACTCCGAACAATCTTCGGTACAACATATCACATAAACTCATAATACCAATCGTCATCGAGCGTTAAGCATGCGGACCCTATGGGTTCGAGAACTATGTAGACATGACCGAGACACATCTCCAGTCAATAACCAATAGCGGTACCTGGATGCTCGTATTGGTTCCTACATATTCTATGAAGATCTTTATCGGTCAAGCGGCATAACAACATACGTTGTTCTCTTTCTCATCGGTATGTTACTTGCCCGAGATTCGATCGTCGGTATCTCAATACCTAGTTCAATCTTGTTACCGGAAAGTCTCTTTACTCGTTCCGTAATACTTCATCCTGCAACTAACTCATTAGTTACAATGCTTGCAAGGCTTATAGTGATGAGTATTACTGAGAGGGCCCAGAGATACCTCTCCGAAACACGGAGTGACAAATCCTAATCTCGATCTATGCCAACCCAACAAACACCTTCAGAGACACCTGTAGAGCACCTTTATAATCACCCTTTTATGTTGTGACGTTTGGTAGCACACAAAGTGTTCCTCCGGTATTCGGGAGTTGCATAATCTCATAGTCTAAGAAACTTGTACAAGTCATGAAGAAAGCAGTAGCAATGAAACTAACACGATCATAATGCTAAGCTAACGGATGGGTCATGTCCATCACATCATTCTTCTAATGATGTGAATCAAATGACAACACATGTCTATGGTTAGGAAACATAACCATCTTTGATAAACGAGCTAGTCAAGTAGAGGCATACTAGGGACTATATATTTTGTCTATGTATTCCCACATGTACTAAGTTTCCGGTTAATACAATTCTAGCATGAATAATAAACATTTATCATGAATTAAGGAAATAAATAATAACTTTATTATTGCCTCTAGGGCATATTTCCTTCACTTAGGGGCGATCACAATCATACAGGCTAGACATCTAGGGTTTAGCCATTACGATCTCGAGGTAAATCAACTCTTGTAACCCATATACTCATCAAAGCCAATCAAGCAGGAAGTAGGGTCTTACCTCCATTAAGAGGGCCCGAACTTGGGTAAACATCGTGTCCCCTGCCTCCTGTTACATTCGATCCTTAGACGCACAGTTCAGGACCCCCTACCTGAGATCTGCCGGTTTTGACACCGACACGCGGGAGCACAGATGGGCGCATGTCTGGGGCGCAGGCAAGTCACGTCCAGATAGATGGACCCAGATGATATCCTCCTCTCTATAGTTTCCTTCACACAATGATCGAGCAATCGCCTTGCCTGCGAGAGAATGTCACATGAAAACCAAGTTTATAGAAAAAATTTCGTGGAAACCACATTTGAAAGTTTCAAAAATATCTAAAAAAATCAAAATGTTAAGTGGGTGATTCAATTGCCTTGTGAAACTGCAAGTTTGAACACGTTACTATTTATGAACATGAAAACAGAAATGTAAGCAATGAATAGTGATGTTTACTGTTCTACACTATTCAATGCTGATTTTGTTTTTTCGTATCTCGTAAATGGTAATGTGTTTTAACTCGAAAATTCACGTGCATGCTCATAGAACATCACACTGTTAACATCCCGTGTTTTTTATAAAAAATTAAACTTCAAAATCATTTCCACATGATTTTCACTGGTTTTGACCGGAACTTGGTTTTCATGTGATATTGTCGCCCTCGCGTGCTGCTCCTTGTAGTCATAAAGAATATGGGAGTGGCTATACGACAGTCGCCTGGAGAAAATTAACGGGTCAGTCAATTTTCATCTTCCTATCTCCATCGTTGGATCTTGATCGAACGTCCAAAACTTCATCTTCAACCTCGAGCTCGATCTGTCTTTAGCCGTCGGCTACCATCGGCCTAACCGCCGGCCCCGCCGACAGAGTTATACGATTAACCATGGATCAGTCCGAGTTTAAAAGACCGCCCACTCAAAACACAAAGAACAAGATAGTCTAATTACTAGTATAACTGTTAATTTAGGCATTAATCACCCTTGTAATTACTTCCTCTGTTTCTTTTTAATCTGCATAAAAAGTTTGGTCAAAGTCAAACTTCGTAAACTTTGACTAACTTTATAGGAAAAATATCAATATTCGTAGTATGAAATCAATATTATTGGATGCATCATGAAATTAATTTTCATAACATATAGTTTCAGTATTATAAATGTTGATATCTTTTGATATAAATTTGGTCAAACTTTGTATAGTTTGACTTTGATCAAATGTTATATGCAGAGTAAAAAAAGGGATAATTAGATTTATGCCCCTAGTTGTGTCCCACTCGTCTGTTTTATCCCTAATTCTCAAAAGTCACCGGTTTTGTCCAAGTCACTTTGCTCCTCTTATGCTTTTGCCCTTTGACCGTTTGACCGTCAGTTTGAAAACTTCATAACTAATTGATACTAAATCAGAAAAATGCAAATAAGATACCGAAATATTCAGAAAAACATCACCTATATGAATAGTGAATTACTCTAAAATTAAAATTTAAAATATGGTGGAAAATGACAATGTTTTTTAGCTGTTTCATGAATAACATTCGTGAGTGTCGCAAAAAAAATCAGAACTCCAAAATAGATTATTTTTTTGCCATGACTTCCACGAATGTCGTTCCCTAATGAAACTTGGCAAGCACTTAGAACATTTATCGTTCTTTGCCAGCATATTTTTTTGAATTTTTTAGAGTTTACTATTCATGGTGGTATCAAAAGAGCTAAAACTCGGATGTGCACTTTCCAGCACTTTTTTCATGAATGCAAATGACACTCACATATAGGTGATGTTTTCCTGAACATTTTGGTATGTTATTTGCATTTTTCTGATTTAGTATGAATTAGTTATGAAGTTTTCAAACTGACGGTCAAACGGTCAAAGGGCAAAATCATAAGAGGAGCAAAGTGACTTGGACAGAACCAGTGACTTTTGGGAATTAGGGGTAAACCAGACAAGTGGGACACAATTAGGGCATAAGTCTAATTATCCCCAAAAAAAAAAGAATACAACGCTTTGATATGTCATTTATTGCATGCAGTCACCGACCCAGGAGCTCTCCCCAATCACGTGCATGGACGCCTGCTCACAGATCGCCCACATTATTGATGCTTGGCGCATATCCCATCATGCAGTTTCAGCTTGCAATTAATTTTGATAGAAAACGCTATGCATGCATCTTGCTGAGGGACGTGGTTTAGATGCCTTCAAGTTATATATTTAGCGCTTTTAGATATAGCTTAACGCCACTCATAGTGGCGAGTATCATATACGTATCATGCATATGATACTAGTATATAATACTACCTTCATAGTGCATAGTATTATAGAGTAGTATTATAGATAACCTTATTTATGATCATGCATGACACAAAATAGCATAACATTTAACATGATAAGGTATCCATCTATGTTAATATAACCCTCTCTCTTTCTTCTTTAATTCTCTGTCACATCATCATATTTGCTATTCAGGAGTGCATGATACCGGCTATGATACCCCCACTATGGCCAGCCTAAGATACACTGGGGCACAAAGGACTGTTCTAATAGTGACACACAGTCATAGATCTTCTTTATTTTCATATTTTGAGTGAACAATGAGTGAATGTACTCCATGAAAAGTCTATAAATATGGCATGTCATGTATGCTTCTTGAAGCCCAAATACAAGAAAGGAGAATAAGAAAAAGTTTGTGCCTGAGTATGGAGGGGAAAACTATTCTGCTTTGCCTTATAGTGCTTGTGTTGCTAGGAAATTCCATTCACGCTCGTAAGAAGTCGATCTTCCTGTTCCTATATATGTGTTTCCTTTTTCCTCCCAACCAGAGTAGAACAAATCTTCATGAATATTGTCAACTCAACTTCACGAGTTTCTTTGGACCCTTTCAATTTGGTATTGTTTCACTGATGTATGTATGTTGTCTACAGAGCGTTGCCAAACGCACGATGAATCAGCCCCCCTGTGAACTAATTTTCATTGCCGGAATTACTGCCAGAATGAGTGGAACCATGTCAAGGAAGCCTACTGCACCCACAAGTCTATTTTTCGCCGTCATTGCATATGTGTTGTTTGTGACTAGACTTGCACTCTAGCATCATGTCAAACAATTGATAATGATGTCCAGTAATAAATCTTCTCTTGACATGCGTGGAAGAACCTTGATCGCCAATTTTAGGTGTTCTGTTTGATTTGATTTTGTCGTACATAATCTTAGATTTAGTGGTTTTGTGTTTGCTAGTCCTAGCGGTTAGTAAGTTCGGAAATAACCATATGAAACATAAACCAAGCTCATTGTACCTGCAATCTTAGCCGTGAAGGTCCAAGGACATGGTTATCTGGTAGCCGACGCCACCACTTATTTTCATACGATGAATCATGCATTCCACGGAGAAAGATATTTTTTTTTGACAAGGAGTAAATACAGAGCTGAACTCAGGTAGTTACTGGTGCAATTCCTCATATGCATGATGTGAATAAACTGTTGCAAATAGCCCACATAACAATTATGCCTTGTATTCGTGGACCTTGGCCTAGTACGACCGGAAGTCATGGTGGATCCTCTTGTTAAGGAGGGTGTCTTATCTGTATGGCCGCCTTTGATCCTTGAGTCATTCCTCGATGACGCCCAGGATCTCCTCCACACAGTCGCGCCGGAGGTAGAAGGGCGTCTCTATGGCAAGGATCTAACTCGCATAGTCGTCTGGAAGTTGTAAATTACTTATTGTCGGATTCGGAGGACGTTCGTATGGACATTTGGGCGAAGTTAGCCTCGTTCTCGACCTATATACTCGTACACAGAGAGAGGGAGGGAGAGAGAGATAGGTAAACCAAACTCCATTACAGGCCGCACTAGGCTCCAACTGGGCTAGCTATCCCACCTAGCTCTCCTTCTTCTCTTCTCTACTACTAATAAACAATCAAACTAATTCTTTTTTAAAGCCACACAACAGATGTACACAGCTTAATTGTCATCGTACCATTAGACCCGCTAAACTTAATCTAATAGCCAGCCTTAATCTAATCTATTCTTCGGTGTGCATTTAGTATTTTACGTTGGCTGAACATGCTTCACAGCAGAGGAATAGGAATCTCCGCCCCCCACCTATGCAATCCCTAGTTCCCTACAATCACGCAGAGGGCAGGAAAAAAAAGGAAAGTGATCTCAAGCGGATCCCCTCGCTTGCTAACTGCAAGGCCGCGACCCACGCTGCCGCCTGATCCTCCTCCACCACCGAAGCCATCGCAGAACCGATGAATGCGCCGGCAGCACCTCCCATCCCCTCTTATCATCTCCCGTCTTCTCATCTTCCCTATCCCTACCCAGAATGAGACCTCGCAAGCCGCCGGATTGGAGGAGAGGAAAATTTGGTATATTGCCGCAGAATCGGTGCATTGCGCCTCCCTTACAAATCCTAAATTCTACTTTTGATCTAGACTTGCTACCTACTGGACTTGCTCGGCGTCGCGGCCGACAAGGACGTCTACATCTCCCTCCTCAGGGACTCCGCTGACATCAAGGTCGCCGCCGTGCACACCCACATCATCGCCACAGGTGTTGCGCCTGGTCTCCCCTCGCCGCTGCTCGCCTACGAGAGGTGCTCGACGGAAAATTCCCTTTAAGGACGGCATCACGTGGGCGACCATGGTGTCTGCATCCCGCCATTTCGTGCCCTCCATATGCCTGGGTATGTTGGATTTGAGGCACTTGGCTTTGATCTTTCCGAGAACAGCACAACTGCATGCTAAGCAAGCTACTGATTGATTTTACCGCGTAGACATTGGCCTGAACCTTCTGGACGGCTACATAAGCAAGCACTTAGGCAGCTGGATGGATTCCGGGCGCACAGCTTGCCGTGAACCTTGTACGTCTTGGCTTGTCCTACCTTGCTTGGCTGGATTGATTCACTATTTATTTTTTCAATTTGGATTTAAAGGCTAATGGAATGTTTGCATCTGGTGTTGTCGATTTTGCATAAATTGCTGCTCCTACAGGTAGCAAACCAATCATTTGATATTTGACGGACAGCAGTCAGCGGGCGCTTTGAGGAAGCATTGGAGCTGGCAAATAAAAGAATGCTTTAGGTATACCTATTTACACTTTTCAATTGGTTTGGTGCCATTCATATGTGATTTTGACGAAAAAGGGTTTCCCCCCGCTTTATATTATAAAGCATACCACCAAGCATCCAACAACAAGGTTCAAGTACAAGGAGACATAAAAAGCATGCTGGGGGCACAGCAAAACAAACCCCAAAAGAGAACGCGAAGGCGCTAATCTGGCTCAGGAGGAGGCGGAGGGAGGGGCGGGGGAGGAGTGAAGGAAGCCGCCGAAGCACGAAGACCCGCCATGATGCTGTCGATGACGGCTCGATCGCTCCGCTTGCTAAGCGGACTCCAAAGCTGCAAGAAGCCACACATTTTGTAGATCACATCAGTCACGCGTGCTGGAATCACTCGTTCGACGACTAATTTATTGCGGGCGCACCAAAGTGACCAAGCAAGGGTGCCTAGTGCGACCCAAATGGGGGCGCGCCTAGGCCCGGGAAGCCGGAGGGCCTCCCTGAACAAATCCGGGGTGTTGTCATGGCACCATGAGCCTCCAACTACCTCCCGGAAGCAACTCCATAGAAACTGCGCCGCCGGGCACCGGAAGAAGATGTGGTTGCAGTCTTCTGGAACCAAACAGATGGGGCAAAGACCATCCCCGGGTCCATTACGCTTACGGACCTCAGTGCCCGATGGGTGGCGTCCTCTAACCCATTGCCATAGGAATATACGGATCTTTAGGGGGAGTTTGATCTCCCAGAGCATCGTGAGCTCCACTGGACCAGGTGTAGGCAAAATCGCCTGGTACAGGGATCTAGTCGAGAATCTACCACTTGGCTCGAGGTACCAGGAGAGCGAGTCCGGTTCCAAGGAAGGAGGGTGCAGGGCAATGCATTCTAGTAACTCATCCCATTGCACAAGTTCGAGCGCCCCGAAGGTGCGACGAAAGGCAATCGCTCCAAGGTTCTCTAATGCCGCAGCCACAGAGATCTGCGGACTAACACAGATAGAGAATAGTGCGTAAAAACGCTCTGCAAAAGGGCGGGGTCCCGCCCATCGGTCCAACCAAAAAAGGGTGGCCGATCCAGAGCCAATCTGGATGGAAGTCCCAATGCGTAGGACCGGAAGAAGAGAGATCACCGATTGCCAGAATTGGGATCCTCCAGATCTAGAGGCAAACGTAAGTGGTTGCCCACGAAGGTACTTCCTACGAACAATCTGAAGCCACAGGCCAACCTCATCCGTTTGGATCCGCCAAAGCCATTTAGACAGGAGGGCAATGTTCATACGCTTGGAGGAGATGACTCCCAAGCCTCCCTGGTCCTTAGGCTTGCAGATCTCAGACCATTTGACCATGTGGTACTTCTGCTTATTGTTCTCTCCCGCCCAGAAGAAGCGGGAGAGCAATTTGGTAATCTCCTGATGGAGGGATTCATGAAGGCTATAGAATCCCATTAAGTACATCAGTAAGCTAATAAGGGAGGAGTTCATCAGAATCACTCGAGTGGCTTTAGAAAGCCATCTCCCTTGCCAAGGCTGCATTCTAGGCTGGAGCTTGGCGACTAGTGGGAGAAAATCCTTTTCCAGGAGACGTGCATCGCTCAGGGGCACGCCAAGATAAGTTGTTGGGAAGGAGCCCAAGCGGCAATTCAGACGGTTAGCAATCCGCTGGGCCTCCCTCGGGGAATATCCCATGACCATTACCTCGCTCTTGGCAAAGTTTATTTTGAGGCCCGACATCTCCTGAAAGCAGAGGAGAAGGAATTTAAGGTTCTGGATATCTTCATCGGAGCCCTCGACCATCATGATGGTGTCATCCGCGTACTGGAGGTGAGTCAGGCCTCCAGGTGTCACTAGGTGAGGACAAATCCCCCTAATGTGACCCGCCTGCTTGGCCAAATCCAGAATCAAGCGAGCACATCAACCACAAGGTTGAACAGGAATGGGGAGATCGGGTCACCCTGTCGGACCCCTTGACCAGTCGAGAAGTATGGGCCAACCTCCCCATTGATGTTAACCACCGTCCGGCCACTCGTAACCAATTGCATTACTCGTGCTACCCAGTGGGGGTCAAAGCCACGTTTAGCAACACTTCCCGAAGGAAGGACCAATGCACCGTGTCATAGGCCTTATGGAAATCGATCTTGAAGAAGACCGCACGAAGGTGCTTTCTCTTAACCTCATGGATAATCTCATGAAGAACAAGAACCCCATCCAAGATAAATCTTCCTTTCGTGAAGGCCGACTGGTTCGGATGATGAATCCTTGGGGCAATAAGGGCCGCCCTAGAGGCGTACCCTTTAGAGAGGATCCGAAAAAGAACATTCAGGACTGTGATAGGGCGGAATTGTCGGATGTCCGCCGCACCCGGTACCTTGGGGATCGAGATATAATCCCGTAATTAAGCCGGGACATATCTAAGGTACCCATAGAGAACTCGCTAAATAGGTCAAGGATGATATCCTTGACCATCGGCCAGAACGCCTGGAAAAAACGGTCCGGCAGGCCATCGAGGCCAGGGGCCGACGCCGGGTTCATAGCGTTAACAATAGCCTCCACTTTGGCAGCATCGAAGGGGGCTAGCAGGATTGCGTTCTTGGCGGTGGAAACCTGTTGGTCACGTGACCAGAAATGATCAGCGAGGGCGACACCATTCCGTTGTCGGCCCTGAAATAGAGACTTGTAAAAGTCGTCAACTAGCAGGCGGATAGCCTGAGGGTCCTGGAACAACTGTCCTCCCTCCCAGAGGAGGGGGATGGAGCAACGTCGCCTCCGGCCATTGGCGATGGCCTGAAAGTAGGCAGTGTTGGCATCCCCAAAAAGCACCCAGTTAATGGCGCCGCGCTGGCGCCAGAACTCCTCTTCCTTGGAGTATATCTCCATAAGGGAGTCCTCCAAGCAGTATCTGTGCATCCATTCCTTCGCGGAGATCCGGTGATGTCGGCACGAAGGTCAAGGGTCCGGATCTCCTCAAGGAGGGCCGCCTTCTGCACCCGCAGATCGCGCCCCATGTTCGCTCCCCATCCCTTCATGAACTGTCGGGACCGCTTGGATAAGTGGTGCCATTCATCAAGAATAGACAATCTGTCTATGGGGCTCAGCTTGAGCTGAGACCAGTGCTCTTGGACCGCGGCCCTAAAGTTCGGATGTCGGAGCCAGAAGTTCTCAAAGCGGAACCGCGGGGGAGGGCGCGATCGGTCATCCATAGAAGCTAGGAGGAGAGGGACGTGGTCAGACCCAATACGGGTAATGGCCTGAAGAGAGGCCAGAGGGAACCGAAGTTCCCAGTCCGGGGAAATAAACACCCGGTCAAGCACGCTAAGGGTCGGGGCGACCTGACGGTTAGTCCAGGTATACCGTGCTCCGACCCTGTCTAACTCCCGGAGACCCAAATCCGCGACCCAGTCATTGAAGCGACGCATCTCAGCTCGGTCTACCCGAGCATTATTCTTCTCCTCCATAGAACGAAGTAGGTTGAAGTCGCCTCCAACCACAACCGGGAGGGTCGCAGAGGAGATCTTGGCATGGAGCTCAGCCAGGAAGGCGGCGGAACGACTATGGTCGGCCGGGCCATAGACCACGATGATCTCCCATTTGAAGTTTACAGCACGTTCCGAGACTTCCATACTAACAAAGTGGGATCCACGGTCCATGGAGCCCACTTCAAAGGTGGCATCCTTCACACCTAGAAGGATGCCACCGGAGTGACCCGACACCCCACTCGACGGCAACCAGTGCCAGGCGAAGAGATGTCGACTGAGGCGCTCAAGTTCCACTAGAGAAATCAGTGCGCATTGTTTCTTGAATCGCCACCACATCAATAGCTTCCTCACACATGTACTCTATGAGCTGCCTGCGGCGGCCATCGTGACCGAAGCCCCGCAGGTTCCAAAAAGAGCACGCATGATCACTCGCCTAATGGGTCCTCCCTGGACCCAACAGTGGAGGCAGCACTAAGAGCCCGGCGGAGCTGAGCAGTGCGGGATCGAGTACGGCCATGAACCTCGCTAGGATCGGCCCCGGGAGGGGCGCGACCACGAGGGCGAGGTGTAAGGGGGGGGGCCTCGCGGTTGCTGCCATCTCACGGGCCCTAGTGGCCGCGAGATGGCCCTCCAGAATTTCTTTAGCCTGGAGGGACGCAAGCTGCTCAAGGGCCGGACCCTTCTCACCACGGAACACAATGGCCGAATCAGCCGCTACCTTGGCAAGGTGCCCAAGAGGGACCCTGGCAAGAGCGGAAAAAGATGCATCACCGAAATCATCGGAATCAGAGCAGGGGGCTTGGGAGGTAGACGGACCTGGATCAAGGTTGCGGATAGCAGCACGACGCGAAGCCTTCTCCACCGTGTTCAGGGATGCCCCAGGAAGACCCGAAGCCGCGCCAAGTCTGGCACTCTTCCGGCAGAGGAAGCCGGGGTCGAGGCCGAGCGAGGGCGGCCCCGGGACCTGGGCAGCCGGGCTGGTGGGGGACGGGGAGGAGCCACCGGGGACTCCGGAGGAGACGGCACCAGAGATCCTCCCGGTCTGGCATCGGAGACACCAACCGCGGGGAGGACGGGGGCCGGACCTCCATGCTGCCCCGGCTGACCTCGCTCTCCTCCTCCTCCGAGACAGACAGTGGAGGCAGGAAGGGTGGAGGAAGGGTAGCGCCAGGCGGAAGGGTGGCGGCCTCGTCGAGCATGGCCGCGATCGCGCGACATCCTCATAGTCGTCTGGAGGGACGGCATCGGAGGTGCCAAGGCCCGCACTGTGAGTGGTCGAGGGGTGAGAGGAGCCAACAGGGGGCCCATCATCCTCCGAGCCGGACGAGACGTCGTCAGAGGCTTCCGAGCGGGGGGAGCGGCGATGGGGGTCCCGAGGAGAGTCAAGGGCAGCAGCACCCCCACCAGACCCAGGGGCGGCATCGCCTCCCGCCTCCGGGTTGAGGGGATCAACGGAGTCCCACCCTCAACGGAGACGTGTAAATCGTAGCCGACATCATTGAAGAACATGCGGATCGTCGTCATGAGCTTGGAGGGATCGGGGGACTTGATCTGCAACCGCACCGCGGGGCCCTTGGGAAGAGATGCACCGTCCACCGCCACAAACTTGCCCAACAGGCGGGACAAGCCCCGGAGAATACCCTCGTCGCGGGCAGGCATCGGGAGCCCATGAATCTGCACCCAGACTGTGGACAAGGTGGCCACGGCGAGAGGATCCACCGAGGGGACCGAGATGCGAACTGAGAGCTGGTTGAGGGCGAGCGTGAGCCTGGCGCTGTGAGTGCCATACCGAAGGCTCACGGGGTCGGGGAAGATCACCGTGAACTCCCGGTCTGACATTGGAGTGACCTCCCAATCCCAGTCCGGGTTGAACAGGTGGCGAAGCTCGTCGGAGATGATGGTCGGGGACGCCGTCTTGCCATCCAAGATAGAGATGAGCGCGGACATGGGCGGTGCGGCGTGGGTCTCAGGAAGGTCCATCTGGAAGAAGCCCAGATCATCCAGCGCATACCCGAACAGCCCCAGGGCGCCAATGGGCTGGTGGTCGGGGCACAGTGCAGCGGGGTGGTCAGTCCGCGAGCAGTGGGAGCAGGCCAACGGCCGGGTACACTCGACCTGGCAGTGCCCGGTCACCCCGCAATTGAAGCAAGTGGCCGCCGACGCAGCAGGTGGGGGGCAGCCGCAGCAGGTGGGTGAGTGACTGAGGACGCCGGACCTCCAAGCTGAGATTGCACCCCGCGCCTCTTTTTCTTCTTGGTGAAAGCACGCGCTCGTTGCGGTTGCCGCCGTTGTTGGGGCCAGCCGGAGGAAATTGGGCTTGACGGCGAGGAGGATCGTAGCGCCGAGGAGGGGAGGCCTCGGACCGGCCAGACCGGGGTGGTGAGCGGGAACGGCGAGGGGACGGGCGGTCCCGGTCCCGGCCACGGCCACGCCATGCAGAGGGAGAACGGTCTCGGTGACGAGAAGGCGCCAGTCACCACCCTCGGAAGGCGCTGCCGCCTTGTCACGCACCAGCAGCGTCCCGAAGCTCGGCCTCCCGACGCGAGCCTTCAGGCGACGGGCGGGGTGCCACATCGCGGCCAGGCGCGTGGCGCTTTGGGCGCGGCTTGCCATCGCCGGCGTCGCGTGCCATGGCAGGCAGGGGGGCGGAGGCGGGAGGCGGGGTACGGGACCCGGCCGAAGGCGAGGTCGGAGCAGGGGAGGGCGCGGAGAGGAGGAGGGGTGGCGGCGGGGAGGATGCGGGACGGGGCAGGGGAGCTGGGCCAGCGGCCAGGAAAACCCTAGGGAGGGGGGCTGGGATGGGCCAGGCTCGGGGGGAGGCCCACGCGGTCCAAAAAAACCGGCCACCCGATGTGGGCCCAGGGAGGAAGGAGGCCCCCCGACGTGGGGCCCACACGGCCCACGTCGGCCCAGCCCAACACACGAGGGCGCGTGGAGGGAGGGAAGGGTTTCCCCCTGCGACCAGGGCGCCGCCGGCGCCGGAGGAGAACGAGGTGCAGCCGCACTTGGTCGTGATTCACTGACCAAGAATGGAAATATTCCTTGCTATTAGAAATTTCTATGGTGGTGCTTCTTTAGGTTCTACCTGAAGAATGTTCCAGTGCCAATAATCGGTTATACTTTGTAATGGTGATTTCTAATTTGGTCTAACTTTCTAACTATTAGCTACAGTTTACTTCAGTGGTAATGCAGGTATGCAAAGGAAGAATTACTGGCTATAGATGATTACTATGAGCGTATGAAATTGTGAGTTGTGTAGGTTTCTTAAGCTAGATGGGTTGTTCTAGCTTGTGATGGTTAAATGTTTTACGCAATAGCAGTACTAGATTAGTTGTTCTAGCTTCTTTAGGTTGTAGCAAATTGAAGGTAATTTGAAGATCGATCCCACAGCTGAGTATATTCCTTTTTTATTAACCCGCAACAGAGTGTGTATAGGAAAAATATACTTTTCTGAATTGTTAGCACTCGCTTTTCTTACTGTACTATATCAGGCTGTTCATGTTCAAATTCTTCAGCGTTTTGTACACATGAAAGGTACTTCTGTAAATCAATTTTTGAAATTGGCATCGATAAGATGCATATAGATGCATGTATCCTTCTAAAAAATTAACACAGATGCTTCATTTGTTTTGTGAGATCATTCCTTTTTCTTTTGGACAACTTTTGGAGATTTTAAGATAGCTTTTTCTGTGGGCAAGCTGGACCTGATACTCAAAGGACCTTAAGTTCTAACCAAAGATGACAATGTGGATGGTCACATTTCAAAGTGTTATTTTCTCAGACACATGTAAGTTTTGTCTCACTGTGTATTAAAAGAATGGGGAAAAGGTGAGAATCAGTATAAAGTGGGGATGGAGGATCATGCTTTCAAAGTTGGTCAGGTTTCACACTAATACTTATGCATGTGTTTGTGTGTATCATCTTTATAATGGGTGTGATGGATGTTGTAGGTTCATTGGTGACAACCAAGAGCATGCTCAAAAATGGCATTGTCTTGCTTCGTTTCTTCGCCTCAGCTAAAGTGCTTAATCTTGAGAAGATGAGAGATAATTGATAGAGTAGTCCTGACAAGTGCATTTGTCAAATTCTAGCCAACAGATTGAAAGCATGTCTACCTGAGTTTCAGTTCCATTCAATCTTCCTTTTCTTTTTGGATCCAAAGTAGAGGAGATCATGTGACTGGTTGTTGATTGCCCAGACACTATTTCCTCTACAAGAGTGTAAATGTTGTTGATGCTTGTTTCCAACATGCAAGGACATGAGCGAACACATTTTGTGTATCTATCTAAATCTCATATGCTATGAAGGTTTTCAAGTGCAGAGACGAAGCACCTTTCTGACTAAAAGAAATGGTTGTTGATTTTAGTTAAACTAGATGAATCCACACACGTTGTTGTGGGAATGTTTTTTGGTACACATTGTGTAAACTATCCAAATCATCACTTCGTTTTGTGTAAATGGTGAAATCATGCACTTGAAATAATTAACTTGTTACTCTAGGAATATTTTGCAAAATATTGTACTTGCCATCTTAGATGCAATCCTTGCATATTATACAGGTCACGTTTTCATTCATTCATTTGCACGAATAGCACATATTGCATTATTTTAGAGCTACAGATGTTTATAATAATATAATGTGTGTTAGTGTTAACGTGCGTTGCACGTGCAAGCTTACTAGTCCTCCCTAAAATATCTTTCCACTGTTAGCCGCCATCAAAATTTGTGCTTAATTGCTTCGTGGACATTCCAAAACTAAAGCGACATGTTTTTTTTTGTGATTTCTACTATGTTTCATTGTTCGAACAGAGGCGTCAAAGATGTCGATGGGAGTACTCATCGCATTTAAATAAGCCATTATGGCCCATTTTCCTGTTATGAGTGTGGCTTCCTAATAATTTACCTTCTCCTATTTCTCATACTACTTTTTTGAAGGGCGTTGCTATGCATTAGCCGGCTAAAAACCCTCCAAAATTTCATGTTTCCTTGTCATCCGGCCGGCTTCAACTAAATCATGATCTTCAACCATCTAATCCATGTAACAGAAAAAACACACACAATGTAACATGTGTTTGGTGTGTTTGCACTATTGTTGCAATCGATTTTGAGATAAAATGTAGGAAACTTTCTCAACATTTGTAATACTTGCACACTAAAAAAACTTTGGTATTTACGATGTCCACTGACACGTGATGGACTTCCCAGTAAATGGTTTGTAGAAGCAGTAGTGATAGTTTTTCTTTGTGAGGAAAACTTCCGATGTATTCATCAATTGTCAAGGTTGTACAAAGAACACTAGGAGTAAAAAATTACATCGAGTCCATGGACCACCTAGCGACGAATACAAGCACTGGAGCGAGCCGAAGGCGCGCCGCTGTCATCGCCCCTCCCTCATCGGAGCCGGGCAAACCTTGTTATAGTAGACAGTCGGGAAGTTGTCATGCTAAGGCCCCATAGGACTAGCGCACCAGAACACAACGTTGTCGATGAAGTGACGCGTAGATCATAAGTGTCCAACTTGTAGACACACGAACAAAGACAAACGAAGAACGGATCCATGTGAATCCACCGAAGACAAACCGACCGAATCCCATGAGATCCCCCGGAGACAAACCTACGCACACCCTTTGATGACGCTAGAAACACCACCAGGGCAAGGGCTAGGCGGGGAGAACCCTATCCCATCTTCAGAGAGTCGCCACCATCTCACATCTCTAAGCAGCACAAAAACCGTAACAAAACTTTAAAGAACACATAAAACAGAGCCCTCCCACCGGCAAGGACCGAGATCCACCATGCCTTCATGGCCCTAGACCACAGAAGATGAGGTAGAACACCGGCGGCACTGACGGGAGGCACGAGAGACTCCAGGCGGCTGGGTGCCTTGGGCAGTAAGGGGTATGCGGCTGGGATAGTACTAGTGATGGTTTACCGAGCCCTTCTCTGGAATTGGATCTCCAAATGGGTATTCTACATAAGTGTCACATTGTAACAACAATTTTGGGTGAGTGTGATGTTCTAGACGGCACATGGTTCTATGCAAGTGAGTTGTTGGTGGGGGTGACTGCTTAGTAATTGAACACCGCATGAAAAATGAACTCAAATGATAGGCTATTAATAGTTTGATCAGATCACATATATTCAATGTGCATAATTAATTTGGAATATCTCCCAAATTTATATCGACATAGACATAGACAAATATAATCACATTAAATGGATACAATCATAGAAATGAGAACTAGTTTGTACAAACGAGGGTAGTCACAATGCTATATTGTGTAGTACTCCTACATATTAGCTATGCCACCTACAAAAAAATCTAATGTGGCACACCATTGAAGAGGAAAGAGAGAGCAACATTATCTTCATCTAGATATAGATCTTAGCACAAAATTCAAGACATCTCAAAAAATTATCTCGCAAAAGATATTAAATGAGACTTGTTTTAGAGACAACACTAAGATATATTCCCTTCGTCTGGGTTTATTAGGCCGCCTCTTATATAGATCTTAGTGCATTGGGGCTGCTATATCAAAACATATATTTAATGCTAGAAGATGTAGCTTAAGCCATAGTGCACTAGGACTGCCCTGACAATGATACGGTCAGAGATCTTGTTGATCTTATTTGAGTGAACTAGCAGAAATGTTCTCTATAATAAGTCTATAAATATAGCACGTCATGTATGCTTCTTGAAGCCCAAACACTAGAAAGGAGAACAAGAAGTTTGTGCCTGATCCTATGGAGAGGAAAACTATTATGATTTGCCTTATGGTGCTTATGCTGCTAGGAAATTGCATTCACGCTGGTATGAAATTGATTTCCCTATACCTATGTATGTGTTTCCTTTTAACTTCCAACTAGAGTAGAACAAGTTATCAGGAATATTGTCAATTCAACTGCATGAGTCTCTTTGGACCCTTTCAGTCTGGAATTGTTTCACTGATGTATGTATGTTGTCCACAGAGCATTGCGAAACACTCGATGTACCGGATGTCCCTCTTTGCAAAATGATTTGTGGGTACTGGTGCGGGGGCACTCGGAAGCACGTCAAGAAAGCCTACTGCATCGGCAAGTCTCTTATTCACAGTCACTGCGTTTGTGTCATTTGTCACTAGAGTTGCACTCTAGCATCATGTCAAAAAATGGATATTGATGTGCAATAATAAAATCTTGTGCGACATGCATGCGAGGACATTGGTCACCAGTTCTGGGTGTTCTGTTTGATTTGATTTTGTCGTGCGTGTAATCTCAGATTTAGTGGTTTTGTGTTTGCCTGGCCTGGCGTTAGTAAGTTTGTAAATAACCATATACAACATGAACCAAGCTTACTGTACTTGCAGTCTTTGCCGGAGAGGTAGGAGGCTTCTCCTCTGTCAGCATGCCCAGGATGTAACTCACCTACTCGTGCTTCTTGCCGGATTCGGGGGCTCGCTGGACGTTCTCTATGGATCGTCGTGTCCAACAACGGTAAGTTTGAGTTAAACTTATACACCCAACACATGTGCATATACATATGCAACAAAGCAAGGCAGAGCAGCATATAAGGAACGAACAATTGCCTTTTCTTACACTAAACATGTCATGTGATATACCGCCGTTACACTAAAATAGTTCAGTTCTGCACAAAATGGCAGAGAAAACAGATATGGTACAACATCTCAGCCAGCCTCTCACTTTGTTGTGAGACTCGGGTGGTGTGTGTGTGTGTGAACCTACTTTGGTTGTATGTCTTGTGGCGGTTTGCTTTATTTATAAAGCGGGGTGAAAGCCTTTTTCGGTAATGTAATCCGGTGTATTGCAAAACCCATGCCAGCTAGCCACTGAGGGTTCAAGTGATGTTTGCAGCCCTATCCTGCCAGCCCTAGCAGCGCGTCCATGTAAGGGCATCATCGCATCAGGGGTTACACGGAATAACCAGTCAGCCGAAGGCTACATCTGAATGGTGGCCAGGGGAGAGGGGAACGGGTAAAGATGTCGGCGCCCCGCATGAGATTACACCTTGATGCGACATGATGCTTGCACTTTGGGTTCCCCATCTGCAGGGCTTCATTCACAATAGAAAACTCTTTCGGCAGGGAAGATCAGACAGATACATGCTGATGCACAACATTTCTAACACTCTGGAACCGATTACCCCAGCGCCTATAACCTGCAACCAGTACAAAAGGGAAGTTAGATAATGCCATTTCACATCACACACATCGAATGAGGGCCATGTTTACTGAGCCCTTCTCTGCAACCGGATCTTCAAAAGGGGTACTCCACAGTAGTGTCACATCGATCGTAGCAACAATTAGGTGGGTCTGATGTTCTAGACCACACAATGTTCTATACAAGTGAGTTGTTGGTGGGGTGCCCGCCTAGTAATTGAATAGGACATGAAAAACTAACTCAAATGAGATAGCATATTTAATACTAGGTTAGATCAGATCACATATGTTCAATGTGCACAATTAATTTTGAGTAGGTCCCAAATTTACATCGGCATAGATATAGACCAATACAATCACATGGATACAATCATAAAAAGAGAACCAGTTTGTACAAATGAGGGAAGTTACAATGCTAGATTGTGTACTATATCTCATAGAAGACACTAAATGAGGGTTGTATTAGATACAACACTAAGATATAGGAAATCCAATTCGGCGCTTGGGAGCATATGCTCCTGCCCATCAAAAATATTTTTGGCAGACATCCAAAAAATTGAAAAAAATAGATGTATCATTGTCACACTAAAATGACACATGCAAATTTTTAGGAGGAAAGATTAAGTATTTTGGTCTGTGCCAAAAAAAAATTGAACGACAAATGTTACACTTATTTTTGTTTTTTTCACCGACAAAGCATCGTCATCCCGTTTCGCATGAAAATTATCAAGCACAGTTATTACATTAACAAGAACATTTACAAAAAAGTCAAAAATTTTAAATTTTATTTACTACTCCCTCCGTCCGAATTTACTCATCGCATAAATGAATGAAAGTGGATGTATTTAGAATTAAAATACATCTAGATACATTCATTTCTCCGACAAGAATTTCCGGACGGAGGGAGTATTTATTTTGAATTTACTGATCATTAGGGAGCATATATGCACCCCCAGAGCCAAAATGGCCCTCCTGATATAGGGTCGTATTTTTAATGCTATTAGATTTAGATAGTTTTTTTTGAACATTACTAGATGCTATTAGATTTAGATAGTAGTATAGCTTAAGATATAGTACACTGAGACTACCTTGACAAATATATGATCAAAGATCGTTGTATATCCTATTTGAGTGAACAAGCAGTAAATGTTCTCTATAACAAGTTTATAAATATAGCACGTCATGTATGCTTCTTGAACCCCAAGTAGTAGAAAGGAGAACAAGAGGAAGTTTGTGCCTGATCTTATGGAGGGGAAACCTATTCAGCTTTGCCTTATGGTGCTTCTGCTACTAGGAAATTCCACTCACGCTGGTACAAAATTGATCTCTCTATTCCTATATATGTGTTTCCTTTGAACTTCCAACTGGAGTAGAACGAGTCGTCATGAATATTGTTAATTCAACTGCATGAATTTCTTTGGACCCTTTCAGTTTGGAATTGTTTTACTGATCTATGTATGTTGTCTACAGAGCATTGCCAAACACACAGTGTACCGACCATTCTGTGCCCAACAATAAAATGCCAGGTTTGGTGCAAGAATGTGTGGAAGCACGTCAAGGAAGCCTACTGCACCGGCAAGCCTCCTTTTGACAGTCGCTGCGTTTGCGTCGTTTGTGACTGAGTTGCACTCTAGCATCATTGTCAAATAATGGACATTGATTTCCAGTAATAAAATCCCGTGCGACATGCATGCAAGGACACTGGTCACGGGTGTTATGTTTGATTTGATTTTGACGTGCGCAATTTTAGATTTAGTGATTTTGTGTTTGCCTGTCCTGGCGGTTAGTAAGAAAATCTCTAACGGACCCCCTTATATCGCGTAGAACTGCAAAATAGCCGCCAGTTTACAGTTTTGCACGGAAAAAATGACCTGAGCAGACACCTTATACACCCGCAATCCTCTTAAAAAAATTGAGGGATGCGGTAAATTGTCCTCCTGACCCGCGAAAACACAGGTTTTTCCCCGCCCCGTCGGTGCCCTGTATCATGGAAAAGCAGTTAACAGGAGGGACATTTTCGCCCGCGCGCGTTCCCCTCCCCCATTCTGCAGCCACTCGTCGCCTTTGGTTCCAGCCATATCCGCCGGCGAAAACACACCGTCGGGCCGCTACAGACCCGGGTCCACAACACCCATTCGCCCACCACCACCGAAAACACACCGCCGGCGGAAATTGAAGACTCAAACACACACCACCAGCTTCAGCACGATCTCATTGTGCACAATTGGCAAAGGCATGGGCAGCAATAAAACCAACCATTTTTACATTTATTTAATTTAACTCATGTGTGATTTGTATCATTGTTGTATGCGGAACAATTATTGTATTGAATTATAGGTTTAATTCTTAGATTTTAATAATTATTGTAATTTGGGTGATTGTTGTATTGTAATATTCAGATTTTAATTTATATTGATTTCATATTTCTATGTATACACATGTATCAAGTTGAGAAAAAACCATGTGTTTTGAGGGCTGGCGTAGGGTGCGGCCAAACAAAGCAGCCTGCGCCAGCACTCAAAACACGTTTTCTCCAACCCTTATACTCACTTTAAAAGTCCGCACAATAAGGGGTCTATTGGAGATGCTCTAATTTCAAAAATAACAAGATGCACCATAAACCAAGCTTATTGTGCTTGTAGTCATCGCCGGGGAACCGAAGGCTTCTCCTCTATCAGCATGCCCGGGACGTAACTCACGGTCTCGTGCTCCTTGTCAGATTCACGGTCCTACAACGACGAGCTGCATTGTGCAGCGTTCTTACACTTATCCACACATCCACACAACACATGTGCATATACAAAAGAAAGAAGGCAGAGGTGCAAATAAGGAATGAAAAAATGCCATTTCTGTTACACTGAACATGTCACATGATATACATCGTCGTTACACCAAAATAGTCAGTTCTTCGCAAATGGCAGAGAAAACATGTATGGTATACTAACATCTCAGCCTCTCACTTCATGTAATCCAATCTAGTGCAAAACACACGCCAGCTACAAGTCTGCAACCCTACCCTGCGTGGCCATCGCACGAGTGTTCACCTAAGGGCATAGGGCGATACACAGAAGAACCAACGGCCACCAAGGAAGCGGTTAACCGTGAGGGGACGTTGCACTTTGGGTTCCCCGTCTGCAGGGTTTCATTCACAGCAGACAACTCTTTGAGCAGAGAAGATCAGACAGATGCATGCTGATGCACAACATTTCTAACACTCGGGAATCGATCAGCCCAGCACCTATAACCTGCAACCAGTACAAAAAGGGAAGTTAGATGATGGCGTTTCACATCACACACGTCGAATGAGGGCCACATTTTCTTCCTCTTCTTTTGTAAGATCTACAGGTTACTGTGTTTACCTGATGCAATGATCTGCTTTTGGTTAAGCTGTTCGCTATCGTCGTCAGGGATATCCTGTAGGACAAGAGTTAGAAAAAAGAAGCAAACGCACGAGGCAGGAGGAAAAAACTCACTACAGAGATGATGTCATGGTTACCTGATGCAAGCTTCTGACAATGAGGTCAGATAAACTCCCAAGGGTCTTGGGGTGAAAACCAGAGCAGCTCAAGAGAAACTCTTCTGATGTCAACTCCATCACCATCGTGCATAAGCTGGAGGCTTTCATGATGACTGATGAAGCATCTGTTGTTCCTATAAGCTCACAATTATCCATACTTGTTGATCAGCCCACATTCGAGAATAAGAGGGTTACAGGTCAGCTCGTGAAGAGAATCAACAGGAAAAATGGGTATCGATATTTAGCGTGATATTTAGGTATGGAGTAGTTCATCTCTCCTCGGCTAATCAATATCTCTACCAGAGATAGATCCTGGTATCCTGCTATAGGGGTACATGCAACAGATGCCAGATCTGCCAACATGCAGAGATTCAAGCAGCTATAAATTCTTGCCATGATCATGGTTGAGAAACCAGTGCAGAGTTTCAATCAAAATTGGTCCATATATGATCTGACATGTTTCTAAAATGGTGCTGGTTTACGACATTAATGGCACCATTTGATCGTCAGTGTTTGCAGTGATGTATATTTCTACTACTTAGACATCAAAACTACAACAGCTCATCTGTAAGAATTCGAAAAATGAGAAAATATAAACTTACCCAGCATCAATTTTCTGAAACTTTGCCAGGACAACCAATGTGTACTTTGACAACTATGCACAGACCAACAGAGGGAAGTAATTTCTGAAGTATGTCTGATTCCAGTTACAATGTTGAGTATATAACAAGATGCAGACATCCAGAGGCAATCATCTCTTTCCATTGTTAGCCGCCATCAAAATTTGTGCTTAATTGCTTCGTGAACATTCCAAAACAAAAGCGACATGTTGTTTGATTTTTGTGATTTCTACTATGTTTCATTGTTCGAACAGAGGCCTCAAACATGTCGGTGGGAGTACTCGTCACATTTAAATAAGCCATTATGGCCCATTTTCCTGTTATGAGTGAGTCTTCCTCATAATTTCTCTTCTCCTATTTCTCCTACTACTTTTTTGACGGGTGTCGCTGTGCATTAGCCGGCAAAAACCCCTCCAAAATTTCCTGCTTCCTTGTCATCTGGCCGGCCTGAAGTAAATCATGATCTTCAACCGTCTAATCCATGTAACAGAAAAAACCACACATGTAACATGTGTGTGGTGTGTTTGCACTATTGTTGCAATCTTCGCTTTTTGAGACAAAATGTAGGAATCTTTCACAACATTTGTAATACTCGAACACTAAAAACTTTGTATTTATGATGTCCACTGACACATGATGGACTTCCTAGTCAATGGTTTGCAGAAGTAGTAGTGATAGTTTTTCTTTGTGAGGAAAACTTCTGATCTATTCATCAATTGTCAAGGTAGTACAAAGAACACTAGAAGTAAAAGTTTACATTGAGGTCCATAAACCACCTAGCGATGAATACAAGCACTAGAGCGAGCCGAAGACGCGCCGCCGTCATCGCACATTCCTCATCAGAGTCGGGCAAACCTTGTTGTAGTAGACAGTCGGAAAGTCGTCATGCCAAGACACCATAGGACCAGGCAGGACACCAGAACAGCAACCACCCCCGGTGAAGTGACACGTAGATAAGAAGTGTCCAACTTGTAGACACACAAACAAAGAAGAACGAAGAACATATCCCCGTGGATCCACCGAAGAAAAACACCAACCAAATCCCATGAGATTTGCTGAAGACAAACCTACACACGCCCTTCGATGACACTAGAAACATCACCGAGGCAGGGGCTAGGCGGGGAGAACCCTATTCCATCTTCAGCGAGTCACCACCATCTTGCTTCTCTAATCAGGTCACAAACCCTAACAAAACTAAAAAAACACCTTAAACCAACCCTCCTGCCGGCAAGGACCGAGATCCACCACGCCTTCATGGCCCTAAGACGACAGGAGACGAGATAGATCGACGGCGGCGCCGGCGGGAGGCACAAGAGACCCTAGGCGGCTGGGTGCCTTGGGTACGACCAAGTGAAGGGGTGTGCGGCTCGGATAGTACTAGTGATGGTTTACCGAGCCCGTCTCTGGAACTGGATCTCCAAATGGGTTTTCTACATAAATGTCACATTGTAATGACAATTTAGGTGAGTGTGGTTCTATGCAAGTGGGTTGTTGGTGGAGGTGACCGCCTAGTAATTGAACACCGCATGAAAAACGAACTCAAATGATAGGCTATTAATAGTTTGATCAGATCACATATATTCAATGTGCATAATTAATTTAGAATATCTCCCAAATTTATATCGACATAGACATAGACAAATATAATCACAATAAATGGATACAATCATAAAAATGAGAACTAGTTTGTACAAACGAGGGCAGTCGCGATGCTATATTGTGTAGTACTCCTACATATTAGCCATGCCACCTACGCAAAAATCTAATGTGACACACCATTGAGAAGAAAGAGAGTGCAACATTATCTTAATCTAGTTATAGCTAGATCTTGTTGATCTTATTTGAGTGAATTAGCAGTAAATGTTCTCTATAATAAGTCTATAAATATAGCATGTCATGTTCTCTATAATAAGTCTATAAATATAGTACTAGAAAGGAGAACAAGAAGAAGTTTGTTGTGCCTGCCTTATGGAGAGGAAAACTATTCTGCTTTGCCTTATGGTGCTTATGATGCAAGGAAATTGCATTCACGCTGGTATCAAATTGATTTCCCTATACCTATGTATGTGTTTCCTTTTAACTTCCAACTGAAGTAGAATAAGTTATCAGGAATATTGCCAATTCAACTGCACGAATTTCTTTGGGCCCTTTCAGTCTGGAATTGTTTCACTGATGTATGTATGTTGTCTACAGAGCATTGCGAAACACTCGATGTACCGGATGTCCCTCTTTGCAAAATGGTTTGTGGGGGTGCGGGGGCACTCATAAGCACGTCAAGAAAGCCTACTGCACCGGCAAGTCTCTTATTCACAGTGACTGCGTTTGCGTCATTTGTCACTAGAGCTGCACTCTAGCATCATGTCAAAAAATGGACATTGATGTGCAATAATAAAATCTCATGCGACATGCATGCGAGGACATTGGTCACCAGTTCTGGGTGTCCTGTTTGATTTGATTTTGTCGTGCGCGTGATCTCAGATTTAGTGGTTTTGTGTTTGCCTGGCCTGACAAGTTTAGTAAGTTTGGAAATAACCATATACAACATGAACCAAGCTTACTATACTTGCAGTCTTTGCCGGTGAGGTAGAAGGCTTCTCCTCTGTCAGCATGCCCAGGATGTAACTCAGGTACTCGTGCTTTTGTCGGATTCGGGGGCTCGCTAGACATTCCCTATGGATCGTAGTATCCAACAACAAGTTTGAGTTAAACTTATACACACGACACATGTGCATATACATATGCAAGAAAGCAAGGCAGAGCAGCAAATAAGGAACGAACAATTGCCTTTTCTTACACTGATATATTGTCGTTACACTAAAATAGTTCAGTTGTACACAAAATGGCAGAGAAAACAAATATGGTACTATTGAATGTTGGGGAACGTAGTAATTTCAAAATTTCCTACGCACACGCAAGATCATGGTGATGTATAGCAACGAGAGGGGAGAGTGTTGTCTACGTACCCTCGTAGACCGAAGCGGAAGCGATCACAACGTAGAGGAAGTAGTCGTACGTTCTCCTCGCGATCCGACCGATCCCGGCGCCGTTACTCCGGCGCCCCCGAGTTCTTGACACACGTACAGCTCGATGACGTCCCTCGAACTCCGATCCAGCCGAGTGTTGGGGGAGAGTTCCGTCAGCACGACGGCGTGGTGACGATCTTGATGTTCTACCGGCGCAGAGCTTCGTCTAAGCTTCGCGACGATATGACCGAGGTGGAATATGGTGGAAGGGGGCACCGCACACGGCTAAGGAACGATCCGTAGATCAAACTTGTGTGTTCTAGGGTGCCCCTTGCCCCGTGATATAAAGGAGCACGGGGAGGGGCCGGCCGGCCAAGAGGAGGCGCCAGGAGTCCTACTCCTCCGGGAGTAGGATTCCCTCCAATCCTAGTTGGAATAGGATTCACCGGAGGGAAAGAGAGAGAGGGGCGGCCCACCTTTCCTAGTCCTAGTAGGACTAGGGAAGGGGAGGCGCGCGGCCACCTAGGGCTGGCCCTTTCTCCTTTCCACCAAGGCCCACTATGGCCCATATAGTTCCCGGGGGGTTCCGGTAACCTCCCGGTACTCCGGTTAATTCCCGATTTTACCCGGAACCATTCCGAACTCCAAATATAGGCTTCCAATATATCAATCTTTATGTCTCGACCATTTCGAGACTCCTCGTCATGTCCGTGATCAAATCCGGGACTCTGAACTTCTTCGGTACATCAAAATACAAAAACTCATAATATAACCGTCATCGAAACCTTAAGCGTGCAGACCCTACGGTTCGAGAACAATGTAGACATGACCGAGACACGTCTCCGGTCAATAACCAATAGCGGGACCTGGATGCCCATATTGGCTCCTACATATTCTACGAAGATCTTTATCGGTCAGACCGCATAACATCATACGTTGTTCCCTTTGTCATCGGTATGTTACTTGCCCGAGATTCGATCGTCGGTATCCAATACCTAGTTCAATCTCGTTACCGGCAAGTCTCTTTACTCGTTCCGTAATACATCATCTCACAGCTAACTCATTAGCTGTAATGCTTGCAAGGCTTCAGTGATGTGTATTACCGAGAGGGCCCAGAGATACCTCTCCGACAATCGGAGTGACAAAACCTAATCTCGAAATACGCCAACCCAACATCTGCCTTTGGAGACACCTGTAGTACTCCTTTATAATCACCCAGTTATGTTGTGACGTTTGGTAGCACCCAAAGTGTTCCTCCGGTAAACGGGAGTTGCATAATCCCATAGTTACAGGAACATGTATATGTCATGGATAAAAGCAGTAGCAACATACTAAACGATCGTGTGCTAAGCTAATGGAATGGGTCATGTCAATCAGATCATTCAACTAATGATGTGATCCCGTTAATCAAATAACAACTCTTTGTTCATGGTTAGGAAACATAACCATCTTTGATTAACAAGCTAGTCAAGTAGAGGCATACTAGTGACACTCTGTTTGTCTATATATTCACACATGTATTATGTTTCCGGTTAATACAATTCTAGCATGAATAATAAACATTTATCATGATATGAGGAAATATATAATAACTTTATTATTGCCTCTAGGGCATATTTCCTTCAGTCTCCCACTTGCACTAGAGTCAATAATCTAGATCACATCACCATGTGATTAACATCGATAGTTCACATCATCATGTGATTAACACCCATAGTTCATATCGCCATGTAACCAACACCCAAAGGGTTTACTAGATTCAGTAATCTAGTTCACATCGCTATGTGATTAACACCCAAAGAGTACTAAGGTGTGATCATGTTTTGCTTGTGAGAGAGTCTTAGTCAACGGGTCTTTCACATTCAGATCCGTTATGTATTTTGCAATTTTTCTATGTCTACAATGCTCTGCACGAAGCTACTCTAGCTAATTGCTCCCACTTTCAATATGTATCTAGATCGAGACTTAGAGTCATCGGATCGGTGTCAAAACTTGCATCGACGTAACCCTTTACGACGAACCTTTTGTCACTTCCATAATCGAGAAACATATCCTTATTCCACTAAGGATAATTTTGACCGATGTCCAGTGATCTACTCCTAGATCACTATTGTACTCCCTTGCCAAACTCAGTGCAGGGTATACAATAGATCTGGTATACAGCATGGCATACTTTATAGAACCTATGGCCAAGGCATAGGGAATGACTTTCATTCTCTTTCTATCTTCCGTCGTGGTCGGGTTTTGAGTCTTACTCAATTTCACACCTTGTAACACAGGCAAGAACTCTTTCTTTGACTGTTCCATTTTGAACTACTTCAAAATCTTGTCAAGGTATGTACTCATTGAAAAAACTTATCAAGCGTCTTGATCTATCTCTATAGATCTTAATGCTCAATATGCAAGCAGCTTCACCGAGGTCTTTCTTTGAAAAACTCCTTTTAAACACTCCTTTATGCTTTGCAGAATAATTCTACATTATTTCCGATCAACAATATGTCATTCACATATACTTATCGAAATGCTGTAGTGCTCCCACTCACTTTCTTGTAAATACTGGGCTTCTTTGCAAGTCTGTATAAACTATATGCTTTGATCAACTTATCAAAGCGTATATTCCAACTCCGAGATGCTTGCACCAGTCCATAGATGGATCGCTGGAGCTTGCACACTTTGTTAGCTCCCTTTGGATCGATAAAACCTTCTGGTTGCATCACATACAACTCTTCCTCCAGAAAACCATTCAGAATGCAGTTTTACATCCATTTGCCAAATTTCATAAATTGTGGCAATTGCTAACATGATTTGGACAGACTTAAGCATCGCTACAGTTGAGAAAATCTCATTGTAGTCAACACCTTGAACTTGTCAAAACCTTTTGCGACAAGTCGAGCTTTGTAGATAGTAACACTACTATCAACGTCCGTCTTCCTCTTGAAGATCCATTTATACAATATGGCTTGCCGATCATCGGCAAATCCATCAAAGTCCATACTTTGTTCTCATACATGGATCATATCTCAGATTTCATGGCCTTAAACCATTTTGCGGAATCTGGGCTCATCATCGCTTCCTCATAGTTCGTAGGTTTGTCATGGTCAAGTAACATGACCTCCGTAACAGGATTACCGTATCACTCAGTGCGGATCTCACTTTGTTTTACCTACGAGGTTCGGTAGTAACTTGATCTGAAGTTTTATGATCATCATCATTAACTTCCTCACTAATTGGTGTAGGTGTCACAGAACCAATTTCGTGATGAACTACTTTCCAATAAGGGAGCTAGTATTGTTACCTCATCAAGTTCTACTTTCCTCCCACTCACTTCTTTCGAGAGAAACTCCTTCTCTAGAAAGGATCCATCTTAAGCAACGAATATCTTGCCTTCGGATCTGTGATAGAAGGTGTACCCAACAATTTCCTTTGGGTATTCTATGAAGACGCACTTCTCCGATTTGGGTTCGAGCTTATCAGGATGAAACTTTTTCACATAAGCATCGCAACTCCAAACTTTAAGAAACGACAACTTGGGTTTCTTGCTAAACCACAGTTCATATAGTGTCGTCTCAACGGATTTAGATGGTGCCTAATTTAACGTGAATGCAGCTGTCTCTAATGCATGATCCCAAAACGATATTGGTAAATCAGTAAGAAACATCATAGATTGTACTATATCCAATATAGTATGGTTATGACGTTCGGACACACCATTATGATGTGGTGTTCCAGGTGGCATGAATTTGTGAAACTATTCCACATTGTTTTAATTGAAGACCAAACTCGTAACTCTAATATTTGTCTCCGCGATCAGATCGTAGAAACCTTATTTTCTTGTCACGATGATTTTTCCACTTCACTCTGAAATTCTTTGAACCTTTCAACTATTTCAGACTTATGTTTCATCAAGTAGATATACCCATATCTGCTCAAATCATCTGTGAAGGTCAGAAAATAACGATACTCGCCATGAGCCTTAACACTCATTGGATCGCATACATCGGATGTATTATTTCCAATAAGTCGGTTGCTCGCTCCTTTGTTCGGAGAACGGAGTCTTAGTCATCTTGCCCATGAGGCATGGTTCGCAAGCATCAAGTGATTCATAATCAAGTAATTCCAAAATCCCATCAGCATGGAGTTTCTTCATGCGCTTTACACCAATATGACATAAACGGTAGTGCCACAAATAAGTTGCACTATCATTATTAACTTTGCATATTTTGGTTTCAATATTATGAATATGTGTATCACTACGATCAAGATCCAATGAACCATTTTCATTGGGTGTGTAACCATATAAGGTTTTATTCATGTAAACAGAACAACAGTTTATTCTCTTACTTAAATGAATAACCGTATTGCAATAAACACGATCAAATCATATTCATGCTCAACGCAAACACCAAATAACATTTATTTAGGTTCAACACTAATCCCGAAAGTATAGGGAGTGTGCGATGATGATCATATCTGTCGTGGATTTGTCACGGCAGATGTCCTAGCATAAGGACTTAGTCGTGGAGCCATCGCTACGGGTTTACTTGCAGGGGTTAAAGCGGACACAAAGACACGAGGGTTTATACTAGTTCGGCCCCTTTGATGAAGGTAAAAGCCTACGTCTAGTTGTGATGGAATTGATGTGGTCTCGATGGCTAGGGAGCAAATAAGCTTCGCCTAGGCTCGAGTTGTGGTTGTCTCTCTTTGAACCGCCGCCGGGTCGTCCCCTTATATACACGGGTGACGCCCGTCGGTTTGCAGAGTCCCAACCGGTTCATACTCGTATCCCGGTTGGTATCTCTCTATTCCTAACTTACAATACAAGCTATACATCAGGCCGGTTTACGGCTACAAGTTCTAAACCAACTACAGGCCTTGGGCCTTTCCATGATTACACTACTAGCGGAGTTAACCCGGCCCAAGCTTGGCCGGTTTACACCTAGTGGTAATATCCCCAACATTAGGCCCCAGATTGATTTGAACTGGTTCATGTCAATTCTTCAACGAACCTGCATCTTGGACATCTTCTTTGTTTAATAAACCGTCACGTCATCATTGCTTCTGATCACTGTAAACCGGCATGACATCGTTGCTTCTGGTCACTGTAAACCGGCATGACGTCATCTTGAAGTTTATCCTTTATAACGCCTTCTTTAATGACTGTCCCTGGATTCACGCACTTGACCTAGCTTTACTTCCTTATAAATAGGACCGAAGGGTCATTCTGTTTTCCCCTTCACTTCCTCTTCTTCTTCCTCGCGCCGCTGCCTTTGGAGCTCCGTCGTCGTCATCAACGTCTGCTTCGTCCTAGGCCGCTGCATCAACCTGTTCGGACCAGAACACTGCGGTCTTTCTCCGCGCCTCCTCCGTTTCCGGTAAATTTATTACCTTTCTTCAGTCTGTTCCCTCACCTTAGATCTGTTTCTAGGGTTCGAGCTTCATACCATGTTCCTCGTATATTTTCACCTTTCTAGCTCTTGAGCCATGCTATGAATCCCGTTCTGTACCAAACGATGACTCCTGTGTATCCGCTGCACTTTCTCATCTTAATCCCATAGATCTTCTGCATATACACTTTATGGTGCATTTCCTGTTTCTTCTTTACTTCCGCGATGCTTTTCCTGTTTTCTGAAAACCCGCGTTTGATCCGTAGTAAACATGAACTTTTGTGAAACCTGTTTCTGTCCACGACTTCAACTACCTTCAAAGCCAAGACTAGGCGGTTTAACTCACCATGGTAAAAAAAATGCTAAACCGGCACCGGCACCGGCATACCATTAGTCCCCTTGTTGAACCGCCACAACATATCTGAAATCATCTGATAACAAGTTGATTTATAGGAACCGCCTCCGGTTTATCATAATTTAAACCAATCACTCCGTAACAAGCAACTTCTTAAACCGGATCCTTCCTCTTTGTAGATCATATGATGGCCAAACAGGTGTACGAGTGCAACTGGGTTCCTTCCCGTGTCTCCGAGACACAGTTAAAAGAACTGGTATCGATCGGCGCTCTAGATGATCAACACACAATCCATTGGAGGGTTCCCGGAGAGGAGTGTCCTCCCACGCCTCAGGAAGGAGAGGTCGTAGTTTTCGCAGATCACCTGGCCCGGGGTTTCAAACCGCCCGGGTCAAAATTTTACCGGGATGTAATGGCCAATTTTCAACTCCGGCCCCAAGATATCGGCCCCAACTCTGTTACCAATCTGTGCCACTTCCAAGTGCTGTCCGAAGCATACCTGCAGGAGGAACCCTCTGTTGAGCTGTTCAGGGATCTCTTTCACCTAAACCGCCGCACCGAATTCACTGATGGCCCCAATACAGAGTTGGGCGGTATGGCTATCCAGAAGAGCAAGGAGATCACTTATCCCCACGTCAAACTCCATACTCATCCCAAAGAGTGGAACGCGACTTGGTTCTACTGCAAAGACACTTCTCCTGAAGGTGAAAATCCTTTGCCTGGTTTTCGTCCAGAGCGGCTCAGCAACACTCATCCCTTTCCGCAACGACTGACTGCCAAAGAAAGAAGCAAATACGCTCCACAATTATCCAAGCTTCGGGCCTTCATGGCCAACGGTTTGACTGGGATCGATCTGGCACGCTGCTGGTTATCTGGGGCATATTGCCTCTGAGCCGGCGCTCCGGTTTGATGTGCCAGTATACCGGCAGCGTCGATGACCCACTCCGACACACCAAACTGGAACTGTCTGAAAATGAAGTCACGGATTCCGTGAGGAAGATGCTGAATGAACCGGAGCACCTTTGTGCCCAAACCGGCTTGGCTCCTTACTGCACCTTTAACGCACCTCCTGCGGTAAGTCTCTGACTGTGTCATCATTAAATACTGCTATTACTTTCATACTTCCAACTCTTAGTTATTTCTGATGCAGGGGGATAATCCGTTTTGGAGCAAGAAACTCTCGCAGGACAAAGCGGACAAGGCTGGACGGCCAAGCCGGCCCAAAACGAAAGTTGTTAAGAAATCCGCCCACAAGAGGAAAACCACGGCCGTCGATCCGCCATCGATGATGATGTGGGTAATCCGGAACTTGATTCTCTTGGCTTGTTTTTTACACGTCTTATTGATGACGATGTTTGTCAGGATGACGCTGAGGCCAGCAACGTAGAATTTGCTGAGGTAACCATTCTTTCCTCCGATTCAACAAATTTGCCTTCACCGAAATTTCGCCGGGCAAACCGGAAAGTTAACTTTTCTCACCCCCTTGCTTACTTGGATCCCAAACTTCTTATGAAGACACAGCAGCATGAAGCTTGCCGCACAACCCGGCACAGCGGACAGGTAGTTACCTCTGCCGGTTTACCAAACAGCCCAGCTCGAAAGCGCCGCACCGAGGTTTCCAATCTTTTTATAACCTTGAATTCCAAAGCGGGTTTATTTCGTCAACCTCTTAATCCGTCCGACTCCGATTATCAGGTCACCTCCCATTCGTCCTCTGGCGAATCATCAGCTACTCAGCTACCACCGTTGAAGATAGCCGTCGGGTAAGTTCATACAGTCATATGCTTGTTGATTTCTTCTGTAATGCACACGCCTTGCTCCTGAATCTTTGCTTCTCAGAACTAAACCGAAACCCAGCAAAAAGGCTCGGCTGGACAAAACAGCTGAAGAAGCTGCCGCTTCAGATCATGAGCGGGCACCGGATCTTGAAAATGTTGCTTCTGAAGATATTCCAACTGATCCTCCGGTTCAAGAAGATGTTATTCCTGAGGAGAGACCTATGGATGTCTCAATGTCTGTTGATCCACCTGCTAGTAATATCCGGCCTGAAGAGCCTCACAGTCCTGCCAAAACAATTGTGCCCACACGATCCGTCGAATCGAAAGATGATGACGTGGTAATTACTGGAACAGGCCATTCTGAGCCGGGGAATGCTGCAACTCTAACCCGGCACACTGTGAAGGAGGACTCTTCCGCTTTTAACAAAAGGAAAATGGAATGTAGAGCTGGAAACTTATGCCGCTATGAGTGCCCAAGACCTTCATTCCGGATATCTGAACCGGCTTTACAGTAGCCGTGATTATGAAGCTGGCTTGGTGAAACTAATGAGAGACAAGTTTGAGGTAACGCTCCTTTCCTTATTACCGATATAGTAATCCTTGTAGCCCCCAAGGGCCGGTTTGCAATCTTTGATCAAACTGGTACTTGAGAATTTGCTTTGATAGACTTTTGCAATCTTCCCTCATAACCATCAGGGCCGGTTTAAGTATGTAAACCTAAACCGGTACTTCAAAAAATTCTTGTCGACACTGTAATAGAATCAAATAGCCATTAGCCCCCAAGTGCCGAGTTGAATACTCGTATTGAACTTGGGACTTTGCCATGTATTAGCAGTAGAAAAATTGAAGGTACATTAGCCCCCAAGTGTCAAGCATATAACTGTGTTGTATGATTGAGACTTTAACTTGAATTGTTGGCTGATCATATGCACAGGCTGAGGTGAAAATCAAGGATGATCGAATCGCCGATTTACAGGCTGTACTGAAAACCCAGCAGGCCGAGACAGACAAAGCCAAGAAGGAGCTAACCAGCGCCTTGACTGCTGCAGAACAGTTGAAGGAAAGTATGAAGAAGGAACAGGCGGTCTGGGCCACCGAAAAGGCCAACTTGCTCAAACGGGCCGAGAATGCTGAAGCTGCCCTTAAACCGGTGGTGGATGATCTGACAGCCGTGAAGTGGCAAGTGCATTCTATGACGGCAGCCATCTTCGGTAAGTTCCCTATTAATAAGTGCAATATGCTTTTCCTGCTGCACCAGTACTCCGATTTAAAATATCCTGTCATCATATGCAGGCACACGCGTTGGGCACTTGGGTAATGACGTACGGAAGAAACTGAAAGCTGTCTACACTTTAGTGGAGCAGCTATATACCGGAGCCCAGCGCGTTATTACCACAATGTCACATAATAACCCGGCGCCGTCCCTGATCCAAGACACCTTGAACCGGCTATCCATCGTTCCTTCCCGGATTGAAGAGGTGAAGAAATCCGCTGCCCGAACCGGAGCCATCAATGCCTTGATCCGAGCTAAAGCCTGGGTGCCGGATTTTGATCCTGTGGAAGCAGCTCAAGGCTATCCCAGTGTGAAGGAGGACGGCTCGGACTTTAACGAAGAGGACTTGCGTGCAATAAACCGGGCGGTACGCCCACTGGCCTGTCAATTGGCAGAAGAGGCCGATTTGGAGCACTACCAAGCCCAATACAATGAGCAGAACAAGCGTATTTCCGCTCCAACCTTTGAGCCGGAAAACTTGATCCCTCCAATCCGTAAGCACACTTACGCTCCTGACATTGAACCATCATCTCTGATTCACGAAGAGGCTGTTTTCCAAGCGCTGATGGGAATCGATCGACTTCGTGGATTTCCAGCCGATGGGTAGGGACGAGGATGCTGAAGCGGCGGAAGATGAAGAATAGTTTTGAACCGGTAGCCGGTTTATCTCAACGAACAACGATCTCATTCGGGCACTGTGTGTTGCCTTGTAATATCCTTAGTTAAAACTTACTGCCTGGGTATGCCTTCGTGCATCAAGGAAACTTTTATTTGATTCACTCCCCCTGCAACCAAAAGATTGAACCTCGGCGGCGGTGATACCGCCAACCGGTTTATGGCATCCAATAGATTTTGTGTATGGAAAATCAATTAATATGTGATACAAATACCTGCCATACTTGGGCATGAAGCTGGCGTAGCCAATCTTGAAGCGGAGGCCTTTAAGCAATCATGACCATCTGGGGAAACAATAACTTCCTCATAAGCGTGCTGAATCAACACAAGCCCCCATGTTTCTCCATAAGGGTGAACCGGAAGTAGGTAAACCGGAAAAATAAGAACTTCGGTGCAATACCAAACCGTGTACTGTCAGTTTGCTACTGACAGCTAAACCGGATAAAAATATTCGTCGAGTTGGAAACGCAACAAAAATCGAATACCAAATATGGCAACAAAGGCAATAACTCTTTGCAAAAGGAAAGCTGCATGGAGCTGGTCAGATGGCATTACCATGGTCAGACGCAACCAAGCCCCCCGAAGGTGTAGCGATGGTGCTAGTCGGCCAGGTCCCCAAAAGACTCGTGGCGAGTACGCCGGCCAAGTGGCATGACATTGGTTCGGGTTCGACCAAGCCTCCAAGTGACGCTGGCCCTATTGGCCGACCAAGAGGCGTGACCGGTTCAGACGTGACCGTGTCCCCAAATGATCTGGTGGCTTACGCCTATCAAGAGGTGTTGCGTTGGTTCGGATACGACCAAGCCCCCAAATGTTCCGGTGGCTTGCGCCTATCAAGAGGTGTTGCGTTGGTTCGGATACGACCAAGCCCCCAAGTGATAAATATAACTGTCAAGGGGTAAACCGGAGGCCGCTTTAAAAACAGATGCACTCCATGTAACCACACATGAAAAGAAAGACAGAGACCCCGCTTTAGCTGAGGCCCTGATTTTTATTATATCGAAGATAATATATACATTGTTATGCTATGTACATAAACCGAGCCGATGACTCAAGTGTAGTAAGGTCGAAGATGAGCTATATTCCACGGCCTATTGGTCTCCTCTTCTGATGTACGTGAGTCTTGACGCTCTCGAATATCAACCAGATAGTAGGAACCGTTGTGTAGATTATTGCTGACCACAAAGGGTCCTTCCCAAGGCGGGGATAGCTTATGCATATCGTCCGGTCTTGGATGAGACGGCACCAAATCTCCTTCCGAAAGCTCTGGTTTTAACCCGCGGCTGTGATAACGACAAAGATCTTCTTTGGTAAATCGCCGAACGAGCGGCTGCCATATCACGCTCCTCATCCAATAGGTCCAAAGCGTCCTGTCGTGCCACCTCGTTGTCCGCTTCAACATAAGCCGCTACACGGGGCGAATCGTGCCTGATATCACTCGGAAGAACTGCTTCTGCTCCATAAACCATGAAGAAAGGTGTGTAGCCAGGAGACCGGTTTGGCGTAGTATTGATACTCCATAACACCGATGGGAGCTCTCAACCCAGCACCCGGTGTTCTCGTAATGGAATCGAAGTCGGGTTTGATACGCGCAAGATTTCTGATTAGCATGTTACGCCCGCCCGCTGGACTGGGTGCGCCATCGATGAGACGCTGCGGATATGCTCACGTTCACAGAATTCTTTCATAGCTCCCTTGGACAGATTAGTGCCATTGTCAGTAATGATACTGTGTGGAAAGCCAAACCGGAAAATCACCTTTTTGATGAACTGCACCGCTGTTGCCGCATCACACTTACTGACGGGTTCCGCTTCAACCCACTTGGTGAATTTATCCACTGCCACCAACAGGTGGGTCTTCTTATATTTGGATCGCTTAAAAGGCCCAACCATATCCAGCCCCCAGGTCGCAAACGGCCACGTTATTGGGATCATCCGCAATTCCTGTGCCGGTACATGAGCACGCCTGGAGAATTTCTGACATCCATCGCACCGTTTGACCAAGTCCTCCGCATCAGCATGAGCAGTTAGCCAGTAAAATCCATGACGGAATGCCTTCGCCACCAAGGACTTTGAACCGGCGTGATGCCCGCAATCCCCTTCATGGATTTCTCGTAAAATTTCACAACCTTCCTCAGGGGAAACACAGCGTTGAAACGCCCCTGAAACACTGCAATGATGCAACTCACCATTAAGAATCGTCATAGACTTGGAGCGCCGGATTATCTGCCTGGCCAGAACCTCATCGTCTGGCAATTCTCCTCGAGTCATATATGCAAGGTAAGGCACCGTCCAATCCGGAATAGCATGTAATGCCGCCACCAACTGAGACTCCGGATCAGGAATTGCCAAATCCGCTTCACCAGGGAGCTGAACCGACGGATTGTGCAAAACGTCGAGGAAGACATTAGGGGGAACCGGTTTACGCTGAGAACCCAAACGGCTTAAAGCGTCCGCCGCTTCGTTCTTCGGGTGATCCACATGATCCACTTGATAGCCCTTGAAACAACCTGCGATATTATCCACTTCTCGACGATATGCAGCCATAAGGGGGTCTTTAGAATCCCAAGTGCCAGATACTTGCTGAGCCACCAGGTCCGAGTCACCAAAGCACTTAACCCGGCTTAAGTTCATCTCCTTAGCCATCCGGAGGCCATGAAGCAAGGTCAGACTCAGCTGCATTATTAGTACAAGGGAACATTAAGCGGAGAACGTAACAAAACTTATCACCTCGTGGGGAAGTTAAAACGACTCCAGCCCCCGAGCCTTCCAACTGTCTGGACCCGTCAAAATGAATAGTCCAGTATGTGTGATCCGGCTTTTCCTCTGGTGCTTGTAACTCTGTCCAGTCGTTAATGAAATCAACAAGGGCTTGTGATTTCACTGCTGTGCGCGGTATATACTTTAGCCCATGCGGCCCAAGCTCGATGGCCCATTTTGCAATCCGACCAGTCGCCTCCCGGTTCTGTATGATGTCACCTAAAGGAGCGGAACTAACCACTGTAATAGGGTGTCCTTGGAAATATTGCTTCAATTTCCGGCTGGCCATAAAAACATCATAGACTAGCTTCTGCCAATGCGGATATCTCTGCTTGGACTCAATAAGCACCTCGCTGATATAATAAACCGGCCGTTGAACCGGATACTCTTTTCCTTCCTCCTTGCGCTCCACCACAATGGCCACACTCACTGCTCGAGCATTGGCTGCCACATATAATAAGAGTGGCTCCTTGTCCACCGGAGCCGCAAGAACAGGCGGGTTGGCCAATTGCCGCTTTAGATCCTCAAAAGCTTCATCGGCAATTTGGACTCGCATTTAAATTATCTGTCTTCCTCAAAGATCGGTATAAGGGATGGCCTTCTCCCCGAGGCGGCTGATAAACCGGCTCAATGCAGCAATTCGGCCCGCGAGGCGTTGAACATCGTTGACACACTTTGGTTTAGCCAAGGAAGTGATGGCTTTAATTTTCTCCGGATTAGCCTCGATTCCTCTGTTAGACACCAGGAACCCCAATAACTTGCCAGCCGGAACACCAAACACACACTTGGCTGGATTAAGCATCATCTTATAAATGCGCAAGTTGTCGAAGGTCTCCTTCAAATCTTCCACCAGTGTCTCCTGTTGCCTTGATTTCACCACAATGTCATCTACATAGGCGTGCACATTGCGCCGATCTGCGATGCAAGCAATTTCATACACACGCCGATAAGTAGCCTGGGCACTCTTGAGCCCAAAAGGCATAGATACATAGCAGAAGGCTCCAAAGGGAGTTATAAACGCCGTCTTCTCCTGGTCCTTAACTGCCATTTTGATCTGATGATATCCAGAGTATGCGTCCAAAAAACTTAAACGCTCACATCCTGCCGTGGCATCAATAATCTGATCGATGCGGGGGAGAGCAAAAGGATCTGCTGGGCAGGCCTTGTTGAGATCTGTGTAATCCACACACATACGCCAGGTGCCGTTTTTCTTAAGGACCAGCACCGGATTAGCAAGCCACTCTGGATGAAACACTTCAATGATAAAGCCAGCCGCCAGGAGCCTGGCTACCTCTTCCCCAATAGCCTTGCGTCTCTCTTCATTAAACCGGCGGAGGAACTGTTTCACCGGTTTATACTTAGGATTCACATTAAGTGTGTGCTCAGCGAGTTCCCTCGGTACACCTGGCATGTCAGATGGCTTCCATGCAAAGATGTCCCGGTTCTCACGGATGAACTCGATGGCGTGCCTTCCTATTTAGGATCCAGTTGGCACCGACAAAGGAACTGCTTGGACGAATCGCCTGGCACAAAGTCAACAAGCTTGGTTTCAGCTGCCGATTTGAATTTCAGATCCGATTCATGCTCTGTAGTGGGCTTCTTCAAAGGGGTCATATCTGCCGGATCAACATTGTCCTTATAAAATTTCAACTCCTCCGTGGCACAGACCGCCTCTGCATAAGCTGCATCTCCTTCCTCACATTCCAAAGCGACTCGGCGGCTTCCATGCACCGTTATTGTTCCTTTGTAACCCGGCATTTTGAGCTGCAAGTAGATATAACAGGGTCGTGCCATGAACTTAGCATAAGCCGGTCGTCCAAATAAGGCATGGTATGGGCTCTGGATTTTCACCACTTCAAAAGTTAGCTTTTCAGACCGGGAATCATGCTCATCTCCAAAGGCCACATCCAGGGCTATCTTACCAATAGGATAAGCAGATTTGCCTGGTACTACACCATGAAACACCGTATTGGACGGTCTGAGATCTTTATCTGTGAGACCCATACGACGGAAAGTGTCATAGTACAATATATTGATACTGCTTCCTCCATCCATAAGTACCTTAGTAAACTTATAGCCCCCCACCTGGGGATCTACCACCAAAGCCAGCTGACCGGATTATCAACCCGGGGATGGTCCTCTCGCTCCATACGATAGGCTGCTCGACCAACGCAAATACCGTGGCAAAGCGGTTCAATGAATTTCTCGCCCGTTTGTGAAGCTTCCGATCCGCTTGTCCAAGCTGGTTGTGAAAACATGATACCGCCCGCCGTTCAACTGCTTTGGCTGGCTCGATAGCTTCGACCGCTGTTGCTGCTGCTTGCCGCCACCTTGATTACTCGGTTATTGAAATTGCCTGGCTATGCCCTGAACCGAAGCTCCGTCCTGACCCGGCCCATGAAAACCAGATCCTGAACCACCACCTGAACCCTGGTCATATCGGAAAGCATCGGAATTTTTGAACTCTTGCATAATAGAACAGTCTTTCCAAAGATGATTCGATGGGTTTTCTTTCGTCCCGTGCTTGGGACAAGGCTGATTCAACAAGTAATTCAAACGGTTTGCACCAGCATTTGGACCCCGATTCGCCTTGCCTCTGCGCCGCGGGCCTCTATCCTGCGCATTAGTGTTGGCCACGAAATCATCAGCCTTGCGCTTGCCCCCGTTTCCATGACCTGCCGGTTTGTGATGCTGCTGCTTGGAGTTGCCATTCTTCTTTCCCTTCCCTGCTTCGTCATCATCGCTTGGGATCCTTGGTACTTTTCTCGAATCGGCATATTTTACCAAAGCGGTCATGAGGGTTCCCGTATCATTGCAGAAACGCTTCATACGTCCCAGCTTAAGTTTCAGAGGCTCAAACCGGCAGTTGCCTTCCAATGTGATGATCGCCGAGTCAGCATTGATCCGGTCCGAGGAGTGCAAAATCTCGACACACGGCGTACTCCAACGGGTTGTTGACTCTCCTTCTTCTGAATGCAAGCCGCCAGTCTACTATGGACTTGGGCTGCTTACATGTATCCTTGAAATTTGGATAAACCGGGCCCGTGAATCGACCCCACTAACCGATAGAATTGGGCGGCAAGCTTTTCAACCAAGCACGGCTGTGCCTCCATCATCATGGTGAAGTACTTTGCACACGCTGCTTCATCAACATCTAGCATCTCCATGGCCATCTCATAACTCTCAACCCACGCTTCAGGGGATAGATCTGCGGTGTAATTCGGCACCTTGCGCGGGCCCTTAAAATCTTTAGGCAGACGCACATTGCGTAGAGCGGGGATTAAGCAGGGCACTCCCAGAGCGGACGCGACTCCTGGACCGGCGACGGTGGTAGGGCGATCCGGTGTATGTTGACCTGCATCATCCTGTGCTGCTAACTCGGCCTCCCTGCGTGCCCGGGCCCGATCCACCACCTCCTGAGCATTACGAGCGCTGCCTACCTGGTGATTGCCTCGGGCCGCTTCACGGTCCCGCGACGTTTTTGATAGGGCGGTTCATCCATGCGCGCTGTAGCTCCGCTTGACGGGCGTAGAGTGAATCCGATCGCGGCTGTATGAATACGCTTCTCGCTGGATTAGTGCAGTCCGAGAAGCTCCTTAACCCGGCGTGTCTCAACCGCCAGGGGAATCTCCTTCGATCGATCGCCTCCAATCGCAAGCAGCAGCTGCAACAAGGTTGTCCATAGGGTTGGAGTAATGGCCGGGCGTCTGACCGCCGAGGATCACCGATTTCTGCTGTGGGGCTCCATCGGGCGCGGTTGGACCGTCGCTCCTGCTCTGGCGCCTCAATCCGTTCACCTCCTGTCTTTGGGGCGGGTTCTCGGGTCCGCCCGGGTGCGAAAGAGGTTTCTAGGGTCAAATCGATGGCAGCGCGATCGTACTTCCGCTTAACACCTCTCGCGACGCTCTGGTCAAGCATGAGTTTGTAAGCTTGTGCATCTAAAGCGGCCCGCTCTGCGGCCATGCGCTCCTTCTCTGCCGCTAGATCCGCTTTGGCTTGCGTGATCTGCTCTCTCACCTTCGCGATTTCTGCGTTATGGGCCTCCTGATCTGCTGGGTTATTCTCCGCCATGAGCGCTGCTAGCGCATCAAACAGATCTGACAAAACTTGAACCGGCGGTCGCACCGGGCCTCCTGCCCCTGCTGCCGCCTGCTGAACCGGAAAGCATTGCTGCTGCGGTTGAAGAGAGGTTTGCGGCCTGCGTACCGGCCATGAATACACCGATCCGGTTTAGCTGGCTTGGGGGGTCCGGAATACTGTCACCATCGGAACAGCCCCTGATCATACCACCCTGCAGCTGGTACAATGACTCGGTCTCTCCTTCTGAAGATTCATCGTCGGAGTAAACGACCGTCTCGCTGCCGTGCTCTGAACCGGCATCATACTCCCCTCCATGGGTAGCTCCAACGAAGACATGCTTCACGGCCGGTTTAGCCCGGGCTGGTCGCGCGCGATGAGCCGTCTCGACGAAGTCGGTGCAGGTGTCTGGCTCCGGCCCAGGCCCTCCGGTCTTGCCGATGAAAACGTGTATGCCGCCGAACGGGACCCGATATCCATATTCGATTGAATCGGCCTCGGGACCCCATCCAGCATCGTCGATGTAGATCCGGCCGCGACGACTCTTGGTCATCCGGCCCACGACGTAGCCTTCGAGTCCTTTGAGCTTGCCCTCCAAGATCGTCAAACCAACGTGCGATAGCCCCACGGTGGGCGCCAACTGTCGTGGATTTGTCACGGCAGATGTCCTAGCATAAGGACTTAGTCGTGGAGCCATCGCTACGGGTTTACTTGCAGGGGTTAAAGCGGACACAAAGACACGAGGGTTTATACTAGTTCGGCCCCTTCGATGAAGGTAAAAGCCTACGTCTAGTTGTGATGGAATTGATGTGGTCTCGATGGCTAGGGAGCAAATAAGCTTCGCCTAGGCTCGAGTTGTGGTTGTCTCTCTTTGAACCGCCGCCGGGTCGTCCCCTTATATACACGGGTGACGCCCGTCGGTTTGCAGAGTCCCAACTGGTTCATACTCGTATCCCGGTTGGTATCTCTCTATTCCTAACTTACAATACAAGCTATACATCAGGCCGGTTTACGGCTACAAGTTCTAAACCAACTACAAGCCTTGGGCCTTTCCATGATTACACTACTAGCGGAGTTAACCCGGCCCAAGCTTGGCCAGTTTACACCTAGTGGTAATATCCCCAACAATATCAATCTTGAAACTACTTTCAACACACATCATCACTTCACCCTTAACTAGTTTCTGTTTATTCTGCAACTCCCGTTTCGAGTTACTACTCTTAGCAACTGAACCAGTACCAAATACCGAGGGGTTGCTATAAACACTAGTAAAGCACACATAAAACACCTGTATATCAAATATACCCCTTTTTTTTACTTTGCCATCCTTCTTATCCACCAAATATTTAGGGCAGTTCCGCTTCCAGTGACTATTTCCTTTGCAGTGTAAGCACTCAGTTTCAGGCTTTGGTTCAGCTTTGGGTTTCTTCGTGGGAGTGACAATTTGCTTGTCAATCTTCTTGAAGTTCCCCTTTCTTTCCCTTTGCCCTTTTCTTGAAACTAGTGTTCTTGTCAACCATCAACACTTGATGCTCTTTCTTGATTTCTACCTTCATCGATTTCAACATCACGAAGAACTCGGGAATCATTTTCGTCATCCCTTGCATACTATAGTTCATCACGAAGTTCTACTAACTTGGTGATGGTGACTAGAGAATTCTGTCAATCACTATCTTATCCGGAAGATTAACTCCCACTTGATTCAAGCGATTGAAGTACCGGACAATCTGAGCACATGCTCACTAGTTGAGCGATTCTCCTCCATCTTTTAGCTATAGAACTTGTTGGAGACTTCATATCTCTCAACTCGGTATTTGCTTGAAATATTAACTTCAATTCTGGAACATCTCATATGGTCCATGATGTTCAAAACATCTTTGAAGTCCCGATTCTAAGCCATAAAGCATGGTGCACAAAACTATCAAGTAGTCATCATCTTGAGCTAGCCAAATGTTCATAACGCCTCGCATCCGCTCCTGCAATAGGTCATCACCTAGCGGTGCATTAAGGACATAATTCTTCTATGTAGCAATGAGGATAAACCTCAGATCACGGATCAAATCCGCATCATTGCTACTAACATTTTTCAACACAATTTTCTCTAGGAACATATCAAAATAAACATATGAAAGCAACAACGCAAGCTATTGATCTTACAACATAATTTGCAAAATACTACCAGGACCAAGTTCATGATAAATTTAAGTTCAATTAATCATATTACTTAAGAACTCCCACTTAGACAGACATCTCTCTAGTCATCTAAGTGATCACGTGATCCAAATCAACTAAACCATAACCGATCATCACGTGAGATGGAGTAGTTTTCAATGGTGAACATCTTATGTTGATCATATCTACTATATGATTCACGCTCGACCTTTCGGTCTCCGTGTTCCGAGGCCATATCTGCATATGCTAGGCTCGTCAAGTATAACCTGAGTATTCGCGTGTGCAAAACTGGCTTGCACCCGTTGTAGATGGACGAGAGCTTATCACACCCGATCATCACGTGGTGTCTCGGCACGATTTAACTTTGGCAACGGTGCATACTCGGGAGAACACAACTTGATAATTTTAGTGAGAGATCATCTTAAAATGCTACCGTCAATCAAAGCAAGATAAGATGCATAAAGGATAAACATCACATGCAATCAATATAAGTGATATGATATGGCCATCATCATCTTGTGCTTGTGATCTCCATCTTGAAGCACCGCCATGATCACCATCATCACCGGTAGCGACACCTTGATCTCCATCGTAGCATCGTTATCGTTACGCCATCTATTGCTTCTACGACTATCGCTACCGCTTAGTGATAAAGTAAAGCAATTACAGTAGCGTTGCATTTCATACAATAAAGCGACAACCATATGGCTCCTGCCATTGCCGATAACCGGTTACAAAACATGATCATCTCATACAATAAAATATATCATCACGTCTTGACCATATCACATCACAACATGCCCTGCAAAAACAAGTTAGACGTCCTCTACTTTGTTGTTGCAAATCTTACGTGGCTGCTACGGGCTTAGCAAGAACCGTTCTTACCTACGCATCAAAACCACAACGATAGTTTGTCAAATAGACTCGTTTAACCTTCACAAGGACCGGGCGTAGCCACACTCAGTTCAACTAAAGTGAGAGAGACAGACACCTGCCAGTCACCTTTAAGCAACGAGTGCTCGTAGCGGTGAAACCAGTCTCGCGTAAGCGTAACGCGTAATGTCGGTCCGGCCGCTTCATCTCACAATACCGCTGAACCAAAGTATGACATGCTGGTAGGTAGTATGACTTGTATTGCCCACAACTCACTTGTGTTCTACTCGTGCATAACATCAAACCATTAAAACCTAGGCTCGGATGCCACTGTTGGGGAACGTAGTAATTTCAAAATTTCCTACGTACACGCAAGATCATGGTGATGTATAGCAACGAGAGGGGAGAGTGTTGTCTACGTACCCTCATAGACCGAAGCGGAAGCGATCACAACGTAGAGGAAGTAGTCGTACGTTCTCCTCGCGATCCGACCGATCCGGCGCCGTTACTCCGGCGCCCGAAGTTCTTGACACACGACAGCTCGATGACGTCCCTCGAACTCCGATCCAGCCGAGTGTTGGGGAGAGTTCCGTTAGCACGACGGCGTGGGACGATCTTGATGTTCTATCGGCGCGAGAAGCCGCCTAAGCTTGCGACGATATGACCGAGGTGGAATATGGTGGAAGGGGCACCGACACGGCTAAGGAACGATCCGTAGATCAAACTTGTGTGTTCTAGGGTGCCCCTTGGCCCGTATATAAAGGAGCAGGGGAGGGGCCGGCCGGCCAAGAGGAGGTGCGCCAGGTGTCCTACTCCTCGGGAGTAGGATTCCCTCCAATCCTAGTTGGAATAGGATTCACCGGAGGGGAAAGAGAGAGAGGGGCGGCCCACCTTTCCTAGTCCTAGTAGGACTAGGGAAGGGGGGCGCTGCCACCTAGGGCTGGCCCTTTATCCTTTCCACCAAGGCCCACTATGGCCCATATAGTTCCCGGGGTTCGGTAACCTCCGGTACTCCGATAAATTCGATTTTACCGGAACCATTCCAACTCCAAATATAGGCTTCCAATATATCAATCTTTATGTCTCGACCATTTTGAGACTCCTCGTCATGTCCGTGATCACATCCGGGACTCCGAACTTCTTCGGTACATCAAAATACAAAAACTCATAATATAACCGTCATCGAAACCTTAAGTGTGCGGACCCTACGGTTCGAGAACAATGTAGACATGACCGAGACACGTCTCCGGTCAATAACCAATAGCGGGACCTGGATGCCCATATTGGCTCCTACATATTCTACAAAGATCTTTATCGGTCAGACCGCATAACATCATACGTTGTTCCATTTGTCATCGGTATGTTACTTGCCCGAGATTCGATCGTCGGTATCCAATACCTAGTTCAATCTCGTTACCGGCAAGTCTCTTTACTCGTTCCGTAATACATCATCTCACAGCTAACTCATTAGCTGTAATGCTTGCAAGGCTTGATGATGTGTATTACCGAGAGGGCCCAGAGATACCTCTCCGACAATCGGAGTGACAAAACCTAATCTCAAATACGCCAACCCAACATCGCCTTTGGAGACACCTGTAGTACTCCTTTATAATCACCCGATTCGTTGTGACGTTTGGTAGCACCAAAGTGTTCCTCCGTAAACGGAGTTGCATAATCTCATAGTTACAGGAACATGTATATGCCATGGATAAAAGCGGTAGCAACATACTAAACGATCGTGTGCTAAGCTAATGGAATGGGTCATGTCAATCAGATCATTCAACTAATGATGTGATCCCGTTAATCAAATAACAACTCTTTGTTCATGGTTAGGAAACATAACCATCTTTGATTAACAAGCTAGTCAAGTAGAGGCATACTAGTGACACTCTGTTTGTCTATATATTCACACATGTATTATGTTTCCGGTTAATACAATTCTAGCATGAATAATAAACATTTATCATGATATGAGGAAATATATAATAACTTTATTATTGCCTCCAGGGCATATTTCCTTCATTGAATTCATGCACTAGCCAACTTATCCAAAAGTCCAAACTGATGGAGGGAGGTGGGCAATATATTTCAACACTCTCCCTCACGTCTAGGCTATTTTAGTCCTTAGACGTGGGATCGGTGTAGGCCGTAGAATCGTTTTATTTAATACTGCGTTGGCAGGGTCTTGAACTCAAGACCTCTTGGCTCTGATACCATACTGAATTCATGCACCAGCCAACTTATCCAAAAGTCCGAACTAATGGAGGGAGGTGGGCAATATATTTCAACAGGTACAACATCTCAGCCAACCTCTCACTTAATGTAATCCAGTGTGTTGCAAAACACATGCCATCAAGCCACTGAGGGTTCAAGTGATGTTTGCAACACTGTACTGCCTGCCCTAGCAGCGCGTTCATGTAAGGGCATCAAGCGTTACACAGAATAACCAGTCAGCTGACGGCTACATGTGAATGGCGGCGAGGGGAACGGGTAAAGGGTAACGGCACCCCGCATGAGATTACGCCTTGATGCAACAAGATGCTTGCACTTCGGGTTCCCCATCTGTAGGGCTTTATTCCAACAGTCAACTCTTTGGGCAGAGAAGGTTAGACAGATACATGCTGATGCACAGCATTTCACATCACGCACATCGAATGAGGGCCATGTTTACTGAGCCCTTCTTTAGTGATGGTTCACTAAGCCCTTCTCTGCAACCAGATCTTCAAAAGGGTATTCTACAGTAGTGTCGCATCCTAACAACAATTAGGTGAGTGTGATGTTCTCGACTGCACATGGTTTTATACAAGTGACTTGTTGGTGGGGGTGCCTGCCTGGTAATTGAATAGGACATGAAAAAATAACTCAAATGATAGGATGTTTAATAGGTTAGATCAGATCACATATATTCAATGTGCACAATTAATTTAGACTAGGTCCCAAATTTACATCGGCATTGATATAGACCAATATAATCACATTAAATGGATACATTCCTAAAAAGAGAACCAGTTTGTAAAAATGAGGGCAGTTACGATGCTACATCTACTCTATCACTAAGCTCCCTAGGATTGGAGGCCTCTCATTCAATTGAGGTCACTGATTTTGACCGAGTCAACAATCTCTCACTCAATTCTTTTAATTTAGAATGCTCTATAATTTTGAAGCTCTCTCTCATTCATTGTGTTCTAGTATATCTTAGCCATCCAACTAAGCAAAATATCTAATATGGCACCCAATTCAATGAGGAAAGAGAGAGCAACCTTACCTTAATCTAGATATAGATCTTGGTAGAAAATCCAAGACATTTGAACAAAATTCTCTCACGGAAGACACTAAATGAGGGTTGTATTAGATACAACTAAATATAGGAAATCCAATTCGGCTCTTGGGAGCATATGTTCCTGCCCATCAAAAATATTTTTTGCAGACGTAAAAAAAAAGATGTATTTATTGTTGCACTAAAATGCTACCTGCAAATTTTTAGGAGGAAAGATTAAGTATTTTGATCTGTGCAAAAAAAAAAACAAGTCAAACGGCAAATGTTACACTTATTTTTGTTCTTTTCACCGAAGAAGCACCATCATCTTGTTTCGCATATAAATTATCAAGCACACTTATTACACTAACAAGAACATCTACAAAAAGAATCAGAAATATTAAAATTTATTTACTATTTATTTTGAATTTACTGATCATTAGGGAGCATATGCACCCCAGAGCCTCCCGATATATCATATATTTAATGCTATTAGATTTAGATAGTAGTATAGCTTAAGATATAGTACACTGAGACTGCCTACAATGGTATGATCATAGATCTTTGTATATCTTATTTGAGTGAACTAGCAGTAAATGTTCTCTATGTTAAGTCTATAAATATAGCACGTCATGTATGCTTCTTGAACTCCAAGTAGTAGAAAAGAGAACAAGAAGAAGTTTGTGCCTGGTCTTATGGAGAGGAAACCTATTCTGCTTTGCCTTATGGTGCTTCTGCTGCTAGGATATTCCATTCACGCTGGTATGAAATTGATCTCTCTATTTCTATGTATGTGTTGCCTCCTTTGGTTTGCAGGAATTTCATATGAATTTTAGAGGATAGGATTCTTATAGGATTTTTTCCTTTAGAGCCCTTTGGTTCATAGGAATGGATTCCTATTCCTACATAGGATTGGTTCCTATCCTCCACATTTCATAAGAAAATAAAAATGAGCCTAGACTCAATGAAAAAATTCCTTTGGTGTAAACCAAATGACATCTCGTTTCCTATTCCTACTCATAGGATTTGAGATACATGTCATCTCATTTCCTACAAAATTCCTAACTTCCAACTGGAGTAGAACAAGTCGTCATGAATATCGTTAACTCAACTGCACGAATTTTCTTTGGACCCTTTCAATTTGGAATTGTTTCACAGATGTATGTATGTATGTATGTTGTGTGCAGAGCATTGCAAAACACACAGTGAACGGGCCATTCTGTGCATAACAATAAAATGCCGGGCCTATTTTTAACAGTCACTGCGTTTGCGTCGTTTGTGACTGAGTTGCACTCCAGCATCATGTCAAATAATGGACATTGATTCCCAGTAATAAAATCTCGTGCGGCGTGCATGCGAGGACACAGGGGCCAATTTTTGGTGTTAGTATGTCTGATTTGATTTTGACGTGTGTAATACCATTTCTTTTACACTGAACATGTCACATGATACACCGTCATTACGCCAAAATGGTCCAGTTCTTCACGAATGGCAGAGGAAACATGTATGGTACTAACATCTCAGCCTCCCACTTCATGTAATCCAATCTAGTGCAAAACACATGCAGCTAGCTACTGAGGGCTCAAGTGATGTCTGCAACCCTATCCCGTGTGGCCCTAGCACGAGTGTTTCCCCGTCTGCAGGGTTTCATTCACAACAGACAACTCTTTGGGCAGAGAAGATCAGACAGATACATGCTGATGCACAACATTTCTAACACTCGGGAATCGATCAGCCCAGCGCCTATAACCTGAAATCAGTACAAAAAGGGAAGTTAGATGATGGTGTTTCACATCACACATCGAATGAGGGCCATGTTTTCTTCCTCTTCTTTTGTAAGATCAACAGGTTACCGTGTTTCCCTTCAAAAAAATAGGTTACTGTGTTTACCTGATGCAATGATTTGCTTTTGGTTAAGCTATTCGCTATCGTGGTCAGGGATATCCTGTAGGACAATTCAGAAAGCCAACATCGAGCAAGCACATCCAGAATTAGAAAAAAGAAGCAAAAACATGAGGCAGGAGGGAAAAACTCACTAAAGAGATGATGTCATGGTTACCTAATGCAAGCTTCTGACAATGAGGTCAGACAAACTCCCAAGGGTCTTGGGGTCAAAACCAGAAAAGCTCAAGAGGAACTCTTCTGATGTCAACTCCATCACCATCGTGCATAAGCTGGAGGCTGTCATGATGACTGATGAAGCATCTGTTGTTCCTATAAGCTCACACATATTCATACTTATTGATCAGCTCACATTCGAGAAAAAGAGGGTTACAGGTCAGCTCATGAAGAGAATCAACAGGAAAAATGGGTATCGATATTTAGCATGATATTTAGGTATGGATTAGTTCACCTCTCCTCGGCTAATCAATACCTCTACTAGCTATAGATCCTGGTATCCTGCTATCGGAGTACATACATGCAAGAGATGCCAGATCTGCTAACATGCAGAGATTCAAGCAGCTATAAAATTCTTGTCGTGATCATGGTTGAGGAACCAGTGCAGGGTTTCAATCATAATTTGTCCATTGTTATGAATGAGCAACTAACTCTTTACTGAGGGCCAAAGGCCAGTACATATACAGGCGTGGCAAAGTGCAGAAAAGCCCTTATACAATGGGGATGTACACAATAAACTATACACATCTAACACCCCCCCCTCAAACTCATGGTGGATCTACAACACTGAGTTTGGAGAGGAAAAACACATGCTGCGCTCGAGTCTGTGCCTTCGTGAAGAAGTCAGCCAACTATAACTCAGAGGGCACATAGTGAAGAGCGAGAGTCTGATCCTGCACAGTAGCACGCACAAAGTGGGCATCCACACCGATGTGCTTGGTGAGCTCATGCTTCACCGGTCACGCAGCAATATCTTGATAGCACCGCATCTTGTCGGACGGGAGAGGAGTTGAGGTAGTAGCAGACACACCAAAATCCTCAAGTAACCACGTAACCAAATCACCTCAGCGGTCAACATAGCCATGGCTGCAACTCAGCCTCAGACTAAGCGAGAAACTGCGATCCGCTTCTTTGTCTTCCAAGCAAGAAGAGAGCCACCAAGGAAGACACAAGATGGACAATGGCGCCGATCGAGGGATCACTAGCCCTGTAGCATCGAGTAGGCACGGAGCTCAAGAGAGCTGGAGCGGGAAAGAAAAGGTGCTAAGAGATCGTGCCACGAAGATATCGTAGAACACGGAGGAGGTGACTATAGTGGACAGAGGTGGGGGCTGAAACAAACTGACTCAGGATGTGGACAGGATAGGAGATGTCAGGGCGCGTAACAGCCAGATAGACAAGGCTGCCAACAAGGTGACGATAGTGAGTGGGATTAGGAAGAGGGTCACCATCAGAGGCACGAAGCTGAACGTTGAGCTCCATAGGAGTCACAACAGTGCGCTCATCACCAAGAGCAGCTCGAGCAAGAAGATCCTGAATATATTTTTCTTGGGAGATGTAGAAGCCATCAGGGGTCGAGGAGATCTCAATCCCAAGAAAATAGCAAAGAGGACCAAGATCAGTCATGAGGAACAGGTCTCGAAGGCAAGCCTTAACAAAGGCAATGTACTCAGAGTCGTCACCAGTGATGATCATGTCACTACTAGGAAAAGGCATGCTAGTGGCGCACCGAATTTGCCTTCTAATGGCGCACTACTGGTGCGCCACTGGCATCACGCCATTAGAATTAAATTCTAATGGCGCACTACTGGTGCACCATTAGTATCTGGTGTTCTAATGGCGCACCACGTAGTGCGCCATTAGTATAGCCCGCAGTGCACCATTAGAATGCCTCCCAGGGGCCATATGTACAAATGTGCTTTGGCATTCTAATGGCGCACCAGCTCCTAATGCGCCATTAGTGTTATGATCACAGTGCGCCATTAGTGTCTTGTGTGGTGCGCCATTAGTATGAATATTAGGTTTTATTTTTTTGCTTTTCTGATTTTTGCACAGGTAACAAAATATATTATTGCATAGAATATAGACAGCAGCACACAGCAACATCAGATTCATCAAATACAATAGAAGATTAGTCTCCGAATACAATTCATCATATTAGTCTCCGGATTCAAAAGACCGGACAAAGATAAAACATTACAAGTCTCAAGACCGCGAGTATCGAGTTTGCCTTCACATTACAAGTCGATATGATCATCTAAACTACCATCACATAGAAGAGAGCTGTGGTCATCACGATGAGCATCATCGCGATCAAACTGGTCTTCATCCGGTTCCTCCAACGCTCCCTCCTCTCTCCCGCTAGATAGCGGGCGTATCTAGATTCGGCCTCCGCCCTAGTGGTGTACCCTTTGTAATCTATTACCGCTGAAGCGGTGAACCTGTCTCCGACACTCCTCCCGATCATCGAGACTCAGGGAACCTTACCCTTGTACACGACATACGACGGCATCTCTATGCACAAGCCAAACAACAGACAATACATAAGCAATGTGTAAGTATGCAACAAAAGGATCGGAAGAGAAAAGCAAGACATTAATAGCACGATTCATGGTCCTACTAATAAATAGCATCGATTACATCTAAGTTGAACAACCGTCCAAACCAAAGAGACATACGAATTCATTAAAGTTTAATTACAACATGAAGCCAATCAATGTTTCAGAACTACACATCACTACTTTCGACTCGACTCATCGGACAGGAGCGTGGATGAAGCCGCCGTCTGTCGCGATGGTCATGATTCCATCTATCTCATTGTTGGACGGTTGATATCTGAGGAAGAACTGCCCCGACGTATGAAGGACATCTTGATGGATGATGTCCGCAAAGTCCGACTGGATGCGAAAGAATTCTTATGCGAGGTCCGCGTCTGGACTGCCGACAAGCTCGCGCCCAATCTTTGAGATTATCGGTAGCGAAGGTGATGATGGTCCTTACGATCGCCCGCATGTGATGGAGGGCATAGTAGGCATCCTTCGACCACCAGCGGCTGCTTGACGCAGCAGAACTTCGTATTGTGTGAGAAGATGCTTGCCGTTACTTACGAACTGGCTTGGTGAAGGTGCCTCCAGTTAGGCGTGGCGGGAGAACATCATCAAGAACTTTCTTCACATTTGTGTAGTCTATCATGGAGTTACGGTTGGGTCGAAATACGTGGCCATGGAATATTTCGGGCTTAAGAGGATGAGTGTGCAATGTGTGTCACCGCACGTAACACGGAATGTTAGAAAAAAAGAACGATCGAAATCTAAGAAATCATATGTTACGGGCGGTTAAGGGATGACTTACTCGGAAAGTAAGGCACAAGGAAGTTATCCTTATCGTGTTTGCGAATAGCGCCTTCGAGGTGTGAACTCGCAACTTGGCGGTCCCAGCGCTGCTCAAGTGCTTGGCACGCATGTAGAAGGGTCGACTATCACGATGTCCGGGTATTGTCTCTAATGATCCGCATCTGCATGCTCGCGAAAACAGCCGAACGAAGGTGTAGTGCAACGGATGAAGGTTAAACATAGCAAAGATGTCATCAAACCGTAGGACGATCATACCCCAATGTCGCCATCCACAAAGCCCTTGCTCTCGGCACCTTGGCCACGAAAACCGGTATGCCACATCCTTCTCTCGAGACGCCGCTTCTCCAAAATCAGAACACCGCGTGCAGACTCCGCATAGCACCGGTGCAGCATTCAGCATATTTGGCGGTAGCATCGCCCTACCCGCCACATGCACCCTCCTCGAGATATCCTTAGGTGAAGGTGGCCCGTCTGGAGCGGATCGAACTTCGGTGCCGGCTGGCTCGCACCGGCGCCCTTGTTAGTCTTTCGTTTCGGCCCTTCTTCTTGATCTCTGTAATGGGACCGAGTTCTCGCTCACAGACCGCCTTCTTCAGCGTGTTGGGGCTGATAATATTCGCGCCTCAGCTATCTGAGGCTCGGTGAAGACGGGAGCTGGAGGCGTGTCCTGAGAACTGAACGCCAGACGACGCTTGTTGCAATTGGATTTCTCCGCCGTACCAGCTAGATCGCGGTGGTCTTGGCTGGGTTCTTGAGAAAGAGGCCCGAGAACTCGTCGGCGCACCCATGTTCGCAAAGTACTTGTCAACTTTGGTAAATATACCGTCGTCGTTGTCGCCGCCGTCCGGATCTGTGCCATAGGGCTGTCCGGATCTGTGCCATAGGGATGTCCGGCAGGTCGGTAGCGTGCGGCGTTCTTGCCATGGCTTGGCGCCGCACGATCGGGCGGTCTTGTGCGTGGGGTGGTGTCCCCGCCCCAAACGAATCTAGCTCTTCGCCATAGCAGGGGCAGTTCTACGCAGTGCCGAGGGTCATCTCATCTTCTTCGCCGCCCCAGCCGGTCGAATCGAGGTAACAGCTCGTCGCAGCTCGGGAGCACCGGACCACTTCAACCCTATACATTGTGGTTGGCATCGGATTACCGTGGAACATGGGGTTGCCGGTTGAGCGATTTCGCCCTTGGCGACATCGACCAACTCGGCGCCCAAGAAGTGCGAAGAGTGCAAGGCGTCGGCGGTGCCTGCGAAAACATGTATAGGGCGTCGAGGATGCCCGATCAAAACAAGGAGATGAAGTCATCGGCCGAGAGGCTTAGTTACCGTGATGCCGTCGAGCTCGGCTAATGTCGAGGCACCGCCAACGGCGGGCATGCAACTGACGGAGGGGGCGCTTGCTGGCAAGGTGCCGGTCGGCGTACACCCGGGTGCATTAAGCTCCAATACCCGTGCCGGTGCCGGAGACATGAATACCGCCTCCGCCGGAGACACCAATGGCGCCGCCGCCGGAGACACCAATGGTGCCGCCGCCGGAGACACCAATGGCGCCGCCGCCGGAGACACCAATGGTGCCGCCGCCGCACTGTGCGAGTTGCTGGCCGTGAAGCTGGGAACCGGGGGAGGCCCCTTTTGGCCGCCCGCAATCCATGTCGTCAGCCCATGAATCAACGTAGGCACCATGGCGTTGAGCTTCGTTCCCAGCTGTTGTTCCACTTGCTCTTGGACAAGCTCCGGAATCCGCGCCACTTGTGCCTTGAGTGCTTCAACCTCGCGCGTCGGCTTTCCGAGCTGGCCTTTTCTCCTTCCGCACACCAGCGGTATAGTATGACCCCATTTTGTGGACAAGCCTTTGCCGCCACACGACCAGTGACGTCGGCTTATCGAGCTTATCCTTCTTTTCATTACGTTCAACGCCCTATTTAATGTGGTGTCGAAGGGAGCTCTTAGGCGACCCCGCTCTGCTTTCATTGTCTGCGAAAGGAACATGAGCCATTTAGAAATATTGGGGATTAATTAGAGTGCAACCATATGGAGCTAATTACGCGGGGTGTATTCCTTACTGAACAAGCTCAAGCGCCCTGGTCTTCGGATCCGTGGTAAGCTCCTTTGTTATCGGGTCCTCCTTGTACCGGCCCCGACATAGTTCCTGGTGCGCTTGTCACCGCTGTATTTCTCGAAGCGGGCGGTAGGCCTTGCTCGGCACGCTCCGCGTCCTCCTTGTCCCATATAGGCTCCGCCACTCTATAACCGCGGGACCGAGTTTGTGTTCCCTAAGTTCAACTCCCACATTTCTTTCCCCATCGACTTGATTCGAGCTTGCGGGGCTCGCACTTGATCTTGAACTCCTTGTACTCATCTTCGCTCATCAAATGATATTTCGCCTTGATCTTGTCATAACTATCACCTTTATCAATCATTCTCTTCACGCGCTTCTCCAAGTAGACAGGTCGTGCTCATCTTCGTGAGGGCGGCATTGTTCACTCTATTCCACGAGAGGCGTGTGTTTTCAAATTCGGCGGGAACTTGTATCGTTCGTGCAGCCGTGAAGAGGAGGCTGCGCAAATTCCCTCGGTCCTTATGCCTAAGGTTCTCGGTGTTGATCGAGGCGGTGTTCCGGAGAATGCACCGAGCTGAACCATGTACCCTTGACTATATGTTTGGGCTCCGTTGGATTCCGTCGAGTCCACTTGAGTGAATTCCTCCTTGACGGTGCGGAGCGCATTCGGGCGCCAGTCCTTCCTTTGCTTCTTCGGTTGGCTGCCATCTGTGTGTGCGCCGCCACCATCTGTGTGTGCGCCGCCATCATCAGTGGTGGCATCCTCGGCGGCACCATCAGTGGTGTCATCCCCGACGCCACTAGGGGTTGTGTAATCAGGATCGGTGTCTTCCGCGGCGTCATCATAGCGGTGAGGTTGTTCCTCCATCTCTTGGGACAGCTCCCAGAATTGCTTGCCGCCCGAACCACCGGCCTCATCGTTGTGGGCCATGTTTCTCTCTAAATAGGAAAAAAGTTTGGTCAAAAAGATGGTTATTGTCAAGGAACAAGATCATGGTCTCATGATTTAGGGTTTGTCGACACCGAGGCACCCTAAAAGCCTAAGCTTTCATCATTTATGTTCTCATCGACACCGAGGCATCCGGGGCAGCCAAGTTAAGTTTTCATCATTTAGGGTTTATCGATGCCAAGGCACCCTAGGTTGGGCCTAATCACTTGGCTCTATTGCCACCTATGTTTGGTTTATCATCTAGGGTTTATCGATGCTAAGGATAATTCTAAGTTGGGCCTAATCACTTGGCTCTATTGCCACCTATGATTTAATGCAGCAAGAATGGCGAGGCGATTGATCCTACTTAACTAAGTACTAACATAGCCCGGCCCATGCATTAGTCATAAGTACCCCATATGTCCTATTTTTAGCAAAGTCATGCTAAAATTCACGAAAAATTTCAGCATGACCTTTGCTGAAAATAGGACATATGGAGTACCCAATTTTAGGAGAACGGAAGTTAATCGACATTCAGGCAAACTCAAGAACCTCTCGAGTATGCAGCAGCAGACATCACAAGTTGACAAAATTTCCAAGTAGTACATCAGCAGCATCACAAGTAGTACCAATGAACATATAGTCCAAAGACATTCTGAATTTCGATAAATGACAGCAAGTTAACTCATCCGACAAACAACAAACTTATAACAACATAAATGAAATTGCAGTTCCAAGTGGGTATGCTGAAATAATAAAACCAGATAAATGATTTTGTTCGCTCCACTTAACAAAAATAAAGAAATGATTTCTTTCAATACATCCGTAAGCTGCACACTTTGTCTAATATGTGTCATAAATGACAAAGCTGCACACTGTCTAATATGTGTCATAAATGACACTAAGATCTCATTACACTCTACATATGCAGCATCTATAGAAAGAGGCCATCGGTAATAATCGGTCTTGTCACAAAAATCATGCAAGGCACATCTTACGTATCAAGGAGAAAATAAGCAGATATTTGGCTAGGTCTTTCGGTCTTGTTCAAAGGCACTTGTGCATTGGAGTAATCCAAAGTGAGTTGTGTTTAATCAAGCAAGTTAATAGGCCACTATCTAACAAATAAGCAGATATTGCTCTTCATGATTTATACTCAAACATCAATGATCAATGATTAATGATTTATACTCCAGCAATTCCACGAATGATTTTAGGATATTAGTCTAGATTAGGAGTTTTAAATCGAGTACTCCATCAGATTGGGATACTACTCTAGATTAGTGTAGCCACTATCTAACAAAAAATTTCAGAACTGAATTTTAGAGTACTCTAAATGTTGTGTGCCCTAGTATTTCTATGTTCCCTTGCATTTCTATAACATGTAGTAGCATGACAATTTTATCATGTTGAAAAAAATTCAGTAACATGAATTTGGCTAAGCAAAGCATGATCTTGCTTGCATTGCCGCCTTTGCTACATGAAGCAATAGGGTAGGTTCAGTTTCTTTGAATTTTGAAACTATACATCATTTGCTGAATTTTTGCTCTACATCACTTGCTCTTTGTAAATTATTGCATATATCCGGTGACTGAATTTTTGAAACTATAGGTGAACCTCTTCAGAAACATAAAATAGTTAATCAAACTGTCTAAAATAGTTAATTGAAACTGTCTAAAACAGTTAACAGCCATAGCCCTAGGGTTTGCGGTGAGGGGTGGAGGAGAAGGAGGAATCACCGGGGAGGGATGGAGCAATGGAGGAAGACGCTTGGCGTTGAAGCTCCTCCACTCGCCTGTCTCTGCGTCTCGGCTTGGGCGGAGGACGCCGAGGGCGTGGGCGGGCGTGGGCGGGGGGGATGCTGGCGCGGGCGGAGGGGGACGCCTGAGAGGCGGGGCGGGCGGAGGGGGACGGGCAGGGCGGGCGCGGGCGGAGGGGGGGCGAGGATGGGCGCGGGCGGAGGGGGCGGTCGTCGTCTCCTCTGGCTCAGGCAAGGGCGGCGGCAAGGCGGCGGGCGCGAGGGCGATGGCGCGAGAGGCTGATAGCTGCTGTCAGGGGGGATCTGGCGAGGGAGGGAGAGAGGCCAGAGGGGAATAGGTGGAGGGAAGCTTTCTAATGGTGCACCACACGCTGGTGCGCCATAAGTACGACTGTTCTAATGGTGCACCACCCCTCGGTGCGCCATTAGAATGTTGTTTTAATCTAGCCCAGTAGCCATATGTACAGCCCAACCCTATCTACAACAGAACCCACCCACTAGCCCAACTGGTCAGCACAAGAACACACACTGGGAGGTCCTGGGTTCAATTCCTGGATCCCCAATATTTTTTATGCATTTTAAATGGTGTTTTTATATTTATTTGTGTTTAAATATGTTCAAACTTGTTTAAATCATAACAGTAATATTTTTATGCATTTTAAATGTTGTTTTTATATTTATTTGTGTTTAAATATGTTCAAACTTGTTTGAATTATAATGATGTAATATTTTTATAAAAATAGTAAAAAAATATGTTCAAAAAGTCTTGGTCTTGTGGGGCGGGCCGGTGCTCCGGCGGTGGAGCGGGGGAAGGTTGCGATGGGTGGAGCTAGCGGGGGAGGGTGCGGGTGCGATCGAGATGGAGGGGGATCGAGATCGAGATGGAGGGGGAATCGAGATCAAGTGTCCTCATGAATTCAAAAAGTGCCCATGAAATTTAAAAATATTCATGATATCAAAAAGTGCCCATGAAATACAATCGAGAAATGAAGACTACGATTTAAATACAATCGGTCTTAGCTAGCTATCTGTTCACAATCTTCTTGCCCTTCTTTTTCGCAAATGGAGTTCTTCTGTGGAACGGACGTCCTTTAGGTAGGGTGGTCCTGCTTTGGTTCCAGATCCCGGATCTCCTCGATCCTTCCGTAGTATCTGTCCTTGTCGTTACCGGTGCAGGATCCCCAATATTTTTTTATGCATTTTAAATGGTGTTTTTTATATTTATTTGTGTTTAAATATGTTCAAACTTGTTTAAATTATAACAGTGTAATATTTTTATAAAAATAGTAAAAAAAATTAAAAATGTGTTCAAAAAGTCTTGGTCGCTGGGGCCGGGCCGGTGCTCGGCGGTGGAGCGGGAGGTTGCGATGGGTGGAGCTAAGCGGGGAGGTGCTTGGTGCGATCGAGATGGAGGATCGAGATCGAGATGGAGGGGAATCGAGATCAAGTGTCCTCATAAATTCAAAAGTGCCCATGAAATTTAAAAATATTTATGATATCAAAAGTGCCCATGAAATACAATCGAGAAATGAAGACTACGATTTTAATACAATCGGTCTTAGCTAGCTATCTGTTCACAATCTTCTTGCCCTTCTTTTTCGCAAACGGAGTTCTTACGTGGAACAGACGTCCTTTAGGTAGGGTGGTCTGCTTTGGTTCCGATCCCAGATCTCCTCGATCCTTCCGTAGTATCTGTCCTTGTCGTTACGGTGTAGGATTCCATCGTTACCCGGAGTTACGATAACCATCGCTCTTCATGTCCTTGTCCTCGGTGTAGAATGTGTAGCCGTTGATATCGTGACGCCTCATAGGTCATCGAGGTTGTGCTCGGCGCCTCGTGACAAGGCGAATATGAGTTGTTCTTCCGCGGAAGAATCCTCATGTAAAGGGTACGACGAAGCTTCGCTTGAACCAACGCGTGAAACATGAGTTGTGCTCTTTGAGTATATCTCCGTCCGTCCTCTGTTGGCCTCGGTCATTGTACGCCTTCTTAATAAAGGTTTTGTGCTCTACCACCCAAGGATCGATCACATCTATGTGTTGTAGCGCGACTAGGTTTGCTCTTTCAAAGTCGGCGAGTCGACCCTCGAAGTCGACATGCATTTCGCGGCGACCCTCATGGTGACCCCATCCAGCGAGCCTGCCGAGGTGCTGTTGACGGGCAGACCAACGGGTTCTCGATGCCTAGATAATTCGTGCGAGAGGAGATGCACTCTTGGTCGAAAGCCCTCGCTATGCTTCCCTCTGGACGTGACATGTTGCGAACGTATCCTTTGATGACACCATTCATCCTTTCGAATGGCATCATGCTTTGCAGGAACGTCGGCCCGAGTTGGATGATATCCTCCACTATATGGACCAGCAGATGCACCATAACGTCGAAGAATGTGGGAGGGAAGTACATATCAAGCTCGCATAGTATCACCACGATCTCTTCCTGTAGCCTTCTGAGTTGCCTCACGCCAATCGACTTCCGAGAGATGACGTCGAAAAAGTTGCATAGGCCAAATAGCGTTTCACGGACGTGCCGCCCATGATCCCTGGATTGCAAGCTCGAAGTATCTGCTTCATCGACGCGATACCGTCGTGAGACTTCATCCCGCTGAACCACGCTTGGTTGGGTCTAGGTATCTGCTTATCTTCCCAGCAGAATCAGAAGGAAGTTTTACTCCTAGGAGGCACGTGAAAACCGCCGATCTCCTCGACTTAGAGTGAAGCACGCGGAGGGTAGTCATTTCCGGTCTTCTTGGCCTTTTGCCTTTGCGACGACTTTCCGTGTCTGCCGCCTCATCATCATCATCATCATCATCATTAGCGTGAAGCTCTGCACGATGCCCATTGATTTCAAGTCCGCCCTTGCTTTCGGCCCATCTTTGGTCCTCTCGGCATGTTGAGCAGGGTACCAAGCAGACTCGCACACGTTCTTCGTGATATGCATGACATCAAGGCTGTGAGGCACACGGTGGATCTTCCAAGACGGCAAGTCCCGTAAAACAGACCTCGTTTTCCATACCTTGGCAGCGGCTCTGGCGCCTTTCGCATCTTTCCCGGCAGTGGGCAGTCTTTCCAATTTTTCAACAGCTTGTCTATTTCCTCGCCGCTCCTCGTACACAGGCGTTTTCGGGGTTCGGTTTCACCATCGAACAGATCCTTGCATTTCCTCTATGGGTCATCGTCGCGAAGCCACCTTCGATGTCCCATGAACACGGTTTTCCAAGACCCGGGATCTCTATCTAGCTGGCGATACGTTGTGTCATCCATGCACCTTACGCATCCAGAAAATCCGTGGACTACCTACCCCGCGAGATATCCGTAACCGAGATAGTCGTGCACCGTCGTGAGCAGTGCGGCTCTCATAGGGAAATGTTCTTTCTCTGCGGCGTCCCACGTATTGGCTGGCGTTTTCCACAGCGTGTCTAGCTCCTCCTTCAAAGAGCCCCGGTCTGATTGATGTCGTTCCCTGGTTGTTTCGCCCTTCAATTAGCATACTCATGTGAATGTACTTCCTCTTCATGCACAACCAGGGGGAAGGTTGTACATCCACACAAACACAGGCCAGGTGCTATGTGTGCTTCTCGGCTGCCAAACGGATTGACTCCATCGGTGCTCGCGCCAAAGACGATGTTCCTTGGATCCTCCCAAATTCGGGTCTTGAAGTTCAACGCTTGCACGGCTTGCATCCTTAGGGTGACTCAGCATCTTGTCTTTTTATCTATCTCCGGATCATTTCCGTCATCTTCCGCTTCTTCTCCTCCCTATCCGCGTGCCAACGCAGGAGCTTTGCTACCTTAGGGTCCGCGAAATACTGCTGCGCAGACGAGGAGTGATCGGAAAGTACCACACCGATTTTCAAGGAGCTTTCTTCCTCTTCTTGTATCGAGTGACGCCAAGACACCGGACATATGGTAGACTCGCGTGCTCGTCCCGATAAATGATGCAATTGTTCATGCACACATGGTATTTCACGTGCGGTAAATCCAGAGGACACACGATTTTCTTCGCCTCCTCGAAACTGGTCGGGCACTTGTTCCCCTTGGGAAGACGTTCGTGTAATGACATGTTCTCGTCGAAGCATGCGTCGGTCATTTTGTGTTTTACCTTCATCTCCAGAGCCATGAGCCTTACTTTTAGGCGGGTATCCTCGGGCCTGCATCCTTCATACAATGGAGTAACCGCGTCTATCTCCAGTTGATCCAGCTTGGCTTTCTCTCGGGCGGCAGCTCTTGCGTTATCCGTCCGCTTGAGAAGCAGCTCTTGAATATGAGGGTCCTGCACCCAGCCTCCATTGTCGTCTGCTCCGGCATCTTCATCTTCATGATCATGCCCTTCGTCTTGATCTTCCTCATCATCATGTACGGCATCTTCTACATGATGACTGTGTACAACATCATCGTCGTGATCATGTCCTGGAGATTCTTCGTCTTCTCGCCCGCCCTCGCCGTGGTGGTACTTGTCTTGTTGCCCTTCCTCATTTCTTGCCCGGCCTCGGCCATGGACGAATTGATAGTCATCTTCATCACCTTGCCACCGATAGCCATCCATGAAACCACGCAAGAGCAGGTGGTCCCGCACCTGCCCGGAATCCGGGTCCGCAATAAGGCTCTTCAGCTTGCATCTTCGACATGGACATCTTCTCTCCGTCTCGTTCTTTTGAAGCATCTCGGCCTTGGCGGAGCTCAAAAACCTATTCACGATGCCTTGGTCATCGTGCGGACTATGGTCGTCATGGGTAGAGCAAAACGATATGTTAGAACCAAGAAAAAATTTGGCATGACCTTCCCTAAAAATAGGACCAAAAAGAATGCATAGTGCCAAAATTCTCTTAAACGGAAATGAATCAAAACATTCCGGCAAAATATTGGCAACTATTGCATATTTCAAATACCGGTACCTTCAAACAAAAACATATATGCAACACCACAAACACTTGCAACACCACAAACATACATAGATCTAGCTAGGCCACAAAAAGTGCATGTGCACGTTGTTGGAGCGAGCTAGGGAGAAAAAAAAGTAGATCTATATCATGAAGATAGCTTTCTCTTACTTACCTATCAAAAAAAGGTAATTTCACCACTTAATTTTGTTGAATATATGGTGGAAATGAGGTGAGGAGGAGGAGATGGCCGAAAGCTTGGAGAAGGAGGTGGATGGAATGAAGTGGGGAAAGTGAGTGGGTAGGTGTGGGCTGTCCAAAATATCTTGTTGGTCCCAGGTTACTAATGGCGCACCGTATGCTGATGCGCCATTAGTAACCCTGGTTACTAATGGCGCATCAGCAGACGGTGCGCCATTAGTAGTTTTGCAAAAAAGAATAAAACAAAATTTACAAGATAATGGCGCCTTTGCTGCTTGGTGTGCCATTAGTAGTTATTGATAGTAATGGCGCATTATGGACCGGATGCGCCATTAGTATGTATGGGAAAATGGAAAAAATAATTCATACTAGTGGCGCACCCAGTTTACGGTGCGCCATTAGTGTCTTCCACACTAATGGCGATCGTAAACAAAGCGCCATTAGTATATAGTAGTGGCGCACTGCTTCCACGGTGCGCCATTAGAATCAATCCTATCTATAGCCCTTTTCCTAGTAGTGTGTCATCAACATAGAGAAGGAGAAGAGTCCGACCACGAGGAGATGTGTGAACAAACAGCGCAGGATCATGGTCACTGGGCAAGAAACCAACGGCGGTCACCACAGATGCGAAGCGCTCAAACCAGGCTCGAGGAGCCTGTTTGAGACCATAGAGGGAGCGGCGAAGTCTACAGACCATACCATCAGGAGCGTAGTACCCCAGGCGTGGCTGCATATAAACCTCCTCACGCAACTCGCCATTGAGAAAAAGCGTTCTGAACATCAAGTTGAGAGATAGACCACTGATGAACAGAAGCCACAGCAAGAAGAGTGCGGACAGCGGTCACGTGGGCCACAGGAGCGAATGTCTCATCATAATCGCGCCCCTGCTCCTGCTGAAAACCACGGGCCACAAGACGAGCTTTGTAGCGCTCAAGAGAACCATCGGAGCGAGTCTTAAGCTTGTAGACCCACTTGCAGGTGATGGGATGGACACCGGAAGGGAGGGGAACCAGATCCCATGTGCCTGAGCGCTCAAGGGCAGCAAGCTCCTCGGCCATCGCAAGCTGCCATTCAGGCTGAGTCATGGCTGTGCGATAGGAAGTGGGCTCAGTCAAAACAGAGAGACCGTACCGATCAGGGGAGTAGCGATCAGGCGGGGGGCGAGGCCGAGCCCGGAGGTTGTGAACCGGGGGAGGCGTGAGGAGAGGTGCACCAGAGGTGGAAGGCGCGTCAGGGGAGACCTCTTCAGGACGAGACCGACGAGTATAGTGGAGAGGGAATGGTGAGAGAGGGCGACGGACGGGAGATGATGGTGGAGAGGTGGAATAGGAGGATGGAGAAGATGGTGTAGGTGGTGAAGGAGAAGGAATGAGAGGTGACGGAGGGAGAGATGACACAGGAGGCACATAGTCGGGTGTATCGGGAAGGAGAAGGAAAGAAAGGTCGTCGACAGAGAAACTCGAGGAAGAAGAACGTGGGTAGTAAGAACGAGATTCGTCAAAGGTCACATCACGCGAGATGCGCAAGCGACGACCCACAGGATCCCAACACCGATAGCCCTTGTGCTCATCACTGTAGCCAAGGAAAACACACTCAACCGACTGAGCAGTCAGTTTGGTGCATTCTCGGGGGCAAGAAGAACATAGCACACACATCCAAACATGCGAAGAGCTGAGTAGTCAGGAGAGCGTCCAGTGAGACACTCCATAGGAATACCACCCTGAAGAGCAGTCGATGGCTGAATGTTGATGAGATAGGTGGATGCGGAAATAGCCTCAGCCTAAAAATGGGGTGGAAGGGAAGCAGCAATCATTAGCGCACGAGTCGTCTCAAGCAAATGATGATGCTTGTGTTCGGCAACGCCATTCTGAGCATGAGCCCCAGGACATGAAAACTGGGCAAGAGTACCCTGTTCTGCTAGAAAACCACGCAACAGCTGAGAGATATACTCCCCAGCGGAGTCAGCACGAAAAGTACGAATGGACGTGGCGAACTGAGTGTGAACCATGGCAGCAAAACGTTTGTATATAGAAAAAACCTCACTACGAGATTTCATGAAGTAGAGCCAAGTGTAGCGAGAGAAATCATCAATAAACAAAACATAGTAGCGATGACCACCTTTCGAATCAAAGGGAGCAGGACCCCAGACATCAGAATGAACTAAGTCAAACGGATGCTGAGATACTGACTCACTAGTAGGATAAGGTAACTAAGTCTATTTGCCAAGTCTGCAACCATTACAATGTAAGGAGACATCTCAGATCTGCACCCTAAGAGGCCCCGACGAACTAAAGAAGACAAGCAAGAGCCACAGATGTGACCAAGGCGATGATGCCTTCGCTGGAAGGACGCAGAGCGAAGAGGCAGCAAGAGCATGGGAGCAGCGAATGGTGGCAGTGAAGGAACACAAAGCCAGTCAACCTCCCAAAGGCCCTCTGACTCACGGCGCCGAGGGCCAGCACCAACCAAAGCCTTGGTGTGACGATCCTGAATGGAGCAAGAGTCGGTATCAAGAATGATACGACAACCAGAATGAGTAAGTTGGGCAGCGGAAAAAAGATTCATGGTAAGACGAGGAACATGTGAAACACTCGGAACAGAAAAGGACAGAGCGGAAAGAATACCACGACTAGCAACAGGAAGAGATGTGTCGTCGGCAGTAAAAAAAAATAATAGGCGAATCAAGAGGTCGGAGAGAAGACAACGCAGAAGAATCAAAAGACATGTGAAAGGAGGCTCCAGAATCTAGAACCCACGAGGATGTACCTGACTGTGTAGATGCAGGTGATGGTGAGGAAGAGGATGCAGTCACAGCAGCAGCGGAGCCAGTCGATGAGGAGCCCGAGGAAGCAAGAAGACGCTTGAGGAGAACAATGTCCTGGTCAGTGAGTGACAGAGCCGCGGAAGACACAGGAGTCCCGCTGGAAGAGGAGCGCCTCTGATCACGCTTCTTCTGGCGATAATCAGGCTCTGGGTGACCTGACCGGGAGCAGTAACCACAGACGGTGTCACGGCGCGACGTGCCCCTCTCAGTATAAGCAGGGCGACACCCCGAAAGGTGTGGGAAGGAGCGGTGGAGCAGTGAGCTGAGCTGATTACACAGGAGCCCGAGCAGCCAACACAGACGGGACCACCAGCAAACCAGCAGAGCGAAGGTGGGTCTCTTCAGCACGAAGTCCAGCAAGCACCTTTGAGATAGGAACACGGCCACGAGCAAGCAAGTGAGCACGGCGCGGTTCAAACTCAGAGCGGAGACGTGATAAGAACTCATGGACCCGCTGAAACTCCAGATCAGACCGAGTAGTCTGACAACAACGACAGGTGCCACAAACAACTATCCGAAGAGAGTCAAGCTGACGCCAGATGGCAGAGCACTGTTGAGGGAGTCCTAGACTAGGGGGTGTCCGAATAGCCGGACTATCATCATCGGCCGGACTCTAAGACCGTGAAGATACAAGATTGAGACTTCGTCCCGTGTCCGGATGGGACTTTCCTTGGCGTGGAAGGCAAGCTTGGCAATACGGATATGTAGATCTCCTACCATTGTAACCGATTCTGTGTAACCCTAGCCCTCTCCGGTGTCTATATAAACCGGAGGGTTTTAGTCCGTAGGACGAACAACCATTACAACAATCATAACATAGGCTAGCTTCTAGGGTTTAGCCTCCTTGATCTCATGGTAGATCCACTCTTGTACTACCCATATCATCAATATCCAACCAGGAGTAGGGTTTTACCTCCATCGAGAGGGCCCGAACCTGGGTAAAAACATCGTGTCCCTTGTCTCCTCTTACCGTCCGCCTAGACGCACAGTTCGGGACCCCCTACCCGAGATCCGCCGGTTTTGACACCGACATTGGTGCTTTCATTGAGAGTTCCTCTGTGCCGTCGCGATCAGGAAGGATGCCTCTTCCCGTCTTTAAAGACGGTACCATCACCGAAGGAGCTTTGGCCGCCGGCCAAACTATCCGGCTAGGTGGTTTTCTCATGACCGCCTGTTCGGCCACCGCTTCGACGATGACCTCTCGGGTCATCGAAAGCAATCTTCACGTCAACTCGGAATTCGCCGAGCAGCTGGATCCAATGGAGCTCTCTTCCATAACCGAGCTCTTGGATCGCATCGCCGCCCTGGGAGTCGCTACAGACTACAATCAGATCGTCGCCCAGGTTACCCACCACGTTGCGGTGGTAGAGGAACAAAGCGGCGGCTCCTCTTCTGTATTAAAAACTAGTTATGTCCGGACTGCCGAACCCTCCTTGCCGGATTTCCGCGGAGGACGGATGTCAATCGAAAGCATCGAACCTAAAGTCGCATCGGACTGACTCGTTGGACAACGCCCAGCAATCCAAGCTTCCAAATTCGGAAACTTTCCATTTTGAGCCTCAAGATGCGAGGGTTCCGGACTCAATTCCACCCACCCACCCAAACATATGTGATCTATCTCAAACCGCAAGAGCCCGCTGAAACAAAGACATCATTATCGGGCCGATTCCTCCTGGTTATGGACGGGATAAAAGACTGCCGTGAGGAAAACGCAATTTCAATTTTCTGCAATAATTGCACGGACAAGGGAATCTTGAACGCCATAAGTCGTCGTGAAATTGCACGCTTCGCCGACCTGGCGTCCATAGTACGAAAGTACTGTGCGATGGAGAGTTTCCAAAAAACCAAAACTAAGTTTTGGGACAATCCGGCTCCGAATACAACCCTAGTCCGAAACAAAAGGGTGCATCATACTCAGACACCAGGTACAAAAACCAAAAAGAAAAAACCCCATAAAGGGCACGGAACCGTACTGGAGGGATGGCTCAGCGGACCCTATAAAATTCACAGTACAGAAGGCGCCACTCCAACACATAGCCTTTGAGCATTTTGGATACTGCGGCAGGTGGCCAAAAGTGGCGAAGAGCTTCTAGCCCCGGGGAACCACTCCAACAGTACCAGTACGGTGTCAACAGTCTTCGAGACTTTCGCATCAAATAATATGCGGAAACTAACAATCCGCAGCCTCGCCGAAGTCTACCAAGTAGCAACAACAAATCCATGGAGCGACATGGCCATCACCTTCAACGCCAGCGATGAACCTAAATTCCGAACAGCCCGAGCACCAGCCGCATTGGTCCTCAGTCCAATAGTGGACGGCTTTCGTCTTACCAAGGTACTCATGGATGGTGGCAGCGGATTAAACCTCATCTACGAGGAAACTCTTCAAAAAATGGAAATAGACTGGAGCCGCATTGAGCGAAGCAGCACAACCTTTAGAGGAATAATCCCTAGCCGGGAAGCATGCTGCACAGGAAAAATCACACTTGATGTGGTGTTCGGCTCGCCGGACAATTACAGGTCCGAGGAGGTCACGTTCCAAGTGGCCTCGTTCAGCAGCGGATATCACGCTATATTAGGACGAGAGGCATTCACAATTTCAAGCCATACCCCATTACGGGTACATGAAGCTTAAGATGCCCGGGCCCAGCAGAATAATCACTCTTGTCAGTGATCCGAACACAGCACTCCGCACCGAAAACAAGATAGCCGCACTAGCGCTAGAGGCACTATCCGAATCCTTAGCGGCAGAGGAGCTCACAGTGCTGCGCTCCACAATGAACAGGGATGATGTGATGCTCGATAAGAGGTCCAAGTCCACCTCTTTTAAACCAGCGGACGAAATAGTCAAATTCCAAGTCCATCCAACGGACCCAACAAAGATGGCCTCCATTGGGACACAGTTAAACCCTGATGTAGACGCCGCACTGCGAGAATTCCTTCGAGAGAATTGAGACATCTTCGCCTGGCACCCTTCAGATATGCCAAGAAACCCAGCAGATTGGCAGAACACAGCCTAAACATCCTAAAAGGATTCAAGCCAGTCAAACAGGCTCTTCAGCGATTTTCCGAACCCAAAAGACAGGCAATGTGAGAGGAGCTAGCCAAACTATTGGAAGCCGGATTCATCAGAGACATCAAACATACGGACTGGCTAGCAAACCTGGTAATGGTACCAAAGAAGGACAAATCTTGGCGCCTATGTGTCGATTTTAAAGACCTCAATAAGGCTTGTCCAAAGGATCCTTTCCCCCTTCCCCGCATCGATCAAATAATCGATGCTACTGCAGGGCACGATTCATTGTGCTTCCTCGACGCATACTCTGGCCATCAAATCAAGATGGCGGAGGCGGACCCAGCCGCAACGGCATTCATTACTCCATATGGACCATTCTGCTTCAACACGATGCCCTTAGGACTCAAAAACGCCGGCGCAACATATCAGCGCATGATTCAGACATGTCTGGCTACCCATATCGGCAAAACAGTAGAGGCATACGTAGACGATGTGGTCGTCAAGACCAAACCCGTCGAAACTCTAGTAGACGATTTGAGGCTCACATTCGATAACCTCCGAGCATATGACATAAAGCTGAACCCAGAAAAATGTGTTTTGCATACCGGCGGAAAGCTCACAGGCTTCATTGTATCCGTAGAGGAATTGAAGCAAACCCAGCCAAGATCCGAGCTCTGTCACAACTGGATATTCCAAAAGACCTCAAACAAATACAAAAATTGACTGGATGCGTGGCAGCTTTAAGCCGCTTCATCTCCCGTTTAGGAGAAAAGGCTTTGCCCTCTATCGCCTCCTCGGGTGTACGAACACTTATTTGGACGGATGCCGCCACGGCGAACTCGAAGAAATAAAGGCCATCTTGGCAACAAATCCGGTCTGGCGCGCCTAACTGGGAGAACCAATGTTATTATATATCGCGCAACACATCAAGTTGTCAGCGCGGTCCTCGTCGTCGAATGAGAAACAGAAGGACACAAATTCCCTCTTCAAAAGCTAGTGTACTACGTATCCACTGTCTTAACTCCATGCAAGTCCTGGTACCCGCATTATCAAAAGATAGCGTACGCGGTGTTTATGGCATCCCGGAAGCTACGACACTACTTTCAAGAGTGTTCGATAACAGTGGCCTCCGAAGTACCCCTCAACGACATTATAAACAACCGCGACGCGACGGGCAGGATTGCAAAATGGGCCATTGAGCTCTTACCATTCGACATAACTTATAAACCTTGGCGAGCTATAAAGTCGCAAGTCTTGGCTGACTTCGTCGCTAAATGGACTGAAGCCGAACTCCCTAAAGAGTATGGCGCATACTCCAATTGGATTATGCATTTCGACGGCTCCAAAATGTTGGCCGGCTTGGGGGCTGGCGTCGTATTGACATCCCCAACCGGAGACACAGTCCAATACGTACTTCAGATAATGTACACGGACTCCAACAATGCAGCCGAATACGAGGCCCTCCTACATGGTCTCCGGATGGCAATCTTCATGGGTATTCAACGCCTAGAGGTGCGCGGGGATTCAAACCTTGCAATATCCCAAGTAAATGGAGACTTTGACGCCAAGGATCCGAAAATGGCAGCCTATCGTAACGCTGTCCTAAAAATGTCAGCTCGGTTCGAAGGACTCGAATTCCACCATGTAGCCGGGGATAATAACCAAGCAGCCGACGTGTTGTCACGCATCGGCGCGAAACGCGACGCTGTCCCTCCCAACATCTTCCTGGAACGTCTCTTTAAGCCATCCGTACTATGGGAAGAGGAGTCCAGAAATAACAACCCGGAAGCAACCGCACCACCCAACACAGAACAATCTGACATAATCGGCGGTTCAGCCGATGAAATAACACCTTTAGCCCACGAAATAATGGCGGTAATTGCCCCGTGGACAGAACCATTCCTAGCCTACTCAATTAGGCAGGAACTTCCCGAAGACCAAAATGAGGCCCGCTGCATAGTTCGGCGATCTAAAGCCTACAAGGTCCACAAGGGAGAACTTCATAAGAAAAGCACAACCGGAGTCCTTCAAAGGTGCATCTCCGAAGAGGAAGGGCGAAACCTTCTGGCTGAAATTCACGCCGGACTAGGCGGACACCATGCTGCAGCCCGGGCCCTTGTAGGCAAGGCCTTCCGTACAGGATTTTATTGGCCGACGGCCCGGGCAGATGCTCAGGACTTAGTCCAATGATGTGTCGGTTGTCAGCTCTTTGCTAATCAGAGCCACATGCCACCCACCGCCCTCAAAACTATACCCGTCACCTGGCTGTTCGCGGTCTGGGGGCTTGACATGGTTGGACCCCTTAAAGGGGGAACCCACAAGCAAAAGTACCTATTGGTCATGGTGGACAAATTCACCAAATGGATAGAGGCCAAGCCAGTTAAAACGGCCGAATCCGGACCAGTGATAGACTTCATATCCGGGGTAGTACACCATTATGGCGTCCCCCACAGCATCATCACCGATAACGGCACGAACTTCACGGCCGACGAGGTTAAACTCTGGTGCAAAAATATGGGCATTAAGCTCGACTACGCTTCAGTCTATCATCCTCAAACCAACGGTCAAGTTGAGCGAGCAAATGGTCTGATAATGAGCGGCATCAAGCCCAGACTAGTGCGATCCCTTACGGAATCTAACACGCACTGGGTAGAGGAGCTCGACTCCGTACTCTGGGGGCTGCGGACCACGCCAAACCGTACTACCGGATTCACACCATTCTTTATGGTATACGGCGCAGAGGCAGTTTTGCCCTGCGACATAATTCATGACTCACCTCAAGTGCGCATGTACGAAGAAAGAGAAGCCGAGTTGGATCGGCAGGACAGCTTGGACGCATTAGAGGAGGAGCACGACGTGGCAAAGGCTCGTTCCGCATTCTATCAGTGTAGGCTCGAAGATATCAAAGCAGAGAAGTACGGGCTAAAACTTACAATGTTGGCAAACTAGTTCTACGCCTGCCGGACAAGAAAAAGGACAAACTCAAGCCCAAATGGGAAGGTCCCTTCATCATCGACCAAGTCCAGACCGGCGGAGCATACTGTCTGCGAAACGCATCGGACAACCGACTCGAGCCGAACCCATGGAACGCAGCCCGCCTCCGAAGATTCTACGCCTAGCGCCGGACTCAAAGTTCGTCTCCTTCCTCCGTCCATATTTTATACTTCAGTTGCCTTTTGTCTCTCTTTTATCCCACTTTTTTCATAAAGCCCTAGAGGGCTGATTTGCACATTGTTCGCACACACTTGATTTGCTACCCGCACTCATTATACCTGGGGGCTTCTTTAACAGAAGCTTACTTATACGGGCTTCATGCCCAACACATGTGTCAAACTTCCGCATGTACCTTTTATTCACCATTATATGCATCGATATGACTTAAGTTTTGGCCAAGCTGGGTTGCCTGGCTCCTGTGCTTACCCCTACGTTCCCGATTGTTCGGCTAGGAGGTAAAGGGAGCACCTCTGTGATTGTTACTGCCGGGTCAGCTGGATGTGTACCTCAGACTGGGTGAAGCCGAAAGGTAGCGTTCTTAAGGGAATATTCGGTCGATGACTTGAAAGATGATTTTTTTTTACCTATTTATTTATCTGCCCCCAGATGTTTTCCTGCTCTTTCGCAGTCCGGACATGCACTTTAGGGCATGCCTCCCAGGGACAGGAACCCCTAATGGAACTATTCTCCCTGGAAGATGTTTCTTACTAACCATGTAATATAACATAACTAGTTGGGCATTTGTCTGATAAAGCACTAATGACCCCTACGCCTGGTCTCCATGCATGCCCCGGTTTTTTCATAACCGAGAAGGTATTCGGACACACTCCGGACTCTAGGGTCCCGAGGTCGGGCTTAAAAGGTCGGCAAAGACAAACGGTCTACAATCCGGCTAGAAGGCATTTTACATGTCATTTTAAATACATCGTCAAATTGACTGACTGTACTCCTCCTCAATCTCGTCTAACAGGCTGTCTAATTTACTGTCCCGTTGGGAATACTTAGCGGCCAACTCTACTTGGTCGTACACTAACCTCACAGGGATCTCCTTCCCATCGGGCCCCACAGGTCCGACCTCGGCCATGTGGTTTGGATCCGCCTTCTTGAACCGCGTCTTCCCATGGCCCAGGCCTCCCTGGCACCTTGACGGCAGGCCGATATCTTCCATAAACGGAAGTGCTGCCGTGCTACCTGAAGCTTCTCCGCAAGCTCTCCACATTCATCGCCTGCCGAACACATTCGAACAGTTGCACCAGCTCGGGAAGTTGGTCACCCGTTGAACCGGGCATTTCCTCCGCAGGGTGACCTGTGAGCACACCTACAGACATATTTCTGTAAATCGACTTCCTCGCCGAACTCTTCTTTTCAAAAGAGTTTGCTCAAGCACTTACTATAGATGTCGCGACGAAGCCGTTGCTTCTCCTTCACGGAGCCAAACAGCTTGGCCCGAACACCTTTTAGCTCTTCTCCAAGCTGGGTGTGGGCGTCTTGGAGCTTGTTCCTCTCCTGTTGCACCTTCATAAGCACCCTCTCGCCGGCCTTCAGCTGGCGCAGTAGCTGTTGCTTGTCCGGATCCAGTCCGGCAACATCTGCAATATCATTGTCAGACTTATACGCACGCCGCACACCGCTTATCCTTTTAAAAAAATGTGTTACCGGAGGGGGTCTCCGTGTCTCCTCCTGCGACAGCTAGTGCGGCCTCAAGTTGGGCCTTGCACTCTTGTAGCTCCTGGGACAAATGGGTATTCTTCTCCGTAAGGCCCTGCACATTAAGTGATCCTTAAATCAGTTATTTTAACTACTTTAAGTCTCGAGGGCTACTGGCATATACAACTATTATAATCCCTTACCCGTATGTCATTTACATACTGCTCCATGGCTCTGGTTAAACCATCTTGAGCGGCATGGAGATGCGCATCCCCCGCGTTAAAGGCATTCAACGCCTCTGGGGAGAAACACACGTCACGAAGAACTGTCCGGCGACGCCTATGATTCATGGCGCTCTCCACCTCAGACCCGGTGGCGGACAGCCTGTCGGAATCCTCCGTTGGAGGAGTACCCGGCTTGCGCCTTGCGCTCGCCTCCCCCTCCGGACCAGGTGTTGGAGCCTGGTTGGCGGAGGCTCGGTTGGCAACCTCTTCGGGCACAGTCCGGCGAGCGCTCTTTCTCCTGGAAAAGTCATGAGCATTAATACACCTCCTAGGAATCTTTTCCCTAAATAACGGTCGCGAGCTATACCGTTGCGGTGACGTTTCGATTCGCACCGCACCCCTTTTCCGCCTGCTGGGTCGGGCTGACCCTTGTTGGTCAGCCCCCGCGGGTTCGGCTTCCCGCCTTGAAGGCACCTCCTGCGAGACACCGTTGTATACGGTGGTCAGAAATACGCGAGGACGAAGTAATGGTGTCAGGACTCCGGTCATAATTACCTGGGAAGCCGGAGATAAGCCGGGGTATTCAGCCGTAATGGCGACTAGAGCATTGTCCATGCTGAGTTGGTGGAACACCCCGTCGATTAGCTCCACCTTTATGTCCGGATCCTCTTCGAAGGCCGGATCAAGGGATCTTCCCGGATCCTCGGGTTGTGGGGCTGGACTATGTATGCTCTCCACATTCCGGCGCAGTTCCTGCGTCAAAACCATAAAGTAAGGTACTTAACTTTGAAAGCACGGGTCAGATAAATAGACCTCTGCTTACCCAGCTCCGAGGGTTATTCATGGAGAACCCATTCAATGGGCTTTTCTGGAGAAAGTCCTCCTTCTCCCCCTTGTACAGGCCGGACAGAATCTTCACCAGCTCTGCGGCCGACCCCGGCCCCTTGCGGCCATGACGGGTGGCATCATTCTCCCCGTTGAAATCCCACATGGGGTGGCCCCTATATTGGAGTGGATGCACCCCTCGCATAAATGCATGTGGCCATGACTCCAATCATGGTCAATCCAGAATGGGCTAGCAACCTTATCCAGCCCATCAAATAATGGACGCTCCTGCCTTCCTCCTGTTGAGGGCTCCGCGGGCGCCAACTTAGGCGTTTCTTCAGAGGAGCCTTGCTGAACTCCGGGAGGCCGATCCGAACTGGGTCCGGCAGTGGAGCATCTTCTCCATAAACCATTCCGAAGGCCAGTCTTCGGACGCCTTCTTTGGGGTTCCGGATAGATATCCGGTCCCGGCGATACGCCATATTTCGGCTCCGCCCACTTGATATATTGACCCCTCGCGAGAATGGGTACCATGCAAAATAGTCTTTTCCACAGCGCAAAATGGGGCTCGATGCCCAGGAACAGCTCGCAAAGGGCTACGAAACCCGCGATGTCTAGAATAGAGGCGGGCGTGAGGTGATGAAGCTGGAGTCTATAGAACTCCAGAAGCCCCCGGAGGAACGGATGAATGGGAAATCCGAGCCCCCTTATGAGATAAGGGACGAAGCACACCCGCTCTCCTTTGGAAGGACTAGGGGTGGCCTCCGCTTGCTTTCCACCTTTGTAGGTGGCCAGCCCGGCTCGAACCGGGACCATAAAGGCCGGAGGAAGGTATCCCTCCGCTTGGAGCGTCACCAGCTCGTTGTGCGGAACTGAACATCTCCTCCAATCTCCTGGCTGAGGGCTGGGAGCGCGAGAGGAGGAGCCGCGTCGACAGTCCATAATGGAATGGATTTTTGGTCAGAAGCGCTCCGATGAGTACTCGCGGAAGGAAGATGGTGTGATTTGGATCTGGATTCTTGCCTCTCTTATAGGCAGATTATTGGCGCAGCTAGGGGGTAAAATATAAAAATACCCTGGCCTTTCGCATTCGTGCGACACGTGGAAGAGGGCCATTATTGGGCGTGGGAGCCAAGGAGCGCAACATTTGTAAGGAAGCCGGACACTATTCGGCAAACACATGGAATTTGGAGGAGAACCCGTCTTGCAACGCCGAAGACGATATACACGCCGGCCTCGTCGTCATTGAAGCCTGGTCCGGGGGCTACTGAGGGAGTCCTGGACTAGGGGGTGTCCGGATAGCCGGACTATCATCATCGGCCGGACTCTAAGACCGTGAAGATACAAGATTGAAGACTTCGTCCCGTGTCCGGATGGGACTTTCCTTGGCGTGGAAGGAAAGCTTGGCAATACGGATATGTAGATCTCCTACCATTGTAACCGACTCTGTGTAACCCTAGCCCTCTCCGGTGTCTATATAAACCGGAGGGTTTTAGTCCGTAGGACGAACAACCATTACAACAATCATACCATAGGCTAGCTTCTAGGGTTTAGCCTCCTTGATCTCGTGGTAGATCCACTCTTGTACTACCCATATCATCAATATCAATCAAGTAGGAGTAGAGTTTTACCTCCATCGAGAGGGCCCGAACCTGGGTAAAAACATCGTGTCCCTTGTCTCCTGTTACCATCCGCCTAGACGCACAGTTCGGGACCCCCTACCCGAGATCCGCCGGTTTTGACACCGACAACTCTGAATAAAACTCATCAACAGAGGAATCACCTTGCTGAAGGGCGTGTTCCTAACGCACCACAGATAGGTAGAGAGCATCACCAGAGGGCTGATAGTGCTGACAAAGATAAGACCACATCGCTGTAATTGTGCCAAGTCCCATAAACTCTGAAGCAAACTGAGGGAGGACACTGGCAGTGAGAACAGCCGCAGCACGAGCATCATCATTGCACCACTGAGTGTAAGCAGAGAGATCATCACGGTACACCGAAAGAGCATCGAAATAAGTAGATACCTGCTGATCATAAGCATCAACTGCAGCATCATCAAGGGCCTTGGCGGCATCCCGGTCAGCCTGAGAAGCCTCAGCAGCAAGGACCGGCGGCACCGGTGGGATTGGAGCCACAAGCGCAACAGGGCATGGTGGGCAGGGGACCTCGCCAGAAAGAACACCCCACAGAAGAAGGCCACTCATATGGATGCGCATGAACCCCACAAACTCAGCATAGTTGGTGCCATCGAAGATCACCGAGCAGCGAGGAAAAGCCACATAACCCGAAGAGGACATACTGAGATATCCCACTGTTTTTTTTGGTCAACGGGTCCTCAACTCGATCTGGATCGAGGGGAGCTCGAGCCAGAAAATGAGCGAGGCCTCAAGAGAGCGGTCGCGAGCAGGAAGCACGAGCCCGATGCAGCCAGGCGAGCAGCACAGGCAGGTGGACGGGGAATGCACGGCCCGGGGCCCGGCGTGGGAGGAGGAGGCCCAGCACGGGCGACCCGGACGGGATCGAGCAGATCGAGCAGAGTAGGCTCTTCCGATGCGGGATCGAGCGGCTCTCCTGAGGCGGGATCGAGCAGAGCAGGCTCTCCCGATGCGGGATCGAGCGGCTCTCCCGATGCGGGATCAAGCAGAGCAGGCTCTCCCGCGGTCGGCCGGCCGGCCGGCAGGAGCAGAGGAGGCGCTCCCGCGGGCCAAGATGCGCCAGTCGAGGAGGATGAGGCGGGATCGAGCAAAGCAGGCTCGCAGCAGAGGAGGCGCTCACGCGGACCAAGATGCACCAATCGAGCAGAGGAGAGTGACGGCGGCGGCCAGAATTGAGCAGAGGAGCACGGAGTTGCAGCGTGCGGGGGAGCGAGGGGAACCTAAGCATCTGATACCATGTTATGAATGAGCAACTAACTCTTTATTGAGGGCCAAAGGCCAGTACATATACAGGTGTGGCAAAGTGCAGAAAAGCCCCTTATACAAGGAGGATGTACACAATGAACTATACACATCTAACACATAATGATCTGACATGTTTTTAATGGTGCTGATTAACGACATTAATGGCACCATTTGATCGGCAGTGTTTGCAGTGATGTGTATTTGTACTACTTAGACATCAAACCTACAATAGCTCATCTATAACAATTTGAAAATTGAAAAACAAATGTAAACTGACCCAGCAGCAGTTCTAAGATTAAATAGTTTTCTGAAACTTTGCCGGAACAACCAATGTGTACTCTGACAACTCTGCACAGACCAACAGAGGGAAGTAATTTCTGAAGTACTTCATCCGTTCCTAAATATAAGACATTTTGGTAGTTCAAATTGAAACGTCTTATATTTAGGAAAGGAGGGAGTATGTCTGATTCCAGTTACAATGTTGAGTATATAACAAGACACAGACATCCAGAGGCCGTCTCTTCCCACATTTTAGTAAAAGAATTTGTCATGCTTACTAAGGGGGCAGCACGGTGCACGTAGCTCCCACTTGCGCAGGGTGTGGGGAAGGGTCCGACCACTTTGGGTCTTTTGTACGCAGCCTTTCCCTGCATTTCTGCAAGAGGCTGTTTACAGGACTCGAACCTGTGACCTCATGGTCACAAGGATTTGTCACGCTTACTAAATTCAGGTAAAATAAATGAAAGGAACAGACATTTTGAAATGCCTACAACTGAGCGCCACCCTACAAATAATATGTAAGTATATCCTTTTCAGCTTATGTAAAGAAATTAGGAGTAGAATGTACCAGCCCATGTAATAAGTGCTTGCAAGAGGCGGATGAAACAAGGCTCCATTTGAATAGGATAATTCTTCCTCTACACAAGTACAAATATGCTATTAGATTTTCTCATGCTAGGTAAGAGACTGCTTTGAACCTTGTAGTTACTCACGTTTGACATAATGTTTATGATAGTATCACATGGCAAAAACATGCTACCATCGTCGATCATCATTCCATTCTCCTTGGTCATTTTAATGAGGCAGTCTATAACTGCAAACACACAAACAACCAAATGAGTTGCACAGTCACAGGAAAAAAATGAACGGAAAATGACAACTGTGTTATGCCAAAGGAGAAGCCTCCTACCTGAGTACGTGAGTTACATCCTGGGCATGCTGACAGAGGAGAAGCCTCCTACCTCTCCGGCGAAGACTGCAAGTACAGTAAGTTCGGTTCATGTTGTATATGGTTATTTCCAAACTTACTAACCGCCAGGCAAGGCAAACACAAAACCACTAAATCTGCGATTACGCGCATGACAAAATCAAATCAAACAGAACACCCAGAACTGGTGACCAATGTTCTCGCATGCATGTCGCACGAGATTTTATTATTGCACATCAATGTCCATTTTTTGACATGATGCTAGAGTGCAACTCTAGTGACAAATGACGCAAACACAGTGACTGTGAATAAGAGACTTGCCAGTGCAGTAGGCTTTCTTGACGTGCTTCCCAGTGCCCCCGCACCAGCGCCCACAAACCATTTTGCAAAGAGGGGCGTCCGGTACATCGAGTGTTTCGCAATGCTCTGTAGACAACATACATACATCAGCGAAACAATTCCAGACTGAAAGGGTCCAAACAAATTCGTGCAGTTGAATTGACAATATTCTTGATAACTTGTTCTACTCCAGTTGGAAGTTAAAAGGAAATCAATTTGATACCAGCGTGAATGCAATTTCCTAGCAGCATAAGCACCATAAGGCAAAGCAGAATAGTTTTCCTCGCCATAAGATCAAGCACAAACTTCTTCTTGTGATCCTGTTTAGTATTTGGGCTTCAAGAAGCATACATGATGTGCTATATTTATAGAGTTATTATAGAGAACATTTACTGCTAGTTCACTCAAATAAGATCCATCCGTAATATCCCCAATCACGCGCATGACGGGATATGCGCCATCCATCCGTAATATCCCCGATCACGCGCATGGATGCCTGCTCACAGATCGCGCATACTACGGATGCATGGCGCATATCCCGTCATGCAGTTTCAGCTTGCAATTAATTTTGATAGAAAACGCTATGCATGCATCTTGCTGACGGACGTGGTATAGATGCCCTCAAGCCCTTTAAACCCGGGACTGCTATATATATCTAGATATATATTTAGTGCTTTTAGATATAGCTTAAGATACACTGGGGCACAAAGGACTGTTCTGACAGTGACACACGGTCAAAGATCTTCTTTATTTTAATATTTTGAGTGAACAATGAGTGAATGTGCACTATGAAAAGTCTATAAATACGGCAATGTCATGTATGCTTCCTGAAGCCCCAATACAAGAAAGGAGAACAAGAAAAAATTTGTGCATGAGTATGGAAGGGAAAACTATTCTGATTTGCCTTATGGTTCTTGTGTTGCTAGGAAATTTCACTGACGCTGGTAAGAAGTCGATCCCCCTGTTCCTATATATGTATTTCCTTTTTCCTCCCAACCGGAGTAGAACAAATCTTCATGAATATTGTTGACTCAATTTCACGAGTTCCTTTGGACCCTTTCAATTTGGTATTGTTTCACTAATGTATGTATGTTGTCTACAGAGCATTACCAAACGCACGATGAATCAGCCCCCCGTGCACTAATTTCTATTGCCGGAATTACTGCCAGAATGAGTGGAACCATGTCAAGGAAGCCTACGGCACCCACAAGTCTATTTTTCGCCGTCATTGCATATGTGTTGTTTGTGACTAGACTTGCACTCTAGCATCATGTCAAACAATGGATAATGATGTCCAGTAAATAAATCTTCTCTTGACATGCATGGAAGAACCTTGATCTCCAATTTTAGGTGTTATGTTTGACTTCATTTTGTCATACATAATCTTAGATTTAGTGGTTTTGTGTTTGCCAGTCCTAGCGGTTAGTAAGTTCGGAAATAACTATATAAAACAATTCGATATGCATCATGCGAATAAACTGTTGTAAATATCCAACATAACAATTATGCCTTGTATTTGCGAACCTTGGCCTGGTACGACGGGAAGTAATGGCAGATCCTTTTGTTAAGGAGGGTGTCTCGTCTGTATGGCCGCCTTTGATCCTTGATCCATTCCTCGATGACGCCCAGGATCTCCGCCACATAGTGATCACTTCGGAGGTAGGAGGGCATCTCTAGGTCGTGGGGGCATGCATGCCAAGGATGTAACTCACATACTCATCTGGAAGTTGTAAATTACTCATTGTCGGATTTGGAGGATGTTCATATGGACATTAGGGTGGAGTTAGCCTCGTTCTCGACCTACATACTCTTACGCAACCAAGCGGTCAACTTGGTAAGCTACTAACAAAAATTGCAATCAATGATAGATACTCTTACAAGGGGGGGGGGAGAGATAGGTAAACCAAACTCCATATAGGCCGCACTAGAGTCCAACTAGGCTAGCTATCTCACCTCTCCTTCCTCCCTAAAAAATATTTCCACTATTAGCCACCATCAAAATTTGTGCTTAATTGCTTTGTGAACATTCCAAAACAAAAGCAACATGTTGTCTGTTTCTTGTGATTTCTACTATGTTTCATTGTTCGAACAGAGGCGTCAAACATGTCGGTGGGAGTATTTAAATAAGCCATTATGGCCCATTTTCCTGTTATGAGTGTGTCTTCCTCATAATTTCTCTTCTCCTATTTCTCCCACTACTTTTTTGAAGGGTGTCACTATGCATTAGTCGGCTAAAAACCCTCCAAAATTTCCTGCTTCCTTGTCATCTGGTCGGCCTGAACTAAATCATGATCTTCAACCATCTAATCCATGTACAGAAAAACCACACATGTAACATGTGTGTGGTGTGTTTTCACTAGTGTTGCAATCTTCGCTTTTTGAGATAAAATGTAGAAAACTTTCGCAACATTTGTAATACTCGCACACTAAAAAACTTTGGTATTTATGATGTCCACTGACATGTGATGGACTTCCCAGTCAATGGTTTGTAGAAGTAGTATGCTAGTTTTTCTTTGCGAGGAAAACATTCGATCTATTCATCAATTGTCAAGGTAGTACAAAGAACACCAGAAGTAAAAAAATTACATCGAGGTCTATAGACCACCTAGCGACGAATGCAAGCACTGGAGCGAGCCGAAGGCACGCCGTCGTCATCGCCGCTCCCTCATCGGAGCCCGGCAAACCTTGTTGTAGTAGACAGTCGGGAAGTCGTCATGCTAAGGCCCCATAGGACCAGCGCAACAGAACTGCAACCGCCGCTGATGAAGAGATGCGTAGATCAGAGTGTCCAAATTGTAGACACACGAACAAAGATGAACGAAGAACGGATCCCCACGGATCCACCGAAGACAAATGCCAACAGAATCCCATGAGATCTGCCGGAGACAACCTACACACGCCCTTCGATGGCACTAGAAACACCACCGGGGCAGGGGCTAGCCGGGGCGAACCCTATTCTATCTTCAGAGATTCGCCACCACCTCGCCTCTCTAAGTAGGACACAAAACCTAATTGAACTTAAAAAAACACTTAAAGCGGATCCCTCCCACCGGCAAGGACCGCACCTTCATGACCATAAGACCACAAAAGATGAGGTAGAACGGCGGCGGCGCCGGCGCTGGCGGGAGGCATGAGAGACCCTAGGCGGCTGGGTGCCTTGGGTTCGACCGAGCGAAGGGGTGTGCAGCTGGGATAGTACTAGTGATGGTATACAGAGCCCTTCTCTGGAACTGGATCTCCAAATGTGTTGGGGATATAACTATTAGGTATGACCCGCCCGGGAGGGGCTGGGTTATACCTATCAGTACTCTTGAAGCCCAAGAGAAAGCTTGAAGATGGCGGTTCAGTTAAAGGCCCAAAGCCCAGAGGCGACTTAAGGCCCGTAGAGATAAACCGCCATATGTACATAACTTGTATTTTAAGGCAAGAATAGTCAGAAATCGAGCTAGAGACTGTTTATGAGCCAGTCGGGACTCTGTGAGCCCCTGGGCATCGACCTCTGTATATAAAGGGACAACCCGGCGGCGGTTCAAGGCAAGTAACATCAGATCGAGAGCTAGGTCAAGCGATTTCGCTCCCTGGTAATCGAGACATAAGCAATCCCACTCAAAATTGGATCCTAGGCTTTTACCTTCACCGTAAGGGGCCGAACCTGTATAAACCCCCATGTCCTTTGTCCCGATTAACCCCTTTAAGTTTCCTAGTTGCGATGGCTCCACGACTAAGTCCCTTCACTAGGACATCTAACATGACAATTACACGACAGTTGGCGCCCACCGTGGGGCCAGCGCATGGTGGATTTGAGTTCTTGAAGGGCGGCTTCGAAGGGCTCAAGGGATACATTGTGGGCCGGATGACCAAGAGTCGTCGCGGCAAGCTCTACATCGATGACGCAGGCTGGGGCCCCGACGCCGGCTCAATTGAGTACGGTACCGGGTCCACTTCGGCGGAATCCACGTCTTCATCGACAAGATCGGCGAGCCGGGCCCTGAGCCGGACATCTGCACTGACCTCGTCGAGACGGCTCAGCATGCGAGACCTTCCCGGGCTCAGCCTGCCATGAAGCGTGCCTTCGTGGGGTGCATCCATGGAGAGGAACTTTCTGAAGGATATGTGTATGCCGGTGAGACAACCATCTACTCTGATGGTGAGTCTTCCATAGGTGAGACAGATTTGTTGTATCAATTGCAAGAAGGCAGGCTTGGGGGCTGTTCTGATGGCAGTAGTATTCCGGACCTCCTTGAGCCGCCGAGCAGAGTTGGGATCTTCATGGTTGACATGCAACCCGTTCAAAATTCTACGACTGTGGCAGCGATAACCTCCGGGTCAGCAGCAGCCGGGGCAGGAGGCCATGTGCGCCCGCCGGCTTAAGTGCTGATGGATCTTGTAGGACTTTGAAGTATGTCTAGAGGGGGGGTGATTAGACTACTTGACGAATAAAAACTTAACCTTTTCCCAATTTTAGAGTTTGGCAGATTTTAGCTACTTTAGGACAAGTCAAGCAATCATCACACAATTCAAGCAAGCATGCAAAGAGTATATAGGCAGCGGAAATTAAAGCATGCAACTTGCAAGAAAGTAAAGGGAAGGGTTTGGAGGATTCAAATGCAATTGGAGACACGGATGTTTTTGGCGTGGTTCCGATAGGTGGTGCTATCGTACATCCACGTTGATGGAGACTTCAACCCACGAAGGGTAGCGCTGCTGTGAGTCCACGGAGGCTCCACCCAAGAAGGGTCCACGAAGAAACAACCTTGTCTATCCCACCATGGCCGTCGCCCACGAAGGACTTGCCTCACTAGCGGTAGATCTTCACACAGTAAGGCGATCTCCTTGCCCTTACAAACTCCTTGGTTCAACTCCACAATCTTGTCGGAGGCTCCCAAGTGACACCTAGCCAATCTAGGAGACACCACTCTCCAAGAAGTAACAAATGGTGCGTTGATGGTGAACTCCTTGCTCTTGTGCTTCAAATGATAGTCTCCCCAACACTCAACTCTCTCTCTCAATGGGTTTGGATCTGGTGGAAAGAAGATTTGAGTGGAAAGCAACTTGGGAAGGCTAGAGATCAAGATTCATATGATAGGAATGGAATATCTTGGTCTCAACACATGAGTAGGTGGTTCTCTCTCAGAAATGGTAAGTTGGCAGTGTAGGTTCGTTCTGATGGCTCTCTCCACGAATGAAGAGGAGGTGGAGGGGTATATATAGCCTCCACACAAAATCTAACCGTTACAGACAATTTACCAAACTCGGTGGGACCGAATTGTTAAACTCGGTCGAACCGATTTAGTAAACCTAGTGACCGTTAGTGAATTTCGGTGGGACCGACATGCATCTCGGTGAGACCGATTCGGTTAGGGTTAGGGCATAACGTAATCTCGGTAAGACCGATTACACAAACTTCGGTGAGACCGATTTGGTAATAAGCTTTCGGAGAGTTGGTCGGAGTAAACTCGATGGGACCGATTTGCTCTTTTCGGTGAGACCGAAATGTTACAAAAGGAAGCAGAGAGTTTACATTGCAATCTCGGTGGGACCGATCGCTCACCGGTTAGACCAAAAGCGTTACGAAGGAAGCAGAGAGATTGCAACCCCATCTCGGTGAGACCGAGATCCCTATCGGTAAGACCGATTTTCTTAGGGTTTGTGGCAGTGGCTATGACTTGTGGAATCGGTGGCGCCAGATAGGAAGTTTCGGTGTGACCAATTTTGGCTTTGGGTTTAGGTCATATGTGGATGTGGGAAAGTAGTTAGGGTTTTGGAGCATATCACTAAGCACATGAAGCAAGAGGCTCATTAAGCAACATCTCATCCCTCCTTGATAGTATTGGCTTTTCCTATAGACTCAATGTGATCTTGGATCACTAAAATGTAAAATGAAGAGTCTTGAGCTTTTGAGCTTGAGCCAATCCTTTGTCCTTAGTATTTTGAGGATCCACTTTCATCATCCATGCCATGCCATTCATTGAGCTTTCTGAAATAATAGTCTTGGAATAGCATTAGCTCAATGAGCTATATGTTGTTATTAATTACCAAAACCACCTAGGGATAGTTGCACTTTCAATCTCCCCCTTTTTGGTAATTGATGACAACATATAGATCAAAGCTTCGACGAATGATAATGAGATTGAATAACATCGTCGCTTTGAGAAGTATGTGATAAGCAAGAGCTCCCCCTAAATTTGTGCATAGTTTAAGATTTGCTTTGGACTACAGATGCACAATGAATTAGGCTCATGGGTTACTCTTCCATGTCACATACATCTTGGTGGAAGCTCAAAATAATAAACAATGATACATGCACTCACACCAAGCAAAGTGAATGATCACATAAGATAGATAGGATAATATCAAGCATGCATAAGTGTAGCTTATGATCAAACACATGATCATCAATATCTCACAGGCATAGTATCTCAACCAAAAGCAAACAAAGTTTGAAAAACCACCAAATAAAACAAGAGAGAATAAAAGCAACACACTCTCTCGAAGCCTATGATCTATACATTTTTCTCCCCCTTTGGCAACAAGTTACCAAAAAGTTCATAGAAAATGCATAGTGCTAGATCGTCTCTCGGGCTTGATCTTACGGTGGTGGTGTCTGATAACTCAGGACGAAGGCTTGAGTTGAAGTAGAGGGTCTTTGGAGTGGATCTTTGGAGCTGGTTGCCTTTGGGCTGTAGGGGCAATAGTTGGTGCTGAAGTTGTAGCTCTAGTGTCTGTCACTGGCACTGCAACTGACCTCTGGGCTCTAGGCACTCTGGCAAACACATTGGTGGTTGTCTTGCCCTTCCTCTCCCGCATGTCATCCTGCAGCTGTCCTACAACTGACTGAATCTTAGTTACCTTAACATCAAGGTCATGAAACTTGAGTTCCACGATTCTCTCCAGGCTCTCCAGGTTTTGAGTTAGGGTGGCCAACCCTTTCTCAATCCTCAGGGTAGATGCTATCAAGTAACCAAGCTGCTCTTGTTTGGTCTTCAAGAAATACTCAGATGCCTCCTCTTGAGTTGGCATCTTGGCAGCCTTCTCCTTCTTTGCCTTCTCCTTCTTCTCCTGAGCTTGGACTGATTGTGGATCATCTTCATTCATAACAACCTCATTGTCCTTAAAGTCTGGATAAATTGGAAAATGTTCCTTATCCAACTGATATTCCCCTATGCCCATCTTTGAGTTGATCAATTCTTGAATTTGAGGTGCATATCCACAGCTCCTCTTCTGATCTGCTGCAGTCCTCTTGATTGTTTCAATGATCAGGCTCATGACTTTGAATTTCTGTGGCACATCAAACACAGATAACATGTTGATGGCATGCCCTCTGATCATGTTGTGGTCACCTGACTTGGGCAACAAAGTGTGCCTCAGAATCCAGTTTATGGTTGGCAAACCTAACAGCAGATAGTGAACTGATCCAAACTTGTGAGTCTCAACTCCTTTGTCAGGAATCTCCTTGTACATATGAGCCATTGAATTGTGACCCAACTTCTTCTTTGCATATATGTCCAAGTCATCCTGTTCTAAATTGGGGGCATTGATCAGACTTGCCCATTCTTCCACAGTAGACTGGTACCTAGTACCCTCAGACATCCAAACACTCCTACCATCTGGATAAAAGTGTGCTGTGGAGTAGAACTGCATGATAAGCTCATCATTCCTGATGGTAAATTTCTGTCCAACAAAATTTGCAACTCCACAAGCTATAAAGTTGTCCTCAACTCCTGGGTAGTGCTGCTCATTCTCCCTGATGAATTTCCAGTCAACCCACCTCATATCACAGACTATGGGCTTCTTGTCCAACAAAATGGTTTCATAAAAGTCCTCTTTGTTCCTTTGTGTGGAACACCTGTAGTCAACAGCAGTTCTTCTTCTTGAAGCATATGGGTCTTCTATCCTCCACGGCCTCAGCCCAGAATCCTTCACGATTCTCATGTCCTCGACCACAGGATGGGCATCATTGTGGTCAGTATCTTGGGCTTGAGGTTTCTAAGGACTGTCCTTCTTCATCTTCATCTTCTGCAACATTTGGCATTGGGGCCTTGTTCTTCTCAGCAGCTGGAATACTCCTAGTATTCCTCTTGAACTTGCTTGGCCTTGGAGGCAGCTTTGGGTGCATCTTTGAGCTTGGATGTTGCAGCCCTGACTGATTGCATCTCCCATAAGCTTAGCTGCATTAGGTCTGGTGCAGCATCCTCTTCCTCATCATGAGAATCCTTCTCATTGAGGGCTTTCAAGGACCTTGGCGGTTGTGGTTCTAGCTCTCTTCTTTTCTTGTCCTGATCACCATCATCCTCTGATTCAAGTATGAACTTCATGGTTGCACCAGTGGGGACTTTCGAGGTTTTGATGGTGCCTCCTTGCGAGAGCCTGTTTGGGTTGTGGTGAGTGGCACTTGAGTGGACTTGCTGGCCTTTGGCATTGGAGTTCTCTTGGAAGGAACTTTCTTCTTGAGCCTGGCTTTGTGCTTTGTGTAGAGCCATACTCTTTCTTGAGCACCACTTTCTTGGAAGTGGCCTCATCCTCCTCGACTTTGTAATCCTCATCCTCTGAGTCGAGGTTCTCTTCTTCCTTTGCCTAGTTGCAGCCTTAGGCAAATTGCTAGGAGTGCTACTGCTCCTTCATCGAAGTTGAGGGACTAGTGCCCTCACTCAAGTCCATGTGCTCTTGGACTGTTACGCTGTCACTCTCGATCGGACATCTTGCAAAAGCTGGCTGCTGACCTGTGAAGAGTTATAGATGAGATAGAATAGATGAGCATCACAAAATGCAGAGATTTTTGCAAAGGATGATTCAAAAGTTCAGTTTTAGTTTTCCTGAAAGCATTTCGGATCAACCAATTTTCAAACTCGGTGATACGAAGCAGTTTTGGAACCTAAATGAAGATCTCGGTTGGACCAAGTTTCAGTTCGGTGGCACCGAGACTGCTAGGGTTTCTGAGAATCTTCAAATCGGTCGCACCGATTAGTAATTCTCGGTCGGACCGAGAGTCACTAGTGCAATGGCATATGCCAAATCGGTGAGACCGAGTTTTTCAACTCGGTGGGTCGAGAAGGTTTAGTGAAACCTAACCTAAAAATTTGAATCGCATCTAAACTACGGACTAATTTGGCTGGATAGGAGAATCTCAATCGTGGCAAGAATCAATATGAAAACAATGTGCTAGGAATCGGGCGTGGATAGCACAAAGATCAAATCCATACCCTAACTTGGCGGTGGACTTGCTACGTGACTGTGGCGGGGCGATTTCCATTGTCGGCGGCGAAGACCAGCGACGAGGAGGCTCTTTGGGGGCTAGGAGGCGATCCGGAGACCACGATGGCGAAGCGAGCTATTCTTGTGGCGAAGGGTTTGGAGAAATTTCAAATATTTCCCGTGGCTATATATAGCCCCCGACCTGTCAGTGTGACCGAATGGAACAACTCGGTGGCACCGAGATGCATAACTGTGTTCAGTTATAGCAAATCGGTGTGACCGAAAAGTTCAAATTGGTTGCACCGAGATTGAAAACTCAGATCAACTTGGTGATCTCGGTGGGACCGAAAAGGAAGAATCGGTCTGACCAAGAATCACAAAGAGGTTTTGGAAGTTTAAGTCTATGACGAATCGGGAACTCCGAGTGCTCCTCACACAGAGTGGTTCAAATCTGACTTGATCGAATTTGTGATGTAGCATGAATAGAGTTTGAGATGAGAAAAGCATAGATAGCTAAAGAAGGTTCTTAGGCATTCTTGTCCATCCAGTTGGCACAAAGAAAATAAACCAAACAATCAAAACAACAAGTGGATGTCCTTGAATGAGTAAAATATGCACCAACATGCTCACACAATAAGATAGCAAATGAAATATGTGGCAAAGCATGCACAACCAATTCTAGCATCTATAAAACAATTGGTGATGACTAGGTCATCTATATATGAGTATATTGACTTAGGAGTCAAATGAGAACATTTGATCATAGGTCATACTCATCGTTTAAGTTTAAGTGGGGTTACCACTTTTACATAATGCATTAATGTGTTCACACCATTAGAGTTGCTTTGACTCAATTCTTTAGAGTTAAGCTCCCCCTAGATGTGAGATCCCCCCTTAGAGGGATGAACTAACCTTGGGTTTTGTCGATGATGACTTCATGTAGGTGTTGAAGATGTAGATGCTCAATGTTGATGTAGATCATTTGGAGCAATCCTTTGGAGTGAGTTGCACTTTCAACTTACCTACATGGGTTAGTCCCACAAGGAACAAACAAGAATATCCATAGACACATAATGATGCACACACAAGATGATGTCCATGAAATCATTACGTTACCTTGTCCCTTGTCTTACCAACATGAGGTTTGTGACTCCTTGAACTAGTGCAAGATGTGGTAGTTGATTGCACTTGTTCTTGCCAAAATGATATGAGTGAAGAATGTTGGCGGAGTCACCCTCAAGAACTCTCTAGTTCTTCTTCTTGGGATCCACATCATCTTGATGGGAATCCTTGGAGTTATAGTTGTACTTGATGAAGTAGAACTTGGCGTAGTCTTGGGGACCCACTTGAGCGAGGCTTTGGGTGCTTCTTCAAATGCATCAATCTCTTCTTGAAGCTTGTCCTTGCCTTTGTTCTTATGGTCTTGTGGTGGAAGATCATCTTGAGCTTGTGTTCCTTTCAAGGAAGTAGGATCATACTTCTCTTGTTGAGGAACAAACTTTGTCTTGGGGTATTGATCTTCCTCCCCTCAACTCCATTGGCATTGAACTTTCGTTCAAAACCAACACCTTGATTCTTCGGTGCCTTCGTGAGACCGATTTGGTAATAAGCTTTCGAGAGAGTTGGTCGAGTAAACTTCGATGGGACGATTTGCTCTTTTCGGTGAGACGAAATGTTACAAAAAGGAAGCAGAGAGTTTACATTGCAATCTCGGTGGGACCGATCGCTCACCGGTTAGACCAAAAGCGTTCTGAAGGAAGCGAGAGATTGCAACCCCATCTCGGTGAGACCGAGATCCCTATCGATAAGACCGATTTTCTTAGGGTTTGTGGCGTGGCTATGACTTGTGGAATCGGTGGCGCCAGATAGGAAGTTTCGGTGTGACCAATTTTGGCTTTGGGTTTAGGTCATATGTGGATGTGGGAAAGTAGTTAGGGTTTTGGAGCATATCACTAAGCACATGAAGCAAGAGGCTCATTAAGCAACATCTCATCCCTCCTTGATAGTATTGGCTTTTCCTATAGACTCAATGTGATCTTGGATCACTAAAATGTAAAATGAAGAGTCTTGAGCTTTTGAGCTTGAGCCAATCCTTTGTCCTTAGTATTTTGAGGGATCCACTTTCATCATCCATGCCATGCCATTCATTGAGCTTTCCTGAAATAATAGTCTTGGAATAGCATTAGCTCAATGAGCTATATGTTGTTATTAATTACCAAAACCACCTAGGGATAGTTGCACTTTCAATCTCCCCCTTTTTGGTAATTGATGACAACATATAGATCAAAGCTTCGACGAATGATAATGAGATTGAATAACATCGTCGCTTTGAGAAGTATGTGATAAGCAAGAGCTCCCCCTAAATTTGTGCATAGTTTAAGATTTGCTTTGGACTACAGATGCACAATGAATTAGGCTCATGGGTTACTCTTCCATGTCACATACATCTTGGTGGAGCGCGCAATAATAAACAATGATACATGCACTCACACCAAGCAAAGTGAATGATCACATAAGATAGATAGGATAATATCAAGCATGCATAAGTGTAGCTTATGATCAAACACATGATCATCAATATCTCACAGGCATAGTATCTCAACCAAAAGCAAACAAAGTTTGAAAAACCACCAAATAAAACAAGAGAGAATAAAAGCAACACACTCTCTCGAAGCCTATGATCTATACATTTTTCTCCCCCTTTGGCAACAAGTTACCAAAAAGTTCATAGAAAATGCATAGTGCTAGATCGTCTCTCAGGCTTGATCTTCTGGTGGTGGTGTCTGATAACTCCAAGGACGAAGGCTTGAGTTGAAGTAGAGGTCTTTGGAGTGGATCTTTGGAGCTGGTTGCCTTTGGGCTGTAGGGGCAATAGTTGGTCTGAAGTTGTAGCTCTAGTGTGCATCCTTGCACTTTGGCTGACCTCTGGGCTCTAGGCACTCTGGCAAACACATTGGTGGTTGTCTTGCCCTTCCTCTCCCGCATGTCATCCTGCAGCTGTCCTACAACAGACTGAATCTTAGTTACCTTAACATCAAGGTCATGAAACTTGAGTTCCACGATTCTCTCCAGGCTCTCCTGGTTTTGAGTTAGGGTGGCCAACCCTTTCATCCTCAGGGTAGATGCTATCAAGTAACCAAGCTGCTCTTGTTTGGTCTTCAAGAAATACTCAGATGCCTCCTCTTGAGTTGGCATCTTGGCAGCCTCTCCTTCTTTGCCTTCTCCTTCTTCTCTGAGCTTGGGTGATTGTGGATCATCTTCATTCATAACAACCTCATTGTCCTTAAAGTCTGGATAAATTGGAAAATGTTCCTTATCCAACTGATATTCCCCTATGCCCATCTTTGAGTTGATCAATTCTTGAATTTGAGGTGCATATCCACAGCTCCTCTTCTGATCTGCTGCAGTCCTCTTGATTGTTTCAATGATCAGGCTCATGACTTTGAATTTCTGTGGCACATCAAACACAGATAACATGTTGATGGCATGCCCTCTGATCATGTTGTGGTCACCTGACTTGGGCAACAAAGTGTGCCTCAGAATCCAGTTTATGGTTGGCAAACCTAACAGCAGATAGTGAACTGATCCAAACTTGTGAGTCTCAACTCCTTTGTCAGGAATCTCCTTGTACATATGAGCCATTGAATTGTGACCCAACTTCTTCTTTGCATATATGTCCAAGTCATCCTGTTCTAAATTGGGGGCATTGATCAGACTTGCCCATTCTTCCTGATGGTGGTACCTAGTACCCTCGGACATCAAACACTCCTACCATCTGGATAAAAGTGTCTTTGTGGAGTAGAAGCGCATGATAAGCTCATCATTCACGATGGTAAATTTCTGTCCAACAAAATTTGCAACTCCACAAGCTATAAAGTTGTCCTCAACTCCTGGGTAGTGCTGCTCATTCTCCCTGATGAATTTCCAGTCAACCCACCTCATATCACAGACTATGGGCTTCTTGTCCAACAAAATGGTTTCATAAAAGTCCTGCTGTTCCTTTGTGTGGAACCTGTAGTCAACAGCGGTTCTTCTTCTTGAAGCATATGGGTCTTCTATCCTCCACGGCCTCAGCCCTGAATCCTTCCTGATTCTCATGTCCTCAGCCACAGGATGGGCATCATTGTGGTCTGGTATCTTGGGCTTGAGGTTTCTAAGGACCTGTCCTTCTTCATCTTCATCTTCTGCAACATTTGGCATTGGGGCCTTGTTCTTCTCAGCAGCTGGAATACTCCTAGTATTCCTCTTCGGAGCTTGCTTGGCCTTGGAGGCAGCTTTGGGTGCATCTTTGAGCTTGGATGTTGCAGCCCCTGACCTGATTGCATCTCCCATAAGCTTAGCTGCATTAGGTGCTGGTGCAGCATCCTCTTCCTCATCATGAGAATCCCTTCTCATTGCAGGCTTTCCAAGGACCTTGGCAGTTGTGGTTCTAGCTCTCTTCTTTTTCTTGTCCTGATCACCATCATCCTCTGATTCAAGTATGAACTTCATGGTTGCACCAGTGGGGACTTTCTGAGGTTTTGATGGTGCCTCCTTGCAGGAGCCTGTTTGGGTTGTGACTGAGCTGGCACTTGAGTGTACTGCCTGGCCTTTGGCATTGGAGTTCTCTTGGAAGGAACTTTCTTCTTCAGGCCTGGCTTTGTGCTTTGTGTAGAGCCATACTCTTTCTTGAGCACCACTTTCTTGGAAGTGGCCTCATCCTCCTCAGCTTTGTAATCCTCATCCTCTGAGTCTGAGGTTCTCTTCTTCCTTTGCCTAGTTGCAGCCTTAGGCAAATTGCTAGGAGTGCTACGCTCCCTTCATCGAAGTTGAGGGACTAGTGCCCTCACTCAAGTCCATGTGCTCTTGAGACCTGTTACGGCTGTCACTCTGATCGGACATCTTGCAAAAGCTGGCTGCTGACCCTGTGAAGAGTTATAGATGAGATAGAATAGATGAGCATCACAAAATGCAGAGATTTTTGCAAAAGGATGATTCAAAAGTTCAGTTTTAGTTTTCCACAGAAAGCATTTCGGATCAACCAATTTTCAAACTCGGTGATACCGAAGCAGTTTTGGAACCTAAACTGAAGATCTCGGTTGGACCAAGTTTCAGTTCGGTGGCACCGAGACTGCTAGGGTTTCACAGAATCTTCAAATCGGTCGCACCGATTAGTAATTCTCGGTCAGACCGAGAGTCACTAGTGCAATGGCATATGCCAAATCGGTGAGACCGAGTTTTTCAACTCGGTGGGTCCGAGAAGGTTTCGGCGGAAACCTAACCCTAAAAATTTGAATCGCATCTAAACTACGGACTAATTTGGCTGGATAGGAGAATCTCAATCGTGGCAAGAATCAATATGAAAACAATGTGCTAGGAATCAGACGTGGATAGCACAAAGATCAAGTCCATACCCTAACTTGGCGGTGGACTTGCTACTGGCTGCAATGGGGGCGATTTCCATTGTCGGCGGCATTTAAGACCAGCGACGAGGAGGCTGCTGGGGGCTAGGAGACGATCCGGAGACCACGATGGCAGAGCGAGCTATTGCGCTGGCGAAGGGTTTCGGAGAAATTTCCAAATATTTCCCCGTGGCTATATATAGCCCGACCCTGTCAGTGTGACCGAATGGAACAACTCGGTGGCACCGAGATGCATAACTGTGTTCAGTTATAGCAAATCGGTGTGACCGAAAAGTTCAAATTGGTTGCACCGAGATTGAAAACTCAGATCAACTTGGTGATCTCGGTGGGACCGAAAAGGAAGAATCGGTCTGACCAAGAATCACAAAGAGGTTTTGGAAGTTTAAGTCTATGACGAATCGGGAACTCCGAGTGCTCCTCACACACAGTGGTTCAAATCTGACTTGATCGAATTTGTGATGTAGCATGAATAGAGTTTGAGATGAGAAAAGCATAGATAGCTAAAGAAGGTTCTTAGGCATTCTTGTCCATCCAGTTGGCACAAAGAAAATAAACCAAACAATCAAAACAACAAGTGGATGTCCTTGAATGAGTAAAATATGCACCAACATGCTCACACAATAAGATAGCAAATGAAATATGTGGCAAAGCATGCACAACCAATTCTAGCATCTATAAAACAATTGGTGATGACTAGGTCATCTATATATGAGTATATTGACTTAGGAGTCAAATGAGAACATTTGATCATAGGTCATACTCATCGTTTAAGTTTAAGTGGGGTTACCACTTTTACATAATGCATTAATGTGTTCACACCATTAGAGTTGCTTTGACTCAATTCTTTAGAGTTAAGCTCCCCCTAGATGTGAGATCCCCCCTTAGAGGGATGAACTAACCTTGGGTTTTGTCGATGATGACTTCATGTAGGTGTTGAAGATGTAGATGCTCAATGTTGATGTAGATCATTTGGAGCAATCCTTTGGAGTGAGTTGCACTTTCAACTTACCTACATGGGTTAGTCCCACAAGGAACAAACAAGAATATCCATAGACACATAATGATGCACACACAAGATGATGTCCATGAAATCATTACGTTACCTTGTCCCTTGTCTTACCAACATGAGGGTTTGTGACTCCTTGAACTCGTGCAAGATGTGGTAGTTGATTGCACTTGTTCTTGCCAAAATGATATGAGTGAAGAATGTTGGCGGAGTCACCCTCAAGAACTCTCTAGTTCTTCTTCTTCGGGATCCACATCATCTTGATGGGAATCCTTGGAGTTGTAGTTGTACTTGATGAAGTAGAACTTGACGTAGTCTTGGGGACCCACTTGAACGAGGCTTTGGGTGCTTCTTCAAATGCATCAATCTCTTCTTGAAGCTTGTCCTTGCCTTTGTTCTTATGGTCTTGTGGTGGAAGATCATCTTGAGCTTGTGTTCCTTTCAAGGAAGTAGGATCATACTTCTCTTGTTGAGGAACAAACTTTGTCTTGGGGTATTGATCTTCCTCCCACTCAACTCCATTGGCATTGAACTTTCGTTCAAAACCAACACCTTGATTCTTCCGGTGCCTTCCTTGCTTGCGTACAATTTCCTCGAATTGCTTACTCCCGGCAAGGCTCTTCAATAAGCTATTTCTCTATAATTCCCTTCTCTATAATTCCCTTTCTCTATAATTCCCTTCTCTATAATTCCCTTTCTCTATAAGGCTCTTCAATAAGCTTTTCTAAACACCTTTCTCTATAATTCCCTTCAATAAGCTATTTTCTTGCTCAAGTGTAACTTGGCTAAGAGAATCATTAGTGGAATCAAGAGAACTACTAGAAGAAACAATATTGGATTTGACATTATTATTGTTACTACTAGAGGAAGTATCTTTCTTGTACTTGTTACTAGACTTGACTTGAGGCATGTAAGTAGATAAGAGTAAATGATTGGCAATGTAAGAAGAACTTTTCTTCCGAAGATCATCATTGATTGCTTTTAAGAACTCATGCTCTTGCTCAAGATTGAGCTTTTCAAAGCGTAACTTCTCATGAGCCCTTAAAAGTTCTCGATGATCTTCGTAGATAGTTTCATGAGCTGACTTAAGAGAGTTTAATTCTTTAGTTATAAGCTCAATCTTCTCCTTATCATTGTCATTCGTTTTAGCATGATTAGCATGATTAATTGACGTTTCATCATAATATTCATCACTAGAGTTGTCAACAAGTAAATCATCATCCACAAGCAAGTCATCTTCATCACTATTGAAACCAACATACTCGGGATGTGTTACCTTTGGACCTTTGGCCATGAAGCATCTTCCAACACCTTCATTTGGTGAATCAAATATGTCTTAGGAGTTGGTTGACACAAGTGCTAGACCGGCAACACCTTCATCTTGAGTATATTCGGAGTCGGAGTGATAGCTTCTCTCGAGTGATTGTCCGAGTCGGGCGGATACCCATTCACCAACATGAGCTTGATGTCTTCGTTTTGTGTAGATCCTTGATGACTTGTCCTTCCTTTCCGAATCCTTGCTTCTCCGTGAGGGTCTTCGTTCATAACGATCATCTCTACTCCTCCTCTCTCTTGGTGGTGATTCTTCTCTTTTGCTCTTTCTTCTTGGAGAATCTTCTCTTCTTTTGTAGGGTGTCGTACACTCATTGGAGTAGTGTCCGGGTCTCCCACAATTGTAGCAATTGCGCTCTCGACTAGAAGATCTCTTGTCATTGTAAGACCTTGATTTGGAGCTTCTTTCTTTGCTTCTACTCTTGTAGAATTTGTTGAAGTTCTTCACCATTAAGCTCAATTCTTCATTGAAGGTTGGTTTCTCACTTGATGATGTGGGGCTTCACTTGAGACTTTGTAAGCACCACTTGACTTGTTGTGAAGTTCCTCCTTATCTTTGAGTGACATCTCATGAGCAACAATTCTTCCAATGACTTCCGTTGGCTTGAGATCTTTGTAGTTTGGCATCATTTGAATCAATGTGCACACAGTATCATACTTTCCATCCAATGCTCTTAAGATCTTCTTGATGATGAATTTGTCGGTCATCTCTTCACACCCTAAGCCGACAATCTCATTTGTGATAAGAGCAAGCCTAGAGTACATTTCAGCGACACATTCACCATCCTTCATTTTGAACTTGTCAAGCTGACTCTGGAGCACACCAACTTGGATTCCTTGACGGATTCGGTACCTTCATGCATATCTATCAAAGTATCCCATATTTCCTTTGCATTCTCAAGACGGCTGATTATGTTGAATTCTTCGAGGCACAGTCCGTTGAAGATGATATCACAAGCTTGAGCGTTGTATTGCAGCATCTTCAATTCTTCCGCATTAGCTTCATGGTTCAGTTCTCTCCCATCGAAAAATTCACCTTGCAAGCCAATACAAATAATTTCCCAAACGGCGGGGTTATGTCGAAGAATATGCATTTTCATCTTATGCTTCCAACTAGCAAAATTAGTACCATCAAAGTAAGGACCTCTACGGTGATAATTTCCCTCGCTAGACACCATACTCTCCTAGGTTGTGAAACCAAGGCTATGACCACCAAAAGCTATGGAAATCAAAGCAAATGGAGACCAAAGCTCTGATACCACTTGTAGGACCTTGAAGTATGTCTAGAGGGGGGGTGATTAGACTACTTGACCAATAAAAACTTAACCTTTTCCCAATTTTAGAGTTTGGCAGATTTTAGCTACTTTAGGACAAGTCAAGCAATCATCACACAATTCAAGCAAGCATGCAAAGAGTATATAGGCAGCGGAAATTAAAGCATGCAACTTGCAAGAAAGTAAAGGGAAGGGTTTGGAGGATTCAAACGCAATTGGAGACATGGATGTTTTTGGCGTGGTTCCGATAGGTGGTGCTATCGTACATCCACGTTGATGGAGACTTCAACCCACGAAGGGTAGCGGCTGCTGTGAGTCCATGGAGGGCTCCACCCAAGAAGGGTCCACGAAGAAGCAACCTTGTCTATCCCACCATGGCCGTCGCCCACGAAGGACTTGCCTCACTAGCGGTAGATCTTCACGAAGTAGGCGATCTCCTTGCCCTTACAAACTCCTTGGTTCAACTCCACAATCTTGTCGGAGGCTCCCAAGTGACACCTAGCCAATCTAGGAGACACCACTCTCCAAGAAGTAACAAATGGTGCCTTGATGATGAACTCCTTGCTCTTGTGCTTCAAATGATAGTCTCCCCAACACTCAACTCTCTCTCAATGGGTTTCGATCTGGTGGAAAGAATATTTGAGTGGAAAGCAACTTGGGAAGGCTAGAGATCAAGATTCATATGATAGGAATGGAATATCTTGGTCTCAACACATGAGTAGGTGGTTCTCTCTCAGAAATGGTAAGTTGGAAGTGTAGGTTAGATTCGATGGCTCTCTCCACGAATGAAGAGGAGGTGGAGGGTATATATAGCCTCCACACAAAATCTAACCGTTACACAATTTACCAAACTCGGTGGGACGAATTGTTAAACTTCGGACGAACTGATTTAGTAAACCTAGTGACCGTTAGTGAATTTGATTGGGACCGACATGCATCTCGGTGAGACCGATTCGGTTAGGGTTAGGGCATAACATAATCTCGGTAAGACCGATTACACAAACTTCGGTGAGACCGATTTGGTAATAAGCTTTCGAGAGAGTTGGTCGAGTAAACTTCGGTGGGACCGATTTGCTCTTTTCGGTGAGACCAAATGTTACAAAAGCGAAGCGGAGAGTTTACATTGCAATCTCGGTGGGACCGATCGCTCACCGGTTAGACCGAAGCGTTACGAAGGAAGCAGAGAGATTGCAACCCCATCTCGGTGAGACCGAGATCCCTATCGGTAAGACCGATTTGCTTAGTGTTTGTGGCAGTGGCTATGACTTGTGGAATCGGTGGCGCCGGATAGGAAGTTTCGGTGTGACCGATTTTGGCTTTGGGTTTAGGTCATATGTGGATGTGGGAAAGTAGTTGAGGTTTTTGGAGCATATCACTAAGCACATGAAGCAAGAGGCTCATTAAGCAACACCTCATCCCTCCTTGATAGTATTGGCTTTTCCTATAGACTCAATGTGATCTTGGATCACTAAAATGTAAAATGAAGAGTCTTGAGCTTTTGAGCTTGAGCCAATCCTTTGTCCTTAGTATTTTGAGGGATCCACTTTCATCATCCATGCCATGCCATTCATTGAGCTTTCCTGAAATAATAGTCTTGGAATAGCATTAGCTCAATGAGCTATATGTTGTTATTAATTACCAAAACCACCTAGGGATAGTTGCACTTTCAGATCTCATGGATAAGATGATAGCCTGTTAACCGCCGCGGTCAACCCGGCGGATCAAGATCAACATGATGTGGAAGTGGCACAGTTAAAACAGGATATAGTGCAGGCTAAGGAAGACCTGGCGGCGGAAGATGTCCGGATGACCGCAGGGCGGCCAGCTCTGGATGCTCAGGCTCAGCGGATTCAGCCATAGGCTTTCCAACTCACGACGGATCAGAACACGTCAAACGAGGTCATGAGGAGAAGGTACCAGAAGAGTCCGTCCCGTCTGCCTCCGGTTTATGATCCTCGAAACCTCTTCCAAACGCCCGGGGCAGGGCCCAGTAACCCGCCGGAGGTAAACCGGGCTGTAACACCTGGGGCTGGGATGCAGGTTCAGCCGCTTACGATGGATCCTCCCCGGATGAATATTGCTCCGCCTCAGTATGCACCAACACCACCGGGTCATTATTCTAACCCTTTGGAGAACATGATTGCTGCGAGGCACGATTGGCGACTCTCTCGGTGGAGGGTGACTCTTCGACGGCGGTTGAAACTCGCAGGGTCAGAGAGCTTCTTTAGACGGCTTTAGCGCAGCAGGAGGCGTACTCATATAGCCGAGACAGGATTCATTCGACCCCTCGTCCAAGCCGGAGCCCGAGTTACCGCACGCACATGTTGGGGAACGTAGTAATTTCAAAAAAATTCCTACGCACACGCAAGATCATGGTGATGGTGTAGCAACGAGAGGGGAGAGTGTATGTCCACGTACCCTCGTAGACCTTAAGCGGAAGCGTTAGCACAGTGCGGTTTATGTAGTCGTATGTCCACACGATCCGACCGATCCAAGCACCGAACGTATGGGGCCTCTGAGTTCAGCACACGTTCAGCTCGATGACGATCTCCGCCCTCCGATCCAGCCGAGCTCCAGAGATGAGTTACATCGGCCGACGGTGTCTTGGCGAGTGATGATGTTCTCTTGGCGTGAGGGCTTCGCCTAAACTCATGACGATATGACCGAGGTGGAATATGGTGGAGGGCACCGCACATGGCTAAGAGCGATCCGTAGATCAACTTGTGTGTCTATGGGGTGCCCCCCCCCATATATAAAGGAGCAAGGGGAGGCGGCGGCCCCTTAGGCGCGCCAAGGAGGAGAATCCTCCTCCTAGTAGGAGTAGGACTCCTCCTTTCCTACTCCTACTAGGAGGGGGAAGGAAGGGAGAGGGGAAGGAAAGGCGCGCCCCCTCCTAGTCCAATTCGGACCAGAGGGAGAGGGGGCGCGCGGCCCACCCTAGCCGCCCCTCTCTCTTCCCACCAAGGCCCATGTGGCCCATTAACTCTCCCGGGGGGGTCCGGTAACCCCCCCAGCACTCCGGTTTTCTCCGAAATCACCCGGAACACTTCCGGTGTCTGAATATAGTCGTCCAGTATATCAATCTTTATGTCTAGACCATTTCTAGACTCCTCATCATGTCCGTGATCACATCCGGGACTCCGAACAAACTTCGGTACATCAAAACTTATAAACTCATAATAAAACTGTCATCGTAACGTTAAGCGTGCGGACCCTATGGGTTTGAGAACTATGTAGACATGACCTAGAACCATTCTCAGTCAATAACCAATAGTGGGACCTGGATGCCCATATTGGTTCCTACATATTCTACGAAGATCTTTATCGGTCAAATCGCATAACAACATACGTTGTTCCCTTTGTCATCGGTATGTTACTTGCCCGAGATTTGATCGTCCGTATCCAATACCTAGTTCAATCTCGTTACCGGCAAGTCTCTTTACTCGTTCTGTAATACATCATCTTATAACTAACTCATTAGTTACAATGCTTGCAAGGCTTAGTTGATGAGTATTACCGAGAGGGCCTAGAGATACCTCTCCGATAATCGGAGTGACAAAACCTAATCTCGAATTATGCCAACCCAACATGTACCTTCGGAAACACCTGTAGAGCACCTTTATAATCACCCGATTCGTTGTGCGTTTGGTAGCACACAAAGTGTTCTTCGGTAAGCAGGAGTTGCACAATCTCATAGTTGCAGGAACTTTGTATAAGTCATGAAGAAAGCAATAGCAGTATACTAAACGATCAAGTGCTAGGCTAACGGAATGGGTCATGTCAATCACATCATTCTCCTAATGATGTGATCCCACTAATCAAATGACAACACATGTCTATGGTTAGGAAACATAACCATCTTTGATTAATGAGCTAGTCAAGTAGAGGCATACTAGTGACTATAGTTTTGTCTATGTATTCACACATGTATCATGTTTCCGGTTAATACAATTCTAGCATGAATAATAAACATTTATCATGATATGAGGAAATATATAATAACTTTATTATTGCCTCTAGGGCATATTTCCTTGATCTCCCACTTGCACTAGAGTCAATAATCTAGATTACATAGTAATGATTCTAACACCCATGGAGTCTTGGTGCTTATCATGTTTTGCTCATGAGAGAGGCTTAGTCAGCGGTCTGCAACATTCAGATCCGTATGTATTTTGCAAATCTCTATGTCTCCCACTTGGACTTGGTCCCGAATGGAATTGAAGCGTCTCTTGATGTGCTTGGTCCTCTTGTGAAATCTGGATTCCTTTGCCAAGGAAATTGCACGATATTGTCACAGAAGATCTTCATTGGTCCCGATGCACTAGGTATGACACCTAGATCGGAAATGAACTCCTTCATTTGTTGCTTCAGAAGCAGCTATGTACTCCGCTTCACATGTAGATCCCGCCATGACGCTTTGTTTAGAACTGCACCAACTTACAGCTCCACCATTTAATAAAAACACGTATCCGGTTTGCGATTTAGAATCGTCCGGATCAGTGTCAAAGCTTGCCTCGACGTAACCATTTACGACTAGCTCTTTGTCACCTCCATATACGAGAAACATATCCTTAGTCCTTTTCGGTATTTCGGGATGTTCTTGACCGCTGTCGATGATCCACTCTGGATTACTTTGGTACCTTCCTGCCAAGCTTATTGCTAAGCATACGTCGGTCTGGTACACGACATTGCATACATGATAGAGCCTATGGCTGAAGCATAGGGAACATTTTTCATTTTCTCTCTATCTTCTGCTGTGGTCAGGCATTGAGTTTGACTCAACTTCACACCTTGTAGCACAGGCAAGAATCCTTTCTTTGCCTGATCCGTTTTGAACTTTTTCAAAATTTTGTCAAGGTATGTGCTTTGTGGAAGTCCTATAAGCGTCTTGATCTATCTCTATAGATCTTGATGCCCAATATGTAAGCAGCTTCACCGAGGTCTTTCATTGAAAAACTTTTATTCAAGTATCCTTTTATGCTATCCAGAAATTCTATATCATTTCCAATTAATAATATGTCATCTACATATAAAACTAGAAATGCTCTGAGCTCCCTCACTTTCTTGTAAATCTGAGGCTTCTCCAAAAGTCTGTATAAAACCATATCTTTGATCACACTATCAAAGCGTTTATTCCAACTCGAGATGCTTGCAGTCCATAAATGGAGCGCTGGAGCTTGCACACTTTGTTAGCACCTTTTGGATCAACAAAACCTTCCGGCTGCATCATATACAACTCTTCTTCTAGAAATCCATTCAAGAATGCAGTCTTGACATCCATTTGCCAAATTTCATAATCATGAAATGCAGCAATAGCTAACATGATTGAGACAGACTTAAGCATCGCCACTGGTGAGAAAGTCTCATCGTAGTCAACCCCTTGAACTTGTCGAAAACATTTTGCAACAAGTCGAGCTTTATAGACAGTTACATTACCATCAGCGTCAGTCTTCTTCTTAAAAATCCATTTATTCTCAATGGCTTGCCGATCATCGGGCAAGTCAACCAAAGTCCATACTTTGTTTTCATACATGGATCCCATCTCAGATTTCATGGCCTCTAGCCATTTTGCGGAATCTGGGCTCATCATCGCTTCCTCATAGTTCGTAGGTCCATCATGGTCAAGTAACATGACTTCCAAAATAGGATTACCGTACCACTCTGGTGCGGATCTTACTCTGGTAGACCTACGAGGTTCAGCAAACTTGATCCGAAGTTTCATGATCATTATCATTAGCTTCCTCACTAATTGGTGTAGTCGTCACAGGAACCGGTTCTCGTGATGAACTACTTTCCAATAAGGGAGTAGATCTGATTATCTCATCAAGTTCTACTTTCCTCCCACTCACTTCTTTCGAGAGAAACTCCTTCTCTAGAAAGGATCCATTCTTAACAACGAATGTCTTGCCTTCGGATCTGTGATAGAAGGTGTACCCATGATCTCTTTTGGGTATCCTATGAAGACACATTTCTCCAATTTGGGTTCGAGCTTATCTGGTTGAAGTTTCTTCACATAAGCATCACAGCCCCAAACTTTAAGAAACGACAACTTTGGTTTCTTGGCAAACCACAGTTCATAAGGCGTCGTCTCAGCGGATTTTGATGGTGCCCTATTTAACGTGAATGCGGCCGTCTCCAAAGCATAACCCCAAAACGATAGCGGTAAATCAGTAAGAGACATCATAGATCGTACCATATCCAGTAAAGTGCGATTACGACATTCGGACACACCATTTCGTTGTGGTGTTCCAGGTGGCGTGAGTTGCGAAACTATTCCACATTATTTCAAATGTAAACCAAACTCGTAACTCAAATATTCTCCTCCACGATCAGATCGTAGAAACTTTATTTTCTTGTTACGATGATTTTCCACTTCACTCTGAAATTCTTTGAACTTTTCAAATGTTTTAGACTTGTGCTTCATTAAGTAGATATACCCATATCTTCTCAAATCATCTGTGAAGGTGAGAAAATAACGATATCTGCCACGAGCCTCAACATTCATCGTACCACATACATCTGTATGTATGATTTCTAACAAATCTGTTGCTCTCTCCATAGTACCGGAGAACGGTGTTTTAGTCATCTTGCCCATGAGGAACGGTTCGCAAGTACCAAGTGATTCATAATCAAGTGATTCTAGAAGTCCACCAGTATGGAGTTTCTTCATGCGTTTTACACCGATATGACCTAAACGGCAGTGCCACAAATAAGTTGCACTATCATTATCAACTCTGAATCTTTTGGCTTCAACATTATGAATATGTGTATCACTACTATCGAGATTCAATAAAAATAAACCACTCTTCAAGGATGCATGACCATAAAAGATATTACTCATATAAATAGAACAACCATTATTCTCTAATTTAAATGAATAACCGTCTCGCATTAAACAAGATCCAGATATAATGTTCATGCTCAACGCTGGCACCAAATAACAATTATTCAGGTCTAAAACTGATCCCGAAGGTAGATGTAGAGGTAGCGTGCCGACCGCGATCACATCGAATTTGGAACCGTTTCCCACGCGCATCATCACCTCGTCCTTGGCGGTGCTCGCTTATTCCATAGTCCTGTTTGAGTTGCAAATATTAGCAGAACCAGTATCAAATACCAGTGCTACTATGAGCTCTCGTTAGGTACACATCAATAACATGTATATCACATATACCTTTGTTCACTTTGCCATCCTTCTCATCCGCCAAATACTTGGGGCAGTTCCGCTTCCAGTGACCAGTCTGCTTGCAGTAGAAGCACTCAATTTCAGGCTTAGATCCAGACTTGGGTTTCTTCTCTTGAGCAGCAACTTGCTTGCCGTTCTTTTTGAAGTTCCCCTTCTTCTTCCCTTTGCCCCTTTTCTTGAAACTAGTGGTCTTGTTGACCATCAACACTTGATGCTCCTTCTTGATTTCTACCTCCGCAGCTTTTAGCATTGCGAAGAGCTCGGGAATAGTCTTGTTCATCCCTTGCATATTATAGTTCATCACAAAGCTCTTGTAGCTTGGTGGCGATGATTGGAGAATTACATCAATGACACTATCATCGGAAGATTAACTCCCAGTTGAATCAAGTGATTATTATACCCAGACATTACGAGTATGTGCTCCTTGTGAACTATTCTCCTCCATCTTGCAGCTATAGCACTTATTGGAGACTTCATATCTCTCAATCCGGGCATTTGCTTGTAACTTCAACTCTGGAACATCTCATATGCTCCATAGCGTTCAAAACATCGTTGAAGACCCGATTCTAAGCCGTAAAGCATGGCACTGCTGAACTATAGAGTAGTCATCAGCTTTGCTCGCCACACGTTCTTAACATCGTCGGTTGCATCAGAAGAGGCACGGCACCCAGTGGTGCTTCCGGGGCGTAACTTTTTGTGCAGCAATGAGGATAATCCTCGATTCGGACCCGATCCGTGTAATTGCTACCATCATCTTTCAACTTTTCTTTCTCAAGGAACGCATTAAAATTCAATGGAACAACAACACGAGCCATCTATCTACAAACAAACATAGACAAGCAAAATACTATCAGGTAATAAGTTCATGATAAATTTAAGTTCAATTAATCATATTATTTAAGAACTCCCACTTAGACAGACATCTCTCTAGTCATCTAAGTGATCATGTGATCCAAATCAACTAAACCATAACCGATCATCACGTGAGATGGAGTAGTTTTCAATGGTGAGCATCACTATGTTGATCATATCTACTATATGATTCACGCTCGACCTTTCGGTCTCCGTATTCCGAGGCCATATCTGCATATGCTAGGCTCGTCAAGTTTAACCTGAGTATTCGCGTGTGCAAAACTGGCTTGCACCCGTTGTAGATGGACGAGAGCTTATCACACCCGATCATCACGTGGTGTGCAGGCACGACGAACTTTGGCAGCGGTGCATACTCGGGAGAACACTTCTTGATAATTTTAGTGAGAGATCATCTTAAAATGCTACCGTCGATCAAAGCAAGATAAGATGCATAAAGGATAAACATCACATGCAATCAATATAAGTGATATGATATGGCCATCATCATCTTGTGCTTGTGATCTCCATCTCCGAAGCACCGTCGTGATCACCATCGTCACCGGCGCGACACCTTGATCTCCATCGTAGCATCGTTGTCGTTCGCCATCTATTGCTTCTCGACTATCGCTACCGCTTAGTGATAAAGTAAAAGCAATTACAGGCGTTGCATTTCATACAATAAGCGACAACCATATGGCTCCTGCCGATTGCCGATAACCGGTTACAAAACATGATCATCTCATACAAAATATAGCATCACGTCTTTGACCATATCACATCACAACATGCCCTGCAAAAACAAGTTAGGCGTCCTCTACTTTGTTGTTGCAAATTTTACGTGGCTGCTACGGGCTTTAGCAAGAACCGTTCTTACCTACGCATCAAAACCACAGCGATAGTTCATCAAGTTGGTGCTGTTTTAACCTTCACAAGGACCGGCGTAGCCACACTCGATTCAGCTAAAGTGAGAGAGCAGACACCCGCCAGCCACCTTTAAGCACAAGTGCTCGTGCGGTGAAACCAGTCTCGGCGTAAGCGTCTGGCGTAATGTCGGTCCGGGCGCTTCATCTCACAATACCGCCGAACCAAAGTATGACATCTTTGGTAAGCGGTATGACTTATATCGCCCACAACTCACTTGTGTTCTACTTGTGCATATAACATCAATGCATAAAACCTAGGCTCTGATACCACTGTTGGGGAACGTAGTAATTTCAAAAAATTTCCTACGCACACGCAAGATCATGGTGATGGTTTAGCAACGAGAGGGGAGAGTGTATGTCCACGTACCCTCGTAGACCGTAAGCGAAAGCGTTAGCAAAATGCGGTTTATGTAGTCGTACGTCTTCATGATCCGACCGATCCAAGCACCGAATGTACGGGGCCTCCGAGTTCAGCACACGTTCAGCTCGATGACGATCTCCGGCCTCCGATCCAGCCGAGCTCCGGAGATGAGTTCCGTCGACCGACGGCGTGGTAGCGGTGATGATGTTCTCGGTAGCGATGCTTCGCCTAAACTCATGACGATATGACCGAGGTGGAATATGGTGGAGGGGGCACCACACGGCTAAGGGCGATCCGTAGATCAACTTGTGTGTCTATGGGTGCCTCCCCCGCCCGTATATAAAGGAGCAAGGGGAGGCGGCCGCCCCTTAGGCGCGCAAGGAGGAGAATCCTCCTACTAGGAGGGGAAGGAAGGGGAGAGGGGAAGGAAAGGGGCCGCCCCTCAAATCAATTCAGACAGAGAGAGAGAGGCGCGGCCCACCCGGCCGCCCTCTCTCTTCCCACCAAGGCCCATGTGGCCCATTAACTTCCGGGGTTCGGTAACCCCGGCACTCGATTTTCTCGAAATCACCGGAACACTTCCGGTGTCGAATATAGTCGTCCAATATATCAATCTTTATGTCTCGACCATTTTGAGACTCCTCGTCATGTCCGTGATCACATCCGGGACTCGAACAAACTTGGTACATCAAAACTTATAAACTCATAATAAAACTATCATCGTAACGTTAAGCGTGCGGACCCTATGGGTTCTAGAACTATGTAGACATGACCTAGAACCATTCTCGGTCAATAACCAATAGCGGGACCTGGATGCCCATATTGGTTCCTACATATTCTCTGAAGATCTTTATCGGTCAAACCGCATAACAACATCGTTGTTCCCTTTGTCATCGGTATGTTACTTGCCGAGATTTGATCGTCGGTATCAATACCTAGTTCAATCTCGTTACCGGCAAGTCTCTTTACTCGTTCCGTAATACATCATCTTATAACTAACTCATTAGTTACAATGCTTGCAAGGCTTAGTTGATGAGTATTATCGAGAGGGCCCAGAGATACCTCTCCGATAATCGGAGTGACAAAACCTAATCTCGAATTATGCCAACCCAACATGTACCTTCGGAAACACACTGTAGAGCACCTTTATAATCACCCGATTCGTTGTGACGTTTGGTAGCACACAAAGTGTTCTTCCGTAAGCAGGAGTTGCACAATCTCATAGTTGCAGGAACTTTGTATAAGTCATGAAGAAAGCAATAGCGAGTATACTAAGCGATCAAGTGCTAGGCTAACAGAATGGGTCATGTCAATCACATCATTCTCCTAATGATGTGATCCCACTAATCAAATGACAACACATGTCTATGGTTAGGAAACATAACCATCTTTGATTAATGAGCTAGTCAAGTAGAGGCATACTAGTGACTATAGTTTTGTCTATGTATTAACACATGTATCATGTTTCCGGTTAATACAATTCTAGCATGAATAATAAACATTTATCATGATATGAGGAAATATATAATAACTTTATTATTGCCTCTAGGGCATATTTCCTTCAGCACATGGATTCAGCGGTTGTTTCAAGCAACGCTCGGCGCCGTGACCAGCCATGCGGGCATGACCTGGCGCGTGATGGAGTTCTTAACTTGGTTGATAGGACAAAATACATCTAGAGGCTCAGCAGGTGGCTCAGTGGGTGGCTTACCAATCTTTTCCGGTTTATCCGACGACTTCTATTGAGGCAGGCGTGACCACTAGGACTGGTGGTGTCCCTTGTCTGGTGCCGGCGCTGCATAACAAGTGTTTGCCCAAGGATTTCAAGGGGCCTCTAAAGGTGCCTAATTACACGGCCGACTTACAGCCTGGGGCGTGGATTGAAAGCTATGAGATGGCTATGGAGCTACTAGAAGTTTGTGAGGTCGCGATGGCCAAGTAGTTCACCATGATGTTGGATGGGACTGCCCGCACTTGGTTGAAGGGGCTGCCGCCTAATTCCATTGGTTCATGGGCAGAGTTAAAAGCCCGGTTCATTCAGAACTTCAAAGATACATGCAAGCATCCCATGTCAATTGTGGATTTGACTAATTGCAAGCAAGAGGAGGGCAAGTCCACAACCCATTGGGTGCGCCGGGTCAAAGCCATAATACATTCGTCTGATAAGATGGATGCCGATTCTGCAGTCTTAATGTTGGAGAAAAATTATCATTTTGCACCTCTGAAGATGAAGCTGGGGCGGCTCAAGCGCGATTGTAATGACATGGGCCAGCTGATGGCGGCTCTAATCAAATACGTCGATTCTGATAGTACCAAGGATCCGAGTCTGGTGATGAGAGGACGGGGAAGGGAAAGAAGAATGGCAATGCCAAGGGTCCTCAGCATAACCCAGAAAATCAAGGAGGTAATAATAAGTGTAAGGCTGATGGTAGCTTGGAGTTTGTGGCTAATACCAATGCGCAGGGCAACAATCAATGACGTAAGGGGAGACCACCTCCTCGGTCCGGCGGGTCAAGCCCCACACTTGAGAAGTTACTGAATGAGCCCTGTCCAAGGCACGGCACTCCGAAGAAGCCGTCCACTCACCTATGGAAGGACTGTACGATCATGAAGACTTTCAAGAATTCCAACATGTTCGACGGTAATCATGGGCAGGGCGGCGGCTCAGGTGGCGGCGGCTTTCATGGCCCGGGCGGCGATTCAAATTCCAATTTTCAAAATTCTCAGGGTAATCAAGGTGGTTATAATCAGCAATCTGGCCAGGAACGTCAGCAGCAGCAGCAGCAGGGTGGATATCAGAGTAATCCAAAGCAGCTGAATAGTGGACAAAATCATGTGTTTACCACCAGTCTGTGCAAACGGGACCAGAAGCTTCATAAGAGGGTTGTGAATGCTGTTGAGACGGCAGTTCCTCGTTACCTGAGATGGTCTGAGCAGCCTATTCTATGGAGTAGGGAAGATCACCCTCCCCGGGTTGACAATCCGGGCCACTTGGCCTTGGTGGTGGCACCTCAGGTTGGTGGATATAAATTCACTAAGGTGCACATGGATGGAGGCAGTAGTATCTGATACGTCTCCAACGTATCTATAATTTATGAAGCATTCATGCTATTTTATTATCTGTTTTGAATGTTTATGGGCTTTATTATACACTTTTATATTACTTTTGGGACTAACCTATTAACCGGAGGCCCAGCCCATATTGTTGTTTTATTGCCTATTTCAGTGTTTCGAAGAAAAGGGATATCAAACGAAGTCCAAAAGGAATGAAACCTTCAGAAAAGTTATTTTTGGAACGGAAGCAATCCCAGGAACTTGGAGTGCAAGCCAGGGAAGTGCCGACGAAGCCACGAGATAGGGGGCACGCCCACCCCCCTGGGTGCGCCCTCCACCCTCGTGGGCCCCTTGAGGCTCCCCCTGTTGGGGAACGTTGCATAAAATAAAATTTTTCCTACGTTCACCATGATCAATCTATGGAGTCATTTAGCAACGAGAGAGGGGAGTGCATCTACATACCCTTGTAGATCGCGTGCAGAAGAGTTCAAGAGAACGGGGTTGAGGGAGTCGTACTCGTCGTGATCCAAATCACCGGAGATCCTAGCGCTGAACGGACGGCACCTCCGCGTTCAACACACGTACGATTGGAATATGTCTCCTCCTTCTTGATCTAGCAAGGGGGAAGGAGAGGTTGATGAAGATCCAGCAGCACGACGGCGTGGTGGTGGATGCAGCACGATCACGGCAGGGCTTCGCCAAGCTTGTACGAGAGGGAGAGGTGTAGCAGGGGAGAGGGAGGCGCCAAGACTTGGGGTGCGGCTGTCCTCCCTCCTCCCCCTCTTTATATAGGCCCCTGGGGGGCGCCGGCACTAGGAGATGCAATCTCCAAGGCGATGGCGGGGGAGGCTGCCCCCAAGCCGGTGGGCGCCCCCACCCCTAGGGTTCCCAACCCTAGGCGCAAGGGGGGCCCCAAGGGGGGCGCACCAGCCCACCAGGGGCTGGTTCCCCTCCCACTTCAGCCCATGGGGCCTTCCAGGATAGGTGGCCCCACCCGGTGGACCCCGGGACCCTTCCGGTGGTCCCGGTATAATACAGGTGACCCCCGAAACTTTTCCGATGGCCGAAACCTGACTTCCTATATATAATTCTTCACCTGTGGACCATTCTAGAACTCCTCGTGACATCCGGGATATCATCCGGGACTCCGAACAACTTTCGGGTTACTGCATACTCATATCTCTACAACCCTAGCGTCACCGAACCTTTAAGTGTGTTGACCCTACGGGTTCGGGAGACATGCAGACATGACCGAGACGCCTCTCCGGTCAATAACCAACAGTGGGATCTGGATACCCATGTTGGCCCCCACATGCTCCTTGATGATCTCATCGGATGAACCACGATGTCGAGGATTCAATCAATCATGTATACAATTCCCTTTGTCAATCGGTATGTTACTTGCCCGAGACTCGATCGTCGGTATACCAGTACCTCATTCAATCTCGTTACCGGCAAGTCACTTTACTCGTACCATAATGCATGATCCCGTGACCAGACACTTGGTCACATTGAGCTCATTATGATGATGCATTACCGAGTGGGCGAGAGATACCTCTCTGTCATACGGAGTGACAAATCCCAGTCTTGATTCGTGCCAACCCAACAGACACTTTCGAAGATACCCGTAGTGCACCTTTATAGTCACCCAGTTACGTTGTGATGTTTGGCACACCCAAAGCACTCCTACGGTATCCGGGAGTTGCACAATCTCATGGTCTAAGGAAATGATACTTGACATTTGGAAAAGCTCTAGCGAAACGAACTACACGATCTTTGTGCTATGCTTATGATTGGGTCTTGTCCATCACATCATTCTCCTAATGATGTGATCCCGTTATCAATGACATCCAATGTCCATAGTCAGGAAACCATGACTATCTGTTGATCAATGAGCTAGTCAACTAGAGGCTCACTAGGGACTTGTTGTGGTCTATGTATTCACACATGTATTACGATTTCCGGATAATACAATTATAGCATGAACAATAGACAATTATCATGAACAAAGAAATATAATAATAACCATTTTATTATTGCCTCTAGGGCATATTTCCAACAGTCTCCCACTTGCACTAGAGTCAATAATCTAGTTACATTGTGATGTATCGAACACCCATTGCGTTCTGGTGTTGATCATGTTTTGCACTAGGGAGAGGTTGAAGGAAATATGCCCTAGAGGCAATAATAAAGTTATTATTTATTTCCTTATATCATGATAAATGTTTATTATTCATGCTAGAATTGTATTAACGGAAACATAATACATGTGTGAATATATAGACAAGCAGTGTCACTAGTATGCCTCTACTTGACTAGCTTGTTAATCAAAGATGGTTATGTTTCTGACCATGAACAAAGAGTTGTTATTTGATTAGCGAGATCACATCATTAGTTGAATGATCGATTGACATGACCCATTCGATTAACAGCACCCGATCGTTAGTATGTTGCTATTGCTTTCTTCATGACTTATACATGTTCCTATGACTATGAGATTATGCAACTCCGTTTACGGAGGAACACTTTGTGTGCTACCAAGCGTCTAGCGTGGCGGGTGATTATAAAGGTGCTCTCTGGTGTCTCGAAGGTACTTGTTGGGTTGGCGTATTCGAGATTAGGATTTGTCACTCCGAATGTCGGAGAGGTATCTCTGGCCCTCTCGGTAATGCACATCACTTAAGCCTTGCAAGCATTACAACTAATGAGTTAGTTGCGAGATGATGTATTACGAGCGAGTAAAGAGACTTGCGGTGGCGAGATTGAACTAGGTATTGGATACCGACGATCGAATCTCGGGCAAGTAACATACCGATGACAAAGGGAACAAGCGTATGTTGTTATGCGGTTTGACGGTAAAGATCTTCGTAGAATATGTAGGAGCCAATATGGGCATCAGGTCCCGCTATTGGTTATTGACCGAGAATAGTTCTAGGTCATGTCTACATAGTTCTCGAACCCGTAGGGTCCTTGCGCAAGGTTTCGATGGCGGTTATATTATGAGTTTATGAGTTTTGATGTACCGAAGGAGTTGAGTCCCGGATGAGATCGGGGACATGACGAGGAGTCTCGAAATGGTCGAGGCGTAAAGATCGATATATTGGACTACTATATTCGGAGTTGGAAATGTTCCGAGTGATTGGGTATTTTGAATCTGGGAGAGTTACGGAATTCGCCGGGAGAAGTATTGGGCCTTATTGGGCCCTGCAGGAAAGGAGAGGGCTGCCTAGGGCAGGCGCGCGCCTGCCCTAGTCCGAATTGGGCTGGGGAGGCCGCACCCCTCCTTCCTTCCTTCTCTCTTCCCTTCCTAGTCTCCTACTCCTAATACATGGAAGGATCCCTAGTTGGACTAGGAAAGGGAATCCTACTCCCGGTGGGAGTAGGACTCCCCTATGTACGCCTCCTCCCTAGGCGGCCTCCTCCTCCCTCCCTCCTTTATACAGGGGCAGGGGAACCCCATGGAGACACAAGTTGATCCTTGAGATCGTTCCTTAGCCGTGTCGGTGCCCCCTCCACCATATTCCACCTCGGTCATATCGTGGCGGTGCTTAGGCGAAGCCCTGCGTCGATAGAACATCAAGATCGTCCCACGCCGTCGTCTTGTGGAACTCTCTCCGGAGCTTTGCTGGATCGGAGCCGAGGGCGTCACCGAGCTGTCGTGTGTCAAGAACTCGGAGGTGCAGATGCTTGGTGCAGGATCGGTTGGATCGCGAGGAGAGCGTCGACTACTTCCTCTATGTTGTGATCGCTTCCCCGGTCTACAAGGGTATGTAGACAACACTCTCCCCTCTCGTTGCTATGCATCACCATGATCTTGCGTGTGCATAGGAAATTTTTTGAAATTACTACGTTCCCCAACAGAGGTTTAGTCAGCGGATCTGCTACATTCAGGTCCGTATGTACTTTACAAATATCTATGTCTCCATCTTGAACATTTTCACGAATGGAGTTGAAGCGACGCTTGATGTGCCTGGTCTTCTTGTGAAACCTGGGCTCCTTGGCAAGTGCAATAGCTCTAGTGTTGTCACAGAAGAATGTGATCGGCCCCGACGCATTGGGTATGACTCCTAGGTCGGTGATGAACTCCTTCACCCAGATAGCTTCATCTGCTGCCTCTGAGGCTGCCATGTACTCCGCTTCACATGTAGATCCCGCCACGACGCTCTGCTTGCAACTGCACCAGCTCACTGCCCCACCATTCAAAATATACACGTATCCGGTTTGTGACTTAGAGTCATCCAGATCTATGTGGAAGCTAGCGTCGATGTAACCCTTTACGACGAGCTCTTCGTCACCTCCATATACGAGAAACATATCCTTAGTCCTTTTCAGGTACTTAAGGATGTTCTTGACTGCTGTCCAGTGTTCCATGCCAGGATTACTTTGGTACCTTCCTACCAAACTTACGACAAGGTTTATATCAGGTATGGTACAGGTCATGGCATACATGATAGACCCTATGGCTGAGGCATAGGGGACGACACTCATCTTTTCTCTATCTTCTGCCGTGGTCGTCCATTGAGCCGAGCTCAATTTCACACCTTGCAACACAGGCAAGAACCCCTTCTTGGACTGATCCATATTGAACTTCTTCAATATCTTATCAAGGTATGTGCTTTGTGAAAGACCTATGAGGCGTCTCGATCTGTCTCTATAGATTTTGATGCCTAATATGTAAGCAGCTTCTCCAAGGTCCTTCATTGAAAAACACTTATTCAAGTAGGCCTTAATGTTGTCCAAAAGTTCTATATCATTTCCCATCAAAAGTATTTCATCCACATATAATATGAGAAATGCTACAAAGCTCCCGCTCACTTTCTTGTAAAAGCAGGCTTCTCCATAAGTCTGCATAAGCCCAAACGCTTTGATCATTTCATTAAAGCGAATGTTCCAACTCCGAGATGCTTGCACCAGCCCATAGATGGAGCGCTGGAGCTTGCATACCTTGTTAGCATTCTTAGGGTCGACAAAACCTTCCAGCTGCACCATATACAGTTCTTCCTTAAGGTGACCGTTAAGGAATGTCGTTTTGACGTTCATTTGCCATATCTCATAATCATAGTATGCGGCAATTGCTAACATGATTCGGACGGACTTCAGCTTCGCTACGGGAGAGAATGTCTCATCGTAGTCAATCCCTTGAACTTGTCGATAACCCTTAGCGATAAGTCGAGCTTTATATATGGTAACATTACCATCTGCGTCCGTCTTCTTCTTAAAGATCCATTTGTTTTCTATCGCTCGCCGATCATCGGGCAAGTCTGTTAAAGTCCACACTTTTTTTTCATACATGGATCCTATCTCGGATTGCATGGCTTCAAGCCATTTGTTGGAATCTGGGCCCGCCATCGCTTCTTCATAGTTTGAAGGTTCACCGTTGTCTAACAACATGATTTCCAAGACAGGGTTGCCGTACCACTCTAGTGCGGAACGTGTCCTTGTGGACCTTCAAAGTTCATTAGGAGCTTGATCCAAATTATCTTGATCATCATCATTAACCTCCTCTCTTGTCGGTGCAGGCACCACAGGAACATCTTCCTGAGTTGCGCTACTTACCGTTTCAAGAGGTAGTACATCATCAATCTCTACTTTCCTCCCACTTAATTCTTTCGAGAGAAACTCTTTCTCCAGAAAGGACCCGTTCTTAGCAACAAAGATCTTTCCCTCGGATCTTAAGTAGAAGGTATACCCAATGGTTTCCTTAGGGTATCCTATGAAGACGCATTTTTCCGACTTGGGTTCGAGCTTCTCAGGTTGATGTTTCTTGACATAAGCATCGCATCCCCAAACTTTTAGAAATGACATCTTAGGTTTCTTCCCAAACCATAATTCATACGGTGTCGTCTCAACGGATTTAGACGGTGCCCTATTTAAAGTGAATGTAGCTGTCTCTAGAGTGTATCCCCAAAATGATAGCGGTAAATCGGTAAATGACATCATAGATCGCACCATATCAAATAGAGTGTGATTACGACGTTCGTACACACCATTTCTCTGAGGTGTTCCAGGCGGCGTGAGTTGTGAAACGATTCCACATTTCCTTAAGTGCGTACCAAATTCGTGACTTAAATATTCTCCCCCATGATCTAATCGTAAGAACTTTATCTTTCGGTCACGTTGATTCTCTACCTCATTCTGAAACTCCTTGAACTTTTCAAAGGTCTCAGACTTGTGTTTCATCAAGTAGACATACCCATATCTACTTAAGTCATTGGTGAGAGTGAGAACATAACGATATCCTGTGCGAGCCTCAACGCTAATTGGACCGCACACATCAGTATGTATGATTTCCAATAAGTTAGTTGCTTGCTCCATTGTTCCGGATTATGGAGTCTTGGTCATTTTTCCCATGAGGCATGGCTCGCATATGTCAAACGATTCATAATCTAGAGACTCTAAAAGTCCATCAGCATGCAGCTTCTTCTTGCACTTGACACCAATGTGACCAAGGCGGCAGTGCCACAAGTATGTGGGACTATCATTATCAACTTTACATCTTTTGGTATTCACACTATGAATATGTGTGACATTACGCTCGAGATTCATTAAGAATAAACCATTCACCAGCAGGGCATGACCATAAAACATACCACTCATATAAATAGAACAACCATTATTCTCGGATTTAAATGAGTAGCCATCTCGAATTAAACGAGATCCTGATACAATGTTCATGCTCAAAGTTGGTACTAAATAACAATTATTGAGGTTTAAAACTAATCCCGTAGGTAAATGTAGAGGTAGCGTGCGGCGGCGATCACATCGACCTTGGAACCATTCCGCGCATCGTCACCTCACCCTTCGCCATGATCTCCGCTTATTCCGCAGGTCTGTTTTGAGTTACAAATATGAGCAACCGCACGGTATCCAATACCCGGGAGCTACTACGAGCATCGGTAAGGTACACATCAATTACATGTATATCACATATACCTTTGGTTTTGCGGCCTTCTTGTCCGCTAAGTACTTGGGGCAGTTCCGCTTCGGTGACCACTTCCCTTGCAATAAAAGCACTCGATCTCGGGCTTGGGTTCATTGCTTGACTTCTTCCCGCAAGCGGCTTGCGGTGCGGCAACTCCCTTGCCGTCCTTCTTGAAGTTCTTCTTACCCTTGCCTTTCTTGAACTTAGTGGTTTTATTCACCATCAACACTTGATGTTCCTTTTTGATCTCTACCTCTGCTGATTTCAGCATTGAATATACCTCAGGAATGGTCTTTTCCATCCCCCTGCATATTGAAGTTCATCACAAAGCTATTGTAGCTTGGTGGGAGCGACTGGAGGATACTGTCAATGACCACGTCATCCGGGAGATTAACTCCCAGCTAAGTCAAGCGGTTGTGCAACCCAGACATCTTGAGTATGTGCTCACTAACAAAACTATTTTCCTCCATCTTATAGTTGAAGAACTTGTCAGAGACTTCATATCTCTCGACCCGGGCATGAGCTTGGAAAACCATTTTCAGCTCTTCGAACATCTCGTATGCTCTGTGTTGCTCAAAACGCTTTTGGAGCCCCGGTTCTAAGCTGTAAAGCATGCCGCACTGAACGAGGGAGTAATCAGCAGCACGAGACTGCCAAGCGTTCATAATGTCTTGGTTCTCTGGGATTGGTGCTTCACCTAGCAGTGCTTCTAGGACATAGTGTTTCTTGGCAGCTATGAGGATGATCCTCAGGTTTCGGACCCAGTCCGTATAGTTGTTGCCATCATCTTTCAGCTTGATTTTCTCTAGGAACGCATTGAAGTTGAGGTGGACATGAGCATTGGCCATTTGATCTACAAGACATTTTGCAAAAGTTTTAGACTAAGTTCATGATAATTAAGTTCATCTAATCAAATTATTCAATGAACTCCCACTTAGACAGACATCCCTCTAGTCATCTAAGTGAAACATGATCCGAGTCAACTAGGCTGTGTCCGATCATCACGTGAGACGGACTAGTTAACGTCGGTGAACATCTTCATGTTGATCGTATCTTCTATACGACTCATGCTCGACCTTTCGATCTTCCGTGTTCCGAGGCCATGTATGTACAAGCTAGGCTCGTCAAGTCAACCTAAGTGTATTGCGTGTGTAAATATGGCTTACACCCGTTGTATTCGAACGTTAGGATCTATCACACCCGATCATCACGTGGTGCTTCGAAACAACGAACCTTCATAGCGGTGCACAGTTAGGGGAACACTTTTCTTGAAATTATTTCGAGGGATCATCTTATTTAAGCTACCGTCGTTCTAAGCAAATAAGATGTAAAACATGATAAACATCACATGCAATCAAATAGTGACATGATATGGCCAATATCATATTGCTCCTTTGATCTCCATCTTCGGGTCCCCATGATCATCTTCGTCACCGGCACGACACCATGATCCCCATCATCGTGTCTTCATGAAGTTGTCACACCAATGACTACTTCTACTTCTATGGCTAACACGTTTAGCAATAAAGTAAAGTAATTTACATGGCGTTCTTCAATGACACGTAGGTCATACAAAAAATAAAGACAACTCCTATGGCTCCTGCCGGTTGTCATACTCACCGACATGCAAGTCGCGATTCCTATTACAAGAACATGATCATCTCATACATCACATATATCATTCATCACATCCTTTGGCCATATCACATCACAAAACACTTGATGCAAAAACAAGTTAGACGTCCTCTAATTGTTGTTGCAAGTTTTTACGTGGCTTCTATAGGTGTTCTAGCAAGAACGTTTCTTACCTACGTAAAACCACAACGTGATGTGCCAATTTCTATTTACCCTTCATAAGGACCCTTTTCATCGAATCCGCTCCAAATAAAGTGGGAGAGATAGACACCCGCTAACCACCTTATGCAACTAGTGCATGTCAGTCGGTGGAACCTGTCTCACGTAAGTGTACGTGTAAGGTCGGTCTGGGCCGCTTCATCCCACGATGCCGTCGAAGAAATATAAGACTAGTAGTGGCAAGAAAATTAACAACATCTACGCACAAACTGCTTTGTGTTCTACTCGTGCATAGTAACTACGCATAGACCTAGCTCATGATGCCACTGTTGGGGAACGTTGCATAAAATAAAAAATTTCCTACATTCACCATGATCAATCTATGGAGTCATCTAGCAACGAGAGAGGGGAGTGCATCTACATACCCTTATAGAGCACGTGCGGAAGCGTTCAAGAGAACGGGGTTGAGAGAGTCGTACTCGTCGTCATCCAAATCACCGGAGATCCTAGCGCCAAACGGATGGCACCTCCGTGTTCAACACACGTACGGTTGGGAAGACGTCTCCTCCTTCTTGATCTAGCAAGGGGGAAGGAGAGGTTGATGAAGATCCAGCAGCACGACGGCGTGGTGGTGGATGCAGCACGATCACGGCAGTGCTTCGCCAAGCTTCTACGAGAGGGAGAGGTGTAGCAGGGGAGAGGGAGGCGCCAAGACATGGGGTGCGGCTGCCCTCCCTCCCCCCCCTTTATATAGGCCCCTGGGGGGCGCTGGCCCTAGGAGATGCAATCTCCAAGGGGGGCGGCGGCCAGGGGGAAACTTGCCCCCCAAGCCAGGTGGAGGCGCCCCCACCCCTAGGGTTCCCAACCCTAGGCGCAAGGGGGGCCCAAGGGGGGGGCGCACCAGCCCACTAGGGCCTGGTTCCCCTCCCACTTCAGCCCATGGGGCCCTCCGGGATAGGTGGCCCCACCCGGTGGACCCCCGGGACCCTTCCGGTGGTCCCGGTACAATACCGGTGACCCCCGAAACTTTCCCGATGGCCGAAACCTGACTTCCTATATATAATTCTTCACCTCCGGACCATTCCGGAACTCCTCGTGACGTCGAGAATCTCATCCGGGACTCCGAACAACTTTCGGGTTACTGCATACTCATATCTCTACTACCCTAGCGTCACCGAACCTTAAGTGTGTAGACCCTACGGGTTCGGGAGACATGCAGACATGACCGAGACGCCTCTCCGGTCAATAACCAACAGCGGGATCTGGATACCCATGTTGGCTCCCACATGCTACTCGATGATCTCATCAGATGAACCACGATGTCGAGGATTCAATCAATCATGTATACAATTCCCTTTGTCAATCGGTACGTTACTTGCCCGAGACTCGATCGTCGGTATCCCAATACCTCGTTCGATCTCGTTACCGCAAGTCACTTTACTCATACCGTAATGCATGATCCGTTACGGACACTTGGTCACATTGAGCTCATTATGATGATGCATTACCGAGTGGGCCCAGAGATACCTCTCCGTCATACGGAGTGACAAATCCATCTCGATTCGTGCCAACCCAGCAGACACTTTCGAAGATACCGTAGTGCACCTTTATAGTCACCCAATTACGTTGTGACGTTTGGCACCCAAAGAACTCCTACGATGATCCGGAGTTGCACAATCTCATGGTCTAAGGAAATGATACTTGACATTTGGAAAAGCTCTAGCAAAACGAACTACACGATCTTTGTGCTATGCTTGATTGGGTCTTGTCCATCACATCATTCTCCTAATGATGTGATCCCGTTATCAATGACATCCAATTTCCATAGTCAGGAAACCATGACTATCTGTTGATCAACGAGCTGGTCAAGTAGAGCCTCACTAGGGACTTGTTGTGGTCTATGTATTCACACATGTATTACGATTTCTGGATAATACAATTATAGCATGAACAATAGACAATTATCATGAACAAAGAAATATAATAATAACCATTTTATTATTACATCTAGGGCATATTTCCAACACCCCCGACCGACTTCTTTCGCCTATATATTCCCTTATACCCTAAAACCATCGAATACGAAGATAGATCGGGAATTCCGCCGCTGCAAGCCTCTGTAGCCACCAAAAACCTCTCGGAGCCCGTCCGGCACCACCGAGGGAGGGATCCTTACAGTGGCCATCTTCATCATCCCGGCGCTCTCCATGACGAGGAGGGAGTAGTTCACCCTCGGGGCTGAGGGTATGTACTAGTATTTATGTGTTTGATCTCTCTCTCTCTCTCTCTCTCGTGTTCTTGACTTCGCACGATCTTGATGTATCGCGAGCTTTGCTACTATAGTTGGATCTTATGATGTTTCTCTCCCTATACTCTCTTGTGATGAATTGATTTTTCCCTTTGAAGTTATCTTATCGGATTGAGACTTTAAAGATTTGAGAACACTTGATGTATGTCTTGCCGTGCTTATCTGTGGTGACAATGGGATATCACGTGATCCACTTGATGTATGTTTTGGTGATCAACTTGCGGGTTCCGCCCATGAACCTATGCATAGGGGTTGGCACACGTTTTCGCCTTGACTCTCCAGTAGAAACTTTGGGGCACTCTTTGAAGTACTTTGTGTTTGTTGAATAGATGAATCTGAGATTGTGTGATGCATATCGTATAATCATGCTCATGGATACTTGAGGTGAAAATGGAGTATCTAGGTGACATTAGGGTTTTGGTTGATTTGTGTCTTAAGGTGTTATTCTAGTATGAACTCTATGATAGATCGAACTGAAAGAATAGCTTGATGTTATTTTACTATGGACTCTTGAATAGATAGAACAGAAAGGATAACTTTGAGGTGGTTTCGTACCCTACCATAATCTCTTTGTTTGTTCTCTGCTATTAGTGGCTTTGGAGTGACTCTTTGTTGCATGTTGAGGGATAGTTATATGATCCAATTATGTTATTATTGTTGAGAGAACTTGCACTAGTGAAAGTATGAACCCTATGCCTTGTTTCCTACCATTGCAATACCGTTTGTGCTCGCTTTTATCATTAGTTACCTTACTGTTTTTATATTTTCAGATTACAAAAACCTTTATCTACCATCCATATTGCACTTGTATCACCATCTCTTCGCCGAACTAGTGCACCTATACAATTTACCATTGTATTGGGTGTGTTGGGGACACAAGAGACTCTTTGTTATTTGGTTGCAGGGTTGCTTGAGAGAGACTATCTTCATCCTACGCCTCCTACGGATTGATAAACCTTAGGTCATCCACTTCAGGGAAATTTTCTACTGTCCTACAAACCTCTGCACTTGGAGGCCCAACAATGTCTACAAGAAGAAGGTTGTGTAGTAGACATCAGTATCAATATCCTCTATTATGAGACTTTTTGTCGCATGGGTTTGACTGATAAAAATCTCAAGACTTCCAACACTGTTTTTCATGGAGTGGTCCCTAGTAAGTCGGCGTACCCAATGGGTAAGATTGAGCTGGAGGTAGCCTTTGGAGATAAGCATGATTCTAGGGCTGAGAAGTTAACCTTTGAGGTGGTCAAAATCAAGAGTCCGTATCACGCCCAGTTTGGACGGCCGGCTTATACCAAGTTCATGGCACGGCTGTGTTTTGTTTATTTGCAGCTCAAGATGTCGGGTCATAGGGGCACCATCATAGTGCATGGGAGTCGGAAGATAGCCTTGGAATGTGAGGAAGGCGATGCTGCTTACGGTGAATCTATTTGTGCAACAGAGGAGTTGAAGTTCTACAAGGACAATGTTGACCCGGCGGACATGACGTCTTTGAAGAAGTCGATCACAGAGCATGAGTCGGTAATGAAGTTTAAGTCAGCCGATGACACCAAGCTTGTTGACTTTGTTCCAGGCAACTCGTCTAAGCAGTTCAGTATCAGTGCCAATATGGATCCCAAATAGGAAAGCGCGCTCATCGAGTTCATCCGTGAGAACCGGGACATCTTTGCATGGAAGCCTTCTGACATGCCAGGTGTACCGAGAGAACTCACTGAGCACACTCTCAATATTGATCCCAAATTTAAGCCGGTCAAGCAGTTTCTTCGGTGGTTCAATGAAGAGAGGCGTAAGGCCATTGGTGAGGAAGTGGCCCGGCTCTTGGAGGCCGGATTCAATATTGAAGTTTTTCATCCAGATTGGTTGGCTAACTCGATGCTAGTGCTTAAGAAGAACGGCACTTGGCGTATGTGTGTGGATTACACGGATTTAAACAAAGCTTGTCCGGCGGATCCTTTGCTCTCCCTCGTATTGATCAAATCATTGATGCTATGGCGGGTTGTGAGCGTTTGAGCTTTTTGGATGCTTATTCTGGCAATCATCATATCAAGATGCCAGTTAAGGACCAGGAGAAGACGGCTTTTATTACTCCATTTGGAGCCTTCTGCTATGTGTCTATGCCTTTTGGGCTTAAGAGTGCCCAGGCGACTTATCAGCGATGTGTGCAGAACTGTATTCACAATCAGACTGGGCGCAATGTTCATGCTTATGTGGACGACATTGTGGTCAAATCCAGAGAGAAGGAGACCTTGATAGATGATCTGAAGGAGACCTTTGATAATCTCCAGGTCTACAAGATGATGCTTAACCCGGCCAAGTGCGTTTTTGGTGTGCCGGCAGGCAAGCTTTGGGGTTTTCTGGTTTCTAACAGAGGCATTGAGGCTAACCCGAAGAAGATCAAGGCAATCACCTCTTTGGCTAAACTGGCGTGTATCAATGATGTTCAGCGTCTAGCGGGTCATATTGCTGCTTTAAGTCGGTTAGGTGAGAAGGCCATACTGCTGTATCAGATGATGAAGAAGACAGACGACTTCATCTGGAGTGATCCTGCTAATGCTGCCTTTGAAGATTTGAAGAGACAGCTAGATGAGCCGCCGGTCCTTGCTGCTTCCATTGATAAGGAGCCATTATTGTTATATGTGGCTGCGAACACACGTGTTGTCAGTTTGGCCATTGTGGTGGAGCGCAAGGAGGCTGGCAAGGAGCATCCGGTTCAGAGGCCGGTTTATTACATCAGTGAGTTACTTATTGAGGCCAAGCAACGGTATCCACATTGGCAGAAGCTCGTTTATGGGGTGTTCATGGCAAGCCTGAAGCTTAAGCAATATTTCCTGGGCCATCCTATCACTATGGTCAGTTCTGCTCCTTTAGGAGATATCATTCAAAACAGAGAAGCCACGGGACGAGTCGCCAAGTGGGCCATTGAACTTGGGCCTCATGGTTTAAAGTATGTGCCACGCACTGCTATCAAGTCTCAAGCACTGGTGGACTTCATCAACAATTGGACAGAGTTGCAGATGCCTGAAGAGAAGCGGACAACACATATTGGACTATTCACTTTGACGAGTCTAGGCAATTGGAGGGCTCGGGGGCTGGAGTTGTTTTAGCTTCCCCTTGAGGTGACAAATTTTGTTATGTGCTACGGTTGATGTTTCCCTGTACTAACAATGCAGCTGAGTATGAGGCCTTACTCCATGGTCTTTGGATGGCTAAGGAGATGAGCTTAAGCCGGGAAAGGTGCTTTGGCGACTCAGATTTGGTGGCTCAACAAGTATCAGGCAAGTGGGATTCCAAGGATCCTCTCATGGCGGCTTATCACCGTGAAGTTGATGCCATTGCTGGACATTTCAAGGTTTACCAAGTGGAGCACGTTGACCGTAGAAAGAACGAGGCAGCCGATGCCTTAAGCCGGCTGGGGTCTCAGCGTAAACCGGTGCCGCCTAATACTTTCTTGGATATTCTGCATAACCCTTCTGTCAAGTTGCCTAAAGAGGAGGACTTGGCTGTTCCTGACTCGGAAGCACAAATGGTGGTGGCTCTTCACGTCATCCGAGATTGGACAGTGCCATACTTGGCTTACATGACCCGAGGCGAGTTGCCTGAGGATGAAACCTTGGCCAGGCAAATAACCCGGCGGTCTAAGTCAATGACAATTGCCAATGGTGAATTGCATCATCGCAGTGTCACTGGGGCATTTCAGCATTGTGTTTCTCCTGAGGAAGGTCAAGAAATTCTTTGTGAGATCCATGAAGGATATTGTGGCCATCATGCCGGGTCAAAATCCCTTGTGACCAAGGCTTTTCGTCATGGATTTTATCGGCTGACGGCTCATGCTGATGCGGAGGATCTGGTCAGTAAATCTGACGGTTGTCAAAAGTTCTCGAGACGTGCTCACGTGTTGGCTCAAGATTTGAGGATGATTCCAATTACTTGGTCGTTTGCAGTCTGGGGGCTTGACATGGTTGGGCCTTTCAAAAGGTCCAAAGATAAAAAGACCCACCTCTTGGTGGCGGTTGACAAGTTCACAAAGTGGGTTGAGGCAGAGCCAATTAGTAAGTGTGACGCAGCCACGGCGGTTCAATTCATGAAGAAAGTGATATTTCTCTTTGGCTTTCTGAGGGAGTCCTGGACTAGGGGGTGTCCGGATAGCCGGACTATCAATATCCGCCGGACTCCCAGACTACGAAGATAGAAGATTGAAGACTCCGGCTCGTGTCTGGAAGGTACTTTCCTTGGCGTGGAAGGCAAGCTTGGCAATACGGATATGTAGATCTCCTACCATTGTAACCGACTCTGTGTAACCCTAGCCTCTCCGGTGTCTATATAAACCGGAGGGCCTTAATCCGTGGGGCCGAACATTACATCTCAACAATCATACCATAGGCTAGCTTCTAGGGTTTAGCCTCCTCGATCTCGTGGTAGATCTACTCTTGTACTACCCATATCATCAATATTAATCAAGCGGGGCGTAGGGTTTTACCTCCATCGAGAGGGCCGAACCTGGGTAAAAACATTGTGTCCCTCGTCTCTTGTTACCATCCGCCTAGACGCTGATTCGGGACCCTTACCGAGATCCGCGGTTTGACACCGACATTGGTGCTTTCATTGAGAGTTCCTCGTGTCGTCGCCGATAGAGCGGATGCCTTTACCCGTCTTCAAAGGCGGTGTTTTTCGCCGGAGGGCCTTGGCGCCGATCGGACAATCCGCTTGGTGGCTTTCTTATGACCGCTGTCCGCCGCCGCTTCGCAATGACTTCTCAAGTCGTCGAAGCAATCTTAGCGTCAGCCCTAAAGCTGCCGAACAGTTAGATCAATTGAGCTCTCGTGCATTAACGAGCTCTTGGATCGCATCGCCGCTCCAGGAGTCGCTACGGACTACAATCAGATCGGGCTTAAAACCGATCGAGAGAGATAACTCTCCCGGGCTACCCACCACGTCGAAGTGGTAGGGGAACAACTTCGGCAATCCTTTGCGGTGTTGAAAACAATCCGTGTCCGGATTCCCGAACCCTCCATGCGGATTCCCGTGGAGGGACGGACTCGATCGAGCATTGAACCTAAAATTATCGTCGCTCGGACTCATTTGGACTGTCTCCAGCAAATCAAGCTCCGAATTGAAAGCCCTCGGCCTTTGAGCCCAAAGATGGGCAGGGATCCGGATTTTATTCCACCCACCCGCCCGGACATATCGACCTATCTCTAATTCGGCAAGAGCCTTGAAACAGTACATCATTCTTGGGCGAGATCCCTCCTGGTTATGGACAGGATAAAGGACTGCCGAGAGGAAAGCGCAATCTCAATCTTACGCAATAAGCGCACGAACAAGGGAATTTGAGCGCCATAGATCGTCGCAAGATTACGCGCTTAACCGATCTGGCGTCCATAATCTGAAATCTTGTGCGATGGAGAGTTTCGGAAAACTGAAAATCAATTTTGGGATAATCCATTTAAACCCAGTCCAGCGGTAAAAGGCGCCTTACAATCAGGCCCCGGATGCAAAAGCGAAAAATAAAAACCCAGCAAGGGAAGCGGAACCGTCTTTGGAGGGATGGCTCAATGGACCTGTAAACTTCATAGTGCAGAGGAGTAGTCCCAACACATAGCCTTGAGCATGTTGGATATTACGGCGGTGGCCAAAAGTGGCGAAGACCTTCTAGCTCCGAAACCACTCCAACAATGCCAAAGACGGTATCAGTTAGTCTTGAGACTTTCGCATCAAATAATATCGCAACGAACAATCCAGCGAACTTCGCGAAGTCTACCAAGTAGCAACAGCAAATCCATGGGTGACACAGCTATTACCTTCAACTCCGGTGGCGAGCCCACATCTCGAACTACGAGCCCCCGGCGCTGGTACTTAGTCCCATAGTGGACGGCTTTCGACTGACAAAGGTCCTCATGGATGGCGGCAGCGGACTAAACCTCATTTACGAGGAAACCCTGCGGAAAATGGAAATCGATTGGAGCCGTATTGAGCGAAGCAGCACAACCTTCAGAGGAATAATCCCTAGCCGGGGAGCGCGCTACACCGGAAAAATCACACTCGATGTGGTGTTCGGCTCTCCGGACAATTACAGATCCGAAGAAGTCACGTTCCAGGTAGCCCCGTTCAGCAGCGGCTATCACGCCATATTAGGACGAGAGGAATTCACAATCTTTCAAGCAATACCTCATTACGGGTACATGAAGCTCAAAATGCCTGGGCCCAGCGGAATAATCACTCTCGTTAGTGATCCGGACACAGCACTCCGCGCCGAAAACAAGACAGCCGCACTAGCCCTCGAGGCACTATCCGAAGCCTTAGCGGCAGAGAAACTCACCGCGCTGCGCTCTACGGTAAACAGGGACGATGTGATACTTGATAAAAGATCCAAGTCCACCTCCTTCAAACCAGCAGATGAGATAATTAAATTTCAGGTCCACCCAACAGACCCAAAAAAGACGGCTTCCATCGGGCACAGTTGAACCCGAAGTTGACGCCAAGATCGCATAAATTCCTTCGGGAAAATTGGGACATCTTCTTTGGCATCCGCCGGACATGCCGGAATCCCTCGCAGTTGGCGAACACAGCCTAAACATCCTAAAGGATTTAAGCCGATCAAACAGGCTCTTGACGATTTTCCGAGCCCAAAAGACAGGCAATGGGAGAAGAGCTAGCCAAGTTATTGGAAGCTTTGATTCATTAGAGATATCAAACATCGGACTGGCTAGCAAATTTGGTGATGGTACCAAGAAGGATAAATCCTGGTGCCTCGTGTCGACTTCAAAGACCTCAATAAGGCTTGCCCAAAGGATCCTTTCCCCTCCCCCGCATCGATCAAATTATCGATGCCACAAAGCAGGACACGACTCGTTGTGCTTCACGGATGCATACTCGGCTATCATCAAATCAAGATGGCGGAAGCGAATCAAGCCGCAACGGCATTCATCACTCCATACGGACCATTCTCGCTTCAACACGATGCCCTTCGGACTTAAAAACACGGCGCAACATATCAGCGCATGATTCAAACATGTCCGCCACCCGGATAGGCAAAACAATCGAGGCATACGTGAGACGGCGTAGTCGTCAAAACAAAACTCGTCGAAACTTTAGTAGGCGATTTGAGGCTCACATTCGACAACCTTAGAGCATATGACATCAAGCTGAATCCGGAAAAATGTGTTTTGGTGTACCAGCCGGAAAGCTGCTTTGGGCTTCATCGTATCCGGTAGAGGAATTGAAGCAAATCCGGCCAAAATCCGGGCTCACAGTTGGATATTCCAAAGGACCTCAAGCAAATACAAAATTAACAGGATGCGTGGCAGCTCTAAGCCGTTTATCTCCCGTTTAGGAGAAGGCGTTGCCCTTTATCGCCTCCTAAGGTGCACGAACACTTGAGTGGGCGGATGCGCCCCTGCGGACTCGAAGAAATAAAGGCCATATTGGCAACAAATCCGGTCCTGGCGGCGCCCACTCTGGGCGAACCAATGTTGTTATATATCGCTGCAACACATCAAGTTGTAAGCGCTGTCCTCGTCATCGAACGAGCGACAGAAGGGCAAAAATTCCCTCTTCAAAAACCAGTGTATTACGTGTCCACTGTGTTAACCCCCTGCAAATCCCGTTACCCGCACTATCAGAAGATAGCATATGCGGTGTTCATGGCGAGTGTTCGATAACAGTGGCCTCTGAAGTACCACTCAATGACATTATAAATAACCAAGACGCAACGGGCAGGATTGCAAAATGGGCAATTGAGCTCTTGCCATTCGACATAACTTACAAACCTCGACGAGCCATAAAGTCACAAGTTTTGGCTGACTTCGTCGCCGAATGGATGAAGCGAACTCCCTAAAAAGTGCGGCGCATACTCAATGGACTATGCACTTCGACGGTTCCAAAATGTTGGCGGATGGGGCTGGCATCGTCTTGGCGTCCCCACGGAGATCTGATCAATATGTACTTCAAATAATGTACACGGACTCCAACAATGCAGCCGAATCTGAGGCCTGTTACATGGTCTCCGGATGGCGTCTCCATGGGCATTCAACGCCTAGAGGTGCGCGATTCAAACCTTGCAATATCCCAAATAAATGGAGACTTTGGCGCAAGGATCCGAAAATGGCAGCATACCGCAATGCTGTCCTAAAATGTCACTTCGGTTTGAAGGACTCGAATTCCATCACATAGCCGAGATAACAACCAAGCGGCGGCGTCTGGCATGCATCGGTGCGAAACGTGATGCTGTCCCTCCAAATATCTTCCTGGAACGGCTCTTCAAGCCATCCGTACTATGGGAAGAGGAGCCCGATAGCGACAAACCGGAGAAAACCGCACCAACGGTGACCCAGCGAGATGACATAACATCCTCCGCCCACGATATAATGGCGATGTAATCGCGTGGACAGAACCTTTCCTAGCCTACTTACTTAGGCAGGAACTTCCCAAGACCAAAATGAGGCCCTTTGCATAGTCCGCGATCGAAGGCCTACAAGGTCCATGAGGAGAACTTTACAAGAAAAGTACTACCGGAGTCCTTCAAAGGTGTATATCCGAAGAAGAAGGGCGAAACCTCTGGCTGAAATCCACGCGGACTAGGCGGACACCACGCAGCAGCCGGGCCCTGGTTGGAAAGGCATTCATGACAGATTTTATTGGCCGACGGCTCGGCGGATGCACAGACTTGGTCCAGCAATGCGTTGGTTGTCGACTCTTTGCTAATCGAGCCATATGCCACCCACGCCCTCAAAACCATACCCATTACACGGCTGTTCGCGATGCAGGGGCTTGACATGGTTGGAGCCCTTAAAGGGGGAACCCACAAGAAAAAGTACCTATTGGTCATGGTGGATAAGTTCACCAAATGGATAGAGGCCAAACCGGTCAAAACGGCAGAATCCGGACCAGTGATAGACTTTATATCAGAGGTGGTACACCGTTACGGAGTCCCCCACAGCATCATCACCGACAACGGCACGAACTTCACAGCCGATGAAGTCAAGTCATGGTGCAAAAATATGGGCATTAAGCTCGACTATGCGTCAGTCTACCACCCTCAAACCAACGGTCAAGTGGAAAGAGCAAGCGGTCTAATAATGAGCAGCATTAAACCCAGACTAGTGAGGTCACTCACTAAATCAGACACCCAATGGGTCGAGGAGCTCGACTCCGTACTCTGGGGGCTGCGGACAACGCCTAACCGTACTACCGGATTCACACCATTTTTTATGGTATACGGCGCAGAGGCAGTCTTGCCCTGCAACATTATTCATGACTCACCTCGAGTGCGCATGTACGAGGAAAGAGAAGCCGAGTTGGATCGGCGGGACAGCTTGGACACATTGGAGGAAGAACGTGACGTCGCGAAGCCTCGTTCCGCATTCTATCAGCAACAGGCCCGAAGATATCAAAGCAGAGAAGTACGGGCCAAGACTTACAACGTTGGCGAACTAGTTCTCGCTGCGGACAAGAAAAGGACAAGCTCAAGCCCGGATGGGAAGGCCCTTCATTATTGATCAAGTCTTGACCGGCGGAGCATACCGTCTGAAATCGTCGACAACCAACTCGAGCGAACCCATGGAGCGCAGCCCGACTCGGCGATTCTATGCCTAGTGCGGACTAAGAGTTCGTCCTCTTCCCCGCCCAACCTTTTATATTTGGCTGTCTTCGTTTCTCTTTTATCCTTTTAACTTAAAAGCCCTTGGGGCCTAATTTCGCATTCTTTGCATACACACGATGTGCCATCCGCTTTCGTTATTCTGGGGCTTCTTTTCGAAGCTCAATTATCTGGTTTTATACCCAACACATGTGTAAAGCTTCCACATGTACCTTTTACTCGCCATTATATGCATCGATATGACTTAAGTTTTGGCCAAGCTGGGTTGCTGGCTCTGTGCTTACCCCTCGTTCTGATTGTTCGGCTAGGAGGTAAAGGAGCACCTCTGTGATTATTCTGCTGGGTCACCGGATGTGTACCTCGGTGGGTGAAGCAAAGCTAGCGTTCTTAAGGGAATATTCGATCGGTGATTTAAAGATGACTTTTTACCTATTTTTCCCATCTGCCCCGGATGTTTTATCGCTCTCTTGGCAGTCCGGACATGCACTTTAGGGCATGCCTCCCAGCGAAAGGAAACCTTAACGGAACTATTATCCTCGGAAGATGTTTCTTACTAACCATGTAATATAACATAACTAGTTGGGCACTTATGCGATAAAGCACTAATGACCCCTACGCCTGGTCTCCATGCATACCACGGTTATTTCTTAACCAAAAGGGTACTCGGACACACTCCGGACTCTAGGGTCCCGAGGTCGAAGCGAAAAGGTCAGCAAAGACAAACGATCTACAATCCGGCTAGAAGGAATTTCACATGTCATTTTTAAAGGATAACATACATTGTCAAGTTTATTGATTGTATTCCTCCTCAATCCCGTCTAACAGGCTGTCTAGTTTACAGTCCCGTTGGGAAAACTTAGCAGCCAGTTCTACCTGGATGTACACTAAACTCACAGGGATCTCCTTCCCGTCGGGCCCCACCGGTCCAACTTCGGCCATATGGTTGGGATCCGCCTTCTTGTACCGCGTCTTCACCATGGCCCAAGCCTCCCTGGCACCTTGACGGCAAGCCGAAATCTTCCACAAGCAGGCGCTGCCGTACTCCTGCAGCTTCTCTGCAAGCTCCCGAGGCCCTCGGGCGGGCGAGGGACGGCCATAAAGCTGTCTGGCGCCACTCATTACTGCCGAACTTCGTTCGAGTAGCTGCAACAATTCGGGAAGTTGATCACCCATTGATACGGGCATCTCCTCCATAGGATGACCCGTGAGTATACCTACAAGACATATTATGTCAAATTGCTTCCTCGCCGAACTCTTCTTCCTTAGAGAGTTCGCTCAAGCACTTACTATAGATGCCGCGACGAAGCCGTTGATTCTCCTTAACGGAGCCGGACAGCTCGGCCTGTGCGCCTTTCAGCTCTTCTCCGAGCTTGGCGTTGGCATCTTGGAGCTTGTTCCTTTCTTGCTGAACTCATTCAGCACATTCTCGCCGACCTTTAGTCAAGCGATGAGTCTTGCCTGTCCGGATCTTGTCCGTGGCACCTCTGATATCATTATTAGACTCATGGCGCATGCCGCTGGCGCTTATATTCATTTATACAAATGTGTTACCAGGGGGGTCTTTCCGTCTCCTCCTGCGGCAGCAAGTGCAGCCTCAAGTTGGGCCTTGCAATCTTGCAGCTCCCGAGACAGCTGGGCATTCTTCTCGTTAAGAGCCTGAAATTTCAAATGATCCTTAAATCAGTTAACATAACTAAATTAAGTCTCGGGGGCTACTGGTGTATACAACCATTAAAATTTCCTTACCCGTATGTCTTTAACATTTCGCTCGTAGCTCTGGTAAAACCATTTTGAGCAGCCGGAGATGTCGTCCCCTGCGTTAAAGGCATCCAATGCCTCGGGAAAAGCACGCTTCTTGAAAAACTGTCCGTGGCGTCTATGATTCATAGCGCTCTCCACCTCGACTTGGTGGCGGACGTCTGTCGGTATCCTCCGTTGGAGTAGGATCCGGTTCGCGTCTTGCGCTTGCCTCCCCCTCGGTCCGGCGCTGAGCCTGGCTGGTGTTGGTTGGGTCGGCAATTCCTGCGCTCGCATGATCCGCGGCGCTATTTCTCCTATAAAGATCATGAGCACTTAGAAGTTTCCTCGGGCGTTGCTCAAAAGATCAAACACGAGCTATACCTCTGGGCGGCGTTTACGCCCGACGGCGCTCCTTTTCCTCCCGCTAGTTCGGATGACCTCTGAGGTCGGCCGCCGCAGCTCGGCTTCTGCCGTAATGGCGCTTCTGCAAAATACCATCGTTCGCGAAGGTCGAAGCAGCAAGGATAGGATAGTGGTGTCCGGACTTGGTCGTGGTCACAGGATGCGAACTTAGCCGGGGTAGTCCGCCGTAATGGCGACCAAAGCATTATCAATGCTGAGCTGGTGATACACCCCGTCGATCAGCTCCACCTCGATGTCCGGATCCTCTTCGGAGGTCGGACCCAGGGATCCTTCCAGATCCTCGGGTTGTGGAGCAGGACTCACCATGTCCTCCACAGTCCGGCGTAGATCTGCGCCGAAGACGTAATATAAGAAGCTTAAACTTCGAGAGCACGGGTAGAACCCTTGAGGTGTTAAACACCCATCCTCTAGGATTGACCATGGAAACCCATCCAAAGGGTTGGACGAAGGAAGTCCTCCTTCTCCCCTTATGCAGACCGGACAGAATCTTCACGGATCCTCGGTCAAACCCGGCCCTTCTTGGCCGTGCGAAATAGCGTCGTCCTCCCCATTGAAATCCCACATGGGGTGGCCTCTGTATTGCAGCGGCTGCACCCCCCGCTTGATACACGTCGCCATGACTCCAATCATGGTCAAGCCGGAATGAGCCATTAATCTTATCCGGCCCATCAAGTAATGGACGCTCTTGTCTTCCTCCAAACGGGGGCTTCGGGGGCACCAACTGAGGCGTTTCTTCAAGGGAGCAGCATCAAACTCCGGGAGGCCAATCCGGACTGGGTCGGGTAACGGAGCGTCTACCATATAAAACCACTCCGAGGGCCAGTCTTCGGACGCCCTCTTGGGGGTGCCGGATAGGTATCCGGTCCCGGCGATGCGCCATGCATATTTCGGCGCCGCCCACTTGATATATGGACCCCTTGTGAGAACGGGGTACGAGACAGAACAGCCTCTTCCACAATGCGAAATGGGGCTCGATGCGGGAATAGCTCGCAAAAGAGCTCGTAGCCGCGATATGCAGCACAGTAGGCGGGCATGAGGTGGTGGAGCTGGAGTCCATAGAACTTTGAGCCAGCGGAGGAGCGGATGTATTAAATCCGAGCCCCTTATCGAGATAGGGGACGAAACACACCGCTCCCCCTTGTTGGGGCTTTGGGTGTCCTCCGCCTGCCTCCCACCTCGATAAGTAACTAGTCCGGCTCGGACTGGAACCATGAAGGCCGGAGGAAGGAATCCCTCCGTTTGGAGCTTTACTAGCTCATTGTGCGAAATAGAGCACCTCCTCCAATCCCCTGGCGATGGGCTAGGAGCGCGTGAGGGAGAGTCGCGTTGACGATCCATGGTGGAATGGATTTCAGGGTCAGAGGCGCTTCGATGGAGTATACGCGGGAGGAAGACGGTGCGGTTTGGATCTGTATCCCTGCCCCTTTTATAGGCGGGCGACACCCTGGCTTTTCGCATTCGTGCGACGCGTGGAAGAGGGCCATAATTTGGCGTAGAAGCCAAGAAGCACAGTATTCAAGGTGAAGCCGGACACTATTCGGCAGGTACATGGGATTTGAAGGGAGAACCCGCCTTGCAACGCCGAAGACTACAAGCACGCTGGACTTATCGTCATTGAAGCCTGGTTCGGGGGCTACTGAGGGAGTCCTGGACTAGGGGGTGTCCGGATAGCCGGACTATCAATATCCGCCAGACTCCCAGACTACGAAGATAGAAGATTGAAGACTCTGGCTCGTGTCCGGAAGGTACTTTCCTTGGCGTGGAAGGCAAGCTTGGCAATACGGATATGTAGATCTCCTACCATTGTAACCGACTCTGTGTAACCCTAGCCTCTCCGGTGTCTATATAAACCGGAGGGCCTTAGTCCGTAGGACGAACATTACATCTCAACAATCATACCATAGGCTAGCTTCTAGGGTTTAGCCTCCTCGATCTCGTGGCAGATCTACTCTTGTACTACCCATATCATCAATATAAATCAAGCAGGACGTAGGGTTTTACCTCCATCGAGAGGGCCCGAACCTGGGAAAAAACATTGTGTCCCTCGTCTCTTGTTACCATCTGCCTAGACGCACAGTTTGGGACCCCCTACCCGAGATCCGCCGGTTTTGACACTGACACTTTCCACACAACATTATAACTGACAATGGTACTAATCTGTCTAAAGGCGCCATGGAAGAGTTTTGTCAATGTGATCATATTCGGCTTGATGTTTCATCAGTAGCTCACCCCCAATCCAATGGTCAAGCTAAAAGAGCCAATCAGGAAATCTTGAAAGGCATCAAGCCCCGAATTTTGGTTCCTTTGCAACGGATGTCGGGTTGTTGGGTTGAAGAGTTACCCTCTATGATATGGAGTATCAATACTACCCCCCAACAGGTCTATAGGTTACACACCTTCTTCATGGTCTACGGAGCAGAGGCGGTTTTACCTAGTGACATCCGGCATGACTCGCCCCGGGTGGCGGCTTACGTTGAAGCTGATAATGAACAAGCTCGTCAGGATGCACTTGACCTGTTGGATGGAAAGCGTGACCTGGCAGCAGCCCGCTCGGCCATTCACCAACAGGACCTACACCGTTAGCATAGCCACCGGGATAAGTCCAGAACCTTTCAGGAAGGTGACTTGGTGCTCCGGCTCATCCAGGATCGAACTGATGCACACAAAGTATCCCCACCTTGGAAGGGCCCTTTGTGGTCAGCAAGAACTTGAACAACGGGTCATACTACCTTATCGATGTTCGAGAGCACAAACACTCACGTAAGTCAGAGGAAGAGACCCGCCGGCCGTGGAATATCGCTCATCTTCGGCCTTACTACACTTGAGCCACCGGCTCTCATGATGTACATATTTTGACGATGTATATATTACGATAAATAATAAAGCAGGACCTCTGTCCTTTTCATCATCAAAGATCATATGTCTTCATCATCATCATTACCAACAACCAATTGGGGGTTGATCGTATTCGAATCTAGCTTAACCCTCTTGGTCCAGATCATGATCGTCTTTGAATCTAGCCGTTAAAACTCATGATCACTAGGGGGCTTCCTGTTCAAACATAGGTCATATTCGAAGTAAAGAGAACATAGATGTTGGTACCCTTTTGATCGGCACACTGCCAAACTCACTAGGGGGCTTCTTGATCGTATTCGAATCATAGCTTAACCCTTTTGGCTCCGACTTTGATTGTATTCGAATCAGAGTCGTTAGAAAACTCTCAAGGTCATTTGGGGGCTTCCTGTTCAAACATAGGTCGTATTCAAACCAAAGAGAACATAGCTGTCAGTACCCTCTTGATCAGCGCAACGCCAAAGCCACTGGGGGCTACATGATCATATTCGAATCCTAGCTTAACCCCTTTGGAACGGTTTACTGATCGTATTCGAATCATAAGCCTTGATTTATTTTCTTTCTATTCGGCTTAAGTTTTGTTTGAAAGCAACCTTCGTTTTGTCTTGAGACCTTTTTGTTCAAAGATCTAAGTATAAGTGTGGTTTAAAATTTAACCCGGCTTGGTTTTGGACGATAAGTCGCCAATATATGACAATCATCATGTATTTGTAGGTGTTGATTTACAAAGATTGGGTTATCACCCTTACTGTTTGGGTCACATAAACAGGTTTATCTGTGACTCTTTGTTCTATACTAGAGGTTATATGTAAAGATATTATGACCCGCCCTACGATAAGCCGCCAAGGGTTTTCTTGTGATCTATTTCTGAGTGCACGGTAGGTCAAAGACTTTCTTACGCATAAGGACAATAGATCATATGTATAAAAAGGGGCAAATATGAGATGACGGCTTAACAGTAATGACAACCAAAAAATGTGCACTACAACACGACAAAGCAAAGTCATTTCTACCCTATTACTCAACTCCCTGAATCCAAATTTTTCAAATGTTTTTTTTCAGTAGGCTACAAATATAAGCCGTCTGGCAGATCAATTCCCTTGTTGACCTGAAGCTTCCGGGGCAGCCCTCTCCGCTTCTTTGCCTTGTTCCCTGTCCTGGAAGGTTGATGATGACCAGCCAATGCCATTCAAAGCTTCAAATTCAGCTTCATCATCAATTAGTCCAGTCGGGTCAACTTCAGGGGCGAAGGTATGCTTACGGATTGGTGGGATCAGGCTGGTCACTTCATAATGTGGCGTTGGAATCCTCCGGTTCTCCGCGTCATAACCCGGCTGGTACCTAGTGAGATCCGCCTCATCAGCAATCAAGGTAGCCACAAGGCGTATTTCCTTCACACAAGTGGCGAAGTCTTCCTATTCAAATGGTGAGCCATCCTCCATAAGGCTTGGATACCCAATGGCGATGTTGTCCAGGTCTATTCTGAAAGCCAAGCTTTGGACCGTCTTAAGGCGGCCACGGCTCCGGCTCTTGCAGACGACCGCCTTAGTTCATTGAATCATTGGGGCAGCACAGAGAGTTTCCTTAGCACATCCACCAGGAGTGTGAGCACTTCATTTGACAGGGCCACTGTGGCTAAGGCACGTTGAGACCCGGTGTAGAGTTGTTCCACCAGCGTATAAACTGCCTTTAGCTTTATCAGCGTGTCTTGGTTAAGATTTGAACTCCTGGGGCCTGCATAGCAATGTCAGGTGAGTTAATGACAATTTATATGATCACTAGAAAGATTCAAATATTTGACACTTGCAGGGCGACTTACCAAAGATTGCTGAGACCATCTGAGAGACATGGCGCTTTAAGCCGGATAATTTGACGGTTGCCTCTTCAAGAGCCGCCTCTGCTTTATCAGCTCGACCGGTCAAAGCGATCTTTTCTTCAGCCCAGGCCTGTTTCTCCATTTCAAAGTCCTTTTCCAGTTTCTCTTGTCCAGATATGCTGAATTCAAATTTGGAGGTGGCTCTTTGGGTCTCAATCTCCTGTGCTTCCAGACGGTTTTTCAAGTCAGACACTTCTGATTGAAGCTGAGTGGTGGTGGCCTGTACAAAAACCGGGTCAAAAACATGACTATTAGCATATAATATTAAAGTCCCAAGCCTTTTGCAAGCAACAACACTTGGCACTTGGGGGCTAATGTCTACCGAAGAATTTTATCTAGGTGGCGGTTCATGAGAGTAAGTCCCAAGTACATGCAAGCAAGAGCACTTGGCACTTGGGGTCTAATGCATATTGCTATTAAATCTATACAAGTACTACATTCTAAACAAGCATGTGAATGACCGGCTCATTCAAGTGGACTAAGACGGCCCTTGGGGACTAAGGATTAAGCCGGATTTTTACAAGTTTTCGTCACAGAATATCACTAATGCTTATATATTTGTTCTAAGCCTACAGCATATTCATCATAAGCAATAAACTTGGGGGCTGGCATGGTAAGGATAATTCAAGGAAAGAGATTGTACCTCAAACTTCTAGTGCATCTGCTTCACCATATCAATTTCGACATCACGACTGTTGTGTACTTGGATCAGATAGCCAGAAAAAACATCTCCAATACTCATGTGAGTATAATCAAAAACAACAAACCTGGCCTTGCGACATTCTAGGTGCTCTTCTTTGGCAGAACATTTGACCAGCACAGTTGGTCTCCCCGGCTCAATGTAGCCGGTCTTGGTGGTCTCGACATCAGTGTCTTGAGGATCGTCTGTCCTGGCCGGGCTAGAGACTTCCGGGTTTTCAGAGCCATCGGCGGCTCGCTCGGCAGGCGGGTCAGCAATTGGCGTTGGTGTGTCATGAGTTGGCTCAGGTGGCGGCTCATGAGTAGAGGCCTCAGGCGCGGCCGTTCCAAGTTCCGGCTCTTTGAAGATCGGTTCTTCGGCCGGCTTATTCTTCTTCACCTTTTTTCTAGGCTTTGCTTTTCCGCTGCATAAGATCAAAAGGTCTGTGCAAATATACCGAATTGAAATGAACACAGGATAAGCAAGTTATCATTAGCCTGGAGCGGTCTTGAAAGCCGGCAAATTGGACTGCATTGAGTCACCGGAGGAAGGTGAAGTTTCTGCTACGTCTTGAGCTTGCGTTGGTTTTCCTTGAAGAGGAAAGGGTGGTGCAGCAATAGTAGCATAAGTATTTCCCTCAATTTTTGAGAACCAAGGTATCAATCCAGTAAGAGGCTCCTCAAAAGTCCCACGCACCTACACAAACAAACAAAGAACTCGCAACCAACGCAATAAAGGGGTTGTCAATCCCTTCACGGCCACTTGCGAAAGTGAGATCTGATAGAGATAGTATGATAAGATAAATATATTTTTGGTATTTTATAATATAGATGCAAAAAGTAAAGATGCAAATAAAAGTAGATTGAAAGCTTATATGATAAAAGATAGACCCGGGGGCCATAGGTTTCACTAGTGGCTTCTCTCAAGATAGCATAAGTATTACGGTGGGTGAACAAATTACTGTCAAGCAATTGATAGAAAAGCGAATAATTATGAGATTATCTAGGCATGATCATAAACCCACAATTCATTGGATCTCGACAAACACACCGCAAAAAGAGTTTACATCGAATAGATCTCCACAAGAGAGGGGGAGAACATTGCATTGAGATCCAAAAAGAGAGAAGAAGCCATCTAGCTAATAACTATGGACCCGAAGGTCTGTGGTAAACTACTCACAACTCATCGGAGGGGCTATGGTGTTGATGTAGAAGCCCTCCATGGTCGATTCCCCTCCGGTGAGCGCCGTGAAGGCTCCAAGATGGGATCTCGCGGATCTGAAGGTTACTGCCGTGGAAATTGTTTTTCGTTGGCTCCCTGGATGTTTTCGGGGTACGTGGGTATATATAGGAGGAAGAAGTACGTTGGTGGCTGCTCATGGGGCCCAGGAGACAGGGGCGCGCCCAGGAGGGGTGGGCGCGCCCTCCTATCTCCTGGCCGCCTCGATTGCTTCTTGCCTTGCACTCCAAGTCCTCTGGATCACGTTCATTCCAAAAATCACGCTCCCGAAGGTTTCATTCCGTTTGGACTCCGTTTGAAATTCCTTTTCTTCGAAATACTGAAATAGGCAAAAAAAACAGCAATACGGGCTGGGCCTCCGGTTAGTAGGTTGGTCCCAAAAATGATATAAATGTGTAAAATAAAGACCATAAACATCCAAAAGGGGTAATATAATAGCATGGAACAATCAAAAATTATAGATACGTTGGAGACGTATCAGTTTCCTGATAATTCGAGTCAGAAGAATTGAGTGGTTGACGAGTGAGACCCGCCAAAGGATAAAAGGGATTTCAATCGTAGGTGACCTCGTTCCGGCGCTTCCTTGGTGTATTCGGTAAGCCGGAGGAGAGTTCCGCATCCTTGCTGGTTCGGGTTTGCCTCCGGCTCTCATGAATCTATCGCTTCAAAAGAAATTGAGGATCTTGATAAGCTAAGGGATGTGAAAATCTTACTTTCCGGGTTACTCTTCGAATTTTCTGTCTTGGCAAAGGCTCGGAGTCAGAGGAAATGGTAGTTACCTCTTCAACCTTTCCATGACTTGTTCCTGTGTCCTCCTGCTGATATTCAGTGTCAATAAGGTGGTTAAAAAGGAGCCAAGAGAATCAAGGGCTACCTCCAACTCAGAAGTATCTTCTAGCCGAAGCAAGTCAGAGGCGGAGGCTTTCTTGCCCTTCTTATTTGCAGCCTCTTTCCTGGCGGCTCTCTTGGCCTTCCTGTCTTTCTTCGCAGCTTCGTGATCATATTTAGCCTTCCAGAATTTATCACCAGCCTGTGAAAATCAGCAAAAGTGTGAGTACAGATAAAACATCAAGGGATGAAGGTAATTATTTCAGATGGGCGGCTTACCGTTGGAGTCGGGTTCGCTATGCAGAAGGGGCTTAAGCCCACCTTACCACAGTCTGCTAGGCTTTTATTCAGGAGAGACTTTGTCATGTCATTAATGACGTGGTCCGGTAAGTCGTTAGAGCTGTGCCGCAGAGGGTCATCTTTCTTGCCCGTGTAGGTACACATCAGACCAGGGCGGCGGCTCAACAGAATGATCCGCCAAGCAAGCCAAACCCAGACCAAATCGATACCATTTAGCCTGTTCCTCAAAAGAGGCTTGATTTTAGCCATAGTGGGGGCGAGCGTCTGGCGCTTGGCGGCTGTAATCTTGTCAGGAAGTGGATGATTGGACTCAAGATGCAGAGCACGAAAGCCGGGCAGAGGATTCTCATCAGCCGGAGAAGTGTCTTGGCAATAGAACCATGTTTGGTTCCAGTCTTTGGGATGACTTGGTGGATTGGCATAAGGAAAAATGACGTCTCTCCAACGTTAGATTGAGACACCGCCAAGTTCAAGCTAGCTCCATTGGCACACTCATTCTGGCGGTTCAAGTAAAATTACTCTCTGAAAAGTAGTAAGTTGGGCTCTTCTCCAAGATATACCTCACTGAACACTTGAAAATTGCAAATATTAGACACGGAATTGGGTCCGATGTCTTGAGGACGGAGGTCAAAGAAGTGTAGGACGTCCCTGAAGAATTTTGAGCCAGGTGGTGCGAAACCCCGGTTCATATGATCAGTGAACACAATGACCTCCCCCTCTTTGGGCTGAGGCTTTTCCTCCGTTGGATCAGGAGCCCGATATGACATAACTTCTTTGTTCGGCAGATAGCGGTCTTCACAAAGTCATCGAGCGTACTATCTGTGACGATGGATTTGACCCAATTGCATGAAGTGGGTGGTTTGGGCGCCATTGTGATGGAAGCCTAACAAAGTGTAAATTCCAGGTTCAAATTTAAGCCGGAGAGAAATATTATAGTGCATATTCAAGATGGCGGCTTATAAAGGGGCCTAATGGTATATGGCTAATTATGTTAGATTATTTAAGCCGCCATGGGCGCCATAAGCAGCCAGATTATTTAAACATCCATGAGTGGTTAATGTTATCAATTGAGCATTGCAGTTATAACCCGGTGATAAGAGTCGCCATGGCTAGGAACATCCAACAAAATACAGTTTTTGCCTAAGTGTTACACAAACAAGTTTCACAGGCTGCAGCTATTATTTCGGATCAATGACTGTTCAGGAAAATAAAATATTCTACACCTAAAAAGCTAGTACAGATGAGTTTGTGAGTCCTAATGAGCTTTATTTACAGAAAAAAGGGATCTGCTAGTATCAAAAATGGACGCAAAACGACTACCGCATGAGTTCTATGTTTCTTTTGGATCAAAAGAGACTGCGGTGGAGGAACTACGAAGAAACCGTGATGAACAGCGAAGAACACATAGGAACTCGCAAGCCCTAATGTGGATCTGAGGTGCGGAAAGGCGAAGACTTACAGCTGCAGATCTACTGCGGAGGGTCACCGCCGTTCTCTGGTTCGACTCAGGTTGATGTAGCGGTCGAGGTGGAGGAAGACAAGGTGCTCTGCGGTGGCGGCGGCGGAGCTTGAGCAGCAGTAGGGTTGCGAGAGGAAGACGATGAGGAAAGGGGAGAATGAGGAAAGACCTGGTCGTACTTATTTATAAGGGAAGACTGATAAGTGGGTGATACGCCACCGTCGTATCTACTTTTCCAAACACTTTTGCCCTTGTTTTGGACTCCAACTTGTATGATTTGAATGGAACTAACCCGGACTGACGCTGTTTTCAGCAGAATTGCCATGGTGTTGTTTTTTGTGCAGAAAATAAAAATTCTCGGAATGACCTGAAACTCCACGGAACACCTTAGAAAAAATAAAGAAAAATCCTCGCAAAAGATGAAGACCAGGGGGCCCACACCCTGTCCACGAGGGTGGGGGGCGCTCCCCCCTGGGCGCGCCCCCCTACCTCGTGGGCCCCCTGGTGGCCCTCCGACGCCAACTCCAACTCCATATATTGGCTTACAGAGAGAAAAAATCAGAGAGAAGAAATAATCGCGTTTTACGATACGGAGCCGCCGCCAAGCCCTAATCTCTCTCGAGAGGTCTGATCTGGAGTCCGTTCGGGGCTCCGGAGAGGGGGATTCGTCGTCATCGTCATCATCGTAGGCTTGCTGGACAGTGATGGGTTGGATGAGATTTATCATGTAATCGAGTTAGTTTTGTTAGGGTTTGATCCCTAGTATCCATTATGTTCTGAGATTGATGTTGCTATGACTTTGCTATGCTTAATGCTTGACACTAGGGCCCGAGTGCCATGATTTCAGATATGAACCTATTATGTTTTCATGAATATATGTGTGTTCTTGATCCTATCTTGCAAGTCTATAGTCACCTACTTTGTGTTATGATCTGGCAACCCCGAAGTGACAATAATCGGGACCACTCCCGGTGATGACCGTAGTTTGAGGAGTTCATGTATTCACTATGTGCTAATGCTTTGTTCCGGTTCTCTATTGAAAGGAGGCCCTAATATCCCTTAGTTTCCAATAGGACCCCGCTGCCACGGGAGGGTAGGACAAAAGATGTCATGCAAGTTCTTTTCCATAAGCATGTATGACTATATACGGAATACATGCCTACATTACATTGATGAACTGGAGCTAGTTCTGTGTCACCCTATGTTATGACTGCTACATGATGAACCACATCCGGCATAATTATCCATCGCTTATCCGGTGCCTACGAGTTTTCATATATTGGTTCTCGCTTATTTACTTTTCCGTTGCTATTGTTACAATCACTACAAAATACCAAAAACATTACTTTTGTTGTCTTTACTTTTGTTACCGTTACCAGCACTATCATATTACTTTGCTACTAAACACTTTGCTGCAGATATTAAGTTTCCATGTGTGGTTGAATTGACAATCAGCTGCTAATACTTGAGAATATTCTATGGCTCCCCTTGTGTCGAATCAATAAATTTGGGTTGAATACTCTGCCCTCGAAAACTGTTGCGATCCCCTATACTTGTGGGTTATCAAGACCTTTTTCTGGCGCCGTTGCCAGGGAGTATAGCTCTATTATTTGAGTCACTTGGGATTTATATCTGCTAGACACTATGAAGAACTTGAAAGATGATCGAACTACTATTTTACCCTCAACTACGAGGGGAGGTAAGGGACTGCCATCTAGCCTTGCACTAGATTCTCCTTCTGTTATGAGTAAGTTTGCGTCACCTAAACCTACTACTGCTATTAATTTTGATATGTCGCATGTTATTGATGATGCCACTTCTGCTATGCACGATACTTATGATGAAACTACTTCTATGCTTGATACTACTGTGCCACTTGGTGAATTTCTTCATGAGCAAATTGCTAAGTCTAGAGAAAGAGAAATTATTGAACCTGAACACGATGATGTTAGTGATGATGAACCTATGCCTGCTATTCCTGAGGGTTATCTTTTTGATGCTGAATCTTCTGCAGCTATTCTTGCTTGCCAGGATAGACGTGAACTTAAGAGGTTGATAGTTAAATGGAGTAAAGAATCTTTTAGAGATAGAATGAGACCCGACCCTGCTTTTGCTACTTCACCTACCTGTGTGCCTGATCGGGATTATTATGATTTTTCTGTTGATCCAGATATAATTACTTTGGTTGAATCTAATCCTTTTTATGGCTATGAATCTGAAACTGTTGTGGCACATCTTACTAAGTTAAATGATATAGCTGCCTTGTTTACTAATAATGAGAGATCGCGCTACCTTTATTTACTCAAAATATTTCCGTTCTCATTAAAGGGTGATGCTAAGATATGGTATAATTCTCTTGATCCTGGTTGTGTGCAAAGTCCCCAGGATATGATTTACTACTTCTCTGCTAAATATTTCCCTGCTCATAAGAAACAAGCTGCCTTGAGGGAAATATACAATTTTGTGCAAATTGAAGAAGAGAGTCTCCCACAAGCTTGGGGGTGGCTTCTCAAGTTACTTAATGCTTTGCCTGATCATACTCTTAAGAAGCCTGAAATATTTGATATCTTTTATAATGGACTAACCGATGCTTCCAGAGATCACCTGGATAGTTGTGCTGGTTCTGTTTTTAGGGAAAGAACACCGGATGACGCTGAAATTCTATTGAATAATATGTTGGCAAATGAAAATAATTGGGCACCTCCCGAGCTACCTCCTGAGCCAATTACTGAGTCTATTCCTAAACCAACTCCAAAGAAGAGAGGTGTTATATTTCTCAGTCCCGAAGATATGCAAGAGGCAAAGAAATCTATGAAAGAAAAAGGTATTAAAGCTGAAGATGTTAAGAATATACCTCCTATTGAAGAAATACATGGTCTTAATTTACCGCTTGTTGAAGAAGTATATGATCTCAATTACTTATTTACTGAAGAACCTCCCGATATCCCGACACTGGTAGTAAAGGTAAATTCTATCTATAGATATGATAAAGCTGAAGTCCCTCCTACTAAAATTGCTAGTCAGTGCTTGGATGAGTTTGATGACTTTATGTTTAAGCAAGATGACTTTAATGCTTATTTTGGTAGACAATTAAAACAGAATACCTTTATGATTAAACGCTTGGGTGATTATATGGCTGATATTAGAGGTGAACTTAAACTTGTTAGAAAACATGCTTCTATGGTTACCACTCAAGTAGAACAAGTACTTAAAGATCGGAAAGAAGTGCTTGATGAAATGAATAGTAAGAAAAATGATTATGCTGTTAAAGTGGCTACTAGAACTAGTAGAATGACTCGGGAACCTTTGTATCCTGAAGGCCACCCTAAGAGAATCGAGCAAGATTCTCAAAGAAATAATATTGATGTACCTAGTTCTTCTAAGAGGAAGAAAAAGAAAAACGATAGGACTTTGCAAACTTCTAGTGAACCTATTTCTGAACCACCTGAGAATCCAAATGATACCTCTATTTCTGATGCTGAAACACAATCAGGTGATGAACATGAACCTAGTGATAATGTTAATGATAATGTTCATGTTGATGCTCAACCTAGTAATGATAATGATGTAGAAGTAGAACCTGCTGTTGATCTTGATAACCCACAATCAAAGAATCAATGTTATGATAAAAGAGACTTCGTTGCTAGGAAATATGGTAAAGAAAGGGAACCATGGGTTCAGAAACCCATGCCTTTTCCTCCGAAAACATCCAAGAAAAAGGATGATGAGGATTTTGAGCGCTTTGCTGAAATGATTAGACCCATCTTTTTGCGTATGCGATTAACTGATGTGCTCAAAACAAATCCTTATGCTAAGTATATGAAAGATATTATTACTAATAAAAGAAAGATACCTGAAGCTGAAATTTCCACCATGCTTGCTAATTGTACTTTTAAGGGTGGAATACCAAAGAAACTTGGAGATCCAGGAGTACCTACTATACCATGCTCCATTAAAAGAAATTATGTTAAAACAGCTTTATGTGATCTTGGAGCCGGTGTCAGTGTTATGCCTCTCTATTTATATCGTAGACTTGATTTGAATAAGTTGACACCTACTGAAATATCTTTGCAAATGGCTGATAAATCAACTGCTATACCTGTCGGTATTTGTGAGGATGTGCCTGTTGTGGTTGCAAACGTTACTATTTTAATGGACTTTTTTATTCTTGATATTCCTGAGGATGATAGTATGTCTATTATTCTTGGAAGACCTTTCCTTAATACTGGAGGGGCTGTTATTGATTGCAACAAAGGCAATGTCATTTTTCATGTTAATGGCAATGAGCACATGGTACATTTTCCAAGGAAACAACCTCAAGTTTATAGTATCAACTCTATTGGAAAAATTCCATCGATTATATTTGGAGGTTTTGAATTTCCTCTCCCTACTGTCAAGAAAAAGTATGATATTCTTATTGGTGGGGATTTTCATATCCCCGTTGAGGTAACTTAGTGTCATTCAAAATTTCTCCGGTTCCGTGATTATTCGGAATGAGTTTGTTAACAAGACTTGATCAACCTTGTTAGTGGGTTCATTTTGATGATTACGAGATGGATGAAACTAGAAGCACAACCTTCTGTACCCTCTTTATATTTTCTGTTATTTAGTAGAAATAAAGTAAAATAATATTTTTCTGTCTGTCTCCTGACTTATCCGTGCAATATAAAAATACCCCGAAAATAAAAGTCGTCAGAATGCCATGCCAATTTAATATGATTTTTTCAGAAATATTTGAGAATTTACTGTGCAAAAATCACCATGGGGGGAGCTACCACCTGGCCACGAGGGTGGAGTGCGCGCCCTACCCCCTGGGCGCGCCCCTGCCTCATAGGCCCACGGTGGCCCACCTCCACTTATTCCTGCACCCATCTTCTTCCTCTGCCTCACACAAACACGAAAAACCAACTCAAGCACGAGTTTCAGCCCCCGTTGCTGTGATTTTCGATCTCCTTGCTCAAAGCACCTCTCGCAAAACTGCTTGGGGAGATTGTTCCTTGGTATGTGACTCCTCCATTGGTCCAATTAGTTTTTGTTCTAGTGCTTTATTCATTGCAAATTTGTGCTGCATAGGTGACCGTGTTCTTGAGCTTGCATGTCAAATTTATATGGTTCCAAGTAGTTCTAATGCTTTATATAGGCTCTAGTCACTTGTGGGAGTTGTTACTATCAATTTTATTGAAGTTGGTTCACTTTTATTTGAAGTTACTAAAAATTTCAGATTGTTTCAGAAATAATGAAGAGACTTTTGAGGGGCTCGTCGAACCAAAGCTCTAAGGAAAAACAAAAGGAAGAAGAGGAGAAGCCCAAATTCAATTTGCACCACACCGCGGAGGTCCGGCCGTGTGAATGGCCCTCCGATGACTTCTTGAGGAGAGCCGGGATTTATGAGGATTTCTATTTATTGATTGAGAACGCCGGCCTCACCAACTTCCTCCACGACCAACGTCATCAGTATCTCTTACTCACAAATACTTTTGTGCAAAACTTCTACTTTTTCCCTAAGAAATCACCTCCAACAGTAGAGTTTCATTTAAATGACGTTGTTAAAGAGATGACATTAGCTGAATTCTGCGAGGTTTGCAGAATATCTTTTGAGGGCACCTTAGATGAACCCCACCGTAACGAAGTAGAAGCTTTTATTAACACTATCACGATGGGAGAAACCAGGAAGGTTTCTGACGCGAGGATCACTAGCATACATTATCCTGTTTTCGCTACTTTGCCTTATTTGCTAGTCGTTGCTTGATTGGACGCGGAAACTGTGGGAACCTTAGTATTCCTGATATTATTATTTTTCTCCATGATTTATACCACAATAACTCTGTTAGTATGGGTGGAATTGTTGCTAGACGGTTAAGTCTGAACCGTACTAAGGGCCCCATCTTTGGAGGCATTTATGCTTCACGCCTAGCTGAACATTTTGAAATACCTATTAGGCATGAGGAGAAAGAAGAAACAACGCTGCCCCGTGCTTATTTAGATTATAAGAGTATGATAGCGCATGATTTTCTTGTTAAGAGTCGCGATGGGGAGCTCAAATATAAATTATACTTTGATAAACATCACCCTGAGATATTACTTTGCCTGCTCCTTCTTTGTTTAACTTGTCTGAAGAACCTCACATTGTTCCGTGGTCGGCTGTTAAAGCCTATCGGAACCCTGCACCAGCCCCGGAGCTGGAGCCACAAGATGAGCCTCCACGACTATCTGTTTATTCTTGGGATCTACAGGAGGCTGCCAGCCAGTGGCAGTCAGAGTCTTCTTCGTCACACTACGACCCCAGCTACATCTACGGGTATCCGCCAGGCTATCCCTGGCATTAGACCAACTTAGGCCAAAAGCCTAAGCTTGGGGGAGTACGTATTTCCCACCGACATTACATTCATGTTCACACACACACTCATTGCTAGATGTCGGTGCTCATACTTTTTCACTGTAATATCCATGCTAGTTTAAATTTCTTTTTCCTGCTTTCTTCTTGTGTGTTTGATAAACTTTAAGAAAAAAAAATAGTTAGTTTACTTTCCATGCTTGTAGTATAATTAAAAAGAGAAAACCCAAAAATATTTCCCGTTCTTCTTTTACTTGTTGGGAGCTTTCCCGTGTAAATAGTTTTTATTCCTTTTCCTTTCTTTGGGGGTCGAGAAGACCATATTGAAATTGATTAGTGGCTCTTATATGCATGATTGAGCCCATTTTACTTGTCTTCTCTCTTGAGTTGAATGCTTGCAGATTCCAGCTTAGTCCAATGCACGTGCACTCTTATTATTATACACACCGTTCGGTCGTGCAAGTGAAACGCAATGATGATGATTTATGATGGACTTATTGGGAAGAGAAAAGCTGGTATGAACTCGACCTCTTTTGTTTTTCTAAATATGATGATCCATCGTTCTTGATTCGGCTATTATGAAGTAAACATATTTGCAATGACATTTAGAGATTATAGTTGCTTGTGCCATGCTTGCTTAGCTATGAGTTATAATGGTTTACCTTGCATGCCAACATGCTATTAGAATGATTATGATGTGGTATGATGGGATGGTATCCTCCTTTAAATGAATTAAGTGACTCGACTTGGCACATGTTCACGCATGTAGTTGAATCAAATCAACATAGCCTTCATGGTATTTATGTTCATGGTGGATTATATCCTACTCATGCTTGTACTCGGTGTGAATTAATTTAATGCATGTTTACTACTGTTGTCGCTCTCTCAGTTGGTCGCTTCCCAGTCTTTTGCTAGCCTTCACCTGTACTAAGCGGGAATACTGCTTGTGCATCCAAACTCCTTAAACCCCAAAGTTATTCCATATGAGTCCACTATACCTACCTATATGCGGTATTTACCTGCCATTCCAAGTAAATTTGTATGTGCCAAACTCTAAACCTTCAAATAAACATTCTGTTTTGCATGCTCGAATAGCTCAGATGTCAACTAGAGCTGCCCTTATCTTCCGTGTTAGGCGGGTTATTCTCAAGAGGAGTGGACTCCGCTCCTCATTCACGAGAAAATGGTTGGTATCCGGGATGCCCAGTCCCATGCTTTATGCAAACTAAATCAAAATAACAGCAAACAAAACTCCCCGTGGGACCCGTTGAATGTTGGAGGCACTCGTTGTTTCGAGCAAGCCATGGATTGATGCTTGTGGAGGAAGGGGAGTATAAACTTTACCATTCTGTTTGGGAACCGCCTATAATCTGTTTAGCATGGAAGATATCGTCATCTTTTAGTTGTTATGTTGACAATGAAAGTATGCCTCTCAAAGTATAATTTATCTCTATTTCAAAACGAGCTCTGGCACCTCTACAAATCCCCGCTTCCCTCTGCGAAGGGCCTATCCATTTACTTTTATGTTGAGTCATCACCCTTCTTATTAAAAAGCACCATTTGGAGAGCTGCTTGTCGTTTGCATTCATTATTATTGGTTTATATTGGGTATGACTTGGTGGATCTCTTTACCATGAATTACAATGTTTAGTCAGTCCTTGATCTTTAAAGGTGCTCTGCATTTATGTTTTGCGGTCTCAGAAAGGGCTAGTGAGATACCATTTTGTTATATCATGTTATGATTATTTTGAGAAAGTGTTGTCATCTGAGTTTTATTATTATGGCCCGCTAGCTGATTATGCTATTGATATGAGTAATTGTGAGACCTACGTGTCATTGTGAGTATGGTTAGTTCATAATAATTGCTGAAACTTGAATGCTGGCTTTTCATGTTTACAACAACAAGAGCAAACAGAGTTTGTAAAAGTTTTTCTTTTCCTCTTTCAGTTTGTCAACTGAATTGCTTGAGGAAAAGCAAGGGTTTAAGCTTGGGGGAGTTGATACGCCTCCGTCGTATCTACTTTTCCAAACACTTTTGCCCTTGTTTTGGACTCTAACTTGTATGATTTGAATGGAACTAACCTAGACTGACGCTGTTTTCAGCAGAATTGCCATGGTGTTGTTTTTTGTGCAGAAAATGAAAATTCTCGGAATGACCTGAAACTCCACGGAACACCTTAGAAAAAATAAAGAAAAATCCTCGCAAAAGATGAAGACCAGGGGGCCCACACCCTGTCCATGAGGTGGGCGCCCCCAGGTGCGCCCCTACCTCGTGGGCCCCCTGGTGGCCCTCCGACGCCAACTCCAACTCCATATATTGGCTTTCAGAGAGAGAAAATCAGAGAGAAGAAATAATCGCGTTTTACGATATAGAGCCACTGCCAAGCCCTAATCTCTCTCAGGAGGGCTGATCTGGAGTCCGTTCGGGGCTCCGGAGAGGGGGATTCGTCGCTGTCGTCATCATCAACCATCCTCCATCACCAATTTCGTGATGCTCACCGCCGTGAGTGAGTAATTGCATCGTAGGCTTGCTGGACGGTGATGGGTTGGATGAGATTTATCATGTAATCGAGTTAGTTTTGTTAGGGTTTGATCCCTAGTATCCATTATGTTCTGAGATTGATGTTGCTATGACTTTGCTATGCTTAATGCTTCACACTAGGGCCCGAGTGCCATGATTTCAGATCTGAACCTATTATGTTTTCATGAATATAGGTGTGTTCTTGATCCTATCTTGCAAGTCTATAGTCACCTACTATGTGTTATGATCCGACAACCCCGAAGTGACAATAATCGGGACCACTCCCGGTGATGACCGTAGTTTGAGGAGTTCATGTATTCACTATGTGCTAATGCTTTGTGCCGGTTCTCTATTAAAAGGAGGCCTTAATATCCATTAGTTTCCAATAGGACCCCGCTGCCACGGGAGGGTAGGACAAAAGATGTCATGCAAGTTCTTTTCCATAAGCACGTGTGACTACATACGGAATACATGCCTACATTACATTGATGAACTGGAGCTAGTTCTGTGTCACCCTATGTTATGACTTCTACATGATGAACCACATCCGGCATAATTATCCATCGCTAATTCGGTGCCTACGAGTTTTCCATATACTGGTTCTCGCTTATTTACTTTTCCGTTGCTATTGTTACAATCACTACAAAATACCAAAAACATTACTTTTGTTGTCTTTACTTTTGTTACCGTTACCACCACTATCATATTACATTGCTACTAAACACTTTGCTGCAGATATTAAGTTTCCAGGTGTGGTTGAATTGACAACTCAACTGCTAATACTTGAGAATATTCTTTGGCTCCCCTTGTGTCGAATCAATAAATTTGGGTTGAATACTCTACCCTCGAAAATTGTTGCGATCCCCTATACTTGTGGGTTATCAGTGGGCGCGAAAAATAAGGAGGCCAAAACACATGGTTATCCAACTACAAAGATGCCTCGATTCTTGGGATGGTCATTAAGATAAAGATTCATTGAGATATGTTGGACACAACGTGCATTAATGACAGATGACGTCATGACGGGTTACCACAAATCCAAAGGATGACGTCATGGCGGGTTACAAAAAAATTATAAGCAAAGAGCAAAAGATTTTTCGTAAGTGTTGAAGATTGACATGAACCAGTTCAAATCAATCTGGGGCCTAATGTTGGGGATGTAACTATTAGGTATGACCCGCCCAGGAGGGGCCAAGTTATACCTATGAGTACTCTTGAAGCCCAAGAGAAAGCTTGAATATGGCGGTTCAGTTAAGGGCCCAAAGCCCAGAGGCGACTTAAGGCCCGTAGAGATAAACCGCCATATGTACATAACTTGTATTGTAAGGCAAGAATAGTCAGAGACCGAGCCGGACACTGTTTATGAGCCGGCCGGGACTCTGTGAGCCGCGGGGCATCGACCTCTGTATATAAAGGGACGACCCGGCGGCGGTTCAAGGCAAGTAACATCAGATCGAGAGCTAGGTCAAGCGATTTCGCTCCCTGGTAATCGAGACATAAGCAATCCCACTCAAAACTGGATCATAGGATTTTACCTTCACCGTAAGGGGCCGAACCAGTATAAACCCCCGTGTCCTTTGTCCCGATTAACCCTTTAAGCTTCCTAGTTGCGATGGCTCAACGACTAAGTCCTTTCACTAGGACATCTGACGTGACAATTCCACGACAAAATGGGTATTCTACATAAGTGTCACATTGTAACGGCAGTTTAGGTGAGTGTGTTGTTCTAGACCGCACATGGTTCTCTGTAAGTGAGTTGTTGGTGGGGGTGACAGCCTAGTAATTGAATACCGCATCAAAAATGAGCTCAAATGATAGGCTATTAATAGTTTGATTAGATCACATATAGTATTCAATGTGCATAATTAATTTAGAATATCTCCCAAATGTATATTAACATAGACATAGACAAATATAATCACATTAAATGGACGCAATCATAAAAATAAGAACCAGTTTGTATAAACGAGTGCAGTCACAATGCTAAATGGATGCAATCATAGAGTATTAGCCATGCCACCAACGCAAAAATCTAATGTGGGCACGCCATTAAAGAGGAAAGAGAGAGCAACATTATCTTAATCTAGATATAGATCTTAGCACAAAATTCAAGACATCACAAAAAAATTCTCTCACAAAAGATACTAAATGAGAGTTGTTTTGGAGACAACACTAAGATATATTCCCTTCGTCTGGGTTTATTAGGCCCCCTCTTATATAGATCTTAGTGCATTAGGGCTGCTATATCAAAAAAATATTTAATGCTAGAAGATCTAGCTTAAGCCATAGTGCACTGGGACTGCCTTGACAATGATACGGTGAGAGATCCTGTTGATCTTATTTGAGTAAATGTTCTCTATAATAAGTCTGTAAATATAGCACGTCATGTAAGCTTCTTGAAGCACAAATACTAGAAAGGAGAACAAGAAGAAGTTTGTGCCTGATCTTATGGAGAAGAAAACTATTCTGCTTTGCCTTATGGTGCTTGTGCTGCTAGGAAATTCCATTCATGCTGGTACGAAATCAATTTCCCTAGTCCTATATATGTGTTTCCTTTTAACTTCCAACTGGAGTAGAACAAGTTAGCAGGAATATTGTCAATTCAACTGCACGAATTTCAGTCTGGAATTGTTTCACTGATGTATGTATGTTGTCTACAGAGCATTGTGAAACACTCAGTGTACCGGGTGTCCCTCTTTGCGGAATGTTTTGTGGGTACTGGTGCGGGAGCACTCGGAGGCACATCAAGAAAGCCTACTGCACCGACAAGTCTCTTCTTCACAGTCACTGCGTTTGCGTCTTTTGTGACTAGAGTTGCACTCTAGCATCATGTCAAACAATAAACATTGATGTGCAGTAATAAAATCTCATCCGACATGCATGCATGCGAGGAAATTGGTCACCAATTCGGGGTGTTCTGTTTGATTTGATTGTCTTGCATAATCTAGATTTATCGGTATTGTGTAGATTTATCGGTTTTGTGTTTGCTTGGACTTGCGGTTAGTAAGTTTGGAAATAACCATATACAACATGAACTAAGCTTATTGTACTTGAAGTCTTCGCCGGAGAGGTAGGAGGCTTCTCCTCTTTCAGCATGCCCAGGATGTAACTCACTTACTCGTGCTTCTTGACGGATTCGGGGGCTTGCTGGAGGTTCCCTATGGATTGTCGTGTCCAACAATGACAAGTTTGAGTTAAAGTTATACACAGAACACATGTGCATATACATATGCAACAAAGCAAGGCAGCACAGCAAATAAGGAATGAACAATTGCCTTCTCTTACACTGAACATGTCGTATGATATTACCGCCGTTACACTAAAATAGTTCGGTTCTGCACAAAATGGCTGGGAGAACAGATATGGTACAACATCTCAGCCAGCCTCTCACTTAATGTAATCCAGTGTATTGCAAAACCCATGCCAGCTAGCCACTGAGGGTTCAAGTGATGTTTGCAGCCCTATCCTGCCTGCCCTAGCAGCGCGTCCATGTAAGGGCATCACTGCATCAGGGGTTACACAGAATAACTAGTCAGCCGACGGCTACATATGGATGGTGACTAGGGGAGAGGGGAACGGGTAACGGCGTCGGCGCCCCGCATGAGATTACACCTTGATGCGACAGGATGCTTGCAATTTGGGTTCCCCATCTACAGGGCTTCATTCACAACAGGCAACTCTTTGGGCAGAGAAGGTCGGACAGATACATGCTGATGCACAACATTTCTAACACAACCAGTACAAAAGGGAAGTTAGATAATGTCGTTTCACATCACACACATCGAATAAGGGCCATGTTTATTGAGCCCTTCTTTAGTGATGGTTTACTGAGCCCTTCTCTGCAACCGGGTCTTCAAAAGGGGTATTCTATAGTAGTGTCACATCGTAACAACAATTAGGTGAGTGTGATGTTCTAGACCGCACACGGTTCTATACAAGTGAGTTGTTGGTGGGGGTGCCCGCCTGGTAATTGAATAGGACATGAAAATTTAACTCAAATGATAAGATATTTAATAGGTTAGATCAGATCACATATATTCAATGTGCACAATTAATTTGGAGTAGGTCCCAAATTTACATCGGCATAGATATAGACCAATATAATCACATTAAATGGATACAATCATAAAAGGAGAACCAGTTTGTACAAATGAGGGCGGTTACAATGCTACATTATGTACTATATCTTAGACATGCAACTAAGCAAAAATCTAATGTGGTACCCAATTCAATGAGGAAAGAGAGAACAACCTTACCTTATTCTAGATATAGATCTTGGTAGAAAATCCAAGACATCTAGACAAAATTCTCTCACAAAAGACATTAAATGAGGGTTGTATTAGATACAACACTAAGATATAGGAAATCCAATTTGGCTCTTGAGAGCATATGCTCCTGCCCATCAAAAATATATTTTTGCAAACGTCCAAAAAAATGGAAAAAAAACGATGTATTCATTGTCACACTAAAATGCTACCTGCAGATTTTTAGGAGGAAAGATTAAGTATTTTGATCTGTTCCAAAAAAAAGTAAGTCGAACGACAAACATTACCTTCAAATGTTATACTTATTTTATTTTATTTTTACCGACGAAGCACCGTCATCCCGTTTCGCATAAAAAAATTATCAAACACACTTATTACACTAACAAGAACATCTACAAAAAAATCAGAATTTTAAAATTTTATTTACTTTTTTGTTTTGAATTTACGGTTCATTAGGCAACCCAAACCAAAACGGCCCACCCGATATATCATAAGATATAGTAACTGCCTTGACAAATGATATGATCAAAGATCTTTGTATATCTTATTTGAGTGAACAAGCAGTAAATGTTCTCTATAACAAGTCTATAAATATAGCAAGTCATGTATGCTTCTTGAACCCCAAGTAGTAGAAACGGGAACAAGAAAAAGTTTGTGCCTGATCTTATGGAGAGGAAAACTATTCTGCTTTGCCTTATGGTGCTTCTGCTACTAGGAAATTCCACTCGCGCCGGTACGAAATTGATCTCTCTATTCCTATGTATGTGTTTCCTTTTAACTTCCAACTGGAGTAGAACAAGTCGTCAAGAATATGGCCTGAAATATGACCCTTTTAATTTGGAATTGTTTTACTGATGTAAAGTACGTATGTATGTTGTGTGCAGAGCATTGCCAAACACACAGTGAACGGGCCATTCTGTGCATAACAATAAAATGCCGGCTTTGGTGCCAGCATGTGTGGAACCACGTCAAGGAAGCCCACTGCACCGGCCAGCCTATTTTTAACAGTCACTGCGTTTGCGTCGTTTGTGACTGAGTTGCACTCCAGCATCATGTCAAATAATGGACATTGATTCCCAGTAATAAAACCTCGCGCGGCGTGCACGCAGAGGACACAGGGGCCAATTCTGGGTGTTAGTATGTCTGATTTGATTTTGACGTGCGTAATACCATTTCTTTTACACTGAACATGTCACATGATACACCGTCATTACGCCAAAATAGTCCAGTTCTTCGCGAATGGCAGAGGGAACATGTATGGTACTAACATCTCAGCCTCCCACTTCATGGAATCCAATCTAGTGCAAAACACACGCCAGCTACAAGTCTGCAACCCTATCCTGTGTGGCCCTCGCGCGAGTGTTCACGCAAGGGTATCAGGCGATACAAAGAAGAACCAATGGCCACCAAGGAAGCGGTTAACCGCGAGGGGACGCTTGCACTTTGGGTTCCCCGTCTGCAGGGTTTCATTCACAACAGACAACTCTTTGGGCAGAGAAGATCAGACAGATGCATGCTGATGCACAACATTTCTAACACTCGGGAATCGATCAGCCCAGCGCCTATAACCTGCAACCAGTACAAAAAGGGAAGTTAGATGATGGTGTTTCACATGACACACATCGAATGAGGGCCATGTTTTCTTCCTCTTCTTTTGTAAGATCAACAGGTTACCGTGTTTCCCTTCAAAAAAAAAACAGGTTATTGTGTTTACCTGATGCAATGATTTGCTTTTGGTTAAGCTGTTCGCTATCGTCGTCGGGGATATCCTGTAGGACAATTCAGAAAGCCAACATCGAGCAAGCACATCCAGAATTAGAAAAAAGAAGCAAACGCATGAGGCAGGAGGAAAAAATCAATAAAGAGATGATGTCATGGTTACCTGATGCAAGCTTCTGATAATGAGGTCAGATAAACTCCCAAGGGTCTTGGGGTCAAAACCAGAGCAGCTCAAGAGAAACTCTTCTGATGTCAACTCCATCACCATCGTGCATAAGCTGGAGGCTGTCATGATGACTGATGAAGCATCTGTTGTTCCTATAAGCTCACACATATTCGTACTTATTGATCAGCTCATATTCGAGAAAAAGAGGGCTACAAGTCAGCTCATGAAGAGAATCAACAGGAAAAATGGGTATCGATATTTAGCGTGATATTTAGGTATGGATTAGTTCATCTCTCCTCGGCTAATCAATATCTCTACTAGAGATGGATCCTGGCATCCTCCTAAAGGAGAACATGCAAGAGATGACAGATCTGCCAACATGCAGAGATTCAAGCAGCTATAAAATTGATCGTCAGTGTTTGCAGTGATGTGTATTTGTACTACTTAGACATCAAAACTACAACAGCTCATCTGTAACAATTTGAAAAATGAAAAACAAATGTAAACTGACCCAGCAGCGGTTTTAAGATTAAACAGTTTTCTGGGACTTTGCCAGGACAACCAATGTGTACTTTGACAACTATGCACAGACCAACAGAGGGAAGTAATTTCTGAAGTATGTCTGATTCCAGTTACAATGCTGTGTATATAACAAGATGCAGACATCCAGAGGCAATCAACTCTTCCCAGATTTTAGTATGAGAATTTGTCACGCTTACTAAGGGGGCAGCCCGGTGCACTAGCTCCCACTTGCGCAGGGTCCAGGGAAGGGTCCGACCCCTTTGGGTCTTTTGTATGCAGCCTTTCCCTGCATTTCTGCAAGAGGCTGTTTACAGGACTCGAACCCATGACCTTATGGTCACAAGGATTTGCCACGCTTACTAAATTCAGGTAAAATAAATGAAAGAAACAAAATGCCTACAACTGAGAGCCACCCTACAAACAATATGCAACTATATCCTTTTCAGCTTATGTAAAGAAATTAGGAGCAGAATGTACCAGCCCATGTAATAAGTGCTTGCAAGAGGCGGATGAAACAAGGCTCCATTTGAATAGGATAATTCTTCCTCTACATAAGTACAAATATGTTATTAGATTTTCTCATGCTAGGTAAGAGACTGTTTTGAACATTGTAGTTACTCACGTTTGACATAATGTTTATGATAGTATCACATGCCAAAAAAATGCTACCATCGTCGATTATCATTCTATTCTCCTCGGTCATTTTAATGAGGCAGTCTATAACCTGTAAACACAGAAACAACCAAATGAATTGTACAGTCACAGGAAAAGAAAACTGAACAAAAAATAACAACCGTGTTATGCCAAATTTCAATTTTAACAGTTGGCAAACCATAATGCAGTCATTTCATATTTTCATGGATTCACTTCAAATAATAAACTTCGCATCTAATGTGATTAGCACCTAGAAGGAACTACCACAAGTATGCCACGACACCATATAATGTAACACCCCTGTACCAAGGTAGTATAAACACTGAATGGTAGCTCTTGCTAGCTCTAAGCCAGGGTGCATAGGGGAGGGGGGTCAGCCTACAATCCCATTTAGAAATTTTGAACGCCACAGATTCTTCAGAAATACAGTTATATTTGTAAACTATTTTTTTCTAGAAATTAGTAAACCAGAAAGATACCCGGAAATCGTAAAAGGTTTAATTATAGTTTTAAAATTGGAAAATGGGTGTTGCAGTGAACAAGTATAATCAGCATTATAAATTATTTCAAGTTCAAAATAAGCAAGGGAGTCACAATTCTTATAAAGTAAACACAAAATATGCCTACTTACTGCTTTATAGCCTCCAAATGACACCAAAGTTCTACATCCATCAGCTGTCGTCGTTATTTGTGATAGCATTGGAAGCATGAAGCGAACAGAATAGAAGGGGCTGTTTGCAAGAATGTTAGTTGGTACCATCATCAATAAATTGCATTACAAAGGAAGATGCTCGGTTATGCACAACACGTTCTGAGCACACAATGGGCAAGAAACTACCTTGATTCATCTTGACCCTCGATAGAAAAGATAAATTCCAGTAGATGACCAGTCTTCTCCTGGCAGGCATATGGTGTCTCTGCCAGATAGCTGCAACAGAGTAACACACAGATGTAGCTTCTACTTAAGGGATTACAGGATGCTTGAAACACTTCACTCGTACAATAATTTTGTTTAACAGCTTATGTGAATGATGTGCATAGGAAAATATGAAGTGGCTAAAGTACACAATATTTGTTTGTAATTGTCAAAAGCAATAACTCACATAACCATTCCCATCAAACTGAGTAGCCAGTTCGTCACTATAAGTACATAGTGCTAGTTCATTATATCTCCAAGGAGCAGTTCTCAGGGAGGGGGGGTGGGGATTGTAGAATGCAGAGACAACCAATAATAGTAAGAGAAGCACACCTTCCTACTATTCTCACAGCTGCCAAAAGATCATCACCTTTCCTTTGCCCATGATCCTGTCAAACTTCATCCTGTAAGATTAACTTCGAGTACTAAATTTCATATCATCAGAATTCAGAAGATTAGAATATTTACCTTTGCATCCTGCAGGAAGTCCAACACTAAACTTATTGTCTCATTTAATCCCGTAATTACCTGCATTATGGTCCTTTCACAGATGGTCTGACTTGGTTCACCTGCATACGGTTTAATTTTATTTTAAAAGAGAACGCAAGATGATACTTTAATCAGTGAGTTAAAGCTTCCTATTAGCTAATGACGAACTTCCATAAAATATAAAAGAAGAAATGGCAACATATTACAGAAGCGTTGCAGCCCATGGAACCAAAAATAGTGAAGGAAATGGTATACATACCTTCACCACTACTGGCATCTGATATCATTTTGATTATTCTTTCTATCAGTGAAAACAATATAGCCAGGTTTCTCTGTTTCTGGATGATGGCATCATCTGTCTGAGAACTTTTTGTTGACCCGTATTTCGAAAAAGCTAGTTCGTTTAAAAGAACAGCAACTTCAACTCTTGCAGATTGTAGGACTAGCAGGACAAATCTACAGAAATTAGAAGTTGTTATACAAAACGAAAAAAAGTACATACAGAGTGATGCTTATCTCTGAGAGAGACAGAGAGAGATGCAAGAGATGATGTGAAACGTACTTGTCAACGGAGATCGCATTCTTATTATCCAGGATTTTATGATCTTCTGACAACCAATTCTCACCTAGTATGGACATCATGCACTCTGCCAAAAGAAGAGCTTGTAGCTTTTCGGAGGATACTGAAAGTGGAGAAATACTTAGTGTCATGACCATGTCAAAAAGGAAGGGGAATTCTATCACTAGTTAGGATTCATTCTTCTGCCCTATAAAATTTCTTCAAACACATTGTACCTCCCTTTAGTGAGTAAAAATACTTTGCTCCAAACAATCTACACAAACTGCCCTGCAGCTGTAGGAAAATTTAAACCAAATCTACGGCTTATTGGGTACAAGAATAAAATACTCCTGTTATAAAAGAGACAACTAGAATAGAAAGAAAAATTAAAAGTTACTGATAGACCTAAGCACATTTCAGTTTATAGACTATCACTGCGTTGGCACATATTAGCACTTTCATCCTGGGCAAATGCAGTTGATCCTCAAACGGTCGAACCTTCGATGTAAGGTCTATGTTGTCAACTTGACAGTATAAACAGAAACAATTAATACGTAATTTCAAAAAATGAAGCATGGACATACCAACACGGTTTTGGAGAACGTCTATAATCCCACCACGGATATGAGATTGCCAGATTGTGGATGGCATTGACCTCAAAGCATCATGAAGTGGCTTTAGTGTTCCAAAAATACAGAGAAGTAGTTAAGCTAAAATCCCCAAAGTACAAATTAAACAAATGTAGGGGAAAGGGTTACTCTTACAGATTCTTTTTGGGAAAGGAGTGTCGCAAGCATGTGCAGCGATTCAAATTTAACTGCCGTATGAAGTACACCGAAAAGCATAGCAAGAGAAGTCACCTGAATGACAATAGAAATTGTAGATCAAACCATCAAATTAGCAACCAGACAGATGAAACATATAAATATTCAGGGAAAACAATCCGGTGTGCCATACCATGCTTGCCATGCCTTGAAATTTCTCCACACTCATGTTGTCTGCTCTGAGTTTATGAACAAGTAACTGCAATAGATGAGTGGACAGCTCTAAGCACCTTGAACCTACAAACGAAACAATCAAGCAATTGTTTAAGAATTCAACCTGACTATGGAAAATATGATGTGTTACTGGATGCAATACCTAATGGAATCCACCAACCAACCCATGTAAATTCTTCTAATTTGTACACTGATTCAATATACTATGCAAATCGTCCTAGGTAAAGCAGAGTTCGCAACCAACCATCAGACATCCAGGTACACAAATTTAAAAGGTTGGATCAAGTGTCACTGCTAACATTCCTTGGTAGGATGAAGCAAGATGGAGATGGAATTATTAAGCAAACAAGAGGCTGGCAAGAAAATTTTAGTACCATCTGGAAAGTTGGAGATTTGACTGAAGAGCATGTCCATAACTCCAGGGTCACAAAATTTGTATGCCCCATCTTCAGAGGCTATGGCAACCAGCGATAGAAGTTCAAAACATTCTTCAGTAATTGTCAGATCAGGCCTGCAGATGATTTGGCAGTTCATAAGAAAATGTGGTTTGCAAAGCAGAGCATCCAAACAGTATAACAGCTGGCCCAATCCAGAGGTTTGCTCTCCTCAACTGGGGAGCACTGCCAAACTATGCTAATGTTTCAAGGCATACCACTTAAATTACTAGTACTACATCAGTATTAGAAGGAAACAGAGAGCGAAAGTTCTTACGATTTGGAGACAACCTCGGCGATGAGGGGCACGGTGGAGACGACCCCGGCGTCGGCCGCAACCTCCGGGGTGCGCGCGAGCCCGGCAAGCACGGTCACGGCGAGCCGCAGGTACGCCTCCCGCTCCTCCTCCTTCCCGCCCTCCACCTTCCCCAGCCCTGCAGCGCCCACAGAGCAAAAATCCCCAATGAGACATCGACATGGGTGCCGCAAACCATGGGCCCAACGAAGCTCAGTACCCACAAGGTAGCCACGCGTTCCCCTGGTGCTTCTTACCGGTGTTGAGGAGGCGGCGGAGGAACCGGGGCCCGACGGCGCGGTAGACCTGGGCGACGGCGGCGGCGTCGCCGGCGCGGCAGACGTTGGCGGCGATGAGGAGGCCCGCCAGCTTCTGCTCGTCGCGCTCTCCGCGGAGGAGGCGGAGGCAGTCTTCGAGAGGCGGGGCCGAGGCCTCGGTCGGCGCGACGGCGGCCGGGGAGGAATCCTGCGGGAGATGGAGGGGGAGAGGTGAGCGAGACGGGTGGCGCGAGGGGGGGGCTTAGGGTTTGGAGCAGGGAGCGAGCCGCGAACCATGGGAGCGGCGACGTGCGTGCGCGGGCGAGGAGGGCGCCGCCGGTGACGGCCGCGTCGGTGAGGAGGGGCGGCGGCGGTGGCCGGAAGCGTCGGGAAAGTTCGAATTTTTGTGAGGGATAGGCGTGGAGAGGTCGGGGGCGGCTGATTTGGACAAGCCGGAAGTCGGCAGAGGTTTTGTGTGAGGTTCTTCCTGTGGAGGTGCTGCAGGGTTTGACCCGGTCAAATAAAAATTTGAAGGCAATTTTCAAACTTGAAATCTTTGGACCTAAATTTTAGGTTTTTGGAAGAATTTGCGCAATGCTCGATGTGGATGCCCAGCAAGCTGTTCTGTGCCGTCAGATGTGAGAGGATGAACGGTGGTAGGAGCGGGGAGGAAGTGGAGGAAGGTGATGTCGTGATGTCGATCATTTGCCGGGCTTGAAGTTTTGTGTCACTCAAGTAAATTGAAGAGCCTATTCAAAGAAATTCTGAACATCGGTCGGAATGGTTTGTGAATTTCGAGTAGCTATGACAACTCAACTTAGCAAGCTAGCAATTACGGCCCAAGAAGGATGAACATCCATCCTTGGAGGTTAATCGGACGGGTAGTAGTACAACACCCTTTTAGGATTATAGATGGACATCATATTAGATTACCAAGGACACGATTTGACTCCTCTGTTAATGGCGGTGGTGGCCGAGTAAGACTTTGGGAAGAAAAAAAAGGGTGGGAGACTAGGGGAATGTGATGCGGCAAGGAGGCATGTGCAGAGGCGATGCGAGAAGGGGATGGGACAAAGCGGCTCAAGGGAAAAATGAAGAAGACGCGAGGGAAAGGGATGCTCTGTTTTAGGTTTAATGGTGAAGGGTAGATGAGTCCTTGTATCAAAAGTTTGAATGCAAAAGATTGAGAACATGAAATGCGAGTGAGTGGCAAATGCTGACCATTTTGCATTAACGGGTGTCATGGATCACATCAAAGGGGAGTATTTTCGATGGCATTAGTTCCTTTTTATTAGCAAATGCATTCGGGGAGCCGCTAATTGCATTGTATGTCTCGAACAAGCAACAATGGTGTGAACGGCGGTAACTGTAAACAAAGGGACCAGCATGAACACACGGTGAAGAACCGACTTAGCAAAATAGTTTTTTCTTGAGACAATTACACCTAGCGCAGATGGTCACTTTGATGCTAGAACTTATGGTATACATTGAACTTGTGCAAAAACTTGGCTCGGACGTGCAAGTACAATGCAAATCACATTTGGATACGAAACGATGATGAAAGGATCGATATGGTTGACTAGAGGGGGGTGAATAGGCAACTAACAATTTTTAAGATTTTCTTTACCAAATTAAACTTTGCAACAAATAGGTTGTCTAGATATGCAACTAAGTGAGCAACCTATATGATGCAATAACAACTAGCAAGCAAGCAAGCAAGAGATGTAACAATAAGTAAGCTTGCGAAAGTAAAGGCACGAAATAACCAAGAGTGGAGACGGTGAAGACGAGGATGTGTTACCGGAGTTCCTTCCTTTTGAGGGGAAGTACGTCTCCGTTAGAGCGGTGTGGAGGCACAATGCTCCCCAAGAAGCCTCTAAGGCCACCGTATTCTCCTCACGCCCTCACACGATGCGAGATGCCGTGATTCCACTATTGGTGTCCTTGAAGGCGGCGACCGAACCTTTACAAGCAAGGTTGGGGCAATCTCCACAACAATCGGAGGCTCCCAACAACAACAACACCACGAAGCTTCACCACAATGGAGTATGGCTTCGAGGTGACCTCAACTGCCTAGGGTGCTCAACACCCAAGAGTAACAAGATCCGCAAGGGATAAGTGGGGAATCAAATATCCTTTGGTGGAAGTGTAGATCGGGCTCTTGTCACCCAATCCGAGCAAATCAACAAGTTTGATTGGCTAGGAGAGAGATCGGCGAAAATGGAGCTTGGAGCAACAATGGAGCTTAGAGGTAGAAGAGGTGGTCAACTAGAGGTAGAAGACATCCCTTATATAGTCGGGAAAAGATCCAACCGTTACCCACTAATTCTGCTCGCGACTCACGGTACTACCGCTCGGGGAGCGGTACTACCGCTGACGACCGCTGTACTACGTCGGCGTGACCACGGTACTACCGTGGCAGCTCCACAGGCCGGACCAAGCCTGAGCTAGGGGCGGTACTACTGCTGGCGCGGTACTACCGCTCCCCCTTGCGGTACTACCGCAAGGCAGGAGGGTCATGGCCTGGGAAGGGCGCGGACGAAATAAATTTCATCCGTGCCTACTTCCGCAGAAATTAGGGTGGTGCAAAAACCCGACGCGGTACTACCGCCCATAAGGCGCGGTACTACCGTGGTAGGCACGGATGTAAAAAATTACATCCGCACCTACTACCGCGACGCAGCGGTACTAGGCAGAAGGGCCACGGTACTACAACTCCAAGGGAGCGGTACTACCGTGGGCCCCCGCGGTACTACCGCGCAGAGCGAGCGGTACTACCGTGGGTGCCGCGGATGTAAAAAATTACATCCGCCCCTACTACCGCACCGGAGCGGCACTAGGCCAGAGTGCGGCGGTACTACCGCGCCAAAGGAGCGGTACTACCGTGAGGGGCGCGGATGTAAAAAATTACATCCGCCCTACTACCGCTATTTGAGCGGCACTAGGCCAAGGTACCGCGGTACTACATACCGAGGGGCGGTACTACCGGGTTCGCCCTTGTGGTACTACGCTGGTACTTGCGGTACTACCGCAAATAAAGAAGCGATCGTTAGTTTTTCGCACAACCATGATAACGATGGGTAGCTCCAAGGTGCAAGGGAAGGAGGGCAAGTGTGCGTGTGATTCCACCCTACCTTTCCGCGGACCCCTCTTAATAGTACGGCTCTCCTACGACTCAACTCCACCAAAGAGAAACGTAGAACAACGCCGGCTTCACTAATCTCCGAGGGGCACCGAATCGTCTTGTGCCTAATGAAGAAGTATCTGTGGGACTCAAGGCACACGATTAGTCCGCACGAGTATTGTCATCAATCACCAAAACACTTAGGGATAAATGTGCCCTTACAATCTCCCCCTTTTTGGTGTATTGATGACAACACGGGATTTGCACATAGATAAAATATGTTTAAAGCAGTGGCAAACCCCACTTCTCTAAAATATAGACGAGGCTCCCCCTGGATGTGTGCACTATATATGAATGCTTTGGACTGCATGGCACACAACCTAGGATCAACACTCCCCCTATATTTTAGAGACCAAGACATGATAATAAACCTAGCATAGCATGAAGGTAGCACAATATAACACAAGCTAGCTAGGATAGATAGAGTGCATATGTCTTACACCATATGAGATAAGATAACCAAGGTTCACACGAAAAAAGCAGCAAAGAGTTCAACTGCAAACACACAAACTCGCAAATCCAAATCCCTCACTCTCTCCCCTTTGGCATCGAGGCGCCAAAAAGCCGAGAGGACACCTAAACACACAAGAGGTGGCTCAAGCGAGAAACTGTCCCACTCCTCTTCGTCGAGACTCCTCCTTGGTGGAATGGACTCCTCGGCCTCCTCCTCGAATCAATCCACTTGAATCCTTGCTTCTCCATCCACTCGGTCTCGGGAGTGATGTGCTCCTCAGACCATGAGACACATCCTCGCCATAGAGCTTCAAGATCTTGTTGTGCCGGGCGACGACTCTCCTTGGACTCCACGTGAGCCTGTCTTGGCCCTTGGCTTGCATGCGAAAAGTGACTTCATCTTATCCGTCAACCTCTTGGCCCAAAATGGCCTAGAGTCACTCTGAGTAGGCCTAGCGAGCGGCCCCAAAGAACATCCTCGGCTCAAGAACATCCTCATCAAAGAGCAGCTCTAGCAGCAGACGCCTCAAAGACGAGTAGCAGTGTTGGCCCGGTTGTGTTTGACCCTCGGACAAATGGGCTCATGGCGAATCGATCTGGCGCCAGAACTCCTCCGTGGGGTACATCTTCTCCCAAGTCTTGAAATCAGCAGAAGCAGGTAAGGTCCATAAATGGGCACCTTGCGGTTGAACACACAAATCGAAGCTCGCACCACATGATGTGAGAGACATCAAGTGGCTGAGTCTCGAGAAGAGCGAGCCTCCTCGCCTGAAGCATCATGTCCACCATGTAGGCATGAACCTTGTCTTTGTCACCGATCGTGGGAGCAGAGAGTTGCGGAAGATGCGGTACATGATATCCGAAATGGGTTGAGAACCGATACTATCTTCCCAATGGCGAGCTTCTTCTCAACCATGAAAGGAGCAAGCTTGTCCTTGTCGCCAGAGTCAAGCATTGCCGTGAGGGCTAACACCAACAGAGTGTCAAGTCCATCATCGACAACTTGAAGCAAATCCATGAACTCCTTCCGTGTAGAGACGGTGGCGGCCATTGGTCATCCACGTCATCCTCCTCTCATCATTGGTGTGGAAGTACACCGAGGCAAAGAACCGACAAATGATCTCGGGGTCATAGTCCATGTGGAACGAGATCACATGCTCAATTCCAAACTGCTCCACCAAGTCGAGCCTCCCCAAAGTAGTCACGAAACTTGTCCTTCCTCATGTGATGCATCTCAATCCACTTCACCTCTACATAGGTATTCTCGCTTGTTCTTGATGACATCCAAGTAAATCTGGGTTTGAGTCTTGTTCGAACAGTTCACATCCTCGATAGTGGGCGTGGGGTCGCATATGGGTGAAGCTGCTCGACACGGACATACTCTTGGCGCCTATCTCATCCATGCCTGGCGGGCTCCTTGTGCTTGTTTGGCGGTGGACTTGACATTGCGCTCGATGCGAGATGATCCTCGGGAACTTAAATGCAGGGTCTGCGCAGACGCTTGGAACCAGTGTCACGGACGGGATTGGCCCGGCGAGAGCCACCACCTAAAACACACACGCAAAGCACCAAAACAAGTCGAAAAGGATCAATGCAAAGGCTAAAAGACCGCACATGAAACCCATAGAAGATAAACAAGAGAGTTAGCATGCGATAGAGGTGAGCCACGGTAGAAGCGCCATGGGGTGTGATACTAAGGTCTTACTACAGCTCGAGCACGCGGTAGTACTGTGAGGGGTCACGGTAGTACCGTGGTGAAGCGATAATCTGACGTTAATATCCGACGGCGCACGGTAGTACCGCGCCATAGAAGCGGTAGTACCGTGGGAGCGGTAGTACCGCGCCATAGGGGCGGTAGTACCGCGTCGCGTTGGATCAAGCAGGATTTGAATCTGAAAAGACCCGCGAAGCCATGGCGGTGCTACGGTGACCAGATCTAGTGCAAGACAACAATACAAGTATAAATCCTATGCGATACTACACTCCTTCATCCTATTCTTGCAGAGATCTAGCCGAGAAATCTCAAGAACATGCAAGCCTCCCCCAAAACCTAGAAGAACCAAATACAATCAACACAGAGAAGGATTTGGGGAAAAACCTTGGTCCATAGCAAGAGCACGTGGTGGGGAACGATCCCACCGGACGGAATCATGGGAGGCAGCGGTGGAGGAGATCCGCGATTTAACGCCGCTCCGTTCGTGAGCACGAGAGAGGAACGGGCTATGAGGAGAGAAAGGGACGAATGGGTATGGGGGAGAACTCCCCCTGCCCGACCTTATCCCCGCGAGCCCGAACCGGCGCGGTAGTACCGCGAGTCATCGCGGTAGTACCGCCCGGGCGGAAGTACCGCGCCGTGGCGGTAGTACCGCTCCATCAGGCGGCAGTAAAAAATTACTGCCGCTTGGGTGCGGTAGTACCGTGCTCCCATCAGCGGTAGTACCGTGATAGGCCGCGGTAGTACCGTGAGCTCACGCCACCAAGGGTTTCGAACAAGAGGGAAAAAACACGCCTTTGCATCGAAAAACAGACACAACCCAAAGCAGCACAAAGGCAAGGTCTCTCGAGGAGAGAGAGGGCGGTGGCCAAAACCACCTATGTTTGAGTTGGATGGTATGGCACCGCGAAGAATTATCCTTGGGCCCATGACCAAAACTCGTCTTTGAAGCACAAGTACCATAAAAAATGGCTAATGTGAAAGAGGTGATCTATTTATGCATAATGGGGGGAGGGAGAGTTCATTGAGAGAACAACACTCCCCCTATGTCCATGCCTACATCTAAACTAGACAACAAGTTGAGTGTGGTGGGGGGTGCACGGGTTCAAGTCACGTTGCTCAAATCAATGATATTTAGCTCATGCCTTAACTCGCGAAATCTTGCTTCATCCAATGGCTTCGTGAAAATATCTGCAAGGTTATCATGAGTGTTGACATACTTGAGCTCGATCTCCCCTCGCCTAATGTGATCCCGAATGAAGTGATACCGAATCTCAATGTGCTTCGTCTTGAAGTGTTGCACCGGGTTGAGTGGAATCTTGATGGCACTTTCATTATCACACCAAAGAGGCACTTTGTCACAAGTGACACCGTACTCCTTTAAAGTTTGCCTCATCCATAGAAGTTGAGCACAACAACTACCGGCCGCCACATACTCCGCTTCGGTGGACGAGAGAGACACACAACTTTGCTTCTTGGAAGACCAACTTACCAAAGAGCAACCAAGAAATTGGCACCCTCCGAAGTGGACTTCCTATCCACTTTGTCTCCGCCCAATCGAATCCTGAAACCTTCAAGCTTGAAGTTTGCTCCTCTTGGGTACCATAAGCCAAAGTTTGGGGTATGAGCCAAATATCGAAAGATTGACCGCCACAAAGTGACTTTCCTTTGGTGCGGCTTGAAAACGCGCACACATCCCCACACTCAACATGATATCCGCCTAGATGCACAAAGGTAAAGCAAGGATCCAATCATGGAGCGATATACCTTTTGATCCACCGCTTTACCATTGGGATCGATGTCAAGTTGGCACTTGGTAGGCATTGGTGTAGTAGCCGGCTTGACATCACTTAGCTTGAATCTTTTAAGCATGTCTTGAGTATATTTGGCTTGGTTGATGAAGGTACCTTCTCTTCTTTGCTTGATGTCGAAACCAAGGAAGAACTTCAACTCTCCCATCGAAGACATCTTAAACTTGGAGGTCATGAGAGCGGCAAATTCTTCATTGAAAGCTTTGTTAGGGGAACCAAAGATAATATCATCAACATATAGTTGGCATACAAACAACTCCCCGTTGACCTTCTTAGTAAAAAGAGTGGGGTCGATTAGCCCTACTTCAAACCCACGATCTTGTAGCAACTCGGTAAGGTGATCATACCACGCACGTGGGGCTTGTTTAAGGCCATAGAGTGCCTTATCGAGTTGATACACATGATCCGGAAAGTAGGGGTCCTCGAACACAGGGGGTTGCTTGACATAGACCAACTCATTAATGGGACCATTAAGAAAAGCACTTTTCACATCCATTTGTTGCAACTTAAAGTTGTGATGGGAAGCATAAGCAATCAACAAACGAATGGATTCAAGGCGAGCAACGGAGCGAAGGTTTCACCGTAGTCGATACCCTCGACTTGGGAGTAGCCTTGTGCTACCAATCTTGCCTTATTCGAATGATGTTCCCATGGGCATCTTGCTTGTTCTTGAAGATCCACTTGGTCCCAATGACATTGTGGTTCCGGATGGCCTTGGCACCAATCTCCACACCTTGTTGTACTTGAAGTTGTTGAGTTCTTCATGCATGGCATTGAGCCAATCCGGGTCTTGGCGCCTCATAGACCTTTTGGGGTTCAACACAAGAGACAAACGCGTGATGTTCACAATAGTTTGCCAATTGTCTACGAGTGCTTACCCTTTGTGTATGCTTCCAACCACATTTTCCATGAGATGGCCTTGAGAGGTGAGCTTGGAAGCAATCTTCGCGACACGACGCTCTAATTCCTCCTCGGGTGTGGAAGGAGGAGGGTTGACTTGATGATCTTGAGCGCCGTCTTGAGTTTGTTCTTGATCTTGAGGTTGATCTTGATCTTGAACTAGCTCGAGGGGGAGAACTTGACCTTGGGCATCATTTAGTGGTTCATCACCATCTTGAGGTAGATCTTGCCCTTGGTCTTGTTCACGAGGTTGAGGGCCTTCACGTTGTTCTTCGGAAGCGTGTGGGTCTTGATGAGGTGATGGCTCTACTTGAGTAGAGCATTGTCCTTCTCCTTCCGCCACAAGGGGTTCCTCAATGGGTAGGATGTGACCAATACCCATTCTTCTTATGGCTTGGGGAGGAATTTCATCACCTACATCACAAGTACCACTTTGCTCCACTTGGGAGCCGTTATTTTCGTCAAACTCCACGTTACACGTCTCCTCAATGAGTCCGGTGGACTTGTTGAGGACACGGTAAGCATGAGAGTTTGTAGCATAACCAACAATTATGCCCTCATGAGATCTAGCTTCAAATTTAGACAACCGAACACCTTTCTTGAGAATGAAACACTTACAACCGAACACCCGGAAGTACTTGAGGTTGGGCTTGTTGCCGGTGAGGATCTCATAAGGAGTCTTGTTCAAGCCTTTGCGAAGATAAAGCCGATTGGATGCATGACATGCGGTGTTGATGGCTTCGGCCCAAAAGTTGTATGGAGACTTGAACTCCGCCATCATGGTCCTTGCTGCATCCATCAACGTCCGTTTCTTCCTCTCCGCAACACCATTTTGTTGAGGGGTATAAGGTGCCGCATATTGATGCTTGATCCCCTCGTCACTAAGAAACTCATCCAAGGTGTAGTTCTTGAACTCGGTGCCGTTGTCGCTTCTTATTGTCAAGATTTTTGCATTATGTTGACGTTGAGCTTCATTTGCAAAGTTGATGACGGTTTGTTGGGTCTCACTCTTCCTCTTGAAGAAGTATACCCAAGTGAATCTTGAATAATCATCCACAATCACCAAGCAATACTTTCTTCCTCCAAGACTATCAAAAGATGGAGGCCCAAAAAGATCCATGTGAAGGAGCTCCAAGGGTCTCTTCGAGTAGATGATGGTTGAGGGAGGTGAGCCTTTCATGAAGCTTTCCTTCGATACAAGCACCGCAAGCACGATCTTTGGCAAAACTCACATTTGTTAGTCCACGAACATGGTCCCCTTGAGGAGACTTTGCAAAGATCTCATATTGGCGTGGGCTAAGCGGCGATGCCAAAGCCATCCCACGTCAACTTTAGCCATTAGGCATGTCGCGGTCTTAGTGGGTTGCTCAGAAGTTAACCACATAGAGACCGTTCTCGACATGCCCAACAAAACTACTTTAAGAGTCTTGCTCCACAAGAGGGCCACAGTATCAATATCAAAGAATGTGGCAAAGCCCATGAGTGCAAGTTGATGAACGGAAAGTAAATTGAAGCAAGGGACTCAACAAGCATGACTTTCTCGATCGTTAGATCATGAGAGATGACAACCTTGCCGAGACCCAATACCTTAGAATGTGATGCATCACCCCACTCGACATTGGTGGGCATAGATGGAATCTCTTGCACATCCACCACCAAGTCCTTGCTCCCGGTCATATGATTTGTTGCTCCACTATCGAGCAACCATGATCCCACACCGGAAGCAAACACCTACACGAGATCAATGCTTGGTTTTAGGTACCCATTTAGTAATGGGTCCTTTGATGTTAGTAACAAGGGCCTTGGGAACCCAAATAGACCATTCAATATACTCATAAGGAGAACCAACAAATTTAGCATAAACATGTCCATCACTAGCACGACATAACACATATGAAGGGTTAAAGTCGCCGGCTTTGTTTGAGGAAACATTCTTGCCCTTTTGAACATCAACTTCCTTCACTTTCTCCTTCTTCTTCTTGGAAGCTCCGTCTCCCTCTTTCACAAAAGTTTGTTTGAGGGGAGGAGGACGGTTGGCCTTGTTGTTCTTCTTCTTCTTGCTCTTGGACTTGGGTGCAAACCCAATTCCTTCTTTGCCCACAACTTCCTTTTGATTGCTCAAAAGGTCGTTGAGGTTTTTCTCACCTTGAATGCAAGTTACAATGCCCTTCTCAAGTTGATCCTTCAACTTAGCATTTTCCTCCACAAGATGCACATGCTCACAACAAGGGTTAGTAGCACATGCATTATCAATTAATACCATATGAGGAAAGGTGGCTTTTTCCTTGATTAGCTTAACTTGGAGTTGAGAATGAGACTCTTTGAGGCTAGCATGAGTACCCTTTAAGACCTTGTGTGCCTTGTCAAGTATCTCAAACTCCTCTTTGAGTCTAGCATGATCAACCCCAAGTTTAGCCTTCTCGGAGGTTAGCACACGAGACATGACAAGAGCATGATCAAGATCTTTCTTTAACTTAGCATGGCCATCATTGTGTGACTCCTCAAGAGTCAAACGATGCACACGCTCTTCCTCAAGAGCATTAGAGAGATCCGATATCTCATCGGCATAGTCACGACTATGACCTTCCATCTTGGAGATGGTTTCTTCGCGAGCCTCGATCATGTCATTGGCCTCACCAAGTTGTTCCAAGAGAGCAACAAAGTGCTTCTTGGACTTTCCCTTGAGCTTACTCATGAAGGACTCAAATTCATTTACTTCTTCATTAGACTCAACATGTCCATCAATGCAATCCTCCACGGAGGGATTAGTAATGATGGTGGTTGTGATGTTGGGGGTTACCTTGTTTGAAGCCTTCGCCATGAGGCATCTAGCGGTGATGTTTTCGTTGGGTGATTCGAAGAGAGACACCCGAGGAGTAGCAATGGCAATGGATGCCATGGCCGTTGCTTCTTCATTCTCATCATCATCATCATCCTCTTGGTATTCTTCTTGAACTACCAATCCACGAGTGGGAGTCTTCTTGGCGAAGTTGTTCTTTTTGGGGATGGACTTGGCTTTGTCTTTCCGAATGAACTTGCCACCATTGTCTTCCCTCTTCTCGTAAGGACAATCCGCAACGAAATGGCTCACATTGCCACAGTTGAAGCAAGTTCTAACTCGTTGCTTGCCCTTGACGCCACTTGAGTTATTCTTGTTGAAGTTGGGTCTTGAGCTCTTCTTGCTCCAAAATTGTCTTGAAGCAAGGGCCATGTGCTCATGGTAGTCGAACTTGGTGTCTTCGGGGTTGCTTTCCTCATCTTCCACTTCTTCCTCTTCTTCGACAATGACCTTGGCCTTCAAGGCAAGGTTAGGCTTCTTAGCTCTTTGAGAACGGAGCACCGCATTTTCGGCGGTCTTGTCCAAGATGCTCATTGCAACGAACTCATCCAACACTTCACTTGAGGTCATGGTGTGGAAGTCCGATTCGTTGACGAATGACGGAGGACATGGCTTTGTTGTAGGGCATCATGGCCTTGAGAAACTTTCGCTTGATCCAATTGTCATCCGTGTCCTTGCTTCCATGATCTCGAAGTGCCACCGCGAGTTTGGTTACTCTTCGAAAGAGCTCACGAGGTTCTTCATCTTCTTTCATTGCAAACTCGTCGGCTTCATCTTGCACCACTTCATAGTTGGACCGTTGAATGCTAGCACTTCCACGATAGAGGCCCTCAACACATTTCCATGCTTCTTTAGCCATCACGTGGGGTCGAAGGTGAGGGAGATCTTCGGGAAGAATTGCATCTTGAATGATGAAGAGGCACTCTCATTGAATTGATTGTCCACGGCTTCTCGAGGGGTGAAGTTGCTTGGGTCATGAGGATAAAAACCTTCTTCAATGACTCTCCAAAGGTTAGTGTTCACATGTTTCAAATGACGCTTAAAGCGATAGACCCAATTATCAAAATCTACACCTTTTTCATACTTAGGAGGTGGACCGGCATGATTTAAATGAGTGGAGGGGATAGGCCCTCCATAGACCGGGGGTTCCACATGGGCAAAGATGCCGGTGCCATTTCTACCACTAGTAGAAGGACTCTTTTCATTGCTAGCTTCCCCCTTATCGGAGAAAGCATCCGTCGCCTTATTAGTGGTATCACCCACTTTCATAGGTGCGGTAGATAATTTAAGTCCCTCTAAGAAATCATTAAACATGCTTTTAACCTCGGCCGTCATGGAGGTTTTCAATGTGTCCAAAGCCACATTGAACTCCTCACGAGAGACCGAGGTTCCCCTTCGTCGAAGATGAGATGGGATTCACACCGAGTGTTCCTCCACACCATCGTTGGTGTCAACCATACTCTTGGACGGTAAAGTCCTTAATAAAGAGACGAGGCTCGATACCAATTGAAAGGATCGATATGGTTGACTAGAGGGGGTGAATAGGCAACTAACAATTTTAAGCTTTTCTTTACCAAATTAAACTTTGCAACAAATAGGTTGTCTAGATATGCAACTAAGTGAGCAACCTATATGATGCAATAACAACTAGAAAGCAAGCAAGCAAGAGATGTAACAATAAGTAAGCTTGCAAAGTAAAGGCACGAAATAACCAAGAGTGGAGACGGTGAAGACGAGGATGTGTTACGGAGTTCCTTCCTTTGAGGAAAAGCGTCTCCGTTAGAGCGGTGTGGAGGCACAATGCTCCCAAGAAGCCTCTAGGGCCACCAGATTCTCCTCACGCCCTCACACGATGCGAGATGCCGTGATTCCACTATTGGTGCCCTTGAAGGCGGCGACCGAACCTTTACAAGCAAGGTTGGGGCAATCTCCACAACAATCGGAGGCTCCCAACAACAACACCACCACGAAGCTTCACCACAATGGAGTATGGCTTCGAGGTGACCTCAACTGTCTAGGGTGCTCAACACCCAAGAGTAACAAGATCCGCAAGGGATAAGTGGGGGGAATCAAATATCCTTTGGTGGAAGTGTAGATCGGGCTCTTGTCACCCAATCCCGAGCAAATCAACAAGTTTGATTGGCTAGGAGAGAGATCGAGCGAAAATGGAGCTTGGAGCAACAATGGAGCTTAGAGGTAGAAGAGGTGGTCAACTAGAGGTAGAAGACATCCCTTATATAGTCGGGGAAAAGATCCAACCGTTACCCACTAATTCTGCCCGCGACTCACGGTACTACCGCTCGGGGAGCGGTACTACCCATGACGACACTGCAGTACTACCGTGCGTGACCACGGTACTACCGTGGCAGCTCCTGAGCCGGACCAAGCTCGAGCTAGGGCGGTACTATCTGCTGGCGGTATTACCGCTCCCCTTGCGTACTACCGCAAGGCAGAGGGTCATGGTTCAGGAAGGCGCGGACGAAATAAATTTCATCCGTGCCTACTTCGCAGAAATTAGGGTGGTGCAAAAACCCGACGCAGTACTACCGCCCATAAGGCGCGGTACTATCGTGGTAGGCACGGATGTAAAAATTACATCCGCACCTACTACCATGACGCAGCGGTACTAAGCGAAGGGCCACAGTACTACAACTCCAAGGAGCGGTACTACCGTGGGCCTCATGGTACTACCGCAGCAGAGCGAAGCAGTACTACCGTGGGTGCCGCGGATGTAAAAATTACATCCGCCCTACTATCAAGACCGGGCGGCACTAGGTCAGAGTCTTGGCGGTACTACAGCGCCAATGGAGCGGTACTATCGTGAGGGCGCGGATGTAAAAATTACATCCGCCCTACTACTCATCACTGGAGCGGCACTAGGCCAAGGTACCGCCGTACTACGCGCCGAGGGGCGGTACTACCGTGGTTCGCCCGGCAGATTATCACTGGTACTTGCGGTACTACCGCAAGTACAGAAGAGATCGTCGATTTTCGCACAACCATGATAACGATGGGTAGCTCCAAGGTGCAAGGGAAGGAGGGGCAAGTGTACGTGTGATTCCACCCTACCTTTCCGACGCGGACCCCCTCTTAATAGTACGGCTCTCCTACGACTCAACTCCACCAAAGAGAAACGTAGAACAACGCCGGCTTCACTAATCTCCGAGGGGCACCGAATCGTCTTGTGCCTAATGAAGAAGTATCTGTGGGACTCAAGGCACACGATTAGTCCGCACGAGTATTGTCATCAATCACCAAAACACTTAGGGATAAATGTGCCCTTACAGATGATGACTTGGTAGCGTGGCATGGGACCCACTGTCAGTGATTGGAAGGCTAAGAGGAGAGCCTGTGGCCCGTTTTCTTTTCTTTTTTTTTTTACAAAAAACAACTTGAATTGGCATTTTTATTTTTTTCTCTTCTATGAGAGGTGGGTCCCATATGTCAGTGCGGTGTGAAAATTAACGAAAAATAGAGCTCCCGTGTCTCAAACCCTTGACCCTGCCTTGCACACAGTAAGATCTAGCAACTACACCTTCTAGTATTCACGTCACAAATTGGATAACTAATGTAGCAGAACAAAGACACTCGTGGAGCTGAAATAGACTGTGATCAATGCCACCCATTTGCATCTGTTCTTTTCTAGAAATTTGTAAAAGGTATGTAACTTCTAATCTCAGTAATGAAAATAACGTTTAATTATTTGTGTGGTATAAATATTATACATACAAACTTAATAAATTACGTTTCACAACTGTTCACATGTTATTTTAAAAATATTCATATATTTAAGATAAGATTTATGAATTACAAAAATGTTTGGATAATTAATAACAATACATGTTTATATTTCAATTTTTGTATAAATAAATGTTCGTAATTTAAAATTGGAAATTACATATGCATATTCATTATATTTCAATTATATTTTTTGAAAATAAATCACGAGTGAAAATTATATCGCATTTAATGTTTGTGTTCATCATTTCGTATAATTTAAATATAAGTTACAAGTGTATAATTTTTTTATCCATTTAATAAATATTTAAAACTCCGTACTTACCAAATGTAATACTCCCTCTGTAAAGAAATACAAGAGCGTTTGGATATTCTTTACGAAGGGAGTACATGGGTGTATATTCAAATAATTTTATTTACAAATCATTCTTTGTATATAATATTTATAACACACAAATATTTGAACATTATTTTTATTACTTACATTTTACATATGTATTTAAAAACTAGTGTGTGCAAAATGGGCCGCGCTATTTGCGGCTCATATAAGTCCCACATGCGTCCTGCTGATGGTTGCTCAAAGAAAACATGCATCCTCCTGATACTACATTAAAAACTATTATCATAATTTTTCATTGCAACGTAATGTTGGAGTGGCTTGGACGGCTAGCTACCGAGCAATTGGTCTTGGGTTCTAGACCAGTGGGTGTTTGTTTCATTTTTATTTTCACGTACTGACAGGCGGGGCCCATGTGTCATAGAGTCAAAATGAAATGGCATCTGCCGCGTGTTGGTAGGGTTTTTTTTGTGAGAAATAAAAAAAGTTGAGGGGGTTTCCGCAAAAAAGGCCCCACGCCAAACTGGCACGTCAAGTCAGCGTCAATTTCGTATCCAAATGCAATTAGCACCGTATTTGCACGTTCGAGCCAAGTTTCTGCACCAGTTTAATGTATGCCACAAGTTCTAACACCAAAGTGATCTTTTGTGCCAAGTTTAAGCACCATCGGTGTAATTGACTCTTTTTCTTTGTTTTGAAAAGAGAGCACCCCCTCTGATTCCATTCAAAATGAAACCAATGTCTTGCTTAACAAGGCCTAATAACAACTAAACATGAAAGCCAAACCATAAAGGCACATCATAACAAGCAACAAAGTCAGGTGAAACCTCGCATGGCACCTAACAAAATCAGGAAGTAAATTTGTTATGTAACCTAGATGACATGTCCTACACTGGATGAAACAACTAGAAAGCATCTAAACTATTATAGGAGACCAAAATCCCTCCTCCAGCATATACACAACATCTTCTTCGTTGTCGCACGCGAGAGGGAAGACAAACTTTGACTTGTCACATCATCACCTCTGTTTCAAGCATGTGAACCGACAACAAACATTCTCTTTTTAGAACTTCACCATGAGTTGCGCAAAAGATTTCACTTGCTATTTGTTTGATGAGTCTTACTTCGCAGATCAACGCCTCATGATTTTTCTATTTGTCAATATAATTGACCAAGATATAAGCTAATATCCAACTAGATTCACCACCATATGTAGATCGTCGATTTTCTTACTACCAAAGCATGCACAATTTTTTAATCTTCCAAATTCTTTGGAAAATCGCAGCTATCCCAATCGTAAGTGACGTTTGATATCACTTTAGTTGTCGCGAGGATGGCAAGGATGGCATGTTTAGTTTGCAAGCACATCATTTTTCTTGCGGAAAACAGAAGTGTTGCAAAGTCGCCATGCTCACTGACAAAAAATGTCATGCTCGGCCAACACAAATTGCCATCAAAATCATTTGTAAATGGCATCCGTCCCAACGAACGTTCGCTGGCTATTGGGGTCCAAGATTTTTTTTTATGTAAAGATTTACGACAATGCAATTCAGCTCACTTTCGCTGATGGCAATTGCGAACGTTTTGATGGCAATTACTAAAATTGCTGGTTATCCAACTTCCTAAGTCTTGGGAGCCAGAACTAGAACATATCCGGGATGTTTTGAAAATTAGAAGCACACTTCAGAATATTTAAGATCAATGTAGCCAACGAACATTGTAAGAGCAAATGATCTGCATTTTCAGCACAACCACAGAACTGAAACGTTCCATCCCCATGCCAGCCTCGATAGATCGAGTTGTCTTTCCTTAGCACAATACTTCTCAAAACAAGCCGCACGAAGACCTTAATCGTCTTCAGGGGTAATTTCAGTTTTCCACAAAATATGTGTGAAAAACGAGAATTAGTGGCAATCAACTGCTAGTGTACATTGAATTAACAGAGCAGAAATAGGCCATCGAATTTTATCAGGGGCATCAGTGAGGTGCCTATCCTCACATGGTTCCTGTATACTGTTCCATAGTTTATCAGTAGCAAAATAAGGATTGCACACAGGGAGCAGCTGGTTGTTCACCACGAAGAGATCTGGAGATCGCCGCCGGGAAGAGCACAGCGCCGCCGGTCGAGGCTTCGAGGGCATCAACGCGTACACGTCTCAGTATCCACTACTCTCGCCCCTGACTTTGGCCCTAGCTAGTAGATCGACGGTGGCGGCGGCGACGGCGGCATGGCCATCGACGTCATGCCGTGGGGCTTCGGCGACGGAGGCTTGCTCACCGGCGTCCTCTGCCCCAGACGCCTCGCGGCCCCCACGGCCGCCAGCGCCCTCCCTTCGCGCAGCCCGGCGTCGTCACCACCACCTCGCGGCAGCACTGCATTCAGTCTCACACCCATCGATCAGTTCATATGTTTACAGACTACGTCGAAAGGAAAACGCCAACGAGCTTATACCTGGAGGAGGCGGCGGGCGGCGGCCTGCGGAGACCGCGCAGGACAGGGGCAGGACCAGGACGAGGAGGAGGGCGGCGGCGACGAGCAGGCATGCGGTGGTGGCTATCCCGCGACGCATCGAGCGAGCTGTGTGAGGACACTGGTGCTACTGTACCGTGCGAGGTGTGGAGAATGGGAGATCTGCTCGGGTAAGTAGCGGACGAGGCCGGGACAGGTGTGGGAACGCTCGGGCAGTACACGGCCGCTCTGCTCTGAGGCTGAGCGTGAGCTGTTCGTTGGACGTTTGTGTCGTTTTTTCTTTTACATTATCTCATCTCATGGGCTCGATGTTTGCGGTCTTTGTGTTGACCTCGGAGTCTGCACTGCTGGTTGTCCTGGCTCCCTTCACAGGCCGAAATCACTATTCTGACCCTTTCAACGAACTTTGTCACAAAATGAACTCGACGTGAAAGTATTTCGCGTCGACCTTTAGCAACGCCACGCATGGCGTTTGCGCTTCAACATAAACGCCGAGGTAGCTAGCGTTCGATCAAATAAACGCCAAGGTAGCTAGCGTTGCGGACCAGGTAAGAAACGCCAAAGACGCTGGCGTTGCTGCCCATCATTGAAACGCCAAGGAACCATGGCGTTGCCACCCTCTTTGGTCATAACTAATTAGCCTTATTAGTTAGGCTGTTCATCCACATTCCACATGCACATGAAAAAGGGCAGCAACGCCATGATCATTGGCGTTTCAATGATGGGCAGCAACGCCAGCGTCTTTGGCGTTTCTTACCTGGTCCACAACGCTAGCTACCACGGCGTTTTTTATTTGATCAGAAACGCTAGCTACCTCCGCGTTTCTATGTTGGACAGAAACGCCGCGAGCTGTGGCGTTGCTAAAAGGGTCAGATCGTGAAATACTTTCACGTCGAATTCATTTTGTGGCAAAGTTCGTTGAAAGAGTCAGAATAGTGAAAAAATCCCCCCTTCACAAGCGATGCATGCAGCCATGCGGCCGGGCAAGTCAAGAATACGCAGACCGCACGCACAGGCTTCATTCCACACTCGTATATCAGGATTTTGCACGGAAATTTGGAAAATTGTGATCACATCTCAAGAAATTCTTGCTCTTAGGTAGTACTCCCTCCGTCCCATAATATAGTTTTTTGACACTAGCACTAGTGTAGTGTCAAAAAACGTCCTACATTATTAGACGGAGGGAGTAGATTTTTATTTTTTGGAAAAACCTAGACTGAGAGATGTGGAATACGATTCAAGGAAATGACTTCATAGTACTTGCATATATTTCTTTTTATGAAAAGATCAGGTATATTACAAAAATTCACCAAAAGTATTGAAGTGTAAAGCATCTCAAATACATACATATAATAAAAATTACATCGATATCACGAGACCACCAAACGCCCACTACTGCCAGTAGAACGAGCCGCGACGCATTGTTGTCGCCGCTCCCCTACTATGGGGGCAATACTTTTGGAGATGAATAAGATTGCTGAAGTCGTCATCTTTTGTTAAAGAGATGTATTCTACTATGAACTTTTGCATGCTAGAGTAGTGCATGGTAGGTCGCTGCCGCTCGGATCCACGAAGGCCATCATTCCTTTCGTCCCGCTGAAGCCAAGTTTGCTGTTGGTGGACTGACCCCCCCCCCCCCGCCCCCTTATAACTCAGGAGTTTGAAGAAGCAGTAACTCGACAAATTGTCGATGTAGACTAGAAGATGCCAGTGACCATGATCTGGATGGATCACCATCCTGTAGAAGTTGACATTGAGGAGGGCCAGAAGACTATTCCAAATTCGGCCAAAAAGAAGGGCGGAGGGGGGAGGGGGGGGGGACAAAAATCCCTCAAGTTCCCTAACGAAAACCGCATTGGCTCAGCTTCATCGGACAAAGAAGGAACCGGAGAAAAATTCATCCTGCGACTTCATATCCCCTTGGTAGTACGCTCCTCGTCATGTAGATGAAACAAACACAAAAACGAGGCCCATGATTTGGTCCTGGAAGCTTCACATGCCCACCGCCAATGCCAAAACAACACCGTCAAAAAGAGGGCAGGACGGGGAGGGCTTATTCCTCGCCGCCGATAGCGCCATTGCCTCACCACACTGTAGGTTACACTTAGATTTAACCCTAATCAAAACTAAGGCGACAAGAGACTACACTGACACCCCAGACCGGGGTTTCCCACAGCCTTGCTGACGCTAGTAGGCACCCGGAGGTGAGAGGAATTGGTGGTAGACCTGTTTTCTTTTGACTTTAATTGTTTTTTGTTAAACACATTATTTCTCAAAACAAGCCACATGAGGACGTTGACCTTCATGGGAAATTTCACTTTCCAAAATTTTGTGTGGAGAACGAGAATTGATGACAGTCAACTGCGTGTACATTTTTTTAACCCAATTGCGTGTATATTGAATTAACAGAGTACTAAATTAACAGAGATAGACCATTGAATTTATCAAGGTCATCAGTTGGCCTTTGCGGAGAAAAGAAAAAAAGGTCATCAGTTGGTGTATATCCCCACATATGTCCTGTATACAGTTCCATAATTTATCAGTAGCAAAACAAGTATTGTGCACAGCTGCTGAGGGTTTTGTTCTTCTCTGATATCGATCACAGGCACCCATCGCATACAGCCATACACGTATCAGCATTCACTACTCCCGCCCCTGACCTTGGCCCTTATCTAGTCAGGCGGTGGCGGCGGCACGGCCGTCGTCGACGCAGCGTGGGGATTGGGCGAGGGAGGCTTGTTCACCGGCGTCCTCTGCCCCAAGCGCCTCGCAGCTCCCACGGCCGCTAGCTCTCTCCGTCCACCCAGCTCGGCGTCGCCGCCACCTCGCGGCAGCACTGCATGCAGCCTCACACCGATCGATCAGTTCCGATGTACCGTCGGTACTACATGCAGCGAATAGGAAAGGAAAAACCAGGGGCATCGATCAGAAATACCTGGAGGAGGACGCGCGGAGGCCGCGCAGGAGGTCAGCAGCGGCAGAACCAGGACCAGGAGCGCGGCGGCGGCGACGAGCAACCACAACACGGTGCCTGTCCCGCGACGCATCGAGCGAGCAGAGAAACCGCTCGAGACAATTAGTCTGGTAGTACTAGTGTACTACCACGCAGAATTGCTGAGAGATCAGAGGTTGAGCAAGTCATAAGTATAGCCAACGTCCAACGAGGTGGCTAGTGAGTATACTAGTGACTGACAGTGAGAGATGTGGAGACTCTGAGCCATGTTTGACTGTGGGGAGACGCTATGAGGCAGACAGATGTGAGCTGTTTGTTGTACGCTTGCAGAATTTTCTCAGCCTGGGGGCCTTGGATTCTGATTGGACTCTTGTAGCCTCGTGTTGACTTCTAAGTCTGAACGGCTGCTTTGTCATGTCCCGCCTCCCTTCGCAACTTCGCAATCGGTGCATGCACCCATGCCGGCGAGTTTACCGTGCGCAGACAGCTGCTCGCGCTCGACCTCCGCCCCTGTGATGCACGAGTATACCTGGAAGCCCGGCCCGAAAATGCCCGACCCTGCCCCTGGGCCGGGCTTGGGCCTAGATTTTGAGCCCGAAGGACGGGCCGGGCCGTGTCCGGGCCCGTAGTTTTTGCATTTCTTTGAAGGTCGGGCTGGGCCGGGCACCGGCCTGGGTTTTTTTTGTCGGGCTTGGCTAGGCCTGGCCCGAAGCCCGGCGGCCCGAGGTATGGCCAGGTATATGCACGAGGAGGTCCTAGGCATGGAGTGTTTAGAGGCGCGTGATTTTAGCGTTGTGCTGAAAAAAACGTCTGTTTTGCACGCGTAGCCGGAACGGACGCTTCAGCGGACGTGCGAAAAACGCATCGCTCATTGCTTATTAAGAAAAGGACGCCGATAAGTGCCACACCTATGGGCGTTAGGGGGTCTGCCCACGCATTTTGTGTGGTGTATAAGAGAACAGCCCACACACCTACGTGTGGGCAAAATAAGTAATGCCCACACACCTCTTTTTTTTCCCTCCCGACCCCTCTCACACGCCCCGTGTGTTAGGCCTTGTACTGTGGTCCCAAGACGCCCAGCGATGCCATCACCATACGCGTTAGATTGCCATGGTCCGCACTCGCCCATGTTCGTTTAACTGCAGTTGCCATATCGCTGAACTACGGTTGCCATGTCGGACAACTACAGTTGTCATGGTTGCTCAACTGCAGTTGCCATGTATTGTCTGGTCTACTGCAGTTGTCATGATTTCAAAACTTTAGGAGTTGCCACCTACTAACATAGGCAGTTGAGAGAGTTGTCATGTGCTCACAAGCACGCTAGGGTAGTTGCCATGTACAAGGAAGAGTTGCCATCTGCTTACGTGCACGCTAGGGCAGTTGCCATGTACCAAAAACACATGGCAACTCAGGTAAAAGAGAGTTGCCATCTGCTTACGTGCACACTAGGCAGTTGCCATGTACCCTGCTAAACACATGGGGCGTGTTTGGTTGCCCGGGTCACATTTGGCTGCATCGCATCTAGCATGCTGGCTGAGTGTGGCCTGGCTAGGCTAATGCAATGGTACATTGAGATGGGTGTTTGGTTGCTTGTGTGCGCTGGGACTGGCCAAGATGAATATGTGTTTGGTAGGTTGCATGAGGCGTCACGGGCTGAGTGAAATGTTGTCTGGTAAACTGGTCATTGTTTGAAGCAAACAAGAGAAGCATGTCTCTTTCACATAAAATCAACAGGCAATCTTTGTTTACAAATACAACAACATACACACATATATATGGAATCAATTCCTGCAATCATCCCACACATATATGGAATACTAGATTATCAAGATATACTACTCCATACACAACAAAAAAAATTCCAAGCAAACTGAATGGATCATTGCTCACGAGGATGTTTGACAGGGACCAGATGAACAGAAGAAACGGACTATGGGCATGGCAGATCTGGATTCTGCTGCAATTCCTTGATCTTGCTCCAACCGACACCACAAGATCCAGATTGCGCGGCGCACGTCATGACCTCGTCTACTCGTGGACCAGCATCCCCCCACCGTCGCGGGATCCAGTCGCGACGAGCCTCCGGTAGTCGCTCGGCGCGGGATCCAGCAAAAAGGAATGGCAGCGGCCAAGATGAGGAGCCGACGGCGGCGGCAAAGACGAGGAGCCTGCGGCAGCGGCAAGGACGAGGAGCTGGCGTCTGCAGCGGCGGCGACGACGAGGACGAGGAGCCATCGGCGGTGGCGAATCTGAGGCCAGGCGAAGGGGATGGGAGGAGGAGCGATGGGCGGACGGGGGGTTAATGCGAGGGGGGTCGTGACCCCCTACGTGAAACTGCACGCGTGGGTGCAGGCTCGCGAAAACGGTCAGAACTTGCGTTTCAGCTCAGCCTGGCTGGGAGGCCCTTTTTGCATCCGTTGGGCCAGGCCCAGCTGGACATGCATCACACCAAACAACGAGATAACTGCATCGTGGGTGCGAGCCAGGTGCAGTACAAGAAACCAAACACGCCCATGGCAACTGACATGTTCGGGTAAAAAAAGAGAGTTGTCATCTACTTACAAGCACACCAGGGCAGTTGCCATGTACACTGCAAAACACATGGCAACTAGCAGCTTGGGTGTGGGAGAGGAGACGGGCGTGTGGGCGAGATGGCAAATGCCCACACACCAGCCCTTGTACGTTAGTGGAGAGTAGCGTGTGGGCGAACTACTGAACGCCCACACACCGGCCCCTCCGTGTGCTGAAAGGGCCGTGTGGGCGACCGGGTGAATGCCCACACACCAGCCCAGTCCTACGTGGCAATAGAAACATGCCAAGATTTGTGCGCTCACAAACGAACGCGGATCCACGCGTGTGGGCGAGATGCAAATGCCCACACGTGTGGGCGTTAGTGTTTTCGTAAGAAAAAGGGTTTCCTCCACTTTAGATTATAAAGCAACATCTAACTGATACAACCAACTTGCTGGGGCCGCAACACAAACAAGCTCAAAAGAAAAAGGAGAGAAAGAAAAAAGAAACAAATGCCGACGCCGGCAGCTCAACTAATAAAAGATGGCCGACACCCGCTGCACCCTCCGGAGAAGTACCACCGCCGGCCAAGCACTACGAAGCCTCGCGTACCAAGCAACATCTTCATGAAGAAATGCGGCGACGACGACGCTGCTGCTCGGACAAGTCCTAGGGTTTCCCCCGATACACGGATGACAGTGGGGAAGGGGTATCATCGACGCCCCTTAGGAGGGTCTGGCAACGCGCACGGGCGTAGCCGCGCCGGTGGCGAACGAGCCGTCAGAGATTTATCCCGCCCCGGAACCACCACCGCCACCCCAGACAAACGGAAGCGCACCGCCCAACATGCCGCCCACCAGCCTGTGCCACCACGGATACCGCACCATCTTCACCATCTCACTAAGGCCACCAACACGAGACATGAAGGTAGGACGAGAAGACACCAGGCTCGGTGGCAACCGCAACGCAACCGATAGGAGGGAACAACCTCCACCGCCGCGCGGAGCCGACCGGACATAGCGACAGGGACTTGCCAGGCCACCACCGGCCAGGCGGGACCCCAACGGGTCCGGACAGTCCCTGCAGCCACACTGCAGCACGTCGGCCGCCGAAGCCATCACCATCGCAGCCATGACCACCTCACCTCACCACAAGGGAGCTACGCCGTCGCACCCCGGACCGCATGCCCGTCCCAGCCAAGATGGGGCCCAAAAGGGCCCAGATCTGGGCCGAGCATGCGCCGCCGGCCAGCCGCCCACCGTGCCGCCCTGCAGACAACGGCCACGTCGCCGCGTTGAGAGCACCCGAGGCCCCCAGAACTCCACCGCCGGGCCCCACCTCCGCCAGCCGAACAACACCGCCGTCGGGCAGGGGATGTTGGAAATATGCCCTACAGGCAATAATAAAATGGTTATTATTATATTTCCTTGTTCATGATAATTGTCTATTATTCATGCTATAATTGTATTAACTGGAAATCGTAATACATGTGTGAATACATAAACCACAACATGTCCCTAGTGAGCCTCTAGTTGACTAGCTCGTTGATGAATAGCTGGTTATGGTTTCCTGACCATAGACATTGGATGTCATTGATAACGGGATCACATCATTAGGAGAATGATGTGATGGACAAGACCCAATACTAAGCATAGCACAAGATCGTGTAGTTCGTTTGCTAAAGCTTTTCTAATGTCAAGTATCATTTCTTTAGACCATGAGATTGTGTAACTCCACGATACCGTAGGAGTGCTTTGGTGTACCAAACGCCACAACGAATCGGGTGACTATAAAGGTGCACTATGGTATCTCCGAAAGTGTCTTGGGTTGGCACGAATCGAGACTGGGATTTGTCACTCCGTATGACGAAGAGGTATCTCTGGGCCCACTCGGTAATGCATCATCATAATGAGCTCAATGTGGCTAAGTAGTTAGTCACGGGATCATGCATTACGGAACGAGTAAAGTGACTTGCCGGTAACGAGATTGAACGAGGTATTGGGATACCGACGATCGAATCTCGGGCATGTAACATACCGATTGACAAATGGAATTGCATACGGCATTGCTTGAATCCTTGACATTGTGGTTCATCCGATGAGATCATCGTGGAACATGTGGGAGCCAACATGGGTATCCAGATTCCGCTGTTGGTTATTGGCTAGAGAGCTGTCTCGGCCATGTCTGCATGATTCCCGAACCCGTAGGGTCTACACACTTAAGGTTCGATGACGCTAGGGTTATAAAGGAAGTTTGTATGTGGTTACCGAATGTTGTTCGGAGTCCCGGATGAGATCCCGAACGTCACGAGGAGTTCCGGAATGGTCCGGAGGTAAATATTTATATATGGGAAGTCCAGTTTTAGTCACCGAAATAGTTTTGGGGGTTATCGGTATTGTACCGGGACCACAAAAAGGTGTCCGGAGGTCCACCGAGTAGGGCCACCTGTCCCGGGGGGCTTGATGGGCTGAATATGGGTGGGAACCAGCCCCTAGTGGGCTGTTGCGCCCCTCTCCAAGGGCCCAAGGCGCCTAGGGTTGAAAACCCTAGGGAGGGGCGCCCACCTTCTTGGGGAAAGCCTCCCCTCCTGGCCGCCGCCCCTCCCCTCTAGATGGGATCTGGAGGGGGTCGGCCCCCTCTCCCCTTCGCCTATATATACTGGGGGTTTTGGGGCTGCCATGAACATGAGTTTCCATCTCTCCTGGCGCATCCCTACTCCTATCCCTCCTCGTCTCTCGCAGTGCTTGGCGAAGCCCTGCTGGAGTGCCACGCTCCTCCATCACCACCACGCCATTGTGCTGCAGCTGGACGGAGTCTTCCCCAACCTCTCACTCTCTCCTTGCTGGATCAAGGCACGAGAGATGTCACCGGGCTGCACGTGTGTTGAACGCGGAGGCACCGTTCTTCGGTGCTTAGATCGGATTTGGCCGCGATCTGAATCGCTTCGTGAACGACTCCACCGACCGCGTTCTTATAACGCTTCCGCATCGCGATCTTCAAGGATATGAAGATGCACTCCCCTCTCTCTCGTTGCTAGTATCTCCATAGATTGATCTTGGTGATGCGTAGAAAATTTTGAATTATTGCTACGTTCCCCAACAGTGGTATCAGAGCTAGGTGTATTGCGTAGATTCTATCCACGAGTAGAACACAAGTTGTTGTGGGCGCTGATTTTGTTCAATATGCTTACCGTTACTAGTCCTATCTTGTTTCGACGGTATTGTGGGATGAAGCGGCCTAGACCGACCTTACACGTATACTTACGTGAGACAGGTTCCACAGACTGACATACACATGTTGCATAAGGTGGCTAGCGGGATCCAGTCTCTCCCACTTTAGTCTGATCGGATTCGATGAAAATGGTCCTTATGAAGGGTAAACAACAATTGGCATATCACGTTGTGGTTTTGACGTAGGTAAGAAACGTTCTTGCTAGAAACCTATAGCAGCCACGTAAAAACTTGCAACAACAATTAGAGGGCGTCTAACTTGTTTTTGCCGCATATGCCGTGTGATGTGATATGGCTTGAAAAGATGTGATGAATGAAATATATGTGATGTATGAGATTGATCATCTTCTTGTAATAGGAATCACGACTTGCATGTCGATGAGTATGACAACCGGCAGGAGCCATAGGAGTTGTCTTTATTTATTTTATGACCTGCGTGTCACTGAGTAATGCCATGTAATTACTTTACTTCATTGCTAAACCGTTAGCCATAGTAGTAGAAGTAATAGTTGGCGAGACAGCTTCATGGAGACACGATGATGGAGATCATGATGATGGAGATCATGGTGTCATGCCGGTGACGACGATGATCATGGAGCCCCGAAGATGGAGATCAAAAGGAACAAAATGATATTGGCCATATCATGTCACTATTTGATTGCATGTGATGTTTATCATGTTTATGCATCTTATTTGCTTAGAACGACGATAGTAAATAAGATGATCCTTCATAATAATTTCAAGAATGTGTTCCCCCTAACTGTGCACCGTTGTGAAAGTTCATTGTTTCGAAGCACCATGTGATGATCGGGTGTGATAGATTCTAATTTTCACATACAACGGGTGTAAGACAGATTTACACACGTGAAACACTTAGGTTGACTTGACGAGCCTAGCATGTACAGACATGGCCTCGGAACACAAGAGACCAAAAGGTCGAACATGAGTCGTATAGTGGATACGATCAACACGAAGATGTTCACCGATGATGACTAGTCTGTCTCACGTGATGATCGGACACGGCCTAGTTGACTCGGATCATGTATCGCTTAGATAACTAGAGGGATGTCTATCTGAGTGGGAGTTCATAAGATGAACTTAATTATCCTGAACACAGTCAAAAGGTTTTTGCAGTTTATGTCGTAGCTCGCGCTTTAGTTCTACTTTTTGTAGATATGTTCCTAGAGAAAATTTAGTTGAAAGTTAATAGTAGCAATTATGCGGACTGGGTCCGTAAACCGAGGATTGTCCTCATTCTTTGCTTGAAGGCTTATGTCCTTAATGCACCGCCGGTGTCTGTGAACCTCGAGCGTCGTCTCGTGGATGTTGCAAACATCCGACATACACGCTTTTGATAACTACGTGATAGTTCGGTGATGTTAAACGGTTTAGAATTGAGGCATCAAGACGATTTCAAACGTCATGAACATATGAGATGTTTCGAGGGCTGAAATTGGGATTTCGGGCTCGTGCCCACGCCAAGAGGTATAAGACCTCCGACGAGTTTCTTAGCCACGCAAACTAAGGGAGAAAAGCTCAATCGTTGAGCTTGTGCTCGATTGTCTGAGTACAACAATCACTTGAATCGAGTGGGAGTTAATCTTCCAGATGAGATAGTGATGTTTCTCCAAAGTCATTGCCACCAAGCTGTTAGAGATTCGTGATGAACTATAACATATCAGGGATAGATATGATGATCCTTGAAATATTCGCGATGTTTGACGCCGCGAAAGTAGAAATCAAGAAGGAGCATCAGTTGTTGATGGTTAGTGAAACCACTAGTTTCAAGAAGGGCAAGGGCAAGAAGGGATACTTCATGAAATGACAAATCAGTTGCTGCTCTAGTGAAGAAGCCCAAGGTTGAAACCAAGCCCGAGACTAAGTGCTTCTGTAATGAGGGGAACGGTCACTGAAGCAGAACTACCCTAGATACTTGGTAGATGAGAAGGCTGGCAAGGTCGATAGAAGTATATTGGATATACATTATGTTAATGTGTACTTTACTAGTACTCCTAGTAGCACCAGGGTATTAGATACCGGTTCGGTTGCTAAGTGTTAGTAACTCGAAATAAAAGCTGTGGAATAAACGAAGACTAGCTGAAGGTGAGATGACGATATGTGTTGGAAGTGTTTCCAAGCTTGATGTGATTAAGCATCGCATACTCCTTCTACCATCGAGATTGGTGTTAAACCTAAATAATTGTTATTTGGTGTTTGCGTTGAGCATAGACATGATTGGATTATGTCTATCGCAATACGGTTTTTCATTTATGGAGAATAATGGTTACTCTGTTTATTTGAATAATACCTTCAATGGTCTTGCACCTAAAATGAATGGTTTATTGAATCTCGATCGTAGTGATACACATGTTCATGCCAAAAGATATAAGATAGTGATGATAGTACCACATACTTGTGGCACTGCCATTTGAGTCATATTGGTATAAAATGCATGAAGAAGCTCCATGTTGATGGATCTTTGGACTCACTCGTTTTTGAAAAGATTGAGACATGCGAACCATGTCTATTGGTGTATACGCATGAAGAAACTCCATGCAGATGGATCGTTTGGACTCACTTGATTTTGAATCACTTGAGACATGCAAATCATACCACATGGGGCAAGAAGACTGAAAAGCCTCGGTTTCAGAAAGATGGAACAAGAAAGCAACTTATTGGAAGTAATACATTTTGATGTGTGCAGTCTAATGAGTGTTGAGGCACGCAGTGGATATCGTTATGTTCTTACTTCACAGATGATTTGAGTAGATTCTGAGTATGTTTACTTGATGAAACACAAATCTGAATTATTGAAAGGTTCAAGTAATTTTAGAGTGAAGTTGAAGATCGTCGTGACAGGAGGATAAAATGTCTATGATATGATCATAGAGATGAATATCTAAGTTACGAGTTTGGCACGCAATTAAGACATTGTGGAAATTGTTTCACAATTAATACCGCCTGGAACACCATAGTGTGATGGTGTGTCCGAACATCATAGTTGCACCGTATTGGATATGGTGCGTACCATGATGTCTCTTATCAAATTACCACTATCGTATTATAGGTTAGGCATTAGAGACAACCGCATTCACTTTAAATAGGGTACCACACAATTCCTTGAGACGACACCGTATGAACTATGATTTGGAGAAACCTAAGTTGTCGTTTCTTAAAAGTTAGGGGCTGCGACGCTTATGTGAAAAAGTTTCAGGCTGATAAGCTCGAACCCAAAGCGGATAAATGCATCTTCATAGGACACCCAAAACAGTTGGGTATACCTCCAGTCTCAGTCCAGAAGCAAAAGGGATTGTTTCTAGAATCAGGTCCTTTCTCGAGGAAAAGTTTCTCTCGAAAGAATTGAGTGGGAGGATGGTGGAGACTTGATGAGGTTATTGAACCATCACTTCAACTAGTGTGTAGCAGGGCACAGGAAGTTGTTCTTGTGGTGCCTACACCAATTGAAGTAGAAGCTTATGATAGTGATCATGAAGCTTCGGATCAAGTCACTACCGTACCTCGTAGGGTGACAAGGATGCGTACTACTTCAAAGTGGTACAGTAATCTTGTCTTGAAGGTCATGTTGCTAGACAACAATGAACCTACGAGCTATGGAGAAGCGATGGTGGGCCCGGATTCCGACAAATGGCTAGAGGCCATAAGATCCGAGAGAGAATCCATGTATGAAAACAAAGTGTAGACTTTGGAAGAACTACTCGATGGTCGTAAGGCTGTTGAGTACAGATGGATTTTAAAAGGAAGATGGACAATGATGGTAAGTGTCACCATTAAGAAAGCCCGACTTGTCGTTAAGATGTTTTCCGACAAGTTCAAGGAGTTGACTATGGTGAGAGTTTCTCATTCGTAGCGATGCTAAGAGTCTGTTGGAATTATATTAGCAGTTACTGCATTATTTATGAAATCTTGCAGATAGGATGTCAAAACATTGTTTCCTCGGCGATTTTCTTGAGGAAAGGTTGTATGTGATACAACTAGAAGGTTTTGTCAATCCTAAAAGATGCTAACAAGTATGCAAAGCTCCAGCAATCCTTCTAAGGACTGGAGTAAGCATCTTGGAGTTGGAATATACGCTTTGATGAGATGATCAAAGATTTTGGGTTTATAGAAAGTTTATGAGAAACTTGTATTTCCAAAGAAGTGAGTGGGAGCACTATAGACTTTTTGATGAGTATATGTTGTTGACATATTGTTGATCAGAAATGATGTAGAATTTCTGGAAAGCATATAGGGTTATTTGAAAAGTGATTTTCAATGGAAAACCTGGATTAAGCTACTTGAACATTGAGCATCAAGATCTATAAGGATAGATCAAAACGCTTAATAGTACTTTCAAATGAACACATACCGTGAGAAGATTTTGAAGGAGTTCAAAATAGATCAGCAAAGAAGGAGTTCTTGGCTGTAAGGTGTGAGTATTGAGTAAGACTCGAGACCTGACCACGACAGAAGAGAGAGAAAGGACGAAGGTCGTCCCCTATGCTTTAGACGTAGGCTCCACAATATGCTATGCTGTGTACCGCACATGAAGTGTGCCTTGCCATGAGCCAGTCAAGGGGTACAAGTGTGATCCAGGAATGGATCACATCACAGCGGTCAAGGTTATCCTTAGTAACTAGTGGACTAAGGAATTCTCTCGATAATGGAGGTGGTAAAAGAGTTCGTCATAAAGGGTTACGCCGATGCAAACTTTGACACTAATCCGGATGACTCTGAGTAGTAAACCGGATTCATATAATAGAGAAGTTATTCGGAATAGTTCCAAATAGCACGTGGTAGCTGCATCTAGCAGATGACATAGAGATTTGTAAAGCACACACGGATCTGAAAGATTCAGACCCGTTGACTAATAACCTCTCTCACAAGCGAGATATGATCAAACCCAATGGGTGTTGGATTCATTACAATCACATAGTGATGTGAACTAGATTATTGACTCTAGTGCAAGTGGGAGACTGTTGGAAATATGCCCTAGAGGCAATAATAAAATGGTTATTATTATATTTCCTTGTTCATGATAATTGTCTATTGTTCATGTTATATTTGTATTAACTGGAAACCGTAATATATGTGTGAATACATAGACCACAACATGTCCCTAGTGAGCCTCTAGTTGACTAGCTCATTGATCAATAGCTGGTTATGGTTTCCTGACCATGGAAATTGGATGTCATTGATAACGGGATCGCATCATTAGGAGAATGATGTGATGGACAAGACCCAATACTAAGCATGGCACAAGATCGTGTAGTTCGTTTGCTAAAGCTTTTCTAATGTCAAGTATCATTTCCTTAGACCATGAGATTGTGTAACTCCCTGATACCGTAGGAGTGCTTTGGGTGTACCAAACGTCACAACGTAACTGGGTGACTATAAAGATGCACTACATGTATCTCCGAAAGTGTCTGTTGGGTTGGCACGAATCGAGACTGGGATTTGTCACTCCGTATGACGGAGAGGTATCTCTGGGCCCACTCGGTAATGCATCATCATAATGAGTTCAATGTGACTAAGTAGTTAGTCATGGGATCATGCATTACAGAACGAGTAAAGTGACTTGCCGGTAACGAGATTGAACGAGGTATTGGGATACCGACGATCGAATCTCGGGCAAGTAACATACCGATTGACAAAGGGAATTGCATACGGGATTGCTTGAATCCTTGACATCGTGGTTCATCCGATGAGATCATCGTGGAACATGTGGGAGCCAACATGGGTATCCAGATTCCGCTGTTGGTTATTGGCCAGAGAGCTGTCTCGGTCATGTCTGCATGATTCCCGAACCCGTAGGGTCTTCACACTTAAGGTACGATGACACTAGGGTTATAAAGGAAGTTTGTATGTGGTTACCGAATTTTGTTCGGAGTCCCGAGTTCCCGGACGTCACGAGGAGTTCCGAAATGGTCCGGAGGTAAAGATTTATATATGGGAAGTCCAGTTTCAGTCACCGGAATAGTTTCGGGGGTTATCGGTATTGTACCGGGACCACCGAAAGGTGTCCGGAGGTCCACCGAGTAGGGCCACCTGTCCCAGGGGGCTTGATGGGCTGAATATGGGAGGGAACCAGCCCCTAGTGGGCTGGTGCGCCCCTCCCCAAGGGCCCAAGGCGCCTAGGGTTGAAAACCCTAGGGGAAGGTGGCGCCTCCACCTTGCTTGGGGGGCAAGCCTCCCCTCCTCGCCGCCGCCCCTCCCCTCTAGATGGGATCTGGAGGGGCCGTCCCCCTCTCCCCTTCCCCTATATATAGTGGGGGTTTTGGGGTGCCATGAACATGAGTTTCCATCTCTCCTGGCGCAGCCCTACCCCTCTCCCTCCTCGTCTCTCGCAGTGCTTGGCGAAGCCCTGCTGGAGTGCCACGCTCCTCCATCACCACCACGCCGTTGTGCTGCTGCTGGACGGAGTCTTACCCAACCTCTCCCTCTCTCCTTGCTGGATCAAGGCACGGGAGACGTCACCGGGCTGCACGTGTGTTGAACGCGGAGGCACCGTTCTTCGGTGCTTAGATCGGATTCGGCCGCGATCTGAATTGCTTCGTGAACGACTCCACCGACCGCGTTCTCGTAACGCTCCCGCATCGCGATCTTCAAGGGTATGAAGATGCACTCCCCTCTCTCTCGTAGCTAGTATCTCCATAGATTGATCTTGGTGATGCGTAGAAAATTTTGAATTATTGCTACGTTCCCCAACAGGGGAGCCCCGACTCCTCCCCCAGGCGCGCGGGAAAGGGACGTCCGCCGCCGCCGGCGCCACCCGGGCACGCCAGAGGCCGCTGCCGGCAGTGGCGAAGGAAGGTGGAGGAGGAGTGGGTCTGGACGGCAGTGGCGAAGGAAGGCGGGCAGGGGGGCGCTCCGCCGCCTCAGGGGGCGACGGGAGAGCTGGGGGAGGGGGAAGAGGAGGGAGGAGAGGGAGGAAGGCCGAGGGACGCGCGCCGGCGGGAGGAGGCGAGGGAGGCCAGCGCCGGCGGGGGGAGAAGGGGGAACCCTAGCTCGGGGTCGGGAGGGAGCTGGAACTCTCACGTGTGTGCTTAGACACGTTTGTTCTAGGGATGGCACCCGCAGGGTTTGGGTACGGGTGGAGCCATCCCATACCCTTACCCATCATCCCAAATCTTACCCATCACCCGTACCCATACCCATTGATGGGTGCAATTTTTTCCCATACCCGTCACCCATCAGGGTAAGTGGGTACCCGCGAGTAAAATTACCCAGGTTTGCAACACACCAATTTGAGCATTACACAGTCATAAACAACAACTTATCACAATAATTGATAAACAACAACAAATCATGACATCAACGCATGCTCGTTCGTGGGCTAGCTATTGTGGTGCGGTGGCCTAACGTGAATGCATGATGAGGTCTTGTTAGGGCTGTTGAATTTATGTACATATAATATGTTTAATATGTGGATAATAATATATAAAGTCTATTTGTTAGAATATATGCGTGTACATGGGTACATGGGTATGGGTTATACCAAACCATACCCATACCCACTATAGCCGATGGGTATGAAATTTTCATGTTTATGTATCTATGGGTACTTTTTTTGACCCATACCCTTGCCCTAACAAGGTTTTTACCCGCAGGGTACGCGGGTAATGGGTACCCATTGCCATCCCTAGTTTGTTCTGCTCATCGCTTATTTCGTGTGCCTGCTCTCGCGCGGTGGACATCGACGACTCACGCGCGACTCCCACCAACCGCCAGATCTAGGCGCTGGCGCCGCCGCCCGCACCTTCCCATTTGCTTCCCCGGCATATCCTCGCCCCTCGCCACTTCTTCCTCCACCTCCTCTCATCGCCGCCGCCCCTCGAGCGCGCCTTCCTCCGACAAACAGTGCCCGGCCGCCCACTGCCGCTCGGCGCCCACAAGGTGTTTGACAAAACACTTGCATGTATGTATTGCTTCAACTTCACATTTTGCAGATGAATTTGGTACATGTTGTTTTTAGTTTTGTAGACTAGTCGAAATTCAATATTGTAGATGAGTTCGTCATATGATTCTTCTGACGAAGAATTTCATATTCAAGAGGAGGAGGACCTTGCAATGCTCCTAGCTATGCACGTCAATAAAAAGCCGAAGCATGGTGGTTCGGTTATGGGTCGTCGAAAAATTTGAAGGGATAAGATCGATGCCGACAACAGATTGATGATGCACTATTTTGTGGAGAATCCCACATACCCCGAGTCGTACTTTCGGTACCGTTTTAGGATGAGCACCGAGTTGTTCAAATGCATTACAGAGAAACTGGCGAGCCAAGATCAATTTATTCAACAAAGGAGGAATGCCGCCAGAGAACTCGGACATAACACTTTTCAAAAGGTGACAACCGCTTTGCGTGGCATACAATATTCCGACTGATCTAGTTGATGATCACTTGACCATGGGTGAGAGTCAAGCCATCATGCATGTCAAGCGCTTCGTAGTCGGAATTGTGCAAGTGTTTGGTCCAGAGTATTTGAGAGCTCCCAATGCTGAAGACGCCACAAGGCTTTTGGACATGAACAAAGCTTGCGGGTTCCGAGGTATGCTTGGCTCAATAGATTGCATGCATTCGAGTTGGACGAACTGTCCTATGGCATGGCATGAACAATTCCACGGCTAGAAAAAGGGTTCCACTATAATTATTGAAGCAGTGGCCGATCAAGAGACTTGGATTTGGCATGCTTTTTTTGAATGCCTGGATCTTTGAATGACATCAACGTTTTAATTGGTCATTGCTCATGAATAAGATTGCAAATGGTGATCTGCCACCGGTGCAGTTTGTAGAAAATGGACATCTACCGAAAGTGGCAAACATTTGTGAATCCGTTGAAAAAACCGGAAGGTAAGAAAAATCTAGATTTCCACAATTCTCAGACGGCGGTTAGGAAAGATGTGGAGAGAGCTTTTGAGATTTTGCAAGCCTAATTTGCTATTGTGAGAGGACCGGCTAGATTTTGGGATCAAAAGATCCTCTGATACATCATGAATTGTCGTGTGATCATGCATAACATGATCATCGAGAATGAGCGTGTGCAAGATTTAGACTACTCTCAGTATGAGCTCTTGGGGCGTCCCGTGCGAGTGCGGCGGAGGGCTGCGAGGGTGGTCCGATTTGTTGCCTCCTATCATGCCATTCAACGTGCCGAAACGCATAATGATCTTCAAAAGAATCTAATCAAGGAGTGGTGGGCATGGAATGGCCGACAAAACTAGTGATTTTTATGCTTGATGTTGCATTGTTGAACTATTTGTTGTACTGGAAGATAAATTATATGTTTGAGTTGTATAAATTGAACTATTTATTGTTCATTTATTTTTTATGTGTGCTTCTTGGTTCTATTTGAGTGTCCAAATGTTGTTTGTGCTGGTAGCAAGACGCCGCTTTTTTTGAAGCGATGCTGGAGCGGCTCATGGCTAATATTTTTCAACGATCACCGGTTGAAGCGTCTGCTGCGCAAAAAGTTACTATTTTGGTGCTGTAAAAGTTATTTTAGCGCGTCGCGTGTTGCGCATCTGTTGGAGATGCTCTTACGATGGTTATGTTATGACGGTTATGTTATACATATTTTAATTTCAATATTTTTATGATATATATTGTGAAGTGTTCGAAGTTCATGTGGCTAGAACACAAAATCTATACATTTTTTACTCCACTAAAGTTTAGGGGATCGGCTAGGTGCGGCCACCTATAAAGGATGAAAAGTTTGCTCCTCTAATTTTACTCGGCCGGATCCTCCTTTAACTTTTAGGGGATCGGTCAGAGTTGCCCTTATCCCTGGCGAAGGCGGCGGTAGACAACCTATAGAGACCGTGCAGGACAAGGGCATGACCAGGATGACGTGGAGGGTGGCGGCGACGACGAGGGGCCATGCGACAATGGCTATCCCGCAACGCGTCGGGTGAGTTGTGTGAGGAGAGGCGACGAAGCACTGGTGCTACTGTACCGTGCGAGGTGTGGAAACCGGGATATTGAGTAGTGTTGCTTCTTTTTAAGGGGTAAACACACTTCATTTTATTACTTAAAAGACAAGTTTACAAGAATGATATAAGGATCATGCAGGTTTAAGAACTATACATGGCGTCTCTCAAATAATAAACGACTGTGTTTAGCTAATAAATAAGTCGCAGTGAAACCAATTTTAGTATCGACGGGTTGACCAGCACAACGGAGGCGCATGTGGTGGGAAATGAAGGTCAGGTCATGAAGAAATAGAGTTATAACGGCTATCTTTCGATTATGTCAAGGTTGAGGTTCACCGGTGTCAGCGACCCAATTACTATCACGGCCACGTCGAACGGCAACGTAGCCAGCCCACCAAGAGCGACCAACACATGGGCCTGGGCCGTCAAGAACCAGCAAGAGCTACCAGCTATATATCTACAGGGGACAGCAACGAGCTAGCCATCCGGGGCTTGGATCAGGCAAAGGCAACGACGGCTCTTCCCTTCCCCTCCCTCCTGTTCTTCCTCCTCCCTCCTTCCTCCTCTCTCAAATCCTTGTATCTAAACTAAAATACCCTGTAATGGAGTAATTCGTGAGTGGGTACCTAACATCGTGGTATCAGAGCCTCCTTCCACCCTTCCGATTTGCCACAAATCCTCCCAATTTTGCCCATTTTTTTTCTCAGTTCATCAATTCCTTCCACCACCATGCATCCGGAGCTGAAGGCCTACTTGGATGATTACCATGCGCGGACCATGGCGCGCTATGACGCCGTGGACAAGCAGTACGGGCTGATGTTGAAGATCCTCACGGGCGTCTCGACCCCGCAGCCGGCATGTCCCATGGCCACGGCAGCAGATGACGGCCTCACAGACGACTCTAGTGTCCCGGCGGTCGTCCTCGACACCTCTTCCTCCACCACCAAGGCCCACGAGACCTTCGAGCTCACCCCCGACGCGTCCCCTGCTTCCATCGAGATGGTGCCAGTCACCTGTTCGACGGAATGTCCGACCGAGGTAGTCACCATCGCCAAAGTTGACGAGGTCCACGCCGCCACCACAACTGTCCGCCTTGAGCCCGCGGTAGATCTCATCCACCAGGAGGTCGTGCTGATCATGATGGTTCATGCAACGCCTGCCATCGGCACCAGCACCACCAAGGTCCTTCCCCCTGTGGCGACCACCACCGACGTTGACTCCAAGGACGGTGTGCAAGAGCTCGATGCCCTCACTGTCAACACCACCCCAGTGACGAGTGAGGTGGACCACACCGTCGTCCACAACGTCTCCAGCGACCTTACTGCATCGACACTGACAAGGTGTTCGGCGCAATGCACCTGTCGCCACACAAACCTACGGAGGTATGTGCTCCACCCAGCAGCGACACCTTCGTGGCTGGTGCTACGACCGCAACCATGGCTATCGTTTTGGAGACATTATGCAGATGGAAACGAGAAACGACCCATGCCATGGCCGTCCTTAGCTTGCTCTCGTGAACTGAATCGGAAGCACGTTGGGCTGCTGTCACAAGTTACATCTGCGATGAATCATTTTTTTGGTACTCCAGATTCGCTGGGAAGACCTGGGAAGTATTTGCAAAGTATGCAGCTGAGACTACCATGGCCATCATTTTCAAGCAATTTCCCGGCAGTATCAGTGTGGTCAGAATTGCCCGAGTGCAAGCTTCCAGATGAATATTGTACTGCTATTGACAATTTTGCTTCACTGGTGACTACCACTATCCATGTTTGTTCGCTGGAACCTATTGAGCATCAGTTTTCAGTTGTTCTTGAGCAGGGGCGTTGGAAGTATTCTGAGCATCACATAAGGGAACATGCTGCTATAAGTGCTCTGACTTCTCCGACAGAATCCCTGAGATGTCGCCAAGGGGTGCACCTGAAACTACTGTTTTCATCATTCTCAAGCAATTTCCAAGCAGTACAGTTATGGTCAGAGCTACCGATAGTGGAATTTCAGTTTTGTGCTCATGGTCCTACTGATCCAAAAATCATGGTGGTGCTTGCTGAAAATTACTTATAAGATCGGTCAATTGGGTCAACTATTCAGACCAAGACAGTGGCGGTCGCTCAAATATGATTCAGTTGCATGCTATCTCGAGGAGCCATCTTCACGTACACATCACCAACCTCATGAAGTTTCAGGGTTTAGTGTTGAGCTAGTACCATTACCATTCAGCGATGTGAGTTCTCCTCAAGTTCCTTATTGTCAGTCGAATTCCATGGACGAGTCTTTCTGTTGTTTGCCGGGTGCAAAGCTGCAGTTTGGGCACAATAAACTATAGATTATGAGCATGTCAGTACAATGGCACTTTCAGAGCCAAGAGAAATTAAAGGGGAGTGTTCGTTTTGATAGTGAATTCAGACCTGAACAAGTAGTTGATGTTTCAAAAACAAGAATTCAGTTTGCCGAGCTAATCAGCCTGGAGTGTTGCTCCTTCAAGTGTGGACCAAATTGCATACCATTTGTACTCTGGTGGAAATACAAGTGTCTTCTTCTTTTGGTGGGAGTTCAACACATGATTCTAGTTCATTTGTACTTTTTGCACAAGATGACCAGTACTGAAGCTTTGGAAAAAGGTGATTGTCAGCATCTTATATCAACCAATTGTGTTCCAGCATATCTGAATCAGATGAAGTCTGTGTTGCTGCTATTTGCAAGTTTGATCAGGGAAATTCTCAGGAGTGGGTATTGATACTTTGTTTCAATCAGCGACCACTTCTTGTTTGTACAACTCAGGTGCATTGGAATCTTTCTGAGACGGGTGCTTGCTGGATCCCCATGGTACCAAGCTATATTCCTGTCCCGAGTCATCCAATAAACAATTTATTGATGATCTGGCCTTGAGTATTGCAGAACAGCGGCTAGTCATCTGTTGGGTGCAGTCCTCTTATGAATTTCTCGCTCATGACGCCCAACCGATGTTTTGTTTCAGTCAAAAAAATGCCCAGCTGAAGCTACCAGGATCATATTTTTTATGCACTTGTCAGGCAGTACAGTTGCTCTACCATTGGGTTCATGAGCACGTCACTGAGTTGGCTGGTAGTTGTTACTTTGCAAAATTTTGGCGCACTAGAGATTCCCATGATTTAGTACATCACTGGGTAGTTCCTATATGTGCCAGTATACAAGCAGGTGGTAATCTGTTCAAGTATAAGTGGAGTGGACAATATGAATGGAGACTGTTGAAGCCTAATTTCCTGCAAGCTAGTTCTGGTCCCTGTTCTGATGCATATTTCTATGGGAACCAATGCACGGTGGTCGTTGAAGTGTTGGTGTATCTTGTTGGGCAGCTAAGTGACATGTTTCATAAGTGGAGAAGCCAGTATCATATAGGGGCGAGCAACAAAATCACTTACAACTATGGCATATGCTTTGGCATCTCAGTGGCAGGGAGTGGGCTCCTTCTGATTGAGTTGGATCTACTTATTCCAAAACCAAGAGAGCATTTGGTCTTGTTGCACTTGCAACCCAAGCCTCCGTGGTCACCTCTTGTTCCCCACAAATTTCTACACAATTCAGCAGCAATATGTGAAGAACTATTTCAGAGTTTCTACACCTCACTGGAGTTCTTTGGGAAATCACACCATTGTGGATCTGTGCTGATCATGTTAATATCTTGTCAAGCCATTGGTGGTGCTTCTCTTGGGGCACTTACCCAGATGCAGATGTCCTTGCTGCATGTCTGGGACGCTCAACCCCGAAGGAGTTTCAGAGCACTGCACACAACAATGAACAACATGCGGTACAGCCACTTCAATCGACAACTTCGTCTTATGCTCAATGGGATCCAGGAGGATTGGATTTTGCAGAACCAGTGAAGAACAGGCACCGGCTTGGGGGCAAGCCGGTTGTTAAGGAGGAGGGGATGTCAGCGACCCAATTACTATCACGGCCACGTCGAACGGCAACGCAGCCAGCCCACCAAGAGCAACCAACACATGGGCCTGGGCCGTCGAGAACCAGCAAGAGCAACGAGCTATTTATCTACAGGGGACAGCAACGAGCTAGCCATCCGGGGCTTGGATCAGGCAAAGGCAACGACGGCTCTTCCCTTCCCCCCCCCCCCTCCTGTTCTTCCTCCTCCCTCCTTCCTCCTCTCTCAAATCCTTGTATCTGAACTCAAATACCCTGCAATGGAGTAATTCGTGAGTGGGTACCTAACAACCGGCATGATACAATCAAGGAGCAAAAGATATTCTGCATTAAGTAGCCAATAGCGGGCTACTTTGTACCAGGGCACCTTCGACACAACCGGGGAAGATAATCGGCTTGATCCAGTTAAGGAGCAAAATTTAGTATATTGAATACTTATTTATTACACATTCTGTTTATACCGAACTGTAACTGTTCAATTCTATTTTTACACATAGCAAAATTATTCACATTTCCTACCTTTTTATGGCTAAATTTACCAACGCATGATCATTAATTGTATATCATTCTATTACAAAACAAGATAAATCGTGTAACAACATTGTTGAATATTAAGCGAAGACATTTTTCCTTGCACATTTAGCGTCTATCAATATGGTTGCACTCAATCTAAATCAAAATTTGCAAGGACATGCACATTAGTTATTTCATTTCGAAACACCTCCCTTGGATATAAAATATATAATCTATAAAAAGAATAACCCTTAGACGAAGTATAGTAAGGTGTATTACTTTCAGCACAGTGACCAAGGCACGGAATCATAGACATGTTAGGATGAAATGACCCTTGGCAAATTTATTTGTTAGTGGCAAGTAAATCAGTTAGTCGAGGAAGTATGAGATACATGCAATCGACAGAGAGATATTTTCCTTCTTTTGCTACAAGGAAAGATACAGGTAATCAGGAGAGAGATACTTTCCCTTTTTCTGAAGGGCTAACAAGGGAATTATGAGGAATTAAAAGAAATATACCTTACGTTCTGGAATTTTATTAAAGAAACAAATACACCTCACATAAAAGAACGAAGGGAGTAGTTGGAAACGCTTATTTACTAGTTTTATTATTATCACATTACTGCCATATTTTTCATTTACCGTGCAAGTGTGATTGCAGTCAAATCCGTCTTGCTTAAGTGTGATTGCGCCGAGATGATTACATGATTTGATAACTTGTATGCGAGAAGGTGAGTGCTTACTAGAGTGTGGAGAGACACCTTTTCCAAAGGAAGATTTGCCCGTATCGAGTGATGCACACATCCATTTTTGTTAAATTATTCAGTAGTTCATAATAACAGACATATGGATCATCACAAAGGCACCTTCCTAATGGTCTATGTCGCTACATCTACACGAACACATATCATCTACCGGTGGCCTCAAGCTAAGACCACCAACCGGTCTGGTAGATCATCAGCGTGCACCACATGCGCACGCTCCAGAATCCGTCATCCCAACTTTAGGAGAGATCCACGCATTAACCTTGCCAGGCCCAACTGTCGTCAAGGCCTAACAGTGCCACCACCCCGCTGGCGTCCATCAACACATAGTCCATCCCTGAAACCCCGCCGTGCCATGTCGCCGAGACCCTTCGTCGTCAACGCAGTAGATGCCACACCGCACCACCTCCTGATCCAGATTGCCTCCAATGCCAACCCAATGGTGTCCACCAGCCAGCTATCTCCCAAGGCGACACCTTCAAGAAGGGAACGATGCCGAAGACGCCGTCGCCGCCCACCATATTTAGGGTTTTCACCTGAAAGACAAATGACATGATGGAGGTGGAAGTAGATCTGGCAAACTTCTTCATGAAAGAAACGACGCCCTATGGCATCATCGTCGCTGGCAAGCAGTGTTGGCTAGAGATTTCTCTCCGATCTGAATCCCCGCTCTAGCCTCATCCGCATCGAGGACTGGCAAGTCATGTGACCCAGATACGTAGGGACGAGCACACTGAGCGGGGAAGAGTGAAGGCATCCTATGCATATCAGGAACCACCGGGAGAGGCAGAGGATGCGTGAGGTCGTGGCAGAGGCCGGCGAGGCAGGGTCGCCTGTCGCAGCACCGCTACGAGTGATCGGCAACTCCTGGCGGCGCAACCGCATTGTGGTGGAGGTGTCGAGCTCCGAGCACGACAGATATATCATGGACCTTACATCTACCAACAACGTGTAGGCCACGGGCTCCGATAAGGAAGAGTAGGGCATGGAAGACGGCTACGCCTCGGGTCCCATGAGCTGGTCCGTGTCCTAGGTCATACTCTACCTCGCCGGCGACCACACCTCCACTTCGAGGGGCTCAGTAGACCGTCGGCAGGGCCGGCCCATACTTGTGTGGACTGTGCGCCCCGCACAGGGCCCATAAATTGGGTGGAGGGTGGGGGGGGGGGGTCGAAATTTTCTATATATATATGCCTATGGATATATATTTTCCGAGGTAGGCTTGGGCCATGCAAGGAGCTGGGCCGCTGACTCCACCTGCGTGAGTCAAGCTCACGCCTTGAGCGTCCCACGCCGGTGCGATGCCTCGATGGCACGATTTCTCGCTTCTGCTGATCTGCTCAATAGGAAAACGGCGGTTCAGATCTGCTGGATCAGTTGCATCCAGACTTCACAGGCGGGCGACACGATGCATCCTCCTGGCTCCTGCCATCGAGGTTTCGACGCCGCGACGGATGACACGGCGACAGGTACATGCAGAGGCAGGATCAGGAGACATAGTACAATACAGTAAAGTCCTTATTGGCCGGTTGTAATGGGGTGTATCATATACTAGTATCATGCATATGATACTAGTGTATAATACTACATCTGTAATGCATAGTATCATATGTTGATATCATAGAGCGCTATATTTATTACTATGCATGACACAAAGTAGCACATCATTTAATATGATACGGTATCATGATATGATACTCAAGCATCTCTTTCTTCATTTAATTCTATGCCACCTGATCAAAAGTGCTTAGTTGGCATGTATGATACTACCTATGATACTCCCACTACGGCAGCCTTAGTTCGCAACTTTGCATCCATCAATTATCCCTCTTGTGATCTCGGGTTCTCAGAGTGTTAGAGGAATATTGTTGGCTTGTACTCATAATTGTAGTCCTATTCTCCTGATTCCTATATGCTAATTAAGGCCCTGTTTGTTTCATAAGTCTTAGGACTTTTTTAAGTCTCAACTTATAAGTCATAAGTCTCTACCTGTTTGTTTACAGGGACTTATAAGTTCCGAGTCCCTACCTGTTTGTTTATAGGGACTTATAAGTCCATGTTGCACCACTGCAACGAGGCTCAGGAAAGGGCATGTCCGGCGATTGGAGGCACCGCTGCAACAAACTGAGGCAGAACGAACCGAGGCGGGGCGGCGACGGGCGATTTAACCGAGGCGGGCGACGACGGGCGAGAGACGGGCGGCGACGGGCGGCGAATCGAGGCGGGCGGCGACGGGCGAGAGGGGGCGGCGACGGGCGAGAGGCGGGCGGTGACGGGCGAGAGGCGGGCGGCGACGGGCGAGAGACGGGCGGCGACGGGCGGCGAACGAGGCGGGCGGCGACGGGCGAGAGGGGGGCGGCGACGGGCGAGAGGCGGGGGCGACGGGCGAGAGGCGGGCGGCGACGGGCGAGAGGCGGGCGGCGATCGGGCGAGAGGCGGGCGGCGACGGGTGGCGACGGGGCGAGAGGCGGGGCGGCGACAGGGCGAGAGGCGGGGGCGATGACGGCGATTGGACCGAGAGGCAGGTGGCGTGCGGGGAACAAGCCTGGAGTGACGTGGGGTAGGTCCGGCCCGGGATAAGTCCCAATAAGCTCCTCCCTAAGAGTCTTATTTGATAAGTCCCAAATCACCACAATAAGTTTCAATAAGTCCTTTATGTTTGGTTTAGGTGGGACTTATAGGGACTTTTTTAAGTCCCTAAACCAATAAGTCTCTGGAAACAAACACCCTCTAACTTTTGCATGGATCATTAAAGGGATAGGTTCTTGCATGATTGCCTCCTCGATGAAAGATCACAATATAGCAATTCAACCGGAGAAGACACGAGCATAGATTTAAATCGGGGGCATACGGAAATCGCGGAAGGAAAATTTGCCGCGACAATTAATGAAGAAACATCGCGATCTCCGGCGATTGCGGCACGATCTCCCGCGATCCAGGGAAGGAAACGAATCGTGTGGCTGATTTCATGCAGCGATAGCGGTCTTTTCGCCCATGATTTGAAACTATGGACACGAGACTAGGTGAGTTAGACATTTCATTTTCTAAATTAAAGCTATTGAAGTCCTATATGCGTATTACATGACACAATAAAGACTCAACGATTTGGCCACAATAGCACTTAAGAGCGAAATGTTGGAGAAGATTGATTCCGAGGATATAATTGAAGATTTCATTTTAAAAAATACTACAAGATTGAGGTTGTTCAAATAAATATTATGCAACCGGGAATTGAATAGGTATGCGAAACGACTATATATCGAATTATTATGTAAGACATTATATCACATACATTATAATTGCTTGATAGTTTAATTTTTTTTAGTGAGATAGGGCCTCATTTTTTAAGTTTTATACAAGCCCCCGGATTTTGCCGGCCCGACCCTGACCGTCGGACATGGACATTACTGCGGAGCCGGATAAGCGCCAGGGAAGATTTAAATTAGGTTTTACGTTGCATGTAATTGTATGGATTTAAGAATTTGTAATTGAGGTATCTGATTGTGAACGACAAAATTTGAGATGTGACCGGTCACTGCCCGCGGACGCAATCATCAGACCATCTTGCATACACGTATCAGCATTCATTATTCCCGCCCGGCCCCTGACCTTGGCTCGCGCAGGAGGCCAGGAGCGGCAGAACCAGGAGTAGGGATGTAAACGGATCGGATCGGATCGGATAATGCTTTCACCATATCCTTTACCATATTTTTTTGTCGGATTCGGAGCGGAGCGGATAATGACCGGATGCAGATTCGAATGCGGATTATATCGGACTACGGATTCGGAGCAGAAGCGGAGCGGACTCGGATCGAAAACGGACAAAAAATATTTATGTAGATATTTTCCGCAATAGTATATTTCTACAGGCGATCTATATAGAGAAGAACAATACGTATATCAGTAACCAATCATTTTTTAAAGCTTATTCTTGTACGTGCATGTTAACTAGTACGATACGTGTTCTTAATGGGATTAATAGCTTACATCATAGCTTCATATAATCATATTGTTCTCTAATCAACCATAGTAGCTAAGTTAATTACTAAGTGTACAGCATGTGTTCTTAAGTTTATTGGATGTGCTTGTACGTGCATGTAAGATTGTAATAAGGAATTATTTATATTATATTTATATATGTGATTCTGAAAAGTGGACTATTTGGATATTTGGGCTAAACTTATCGGATAATCCTATTTGACAATGTCGGATAATCCTAAAAATGTACCGGATAATCCATATCCGTCGGATATTGCCAATACCATATCCGCTACCATATCCGTCGGATATCCGGTTGACAAAAATCCGTATCCGCATCCATATCCGCCGGATTCATGAAAATGCATACCATATCCTTAAAACCGGATGCGGATGCGGATTCAGAATGGAAATTATCCGTACCATTTACATCCCTAGCAGGAGCGCGGCCACGGCGAGGAGCAACCACCACGCAGTGGCTGTCCCGCGATGCATCGAGCGAGCTGTGTATATATGAGCAGAGAAACCACTCGAGACAAGTAGTCTGGCACTACTCCGCAGACCTGCAGTGAGATCGCAGGTCGAGTAAGTCATAAGTATAGGAACCAACCAGATGGCCAGTGAGCAGTGACTGACAGTGAGAGGTGTGGAAACTCTGCGACTTCTTATCCCCTTCGTCGGACGAAACCCCTCAAGTTCCCTGACGAAACCGCATTGGCTCGGCCTCATCGGACGAAGAAGGAACCGAAGAAAAAAAATCACCCTGCGACTTCTTATCCCCTTCGTAGCACACCCCTCGTCATGTAGATGAAACAAACACAACATTGAGATCCATGATTTGGTCCTAGAAGCTCCACACGCACACCACCAATGCCAAACAGCACCACCAGAACGAGGGCTTATTCCTCGCCGCCTATAGCGCCATCGCCTCACCACATTGTAGGTTACATTTAGGCCTTGTACAATGGGAGGTGCTTAAAGAAATAAACCAGACTTTTCTTAAGCACCGTGCTTAATTATACAGGATAGACGCTTAACTAAGCGTCTCTCCTGTAAAAATAGGCACCGGTGCTTCAGAAAAATCGGGTTTGTTTTTCTAAGCATCTCTCTAAGCACTTTCCATTGTACAAGGACTTCGATTTTTTTTTTCTTTTGCGAATAGGTAACATTTAGATTTAACCCTAATGAAAACTAGGGCGACAAAAGACTACACTGACACCCAGACCGGGGTTCCCACAGCCTTGCTGACGCCAGTAGGCACCCAGGGGTGAGAGGAATCGGCGGTAGACGTGTTTTCTTTGACTTTAAATTTTTTGTTAAAGACATTATTTCTCAAAACAAGCCACATGAAGACCCTTAATACTAGGGGGTAATTTCACTTTCCAAGGAGAACGAGAATTAATGACAGTCAACTGTGTATATTTTTTTTTGAACCGAATTGTGTGTACATTGAATTAACAGAGTACACAATTAGCAAAGATAGACACCATCGAATTTATCAAGGTCATCAGTTGGTGTATATCCCCACATGTTTCCTGTATACAGTTCCATAATAATTTATCAGTAGCAAAACAAGTATTGTGCACACCTGCTAAGTTGTTTTCTTTGATACTCCCTCCGTTAGAAAAGGCTTGATACATTTATTTAAGGGACAAGTTTTTTCGAACGGAGGAAGTACCAAGGAGATCGGCTATCGGGAAGAACATAGCTAGCTGCCTAGCTAGGCGATCACAAGCACCCATCGCATACACGTATCAGCAAAGCATTCACTACTCCCGGCCCTGATCTTGGCCCTAGCTAGTAAGCGACGGTGGCGGCGGCACGGCCATCGACGACGCGCCGTGGGGGTTGGGCGAGGGAGGCTTATTCACCGGCGTCCTCTGCCCCAACCGCCTCGCAGCTCGAATGGCCGCTAGCTCTCTCCCTCCACGCGGCCCGGCGTCGCCACCACCTCGCGGCAGCACTGCATGCAGCCTCACACCGATCGATCAGTCCCGATGTATTGTCTGTACTACATGCAGCAAAGAGGGCACCGATCAGAAATACCTGGAGGAGGACGTGCGGATGCCGCGCAGGAGACCAGGAGCGCGGCGACGGCGACGGTGACGAGCAACCACCACGCGGTGGCTGTCCCGCGACGCATCGAGCGAGCTGTGTGTGAGCAGAGAACCGCTCGTGACTGGTAGTCTGGTGCTACCGTGCAGAATCTCGGTGAGATCAGAGGGCGAGGAGGTCATAAGTACAGCCAACGTTCAACGAGATGGCTGGTGAGAGGAGTGGAAACTCGAGCCATGTTGACCGTGGAGAGACGCTCTGACGCAGACAAGATGTGAGCTGTTTGTTGTACGCTTGTGGCATTCTCAAGTTTTCTCGACCCGGGGGCCCTGGATTCTGATTGGACTCTCGTAGTTTTGTGTCGACCTCCAAGTCTGAACGGGTTGTTTGCCATGTCCTGGCAATCGGTGCATGCACCCATGCCGGCGAGTCCACTGTATGCAGGCCGCCGCTCGCGCTTGACTTCCGTCCTCGTGATGCATGAGGGGGTCCTTGAGCATCAAGTGGTGTGCTGCTTGCTCCTATGCTGGTTGGCACGCGACTCAGATGTGACGTGGGTGCCATTTTCCTTGGCAGATTGAGATCTTTGCTCATGAGGTTCTGGATTTGACCCGGTCCAACGGAGGTGCACACAACCGCTAGATTAGCATGGCGCCTCACCACTGGAGCACTGTGCCCGGCCCGAGCTTGCCCGTCGTCGCGCCGCCGCCTCGCATCCGCGGCACCACTGGAAGCCCGCATGCAGTCGCGCAACGGCGTGTCCGGTTCTGGGCGTAGGAGCCACACCGGTGACGGCCGCTGCAGCCCATCAGCAGAGGGGTCTGCAACCGGAGGAGAGCGGAGTTCGGCGGGATCGAGACGCGCAGGAGGGCCGCCGTGAGCGAGATCCACGCGTGAGAGCTGCACAGAGGGACGAAGCGGCCCGCCGCGGCCGTCCGCAGCACAGGGGTTCGATCCTTAGCACTAGCGAGTGGAACAGCCTCCCGTATCGCTTGAACCGAGGCAAATAGATGACCTCTTCTATTTCTGGGGACATCTTTTTAGGTAAATGTTTACTGTCGGTGCGCCGGCCGAAACTTCGGCCGGTCGCTCGTCCATCCACATCGCTCGCGGTGAGTACGTTCCATCCCGATCAAAACGCGTCTCCCCGTGCTTGTTGTGGCCCACGCACTACCTTTTCTCTCCCCCATCTTATCTCCTTCTTCCCAGCCACAACGACCTCCTTCTCCTCTCCATGGCTACCCCCTTGACCTCACCATGGTCCATGGCTACCCCTTCTTCTCTCCATGGTTACCCCCTCGTCCTCGCCATGGCTACCCCTTCTCCTCTCCATGGCTACCCCCTCGTCCTCGCCATGGCTACCCCTTCTTCTCTCCATGGCTACCCCTCTCCATCCATGGCTACCCCCTCGACCTCGCCATGGCTACCCCCGCTCCTCTTTTTCCCTCCGAAAATGGATGAGTCGCTGCATCATCGTGCTCATCGTTTTGCTGCAACGAAAGACTCCCATGCTACTATGCCATGGACACCGACGTAACAAGGTTGCAACCAAGAATCAATAGAGCTACAAGCGTCATCTGATAAAGCTACAATCATTGAGAAAAAAAAAGCTTCAACCGAAGGGACGACATGAAGCTGAGATGGCCATTGCGTAAACCAGGGAGCTGCAACTAGCTAATAATTAAGCTACAACCGGCGCCTCAAAAAGATACAATCGGTGTCGCAAAAAGCTTCCATCGGAGAACGATGAATCTAGGACCAGCCAGTGCACACCGAGGAAAGCTTCAACCGTAGAACAAAAATGCTTCAACCGTCGTCGGGGTTTGCTACATCTATTTTGGCAGAGTTGTGCCCCCGCCACGACGGTGAGATGAATTTTGCTGCATCTGTTCTTGTTTTCGCTACGATCAGTGATTTTTTTTGCTACATCCTATTCAACAGTGTTGACTGGTGGCCGTCGTTCGCACAATCCCGTGCGGCGGTGCATTGGGGGTTCTGCAACCATGGAGCGACGACGGGAGTTGCAGCCAATCGATGGCGGAGTTGCAAGATGTCAACGGCGTAGCTGTAACTGAAATTGACGAGCAAGGAATGGGAGGGGCTGCGAGGCATCAGGGTATGAGAGGGGAGGCATCAGGGTATGAGAGGCCGGCGGCCGGTGGCCGTTGCCCTCGCCGGAGCCACACAGGAAAGATGGAATTGCTACACAGAGGCGGGGGATTTTTTTCCCGATGCGGAAGATGACCCTAGGAGGAAGACGAAACCCGCAAGTAGTGGATCGAACGGTCTCACGCAACCAAATCGGAAGGCTGCTACGCGACCGGCCCAAACTTTGGGCCGGCGCACCGGCGCCTAGTACCGCCCTTTTCGAATAGGGAAACGTTTAGAACCGGTCGACCGGCTGAAACTCGGCCGGTCACGTCCACGCTGGTGACGGCCCCACGCACCACTGATTTACTCTTCTTTATCCTGCCGCATGAAGCGCTCCTAGAGTTCTAGCCATTCGTTCCACCACCAACTATTCCCTCTTATCCCCTCACGCCCCTCTTTCCCTGTGGCTCCCAAATAACTTCTCACCGGCCGCCGGCGATGACGGTTATCGATCCGGCACCTACCTGCCCTCTTTCTATCCCGCGCCAAACTCCACCGCGAACGGGCGCTACCTTGAGAGGAACCCACCACCGCGTGTAGCAAGGGGCGAGCTCATGGCCTGCGGCACCGATGAGGTATGGTGCTGGAGACCGGCCGGCAACTGCAAGCTATGTGGCCGCCGGCGTGGATTGGCTCGGCGCGGTGCTGCAACCGTAGTTCCGAGGAGCTGCAACCATGGTCGGAGAAAGCTGGAACCACTGTTTAGCAGAGCTGCAAGGCTCCTACATGCTGGCGAGGGAGTGCTACAACCATGGCCGAGAAAAGCTGGAAGCGTTGTCCGGCGGAGCTACAACCAGGTCCGGTGGAGCTGCGAGGTGAACCAGTCGTTTTTTGCTTCTACCATCTTTTTTTTGCTACAACCGTAAGTTCTTTTGCTGGATCGCTGAGATGTTTTTGTTTCGTGACCACTGGCAGCGAGGCATGATTTTTGGTGACATTGTTAGCCCTCGGTTGGTTGCGAGGTGTTCTTTTTGCTGGAACCGGCATATTGTTTTGCTGGAACTATCTTATTTTTTTTGCTTCAATCGACCGTGGAGCTCTTCTCCTCTGAATTTGTTTTTGCTGGAACCGATCTATTCTTTTGCTGGAAGCTGGCATTGTTTTTGCTACAACTGACGATTGGAGCTAATTTTTGCTACTGAATTTGTTATGCTGGAACTGAAGCCTTTTCTTGCTGGAACCTAGTAACTTTTTGCTTCAAGGTTTTTGTTTTGTTTTCAGTTTTTTTTGTAGGACACCAGATGCAAGCCGACGGCCGCGGCGAGCCAGAGGCGGTGACGTCGATCTGGGGGATGCTGCAACCATGGCGAATCGCAAGCTGGAAGCAGCCGAGGAAGGGGATTAGAGCTGCAATCTGTCGGTGACCACGCGCTGAGGACCCATTGGCGGCCGTTACGCAATCCCGAAGAACGGCTCCGGCGAGCGCGCCGACGAGCAGCTCCGTCGAGCGGCTTGGCGAGCTGCTAGGGCGAGGAGCGGGCGGTTCATGGAGTTGTGCTCAGAGTTGTACGCGAGCGAGGAGGGGATTTTTCTTTTTTTTCTCTCTCTAGATCTGACGGTCACGTGTGTCGGTATCCAACGCTAGGACGCTGACCGGCCGAAAATTTCGGCCGGCGCGCCGGCGCCTAGCAGTGCCCTTTCGAATAAGATTATGACGACGTGCATCCACGGATGCACATGACAGAAGATTCGTCCTTCTCTATCGAATTCTTGTGTAGCACTGAAGTATTAAAGAGTACAGTTCATGAAATTAACCTCTCAAAGTATTAGTATTTGTGTATTAAAGAGTACAGTTCATGAAATTAACCTCTCATAGTATTAGTATTTGTGTATTAGTATTCATGAAAATGGTTTCATAGTACTTTGTATACTTGAGGCCTGTCATCACTGCTATTACTCGACCAACCATAAAATCAAATTTCATTCCACAAACATAAACCATGAAATAAAGTTTTACGCCCATGTGGCCTCACTCAGCTGTGAGTTCGATGACGAGCTCGGCGGTCTTGCCCAGCATGCTTCGCACTGGCATCCTTTGGGAACACATTTGCTGTTGTGGGCCATCACTATCTTGCACCAGTCACGACAACTGATTTCATCACACTGGCCCTCGTAGACTCTAGGACCGCAGTACTTGGCGATTGCCACATCTATCATAAACCGAAATAATGTTAAGGAAGATCACTGCACATAGCAAACCATATGGAATGACATGTATGTGTATGTACATACCTGAAGACATCATCAGCATGAGGGCAAAGGAGATGAATAGGATTGGTGACGTCCTCATCTTTTGTTGGAGAGATGTGTTGTACTGTGAACTTTTGCATGCTAGATAGAAGAAAGGATGTCCATTTATAGAGATCTGCCACCCACTAGCCTTGAAGGTAGAACAACTACATATAATAGGAACAAAATTAGTAAGTTGCATGCAGATAGAGAGATTGGATATGTTAAACAAATAACAAATTAATGACATTGACCCAAGTAATCGCTCTGTTTCTAAATTAAGTCTTTTTATAGATTCCAATGAGGACTACATATGGATGTATATAGACATATTTTTTTAGTGTAGATTCACTCATTCTGCTAAAAAGGCTTATATTTAGGAAGGGAGGACGTAATTAAGGAGATTGAATGTGTTAAACAAAGAACAAATTAATAACATCAATGCTGATAATTAAAGAGATAGGAAGGAACATATTAATACATCAATGTGTAGCATTTCAGAGATAGGAAAAAACAAATCGATACATCAATGCATATCATTAAAGAGCAAATTAATAACATCAATGCTGATAATCAAAGAGATAGGAAGGAACATATTGATACATTAATGTGTAGCATTTCAGAGATAGGAAAGAACAAATCGATACATCAATGCATATCATTAAAGAGCAAATTAATAACATCAATGCAGATAATTAAAGAGATAGGAAGGAACGTATTGATACATCAGTGTGTAGCATTTCAGAGATTGGAAAGGATAAATCAATACATCAATGCGTATCATTAAAGAGCTTGGATGTGCTAAACAAAGAACAAATTAATAACATTAGTGAAGATAAATAATATTATTAATATTGTTCTATCATTGACCCCCCCCCCCCCTCCTTTTCTTTTTCCATACCTGAGACCTAAGTGGCTTTCTAATAATTTTGGGTGCGTGCACCTGGGCGCTTCAACTATGGAAAAATGAAATTTATGACACGTGAATCATCACCATAAACACAGGAGAATTTTGAAGATTTAGCTAGGATATTTGGGAATAGCATGGCAGAAGAGTATGGAGATTCATGAAAGGTTATAGTGTATTCTAGAACAATGCAACCGGGCATACATGACATGTAGATTTAGTGATTGAATAGGCTCTCACGCAAAAATTCCTAAGTAAATTTTGTTAGGAGATGGAAAAGCACAAACTCCAAAAGTCATGTTCTGATGGTGAGCTCATTTGAGCTCACGATGAACAGTAAAATCATAAAAAAATCTCTACTATTATATTATATTATCTCTACAACTTAAAAAGAACGTATGGTTCCCATTTCCATTTCTTCCCACCACCCCTTCGTCCAACCATCCAAAACCCCTGCGCGCTTAGGATGTAGACCGACGTGCTGGCCTCTCTATTGAGCCTAGGTAGGACTGCGGCGTGTCGATTGGCCGAGGCCGGTCATGACCCGATGGTGTGTCCGGCCGGAGTTGATCGAACGTGTTGGTTAAGTTTGTGCACCCTTGCTGGGAAGTTTAATCTATTCGAATAGTCGTGTCCACGGTAACGGACGCTCGGAGTTGTATCCTGATCGATACAATTAGAACTGGATGTTGAGGCATGTAATGGATATGATAGCTTCAAGATTGCTTTCTCACAGGAAGTCGAGAAAGGGTCTCTGGGCATGGTTGCTACAACAAACTACTAATTTATAATATGCTAATTTGCACTTTTCTAATGCTGCAAGATAATTCAAGATGCTAGTCTTCGGTAGGCTAGGCCTTCCCCTCTATTGCATTCTGCAGTTCAGTCCACAAATATAACACATTCCTTTGATACGGATGCATACTTAGTTTAGATCCGATGTAAGTCTTGCGAGTACTTTGGATGAGTACTCATGGTTGCTTTTCTTTCCTCTTTTCCCCTATATCGATTGTTGCGATGATGACGGATCCCAGGAGCCAGACGCCACCACCGATGGCTATTACTACCCCGAGGGTGCTTACTACTACGTGGAGACCGCCGACGACCAAGAGTAGTTAGGAGGCTCCTAGGGAGGAGGCCTTGCCTTTTTCGATCGTTGATACTTTTGTGCTAGCCTTCTTAAGGCAAACTTGTTTAACTTATGTATGTACTTAGATATTGTTGTTTTCGCTGACTCGTATGTATTCGAGCCCTCTGTCTTGGAATATAAAGCTTGTATGACTTTAATTTGTGTCTAGAGTTGTGTTGTGTTATCTTTCTGTGAGTCTCTGAACTTGATTGTACACATTTGCATGTATGATTAGTATACGATTGAATCAGGAGCGTCACATCGGGGAGCCTTATGCTTCGATGCTATTTCTTTCTTCTTTTTCATGGGAAGAGTAATGCTATTTCGGTGGATGTTTTATTACGGAAGAAATTTATGGGTAATTGTTTTAAGCAGTTTTTTTAAAGGGATGCAAGAAAACAATACCCATAGATTTAGTATGCAAAAAGCATGTATAAGTCTAGCATTACTGCTCCGCAGAGAAGGAACCGTGTTAATCGCACCCTCGGACATGTCGCATAAAGATGCCGGCCGTGTGCATCGCAGTGATGCGAAGGCCCGCGGGTGATCCTTCTTTTCTAAACAAACGAAGTGACCATATGGAACACCGCAACTTAGTGACTTACTACTAAACGTGCTTGTTAAATTACTATACACTAGCGAAAGAGTTCTTGCGTATGGCAGCTAGTTGTTCCTTGTAGTACATGGAGTACCATATGTAGAAGGACAAGTTATGGCTGTGCAATCGCAATGTATTGATCGGTGCACCAGGCACGTATATATAATTATAGAGTTGGGCCACAACCTCAACTATACAAGGAAAACAGGAGGTGGACCCTACACACACATATACACGTACACAATATACTCAACACCCCCCCGCAGTCGAAGCGGCGCCAGTGACGCAGAGATCGGAACGAAACTCCTCAAAGGTGGAAGTCGGCAGTCCGCCGTCATCACATCAGCGAACTGCTGAGCGGTCGGCACATGGAGAACCGCATGCGCCCAAGAGCCACCTGCTCGCGCACAAAGTGAATGTCCAGCTCGATGTGTTTCGTCGGCGATGATGAACGGGTTGGCGGAGAGGTACACCGCAGAGACGTTGTCGCAGAGACAACCGTAGCCTGGGAAACATCGTGATGTAGCTCCTGAAGCAACTGTCGAAGCAGGTGCACTCGGCGACAGCGTTGGCCACAGCTCGGTACTCAGCCTCCGCGCTAGAGCGCGAAACCGTGGGTTGTCGCTTGGACGACCACGAGACGAGGGAAGGACCGAGGTAGACGCAGTAGCCAGAGGTGGACCGACGAGTGTCGGGCAGCCGCCCATCAGATCGGAGTAAGCCACCATCTCCGAGAAGTGGACGCCGTGAGTGTCAACCCAAGGGACATCGTGCGCGGATGTAGCGGCGATCCGCTTCACGAGAGTCGATGAGAGTCACGAGGGCGTGCATGTGGAGACACACTGCTGGACAGCATATCAAGATCGGTCCGGTGAGAGTCAAGCATCTGTAGAGCGCCGACAATAGACCGGTAGAACGGAGCATCCGACGCAGCGAACCTCAAGAGCGAAACCTTGGCCTTCGTGTCAGCAGGAGTAGCAAGCGGATGGCGATTGAGCATGCCATCGCGCCAAGAAGCTCATGGGCATACTTGCTGATGAAGAAAGAAACCGTCCGGACGCCGAACGACCTCAATGCCAAGGAAATAATGGAGAGCACCTGTGTCCTTGATAGCAAACTCGCCACGCAGCCGTGAGAGTAATCTGCTAAAGAACGGCCGCGGAGGAGGCTGTCGAGGATGATGTCGTCGACGTAAAGCAGCAAATATGCAGTCGTGTCACCGTGGCGATAGACAAACAGTGAGGCGTCCGAGCGAGTGATGCTGAAGCCCAGTGTCTGAAGAAACCCGACGATCCGCTGGTACCAGGCGCGGGGTGCCTGCTTGAGCCCGTAAAGAGAGCACGACAGCAGGCACACATGGCCGGGGAAGGAGGCGTCGACGAAGCCGGTGGGTTGCTCACAAAACACCTGCTCCTCAAGATGGCCGTGGAGAAAGGCGTTGGAGACATCCATCTGGTGAACAGGCCAGCCGCGAGAGACGGCGAGCTGGAGGACAGTGCGGATCGTGCCCGGTTTGACAACCGGGGCGAACGTCTCCGTGAAATCAACTCCAGCGTGCTTGCGGAAACCGCGGACCACCAAGCGAGCCTTGTAGCGCTCAAGTGAACCGTCTGAGCGGGTCTTATGACGGAAGACCCACTTGCCGGTGATGACGTTGGCGCGAGGAGGCCGGGGAACCAGAGTCCAGGTGCGGTTCCGTTGGAGAGCGTCGAACTCTTCCTGCATCGCCGCAAGCCAGTGAGGATCACGGAGGGCGGCGCGGGCGGACGCAGGAATGGGTGACGGCTCCGCAGCAGAGGCGGCGAGGACATACTCGTCACGCGAGTACCGGAGACTTGGGCAGTGAATGCCGGCGCGAGCGCGGGTGACAGGGCCAGACGGGGCCACCGGTGCCGGCGAGGCGGCCGGCGAGGCGATCAGCGCCACAGCCGGCGACGCTGCCGGCGATAGAGCTGGCGAGGCGGCCGCAGCGACGGAGCCGGGCGTGGCGGCGGCAGCGAGGCGGGCGAGGCGGCGCGCCGAGGCGGCGGAGGAGGCGCCGACCGCGGCGCCCGAGTCGGGGGCGGCGGGTGAAGGCGGGGTGCCGGCCGCAACGTTAGGGCCGGCCGTGGAGGGCGCTGGCAGTAGGGCCCATGGATCGCCAAAGCCCGGAGGCGGTCCACGAACCAGGCGTGCTCGTCCACCTGACGAGGTCGTCGATGGGCCGGCGGTGGCCGGCGGTGACGAGACGACAAGGGGTGCCTGCTGCTGAAACGGGAAGACCATCTCATCAAAGTAAACGTGTCGGGAGGTGAAAACACGGTGAGAGACTGGATCGTAGCAGCGGTAGCCCTTAGTGTTAGGTGGGTAGCCGAGAAAGATACATGCGACGGAGCGGGTGCGAGCTTATGAGGCGCATGGCAGCGATGTTAGGTAGCACAGCACCGAAAATGCGAAGCCCTTCATAAGAGGGGGTGCACCAAGAGAAGGTGGTGAGGTGTAAAGTTCCCGCGAGTACGACATGGACGGATGTTGATGAGGAGAGAAGCGGTGGCTAGAGCGTCAGGCCAAAAGCGCGGGGGCACATTGGCGTGAAAGAGAAGAGTCCGAACGCAGTCATTAAGAGTGCGAAGGATGCGCTCAGCACGACCGTTCTGCTGCGAGGTGTACGGGCAAGTGAGACGAAAAATCGTGCCATGTGTGGCGAGAAGATTACGGACAACGGTGTTGTCAAACTCCTTCCCGTTGTCTGTTTGCAACGCGAGAATGGGCCGTCCAAACTGCGTGCGGACATAAGAGTAGAAACCGACAAGAGTGGAGATAACGTCCGACTTGCGGCGCAACGGGAAGGTCCACACATAATGCGAAAAATCATCAAGAATGACAAGGTAATAAAGAAAGCCCGTATTACTTGCAACAGGAGATGTCCAAACATCACTATGAATCAACTCAAACGGGTACGATGCAACAAAGGAAGAAGCCCTAAAAGGAAGACGAGCATGTTTGCCAAGGCGGCATGCATGACACGAGTGATCCTCGTTTATTACACGTGAAAGAAAAACTCCAAGTATGTGGCGAAGGTGGCATGATTAGGATGACCCAAGCGAAGCGTGCGAGATCCACTCCGGTGGCGAGAGCGACAGGGCGGCGGAAGTGGTGGAGGCGGCGGAGTGAACCGGGTAGAGCTCATCGGGGCTGTCACATCGGTGGAGCACCATCCGCGTGCGAGCGTCCTTAACAGAAAAACCACATTCGTCAAATTCAATGGTCACCGGATTTTCACGTGTCAAAGAACGAACGGAAACAAAATTTTTAATAAGATCAGGAGAAACAAGAATATTAGACATGGATATAGGAGTGGAGTTAGACGGAAAATATGTATGTCCAATATGGGTGATAGGAAGAGAAGAACCGTCCCCGACGGTGATGCGGTTGGAGGTGTGGATAGGGTGGGCAGTATGGAGGTTACCGGGATACGCCGCCATATGGGCGGTGGCGCCACTGTCCATGTACCAATCGCCGCTGCCGGTGTAGCTGGACGGGGAAGGGGCGGTGTGGAGAGCTGCCAGGAGAGCTGGGTCCCACGGCGCCGGCGGAAGAGACGGCGCAGACGTCAGGGGCACCAGCGGCGGCCCGCCTGGCGGCAGCTGCTGCCCGTAGGGCGCCGCATAGGGCTGCGGCGCGGCGTAATACGCCAGGTGTGACGGAGGCCGAGTGCCGAGAAGACCCGGAGTAGGAGCCCGTGGAACCGGCATGGAGTAGGCGTGTACGACGCCGGTCCACGGGTTCTGACCAGCGTTCCACGGGGCCGCCGGCTGAGGAGCCGGCTGCTGCTGGCGTGGCGCTCCTCCCGGAGCACCGCCGCCGCCGCCGCCTCCTCGCTGCGGCCACCCGGCGGCCGCCGCCGCGACGGCCTCCCCATTGGCCGCCCGGCTGGGCGGCGGAAGGGACGGTGGGGCGGGCGGGAAGACCGGCGAGAAGGCGGGCGCCACCTGCGGGGGCGGCGTCGGGCGAGGCGGTGGCGGGGCCGAACCCCCACGGGTGCCGGCAACAAGGGCGGTGTGGGTGGCGCGTGTTCTGGCCGCCCGCATCCGGCGTTCCTCCAGCTTGAGGTACGCGACCACCTTGCCAAAGGTGGGCTCCGGGATGAGGGTGAGGTTGGAGGCGGCGTTCCCAAAGTCTTCGTTGAGGCCGCCGGAGAGGGTGCTGATGAGGAGCTCGTCGCCGATCTTCTCCCCCAGATCACGGAGCTCATCGGCGAGCTTCTTGAGACGCATGCAAAAATCATCGATGGACGAGTCAAGTTGCTGGCACCCGTAACTCACCATAGAGGAGGACCTTGTGTTGCAGCCGATTGTCGGTGAAGAGGCCGTTGAGCTTGGTCCGCACCGCATGCACGCCGTCCTCGCTGCTCACCACGGTGTGGAAGATGTCGCTGGAGATGGTGAGGTAGAACCAGCGAATGATGGTGGCGTCGAGGATCATCCACTCCTCGTCGTGGATCATGAGCGCGGAGTCCACGGTGCCGTCCACGTGGCCGTGAAGGAGGTACTCACGGAACACAAGCGAAAAGTACCGCTTCCACGCGGAGTAGGAGGCGGTGGTGTGGTCAAGCTTGACCGGGACGCACTCATGGATGTTGAGGTCGCGGACGAGGGTGACGTCGGGACCGGCGAACGAGTTGGAGACGGTGGAGGAGGAGGAGCTCATGGTGGCGGCGATGATCGGGTTGGGGCGCGGCACGGGGTGCAAAGGGGTGTGCGGCGCGGGTTACAGAGAGGGAGAGGGAGCGGCGCGGGTTGGGAGGGGGGGTGGGAGGCGCGGGTGGGGATGGGAGAGAGGTACGGCGCGGGGAAGAGAGGGAGCGGAAGCGATGCTGGCGGCGGCGGCGGCCTCGGGACAGGAGGCGGCGGCGGCGGCGAGCGGGGCGGGTGGGTGATGGCGGCGGTGACCAGGGGGCGGCAGCCTAGGGGAGGGCGGCGGCGCAGCGTGAGGCGGCGCGGCGGGCGCTGATGATGGGCGGCGGCGGCGGCTAGGGTTAGGATCTTGCTGCGATAGATACCATGTAGAAGGACAAGTTATGGCTGTGCAATCGCAATGTATTGATCAGTGCACCAGGCATGTATATATAAGTACAGAGGTGGGCCACAACCTCAACTATACAAGGAAAACAGAAGGTGGGCCCTACACACACATATACTCGTACACAATATACTCAACACCATACATCATACCGACGCAAACACCCCAAAGCGGCCGGTGAGGAGATCGATCGACCAGAGCCCACCGTCGCGTGCTCGTACCCCGTACGTAACCCCGGAGCATCGGCGCCCTACTCGTTGCTCAACGGCGGCAGCGGGGGCTCCAGGGGCCCCGCCGACGAGCAATGCTAGACCCACATACAGTTACGTGAGGTTTTTACGTAAATGCTTATTTGGACGTAATTAATTGGTTTAGGATTAGTGGGCCGGGCCCATCCCGGTTAAAATGGGGGGATAGTATGTATGGAAGGGTACATAAGATTACGTAGGATCTTTTCGTAGGTGTAGAATTATCGCCCGCCGACCCTGGGAAATGTGGGTTTTGGCTCTGCCCATCTTTTTTTTAGAGAAATTCTTCATTCAAATTACGAATCAGTACAAAGTAGTTGACTCTTACAAGCACACTGAAACGCAAACACAAAGGACCATGAACACCTAGAGTATCCTAAGACAACCATAGCACAAGAAGATCTCCGGAGCCCTGTGTCATCATCCCTGAATCTTGAGAGAAGACCCCTGCAGCAGAAGGATCTGCAACTAGTCACAAACAAGTCATCATCTTCGACCATGGTACAATTGCAGCCACGCTGCTTCCTCCTTTCTTGACACCAGCGCTGAGAGGGCATGGACATCAATCCAACACACCTGCAACAGTCGTCGCCATCTTTGGCTTTGAGTACCGCGAAAAGTGTCCCTTCCGAAAGGAAGAGAACTCGAGTCATCCGACCGGTCCAGCACCGCGGCTGGGCCATCCGCCCGGACAAAGCAGGATCTCCCACTAGCATCAGCGCGGAGGAAGGAGAAGAACACCAGCAGCAAATCATACCAATAAGGAAGAAGAAAGGTCTTCGTCTCCTTGCATCCATCGCCCATCTGAGGATCCAAACGGCCTGTGCCGATGGACCTCCAACCACCATAGCCCACGACCTCGACGAGATCCGGGGATCCCCAACACCGCTGGCTCCTAGACGAAGGCAAAAGCCTCGCCTGACCGCGAACGGAGCCCGAAGAAACTTATTCCGACGCGACACCACCGCAACGGCCTCGGCAGCGTCTCCCTCAACCCTAACCCTACCACACGTCCACCTAGCGAACAGACCCGGGGTTCCCCCTCCTTCCCGCCGCCGGAGCGGCCGACGAAGAGAGAGGGAACCGGCGGCTCGAAGTCTGAGGTTGTTTGTCCTGCTGATGGATTCATGTACCTAGGGTAGGGTCACAGGCCTGACCTAAACGTCCTACCCAAGGGCACTCGTAGAAGAGATCATCTTCCAGTCGACCAAAGAGGAATCCACTGACCGACTGGAAGGACTCGACCATGGAAGACTCACTCGACCATGAAGACTCACTCGACCACCGGAAGGTCGAAGGCACTCCATGGCATAACGGTTTGCTATTGAATAGACTTAATGATAGTTAAGGCACCTTATGAGGGGCGTTACCAGTAACCCCCCTAGCTTAATATACTTTAATCCCTCCATTATGTGGGCTGGCTGGGGTCCTGGCGCACTCTATATAAGCCACCCCCCTCCACAGATAGAGGGGTTCAGATTCTTGTAATACTCATACTCATAATCCACTCGACCGCCTCAGGGCTCCGAGACGTAGGGCTGTTACTTCCTCCGAGAAGGGCCTGAACTCGTACATCCTTTGTCTCTACAACTGCTCCATAGCTAGGACATCGCCTCTCCTTAACCTACCCCTATTTCTACTGTCAGACTTAGAACCACGACAGTTGGCGCCCACCGTGGGGCAGGTGTTTTAGCGATTTGTGGAGGAGTTGCAGATTCAGTACCTTCATCATGTTGATCGCTGGAGTTTTGGGTGAGGGCACGAGATCCGTCTCGGAGCTCTCACTTTATCGCCGACGACCAAGATGGCTCCGAGGCCCCTCTTGACATCGAGGCGCTCCCCGTCCGCGGGGCGACGCACTTTCGCGCATGTGTTCGCGGCGTTTTGCTGCGGCAACCGTCGACTCCGTATCGGTCGACTCCCCTATCGGTCGCCCGCCCAGTCTCCCACCAGCGCAAGCGCTCTGGTCGGTCGAGGCTTCAGCGGTGGGTGAAGCACGCGGTGGCTCGCCAGACAGCCACCGCCCAAGTCGCGGCTATCGAGCCCGACGAATCCCTCTACGGCCTGTTCGATCTGTCGACTGGCTCCGTAGAGACTGCATCCGAGTGTGATAGCAGTGATCCAGCGGCGGAGATCCTCATGGTTGACGGCCCTCGCAGTCCTCCCGGCTTCGCCCACGGTGGTGGGGCCGCCGGAGGAGGTGACCCCGTGCAAGAACACGAGGAGTACCAGCCCGAGACACTCGATTCTCTGCAAAGAGAAGAGCTTCGTCGCAGGAACATGGATGCACTACATACTCCTATTGCCGGAGAGACCGCTGAGGCTCGTGCCTTGGAGGAAGCACGTTTGGCCAATGTGGCTGAACGCGCTCGCTTGGAGAATCTTCAGCGAGCACTCGACGAGCGCGCGCGGCAACGACTCCCTGAATCCAGTCGACGTCGGCTCTTCCCACCGACTCAGGTATACCGCACGCCAATTCAGAATTTAGCTGCTGCAACTCGCATAGCAGAGTCTATCCAGCCTTCCCAGTCAGAAGCTGGAAGAGGCTTGCAGCAGATCAGAGATTTACTCCGAGCGGCAGGTGACCAGAACTCAGCCGTGTCGCAGTCGCGCAACAGGATTCACAGTCGATCCGTCGCTGCGAACACTGTCCAGTCGGCTCACAGCCCCAGATCGCCTCCGCGGCGGGAAGGGCGCGACAACCGGCGAGAGCAGCTCGGAGACCGATCCGACCGAGATGGCAGGCGTCGAATGCCCCTTTCTCCTCCGAGGGAAGGGTCATACGCTCCTCGGCGGCAAGATGACAGACAACAGTTCAGTACAGGGCGAAGGGTTCCAGTTGACCCCAGGGAACCAGGCTTTGATGCGCGATCCATTATCGTGCAAGGCTTGGTCGACCGGAACAGAGCCCATCGAGGCGGACCCGAGAGAGGTGCACCCACCAGCAGTCGAGTGCATGTCTCTGGTCCGGAGTGTTTTAGCAGGGCTATCAGAGCCGCAGTGATCCCCCCCAATTTCAGATTGGCAGCAGGAGTCTGCAAGTTCTTTGGGAATCTAAGCACGAAACTTGGCTCGAGGATTACCGAGTGGCTGTTCAGATTAGTGGAGGGAATGATGAGGTGGCCATGAAACATTTGCCCCTCATGTTGGAAGGTTCTGCAGAGCATGGTTGAGTCGATTACCTCACAAAGCAGCATATATACTTGGGAAGATTTGTCCCAGTGTTCGTCCAGACTTTTGAAGGGACTTGCAAGCGACCGGCTGGTTTGACAGAGCTGCAAGTGTGTGTGCGAAGACCAATGAAACTCTCCGAGAGTACATTCAGAGATGGATAACCTTGCACAACATTGTGGAAAATGTGTCGACCATCGAGCGGTTTGTGCCTTCAAGGACGGCGCCAAAAAGCAGAGAATTGAGTCTGAAGTTGGTCGAACCGGGACATGACCCCGAGTCGAATGATGGAGATTGCTAGCAAATGCCTAACGGCGAGGAAGAAGACCGACTCAAGCGGTAAATACAAGCCAAGTCAGTCGGAGAAGGGCAATTCCAGTCGGAAGCAGAAACGCAAAGCCGAACCAGCAGCTCCTGGAGAGGCCCTGGCCGTGACTCAAGGGAAGTTCAAGGGAAAGCCCAAAGGATCCTGGAATCCGAAGAAAGTGAAAGATAAAGAGGGAAATGACGTGATGGATATGCCATGCCATATTCACACGAAGAAGGATGAAGAGGGCAACATTATTTACCGAAGCACACCACTCGCCCGATGTCGACTCGATCCAGCAAGCCAGGCAAACAGTCTAAGGACAAGGAGAAGGAGCCAGACAAGGCCGGAGATAAAGAGGACAGTGAGGAGGAATACCCGCATGTCAACTCCACTCTGATGATCTTCGCGGATGTGGAAAGCAAAAGTCGACTGAAAGTTATCAATCGGGAGGTGAATATGGTTGCTCCAGTTAAGCCAAGTTATGTGAAGTGGTCCCAGACACCCATCACATTCGACCAATCTGATCACCCGACTCACATTGCCACCCCTGGGCGGCAAGCGTTAGTGGTCGATCCAATTGTCGAAGGCACTCGACTGACGAAGGTGCTGATGGATGGTGGTAGTGGGCTGAATTTGTTATACGCGGATACTTTGAAAGGGATGGGCATTCCGATGTCCCGATTGAGCGCCAAAGAATATGAGTTTCCACGGAGTCATACCAGGAAGAAGGCCAACTCACTCGGCCAAATAGCCCGGACGTGGTTTTGGTGATTCCAAGCACTTCCGCAAAGAAAAGTTGACCTTTGAGGTTGTGGATTTTGAGTGCATACCATGCCATTTTGGGAGGCCGCCTATGCACGATTCATGGCTCGACCATGCTACGTGTACCTCAAACTGAAAATGCGGGACCCAAGGGAGTGATCATCATCACCGCGATCGGAAGAAGGCGGAAGAGTGCTTTCGAAGGGTTCAAAGATTGCCGATTCCCAAGTGTCCGCAATGAATTCGACGAGTACATGCAAAACGCAGATCCGAGTGATTTGCTACGATCTAAGAAGCCAGCCATAGAGTCGCATTCAAGTCGCCCGTGAGACAAAGCCCGTCCATATTCATCCGACTGACCCGATGCAGCTCCGACCCACATATCCACAACACTCGACTCGAAATAGGAAGAAGCGCTCATCCCGTTCCTCCGTGAGAAACTGGGACATCTTTGCATGGAAGCCGGTGACATGCGGGTGTTCTGTGGAACTGGCTGAGCATCGCCTTCGAGTCGACAAGTCAGCGAAACCAGTCAAAGAGCATCTGCGACGGTCCGCCGTCCAGAAGAGAAAAGCTATTGGGGAAGAAGTGGCTCGACTGTTGACAGCAGGATTTATCCGAGAGATTTACCACTCCGAGTGGCTCGCTAATGTTGTCATGGTCCCCAAGAAGGATGACTCACTCCGCATGTGCATTGATTTTAAGCACATTAATCGGGCCTGCCCGAAGGACCATTTTCCTCTCCCCCGCATCGATCAAATTGTCGACTCGACCGCGGGGTGTGAGAGGTTGTCTTTTCTAGATGCATATTCCGGGTATCATCAGATCCGTCTGTATGGACCCGACGAAATAAAAACAGCTTTCATCACTCCATTCGGGTGCTTCTGCTATATCACCATGCCATTCGGCCTCAAGAATGCCGGAGCCACATTTATGCGAATGATTGAAGTGTCTTCACCAAATCGGTCGGAATGTGGAAGCGTACATGGATGATATCGTCGTTAAGTCGCGAAAAGGTTCCGACCTGCTTGCTGACCTCGCGAAACATTTGCCAACCTCGGAAGGTGCGATATCAAGCTCAATCCGTCAAAGTGCACATTCGGAGTTCTGGTGGAAAATTACTCGGTTTTCGTTTCGAACGAGGAATCGACGCTAACCTGAGAAGATCGGCACCATTCTCCGAATGAAACGCATACTGCGAGTGCACGATGTCGAAGCTTCTTGGATGCTTGGCGCTTTAAGTCGACTCATCTCACGACTCGGTGAAAAGGCATTACCTCTTTACCGACTGATGAAGAAGGCTGACAAGTTCGAGTGGACTCCGGAAGCTGATGCAGCGTTTGCCGAGCTAAAAGCTCTGCTCTCCACCCAGCCGGTGCTTGCTGCTCCAATCAGTAAAGAGCCTTTGTTGCTTTACATTGCAGCCACTGGACAAGTTGTCAGTTCCGTGCTTACGGTCGAGCGGGAAGAGGAAGGAAAGGCCTTCAAAGTTCAGCGCCCGGTGTATTATTTGTCTGAAGTTTTGACTCCATCCAAGCAGAGATACCCTCATTATCAGAAGCTTGTGTATGGTATATACATGTCCACAAAGAAGGTTGCTCACTATTTCTCCGATCATTCATCACGATCGTCGCCGACGCTCCTTTATCGAAGATCTTGCATAATGAGACGAACCGGTCGAGTGGCGAAGTGGGCGATTGAACTTCTTCCCTTGATATCAAATTCGAGGCAAAGAAAGCCATTAAGTCCTGTGCTATAGCTGATTTCCTTGCCGAGTGGATTGAACAACAACAACCGGTGAAGTTCACTTGAGCATTGGACCATGTTCTTTGACGGCTCCAAGATGCTGAATGGTTCAGTCTTTGGGGTTGTTCTGGTTTCCCCTGAGGAGATAAGCTTAAGTATGTGCTCAGATTCACTTTGATTCCTCCAACAATGAGGCGAGTATGAGGCCCTTTTATATGGATTGCGCATGGCCATCTCACTCGGCGTCCGTCGCTCGATGGTTTATGGCGACTCGAGATCTAGTGGTCAATCAAGTGATGAAGGAGTGGGGCGTGAGAAGCCCAGCTATTTGGATATGCAATGCAAGTGAGGAAGCTGGAAAAGAAGTTTGAGGGTTGGAACTCCATCACATCCCCGATCGAAAAATTAGGCAGCAGATGATCCGCGAAGATAGGGTCCAAGAGGGAAGCCATTCCGAGTGGCGTGTTTTTGGAACATATACACACTCCGTCAGTTAAAGAAGATCCCTACACAGAGGAAGCTCCACAACCCAAGAGTGCCACGGACTCAACTGAGGTTGAGGTTCCGGCAGTGGTCGACTTAGTCATGGAGGTTTTAGTTGTCACTCCCGATTGGACAATTCCATACATTGCATATATTCTGAGAAAGGAACTCCCAGAAGATGAGGAAGGCAGGTCGTCCGTCGATCCAAAGCCTTTACCGTTATCAATGGGCAGTTATATTGAGAAAGCCCAATGGGAGTCGGACAAAAATGCATAACGCCAGAAGAAGGTCGAGTCATACTCAATGATATCCACTCGGGGACCTGTGGTCACCATGCGTCCTCTCGGACCATTGTAGCCAAAGCATACCGAGCTGGATTTTACTGGCCAAGAGCAAATGAGATGGCGAAAGAAATAGTGGACAAGTGCGAAGGATGCCAGTTCTACTCCAACATGTCACACAAGCCTGCGTCAGCCTTGAAGACCATTCCGCTCGTCTGGCCTTTCGCGGTATGGGGGTTGGACATGATCGGTCCCTTGCGAACGGGTCGGAGCGGCTTCACGCATGTACTGGTAGCAGTCGACAAGTTCACCAAGTGGATTGAGGCTAAGCCAATCAAAAAACTTGATGCTGGTACTGCTGTTTCCTTCGTCAGAAAATTGACGTTCAGGTATGGAGTCCCGCACAGTATTATCACGGACAATGGGTCGAATTTTGACTCGGAAGAATTCAAGGATTTCTGCAACTCCCAAGGCATACGAGTCGACTATGCTTCACTCGCCCATCCGCAGTCAAATGGACAGGCAGAACGAGCCAATGGGTTGATCCTCAAGGGTCTGAAGCCCCGTTTGATGCGAGATCTCAAGCATGCGGCTGGAGCTTGGGTCGAGGAACTTCCTTCAGTGCTTTGGGGTTTGCGGACCACGCCTAATCGGTCGACTGGGAGAACTCCTTTTTTCCTGGTCTATGGGGCAGAAGCAGTTTTACCGAGTGATCTCCTTCACAATGCTCCACGAATTGAACTTTATAATGAAGCAGAAGCTGAGCAAGCGCGTCAGGATGCAGTCGACCTCCTGGAAGAGGAAAGGGAAATGGCTCTGATCCGCTCGACCATTTATCAGCAAGACTTGCGCCGCCTGTACGCCAGAAATGTGAGAGGTCGAGCCTTCCAGGAAGGAGATCTGGTCCTTCGGGTGGATCAGCAGAAGCAACATAAGCTTGCTCCCTCATGGGAAGGTCCCTTCATCATCACGAAGGTTCTCCACAATGGGGCATATCGTCTCTACAATGTCGAACACGATATCGATGAGCCCCGAGCTTGGAATGCGGATCTGCTCCGCCCGTTTTACACTTAAGGTTTTTCACTTGGAAGAGTTGTAATAAAGTACTCCTGTAGCTCACGAGCTTTGAAGTAATAGTGTCATAATTCCTTCGTAATTTTTGTCACTCTTTATTTTTCGTCGAGTAAAATTTTCACCTCCCCCAGTGGGTGGCGCGAATCCGTTCCGCCTAAGTTATTAAAATCCTACCGAGTGGTAAGCGGACTTCCACTCGGAGGCTTAGCTGCAGCTCGGTGCTCGCCTAAGTTATTAAAATCCCACCGAGTGGTAAGCGGACTTCCACTCGGAGGCTTAGCTGCAGCTCGCTGCTGCGCCTAAGTTATTAAAATCCCACCGAGTGGTAAGCCAGACTTCCACTCGGAGGCTTAGCTGCAGCTCGGTGCTCGCCTAAGTTATTAAAATCCTACCGAGTGGTAAGCCAGACTTCCACTCGGAGGCTTAGCTGCAGCTCAGTGCTCGCCTAAGTTATTAAAATCCTACCGAGTGGTAAGCCAGACTTCCACTCGGAGGCTTAGCTGCAGCTCAGTGCTCGCCTAAGTTATTAAAATCCTACCGAGTGGTAAGCCAGACTTCCACTCGGAGGCTTAGCTGCAGCTCAGTGCTCGCCTAAGTTATTAAAATCCTACCGAGTGGTAAGCCAGACTTCCACTCGGAGGCTTAGCTGCAGCTCAGTGCTCGCCTAAGTTATTAAAAATCCTACCGAGTGGTAAGCCAGACTTCCACTCGGAGGCTTAGCTGCAGTCCAAAGGACTCGCCTAAGTATAAAGTATACTGGCAAGGAAAACGAGGCGCAGGTCGACTGCGGCCCTCTCCTCCGAGCTACACCATAAGTATGATGTACGATTGCAAGGAAGATGAAGTGCAGGTCGACTGCGGCCCTCTTCTCCGAGCTTCGACACAAATACAACGGAAATCCCACCGAGTGGAGAGCAAACCTCCCACTCGGGGGCTTAGCAGCAGCCCAGCGCTCGCCTAAGATATAAGAAATCCTACCGAGTGGAGAGCAAACCTCCCACTCGGGGGCTTAGCTGCAGCCAGGCCGCCTAAGATATAAGAAATCCTACCGAGTGGAGAGCAAACCTCCCACTCGGGGGCTTAGCTGCAGCCCAGTGCTCGCCTAAGGTATAAGAAATCCTACCGAGTGGAGAGCAAACCTCCCACTCGGGGGCTTAGCTGCAGCCCAGCGCTCGCCTAAGATATAAGAAATCCTACCGAGTGGAGAGCAAACCTCCCACTCGGGGGCTTAGCTGCAGCCCAGTGCTCGCCTAAGGTATAAGAAATCCTACCGAGTGGAGAGCAAACCTCCCACTCAGAGGCTTAGCTGCAGCCCAGTGCTCGCCTAAGATATAAGAAACCCTACCGAGTGGAGAGCAAACCTCCCACTCGGGGGCTTAGCTGCAGCCCAGTGCTCGCCTAAGTTGTTAAAATCCTGCCGAGTGGAAAGCCAGACTTCCACTCGGAGGCTTAACTGCAGCTCAGTGCTCGCCTAAGGATTAAGTCGACTGCAGTAGGCATCTCGCTGTTAACCTGCAAAGAGCAATTCAAGCCAGGAGCAATCATTTCCAAACATCCAATCTAAATTTAGGTCGACACCTAAAATAACCGAGAGTGCTCAGGCGTTAAGCCTGTTAAAGTTTTATCGGTTACAACTCCACTCGGCATACCGAGGCAAATTTAAGGTCAAGGAAAGTTTTTTACCCCTCCTGTGGAGGGCTGGATGGAGCAACGAACTCGTCAAGATCAATCCCATCGGCAATTCGCGTGGCAGCTGCAATGAAAGTCTCCATGAAGGTCACGAAGTCATGCTTTTGGTGTTGGCCACTCGGAGAGCCGACTTATCTTCTCGGGCTTCCTTGCAATGGACTCGCGCCGGACACGGCAACATCTGCGCCGCACCGAGCCGAAGATTTCTTCCACTCTTGCACTCGGTCAGGGACGGCGTTCAGTCGAGCCATCAATGACTCGAGGTCATTTTGGAGTGTCTCATTGGGCCAGAGCGTTGAGTCGATGCGGGACGTAGCAACCTTCAGTCTTGCGAGATAATCCACAACAAAGCAAGAACATCGGACTCGGTCGGAAGATGTTCATAGCAGTTTCATCCTTCACCGGGGAATTGGCAGGGTCAAGGTTCGTCTCCAGTTGGCTGGTTTCTTCTTCAAAGTCGCGGCAGAACTCTGCAAAGACAAAGTCCCGAATCAGGAAAACAGTCGAGTGAAACAGAACAGTTGGGAGAATTGGTCGAGTGAAGAAGGTTACCTTCGAGCTTAAGGAACAATTTCTTAGCAAGACCACCCAAGAAGCTTTCCAGCTCGTTCTTCTTCCCAGCCATTTGGAGGATCTTCTCGGTCAAATTCTTCTTGTCAGCCTTCATTCGCTCAGCATCCTTGTTGGCAGTGGCCAGAGCAGCCTTCAGATCGGCGTTATCCTGTTCGAGCTTGGCAACTGAGGCCAGTTTTTCATCAGCAAGCTTGATCTTCTCAGACAGCTCAAGCTCCTTCTTCCTTTGAGCCTCCCTCACCTTGCCTGTAAATCGCAGCAAAGTCAAACTTGAAGCAAGTGAGAGGAGGAGAGAGTCGTCGAAATCTCACCAAACATACCTTTGGTCTCTTCCTTCGCCTTCGTCAGATTCTCTTGCACTAGTTTCAAGTCCAACTCGAGCTGAATATGCTTCTGCTCCAGTTCAGTATAGCGTGCCGCAAGATCACAAGATTTCTCTGAAGAGTCATTGCAAAAATATCGAGATAATCCACTTCGAGTGAATCAAGAAGAATTGTGCGTTTCTAAGACTACGATCGAATGCGGCATTCAACCGTAGTCTCGGGGACTACACCCAGTGGGTGCACTCAGCGTGCCCCCACTGGTCTTATTCAAGACATAGTCGATCAGTCGACCAGCAAAAAAAAAAAAAGAGAGCGAGTCGACCGATCGACCGAAACTTCTTCAGATCGTAATCAAGCGCGGTGATCGACCACGATCTCGGGACTACACCGATGGGTGCACTCAGCGTGCCCCCTTGGACTCGTAAACACATTCATTCCATTCGGATAATGATCAACATCTACTTGGTAAGCCTAAGACCGATTGCCCGGTGATCGACCTTATATTGGGGACTACACCCAGCGGGTGCACTCAGCGTGCCCCCGCTAACACGGAGTTTTTATCGACACACCCAGTGGGTGACTGCTATTGCTATGAATTTCAGAAAGAAAAGTTTTGATAGCATATCCTAACAGAACAGATGGTGGTCGACTGACCTGAACATTGCTCTGAAGGGCAGAGCTGGCATCATAAGCCGCTTGACTCGCATCCCGAACGAGCTTCACCTGCTCCATCATGATCCCTGCTTGACGGATCGCCTCCTTAGCAGCATCAGCCTGGTCCTCCGGGACGTGGTGCGTGGTGAAGATCGAAGGTTGTCCAGCACTCGACGAAGCGGGCCGAGCACTCGTCAACGGATTCGCGAAGGATACGGTGTGTCGAGTGCCGACTTCTCCTTCCGTCACAACGGTCTCGGGCACCGTCGCACCTTGGGTTTCATTGCCAGTAGATGCCTTCCTGCTCCTCCTAGTCCTCAATGGCTCCTCATCTTCGTCATCGTCGTCAGGAAGAGTGATGATGTCATTAGTTGGAGCTTCAGAAAAGAGTCAAAGTCAGAAATCTTGAGTCAGTCGACTAAGAACAGAGATTAAGGATATAGTACCAGGGTTTGAGGTGGCAGCGTCCTCCATCTCCTGGTCGTCAGCCTTAGCTGAGGTTTCGGAAGTCGCAGCGCTGAGAATCCAAAGAATCAGTCGACTGATCCAAGTATCAACCAGAGACAAAATTTATATAGAACAAGGAGATTTAAGCAATACGTTTACCCTGAGATGGTGGGGATGGACCCTTTCATTTTTGGCAGAGGCTTGGTTGTCCTCGGCGGAACTACCTTCGCTTGCTTCGGCGCCTTCTCAGTCGGCACCGGAGAAGCGGTCCGAGGGCGTTTGGTCGGCTGCGAGACAGTCGCGACTCCCTTACCGCGTTCAACCGAAGGGTCATGCACAAGTTTTGACCGCCTTTCCAAGCGCGGTGGCGCGGCTTCCTCCTCTTCATCCTCGTCATCATCATCCTCGTCATCGTCATCATCGTCGTCGTCGTCTCCTGCAGCATCTGAATCCCACTCTTCCTGGCTCTCACCTCCACTGGCTTCCCCCTCCTCAGTCGGAATCTGGGCGCCGTTGGGCATTGAGTATAGCTCGGTGAGGGCCTGGAAGCACCAAGCAGAGTTCAGTCGACCAAGTTACAGAAACGCACTCGACAAATGTACAACGGAAAACAGAACAAGTGTACCTTATCTGGAACGCTATCACGATCAAGTGGAGAAATCCTCCAGGATCCGCGAGGATTGTCCTTGTTCCCGGTGATCGAAGCCATCCATCTTTCCACTACGGCATCGTCGACTGCCTCCGGGTGGACGCGAGTCTCGTCGTCGGTGCCGCGATACAACCACATACAGTGACTCCGGAACTGAAGGGGCTGGATTCGCCTCCGAAGAAAAACCTCCAAGAGGTCCATGCCAGTCACTCCGTCCCTAACCAGCTGCACCACGCGGTCCATCAGCATCTTCACTTCAGCCCTCTCTTCTGGAACAACCTTCAGGGAGGAGGGTCTATTCACTCGACTCATGGTGAATTCAGGAAGGCCAGTCGAGTGCCCCGGCGTCGTCTCATTCCGGCAATAGAACCAGGTCGACTGCCAGCCTCTGACCGACTCGGGAAAATGCATAGCTGGAAAGGTGCTTTTGTTCCTCAACTGGACCCCTAAACCACCACACATCTGGACTACTTGGGTCTTCTCGTCACCAGGGCTTGCCTTCTTCACAGTCTGAGAGCGACATGTGAAGATGTACTTGAACAAGCCCCAGTGCGGTCGACAGCCCAGGAAGTTTTCGCACATAGACACAAACGCGGCAAGGTATGCGATGGAGTTTGGAGTAAAATGGTGGAGCTGGGCTCCGAAGAAATTCAGAAAACCTCGAAAGAAGACACTCGGTGGCAACGAAAAACCTCGGTCGACATGGGTGGCCAAAAGCACGCACTCACCCTCTTCTGGTTGAGGCTGCCACTCTCGGCCAGGAAGTCTCGCGGCGCCGTGGGGAATCAATCCGTCGTCGGCCATATCGAGGAGATCCTTCTCCCTGATGGTCGACTGGATCCAGTCTCCCTGGACCCAGCCTTTCGGCAGTTTGGATCTCGACGAAGAACCACCGCGACCGGTGGATCTCCCCTTCGCCTTCTCGGCCGCCGACGCCTTCTCCGTCACCGACGCCTTCTTCGCGCGCTCCAACATCGTCGTCTTCTCTTTGCCCATGGCCGCCGGCGGAATGCGCAAGGGGGGAGATGGCGAGGGAGCAGCAGCGGGGGCAGAGAGCGGAGACGGAGAGAACGAAGGAGGAAGAACAAGGTACTGTGCATCAGCCTCCGGGAGTTACATTTATAGCATCCCTTCCGAGTGGATGACAGGTGGACCCAAGCAATCCAATCATATCCCGAGCAGCCGCACTGCGTGATACGTGGCGGAAGAAGCGGCGCGGAGATCGAGGCGCCCCTGTTACGTCCCATCCAAGCGCCACAGTTCGTTCCGTTTCGCGCGCTTCCCCAAATTTCGTATCCCGCAAGATCCGCGAACGACAAATCAGTCTGTCAAGTGCGAGATTTCCTGTGATCCGTTGCTCGGGAATAGCACAAGAAGTCACTCGACTAAGGAACAAGAATGGATCAAGTCAACTGAAGGAAAGTTTCTTGTTACCAACAGAGAAGATCTTGATCCAAGACAACACATAGCCAGAATGCAAAAGGCAGTCGAAAACAACGTCAACTCCTCCTTCACTCAAGCCTCAATCCATTCGGGGGCTAATGATGGATTCATGTACCTAGGGTAGGGTCACAGGCCTGACCTAAACGTCCTACCCAAGGGCACTCGTAGAAGAGATCATCTTCCAGTCGACCAAAGAGGAATCCACTCGACTGGACTGGAAGGACTCGACCATGGAAGACTCACTCGACCATGAAGACTCACTCGACCACCAGAAGGTCAGAAGGCACTCCGCAGCGCAACGGTTTGCTATTGAATAGACTTAATGATAGTTAAGGCACCTTATGAGGGGCGTTACCAGTAACCCCCCTAGCTTAATATACTTTAATCCCTCCATTATGTGGGCTGGCTGGGGTCCTGGCGCACTCTATATAAGCCACCCCCCTCCACAGATAGAGGGGTTCAGATTCTTGTAATACTCATACTCATAATCCACTCGACCGCCTCAGGGCTCCGAGACGTAGGGCTGTTACTTCCTCCGAGAAGGGCCTGAACTCGTACATCCTTTGTCTCTACAACTGCTCCATAGCTAGGACATCGCCTCTCCTTAACCTACCCCTATTTCTACTGTCAGACTTAGAACCACGACACCTGCCGCTGCGATTCACGGTTAGCTGTACTATGTTGCTTCCAATTTTTTCTTTCTAAGAAATACTTGTGTCATTCGTAAAATAAAGATTCACTTACAAGCCACGTAAATATCGACATTACAATATTGAAAAGATAGGATAATCCCGTGCAAAAAAATTCAGCGCATGTCCCTGTTCACTAAGAAAAAGGAGACATATCACCTATTCATCCGAGCTCGACGCGGCTCCATCGCTGATCAGCAGCTTTACGGACCTCGAAAGTAGTTTGCCTAAAGCAAAACCATTGCCGTTGAAAGAATCAGAGCGGGGCAATGTGTCCCCAGACACGCCATGGAATTTCAGAACTGATAACCCCGCACGACTACGACGTCGGAGGAGGAAACCAGAACTGTCAGCCTCCAACCACAAACCCAACTTAAGATGCACCATCTTCCAGCTGTCACTTGCGTAGACAACCGTCTGCACGTACTCCTGGATGATAAAACCTCCCTGCTCCACCATAATATCGGAGACAATGCCGCAGCAACAGGGACTGAGCAGAATGAGAGAAACATCTGATGGAGTCGCCGCCCCCGCCTCGCCGACACCATCCATGAACCCTAACGCCGCCGATCTGAATGGTCGGCAAACACATGATGCCATCAACTCCGAGACGCCGCCATGAAGGGCACCGCCGGTTGCTTCCAGTTTCACCCTTGTGAGTTGTGATGTGTAAATAAATTTATGTATAAAATCTCCGGAAGGCCCGTAGAGCGTCTGCTTACACTTAAGGTACATCACCGAAGACGAAATAATTTCAGAAAAATGTAAACACCGGTGTTAAGTGTAGAATTTAAACCCTGATTGGCTGGGATATCACTACCCTCCTACCCATTCAACCGCATGTTGATTCGTGGCATTCATGTATTAAAGAGTACAATTCATGAAAATGATTTCATAGTATTTGTATACTTGAGGCAGCGTCGTCACTGTTATTACGAAAGCATGACCAATCGCGTCGCAAATGAAAGGAAGCAACATATATTGACTTTGTGCGAAACGTGCTCACAGAATATATATTTTCCGGGTCACTGACTTATTATGCACTAGTGAAAGTGTTGTTGTACACACGGAAAGACCAATGAGGTGCGGAGCACGCAACTTCTTGACATTTCTTTCTCTTCGAAAGGAGCTTATTGACTTGTACACTGGCGAAAGTGTTCTCCATGCAGCTAGCTGTCTCTTGTACATGGAGTACTACCATACATCGTGCCCAACCCATGGCCACCGTCGCGTGCTCGCGCCACAGGAGCCTCGTCGCCCTACTCGTTGCTCGACGGCGGCGTGTCGGGCCCCGCCGACCCCGAGTTGCCGTGGGGTGTCGGCGAGGGAGGCACATTCGTCGACGTTTGCTGCCCCAGCCGCCTTGCGGGCGTTCCCAGATCCAGCCCCCTCCCCTCGCGCGCCGGGCTCCGGCCGCCGCCTAGGAGCAGCACTGTGATCACATGGACGCACCCTTTCATGCACATAAACAAGAACAAGAGCTGGCATTTGGAACACCCAAAGGAAACTTCGGTGCGTATAAACACGTACCCGGAGGAGGACGCGGCGGCGCCAGGCCATGCGGGGCGGCCGCGCAGGAGGCCAGCAGCAGGGACAGGAGGACGGCGGCGATGACGACGAGCAGCCGGGCGGCTGTCCTCCGGTAGATCATCGGTCGAGCTGTGTACGTAGGCTGAGCAGAGAGCGCTGAACTACACCCGTAGTAATAGTGTACAGTTTGAGTTGTAGCCAGTACTATGACAGTAGTAGTAGCCAGCTGCTCCTCGAGACTCCGCGTGATGTGTGAGCTGATCGTTGCCCGGTTGCGGCATATTTAAAATCTCAGCCAGCCGGGGAAAGTGGGTCTTGGCTCTGCTCGTCTACTCTTGCGTTCGCGTGTTGACCTCGAAGCCTGCATGATTTTTGTCCCGCCCCCACGATGCACGGTTAGCTGTACTACGTTGCTTCCAGTTTCACCCTTGCGGGCTATAGCATCCCTAACGTTCACCCGCAAACCGGACACCGTATTCATCCATGGACCGACGGACCTGTCCGCGGAGACTGATGCAGGAGCCAACCATTCAAAACTATCTGCATACATTTCAAACCGCGTTTCAATTATTTGCAAGAAATTCATGCAAATCGGATGATTTTCATATAAATTAAACGGAGATATTTACATTCAGACATATTTCAACTAGATTATATCGAAATAGGCTAGACTATTCTAACCCAGTCTATTGCCGGCCGCAGCGGAGCCCCAATCCCACGACATGTCTTCCCTATGTTCGACGGGGCCGCTCATCGTGCTACCGTGAGCCCCAGACAGATATGCTTCAACCGAAGGGGAAGATAGCCTCCGCTTCCATGAAGCACGGAGTTGGTTTTTTAGGCAGGGGAGACGGTCACCGTGGCCTTCGCTTCCGCTCAAAGGGCAAGTCCACGTTCGTCACGATGTTCATCTCGCCGTGCTCCTCCGCGTGCTGGCCTAGAGCAACTCGCCGCTCCCCCGCGCACTGGCTTGGAGCGGCGAGTTGCTGAACCGCATGCCGACTTGGAGCGGCGAGTTGCTCCTTCGCGCGCCGGCCAGCCTCGCCCATGGTGGTGACGGCTTGGAGCGACGAAGGAGGTGGACTAGCGAGTTGGTGGAGCGTATCCGGTGGGCTCAGCGGGCCAGCCACCCGGCTTTAATGCCGGAGAACTCCTCTTCCTACTCGATGAATGCCATGGAAAGTGTGGTGCAAGGAGGAGATGGAGAGCGGAGGTGTGGTGTGGTTCTTACCAGGCGTCTGGCCTCGTTTAAATAGCGGGCAGATGTGAGGAGCCAACCGACATTGTGCTTAATGCCAGCCGGCTTGCGACGTGTGGCCGGAGTAGATTTTGACGCGCGCGAATTTAATGAAGTAGGCGGGAAGACGAAAGATGTTTCAATGCGGCGAGGAGACGTGTGCAGCAGGCGTGCAGCGGACGACATTCTATTGGCTGACGCGCCGCTTCAATGTCAGCTTGAGTGAGAGATCGCGTCCGCTCTGGACCGGCATGAATGCAGCGCTTACGCTCTGGAGCCGGGCAGCTGGCTTCAAGCGGAAAAGCGCGATGACGAGGAATGGGTTTTTGGATGGGTCATTGTTGCCAGAGATGGACGTGGTAGCGGTCCGGACGCCCGTGAAGTCCTTTCCACTTTGTTTTCAGTTTGCGGAAAAAGATAGGCCACGATCGCCAAACAGATCGATGAAGGACCGTGGCAAAACACATCCGGACCGCACTATCCGGACGGTTGCGGGTCATTTGACGATCGGCGTTGGAGATAACTAAGGACATGTCTAGCAAATCTTTAACTTATGTTTTTTTGCGGGTACGATCTTCTAGTTATGTTTGAGGGTTAAAAATTTTGTTTAGGGGATTAAGCATTCGATAATGTGAAATTCCCCCGGCGAATCACACATTTTTCATTCCTAAATCCTAAAAAGTGGTCGAGTGCCACCTTGTCTTACCCAGCACTCTGCCTCGTGCGCCGTCCGATCCAGATCCAGCGGTCGCCAGCCCGTGGGAAAGCCACCGCCCGTTGTTATCGAGGGGCGCGCCAGGTGTCCCCTGGTCGTGGCGTCCCGGTCGAGACCCGTTGGGCGTTCGCTGCGGTTTCATCTCGCCTCTCCACTCTCCCACTCCGCCCCATTCGAAACTGCTCCCGGGCGGCGCAGTGAGCGCATCCTTCAATCCCCACTCTTCCCCCAAATCCGGCGGTCGAATCCCGTGAGCAGCCGACGGCGAGGCGGGCCATTCAGCGGCAGCGCGCCGCCGAAGTGAGGGCGGGGACAGCGGGGGTGCGGCGCGAAGGAAGGCGGTGCAGCGGCGGAGACGCGACCGAGGAGGGACGACGCGCTGCACGCCGCGGCGAAGGACCCGTACCGGAGACGCGGCAGAGGAGAAACGGCGAGCGCGGCCGTTGTTCTGGTTGGCGCAGAAGGGCAAAATCGCGGCGAATCCCCGGTATGTGCGTAGATCTCTTCTGGTCATGCGCGTTTAGGTTGTCCAAATCGACGCGCTCTGCCGCTCCGCCGCGAACAGGGGAGGAACGGCGCGCGTGCGACCGTCGTGCGGTTGTTGTAGAAGTGCCGAATCGCGGCGGGGTCGATGCGCCTTCCACGGTTGAATAAATCGACGAAATCGAGCAGCAGGTTGTAGACTCGATGGAGAACTCGTTAGTTTGGAGAGGGACGACCACACGGGGGCATTTTTCGTGGTTCATAGGGGTACTGTTGAACTAAGTTTTGGTAGCACTCGAAGGCAAGCATTTGGTGTTGCTCGGGGGTACTATTTCGAGGCTGATGTGTGAATGGCTTGCCTCAATATGGTTCGTGCGTTGCCTGCAGAGGCGTTTTTGATGGTGTTTTGATTTAGTGCACGAGAATAATGCTTATCCCATGTCAACGTTGCCCTTGTTTTGTGAGCGACTTGCCTGTTATGGTTCATGTGTTGCCTGCGCAGGTGGTTCATGTGTTTTGATTTAGTGCAGGACAGTAATGCCTCTCCCATGTCAATGTTGTCCGTTCTCCGTGGCATGAACTTGCTTGAGATTTTTCTTCACCAGAAGCATTTTCATTGACTAGACAACAACATTCACAGGATGCTCATATAGTTCGTAGCAACCTTATTTGTCATGCACCAAAAATGGAATTATGCTATAGGTTCATATTTGGTGGAAATGTTTGTGTATTAGGGGTTATGTGCTCTGGTTTGACATTTTGGTGTTTGTTTTGACTGAGTTGTAGATATATATGTCAGTCTTTCTTTAAGTTTATGACTTAGTTTGTCATGCTTTTTTTTTTGCTGGAGTTTTGCTAGTCAGTTGCCTGAATTGGACTCAATTGTTGCCTAGTGTGCATTCAAGGTTTTGTGTTCTACTGACATGCGCAAACAACTACTCACAGGATGCTCATATAGTTTCCTAGCACCTTTTTTTCATGCAACAAATGCAGATCTGCTATATGTTCATGTTTGGTGAAATGTTTTGTGCATCAGGGTTATGTGTTGTGCTTCGACGTTGGTGTTTGGCTTCGAGCGAGTTGTAGATATGTATGCCAGCTTTGCTTAAGTTATGTGACTTAGTTGTCATGATTTTTTTGATGGAGTTTTGCTAGTCAGTTGCCTGAATTGGCCTCAACTGTCGCCTAGTGTGCCTGGCTCTGAAGGTTTTGTTAGTCAGTTGCCCTAATAAGCCATCAACCGTTTTTTTTTGTCCAGCGTCTTTTTGTGTAATGCTTGGCTTCTTGCTCAAGTTTTTATCAGGCATTTGCCTGAAAATGCCATTATGTGTTGCCTAGCAGGCACCATACGCACTGTATTTTTGTGTGAATCTCAAACTTGCTCAAGCTTTCTTTAGCCGGTTGCCTAAAATGCCAACATGTGTTGCCAGGATAATTGACGTGGAATAGGTTGTTTGTTGTCCCTTGCAGTGATGCTTTTTTTACTTAGGTGTTTTGTATGCATGTTTGTATTAATGTTGTAACATATATTGAAAAATCAGATAGGTTACGATGCTTTTCATTGCCCATTTTTTTTCTAAATTGCTGTTCATCTAAATATGCAGCAGAATTTAGATGGCTGGATCAAGCCACGATGCCCCTGCATCTCATGGGGACGAAGAGCATCAAACAGAGGTGTGCACATGCTCAGGAGTTTTTTATGTTCTTACTGTACTTAAGAGATTTTGTTTTCCATTTTTTATTCATTTTTGTGTTTTCTATCTTCCAGCCACGGAGGCAAAGTGCACAAATATCTGGGTACAAGCGTATGAGAACTAAAGCAGCAGCTGTAAGGGGGAAGCGCCCTGCTGATATCATTAGTAACGACAATAGCAACGAGAGCCAAGCTGCAGATGCTGGGAATAAAAATGAAGGTTGTGCAGATGTCGACCAACCTCCAAAAGCAAAACGCCAGAAGACGGGAGGAACTGAGGTATTTTGCATAGTTGCCTCAGTTTCAATCAGCAGTTGCCCAGCAATATGCATAAGTTACCTATGCTGTGGATCCTCATCTATGTTTTGCTAATCCCCTTTTTTCCGTTTTTTTCCTTGTGTGCTATAGGGTCGTAGGAACAGGGCATCTCCTGCGAGGCTCTTCAAGTTGAACAAGGACTTGGTCCCTGACCAAAAGGGTGTCATCATCGCAAAAGAATTTGGCGGCATTCGGACCTTGCAGCGAGTAGCATGCCGGAGATCTTAGCCGATGGATAATGAAGCATTACGATCCGGAGATTTCGCAGATAGTCATTCGAAAGGGGAAGATTCTGTAGATGCCGCTAGTGTTCGCAGGATATGGGGTTTGCCCATGAGGGCAGGAAGGTGTGCCGAGAATCGGCCTGAAATCACAAAGGCAATGTACAGTATTTACAACATCACATCGAAGAACTCACCAACCCTCACAGAATGGTGCAAGATGATTGTAGACATGGGAGGGTCTCACGATGATGACTTTGTCCGCGCTTGGCTAGCTCTTGTTTTTTCGTGCTTCCTTGCCCCTTCAACTAGTTTGAGCATTTCCCCAAAGAGTTTCCCAGCGGTCATGGATGTCAATGGAATAACGGAAACCAACATATGCCAGTTTGTTGTTGATCAATTAAAGCTTGCGTTCACTTCCGGGCGTGCCAACAAGAAGGCTGTTTGTTGTTGTGTTTTCCACCTCGTCGTAAGTGCTTCAAGCTGTTTTATTTTTTTAAGCATCCATTGTTTACTTATCTTTTCTTTTTCTTTTTGCAATCATTAGCTAACTTAATGTTTCTGTTTCTTTTTGCTTGTCTTTTACGCAGTTGTTGTACCTAGACTCTTTGGATGTTGATGAGCCAATCCCAAACTTGGTGCCAAGGGTTTCTGTCTGGAATTCAGATTTAATCTCCAGAGTCATCAAGAAGGACAGGAAGGCACCAGGAGAATCTGACCATTTCTTGGTAACGCAATTTCTCTGTTTTAGGATATAACACTACAATTGTTTCTGAAGAGGCAATTCACTTTGAAAGAGCAGCAAGTTAATGTACCTTTTGGGCAAGTGCCATACATATATTTCAAGTTGGTCCAAGTAGTTATCAGAATCTTTCATTTGGCATGCATACAATTGGATTATGTCCACAGGAATGATTTGTGGGGTTGTTGTATTTTTCTAACAGTAGCTGCTGGAGTACATATTTTCATTAGCTTTTTTTTTGTCTGTGCAATTCACATGTTGGAAAGTAGCAATTTTATACATCCACCCAAGCAACTTATGTTCTGAAAACTAGCAACTTATCCAAACTAGTTATTCATTTTTGTTCATTACAGTATCCACTAAATAGTAGGCAACAAGACTATCAGCAGTACTGTTTTTCTTTCATTTTCTCAGTTCTTTTTTTTTGTTATGGGAGTGCTAGAATGTTGTCACTCATAGTTTTTTTAAATCTTCTTTTGCTATAAACCACCAGCTCAAGACGGAGTTTTCTCGGTGTGCGGATGATAGCTTGTTTGGCAGTATGGACCACATCACCAAATTTGTTGCAGCAAGATTGCCCGAGTCATATGACAAATCAGTAAGTTATCGAGCACTGTTTTTTTGCTTTCATTGCAGTTCCCTTTTTTTATATTTTTAATAGGAGATATGTACTTATCATGTGTCTCTACCATCCACTTTCATGTTTCTGAACAAAAAAAGCTCACAGGGTTGGTGCACGAAATGTGTTCTGTAATTTCTCATGCAGTGGGGAAGCTCGTGACTGGGGTCGGGAAGATAGACGACGATGAATGGGGGACAAAGGAGGCAGATCCTACTACTGCAGAGACAAGTAGGCGACAGCCTAACAGAAGGAGCAAGCGAGTACCAGCCGGAATAGACAGCTTACCAAGTGAGGAGGAGTCGTTTGATTCAGACAGCGATGACAGCGAGGCAGCTGACAGTGAAAGCGAGGGAGATGGCAGAGATAAAGGCAGTGGTGAAAGCGACAGCGATGAAAGTTCAGACAGCGATGATGGTCATGATGGATCAAGTGGAGTTCAGGGGAAATCAAGTAACCAGGGAGCACTGGCCCTCACGGTTGACACGGGGACGGAAGACCGAAACGAGGACAACGATGATGATGAGGAAGAAGAGGATGATGAAAAAGAAGATGGTGAAGGAAAGGAGGACGATGACGACGATGGGGATGGGGATGGGGATGGGGATGGCAAAGACAAGGAAGACGATGGGCAAGGGAAGCAGGATGAAGATGATGAAGATGACAGCGGAGGTGGCAACGGCGGTTCGAGCGGCGATGGTGGCTCCGATCGCACGAGGATCCCGGTGAGCGGTCGAGCAAGCGACGATGATGAACAATGCACGCTGCAATTTCTGATTCAAAAGAAGAAGGACAGAAAGGCAAAGGATGGATGAGGCGGATAGCATCTGTATAAAAGACCTTGTGTTGTGAGAATTCAAAATGTTGTTTCCCAAGAACCACGTTTCCCCTTTTTGAAGTGAAAGAAATGTGGGACATCGATGACATAACCATGGCTACCGAAGCGAAGAGGATGTTCGAAGAGTTGCTTAGAGGGGAAGACTTGGATTTGGGCTTGACATTCAACCCCAAGGAAATATGCCCAAAGGCAACTCGGCAGAAAATAATGAGACAGTTTGGCGCCGCTCTAAATGAAGCTACAGAACAGAAGATTGCTTCTCGAAACCAACTACCACCACTCCCACCATCAAAGAAGATGAAGAAAACTGTCAGTTTCGTATTGGAGCCATCCACGATGAACAAAACAGCAATGGATCCGCAAGCATATCGTGCCGAAAATCCCGGGTACGGCCAAGGGGGAAAGCCAAGGCAGTCAGCCATGAAAAAAGCTGGTCCTTCTCAGCAGCAACAACAAGCAAATTCTGAAACAAAAGAGGCAATTCATGGTGGATCCAAAGCTCAACAAGTAAAGAGTACAACATCAAGCTCAACAAGCAAAGTTGGAGATGAGGCAGTACCTACAGGAGTAGATCCAAAGCTTTGGGGTATTTTTCATTCCCAGTGTCAAGCAAGTGGATCACATATTCTGGCAACTCAGTCCATGGAGGGAGCAAGACAAGCTGCTTTTCAGGCAAGTTCTGCAGAGGAAACACTGGACCCCACAAAAGCAAGGCCAACACAACCAAAGGAGGGTGCCACAGTGCTAGTAAGCACAGTAAATAGCAGCAGAGGACAACCACTAGTTGACTTAAATGGTCAAGTGCCTCCCCCGTCTCGGGGGAATGTGACGCAGTCAGCCAAGGTGCAAGACTTGAAGGCATCTCCGGAGGCTCGATCATTAAACCATGCTGGTCACAAGAAGGACAAAGAGAACATCCCTCCGGTACTATGTACGGAGATCAATAGGATACAGCACCTGCCCAAAGCTGTAACCATGGGAAAAAGCCCGGAACAAAAGTTGCCAAGAGCCATAGGGGAATTGCCTGCCTGCCAAACTGTACTTGCCCAAGCTGAGGCCATTTGTGTTCCAGAAGCAGCAGAACCAACTGGCCAGGGGAATACTACACATTTCTCTAATGTGGAGGAGTTGTACCACGAATTCATGCGTGTCAATGGGAAGGCAACCAATGCACTAGAAATCAATGTTCTAGGTGTGAGTGAGCTGCTTGCTAGGTGTGTTGATCCAAACAGCAAGAATGCCCAATCAAACTCCACAAATCACAGCTTAGCACCAAGTTTTGAGCAAAGGCACACCGGAAGATCTAATGATTTTTTCAAAGAGTACTGCCCAGCACCAAGTTTCGATCTAGGCATAGATGATTTGGCCACAAGATCTGGAGACAACAAAGCACACGAGCATGTTGGGTCAAGCACATTTGCAGAGCATGAGTTCAAGGAACTCCCAGCACATAACCAGCCAATCATTGATATAACCGGGGATGATTATCTGTTGGAAATTCAAGGCATTGACCCGTGTGTGCAAGCAGAAGGAAATGTGTACAAAACACCTGAAAAAAGCTCTAACCAAGGAGAAGTGGGGTCAGGCAGCAAGGTTTACAGCAGTAGTAGCTCGGGAGAGGTGCATCCACATCAATTCGAGAGAAGGATTATTAAGCCACCTCCTTGCAAGAGGTCACCATTTATTGACTATAATGAGAAGAAAGTCTACATGCCAAAACCCGAAGCAAATAGATTGTATGCATCAGTTATTTTGCATGGAAGAATTAATGAAGAAGAATCACCAGATGTGGATACCAGGTATGACAGTATACCAATCCATTTTTTTTGTCAGCTTTTTGCACAATGCACTTCCCCACAGGCAACTGGCTAGCATGTTCATCCAGGCAATTCAAACTGTATTTAGAAGCAATCCACATCTGGAATCAGGCAACTTGTCTTAGTGTGAAATTCTTTATTGTTCAAACAGTCTCCCTTTTTGAGATTACCTTTTTGCCCATACGTTTTTTTATAAGTTGTAATGGTGGTAAGCAAATTACAGAAGGATTTTTTATGAGCTGAATGCCTCTCTTTTTTTTTCATGCAGCCCAAGGGTAATTGAATATGAAAAGTACTTTGTCCTTTGTGGAGCTCGCAAACTCAATGAAGAAGGGAGGTTTTGTCGTGAGCCACGTAATGGAAGTTGGTATAGAGAGCATAATGATGAACTTGTCACCAGAATCAAAGAAGCTTGTGATGCCAGTGAGGTTCTTGGTAAGAAGAAGCGAAGCAACTAAACAGTGTAGTTTTGCGTTTCTTTCTTTTTCTTTTTTTTCACAAAAGGTCATGGTCATGCCTGTATTCTTCTTTTTACACCAGGTCCAGATGCAAAACATGGAATTGAACGGCCAGGAGCTCATTTCCCGGTTCAAGAAGTCGAATCGCTTGGACCGTAAAGACATGGTATGTCAATGGGTTCTTCTTACTTTTCACCAATACATTATATATGACTCTTTATGGTAAAACTTTTCGCCAATGAAATTGCGTTCTGTGACAAGTTGCTTACATATGCCCATAACTTGCCTGTGCATTTTTAGATGGTTGCTTACATAAGTACATAACTAGCACCCAAACTTGCATGTGCATGTACGCTTTGTTCAGTCCATGTCGTAATTTGCAAGAGCACAACAGAAAAAAGTTGCTCAAATCCAGCTTCTAGTACCTGGGCACTAACCCCATTTTGTTTCTATTCTAACAGATTATGTTCCCAGTTTTAGAGAACATTGACAAGACAAAGCCTAAAACAGGCAATCATTACTGGATTTTTAACGTGAACATAAGGGATCGACGTTTCGAAGCTCTTGATTCTTGGAGGACGCTAAAAAACAAGTCTCTAGATGCTTGTGCTAGGAAAATGGTTGCAAGTTTCCGGTGTCTATGGGAAGAGCATTACGCCAGTTCCCGTGTCTCGCTGGATGACTTTGGGCTTACCAACATCGACGTCCCAAAACAGAACAATGAGTAAGCATCCACTTTTTTTTCACATATTAACTATGCTCTTTGTTTTTAGTTTTTTACAAGTGACATAGAGGAAGCTAGCTTCCACCTAGAAGAAGTAGCTAACTAGAAAAGTTCTTTTTTTCAATTTTTGTTTTTAGGTTCGACTGTGGTGTTTTTGCTCTGACAATAGCAAATGGATGGGAGGCAAGGGTTGTTCCAAATTTCACAGCGGAGGATATTCCAAGCATAAGAAAACAGTTGACTAACACGTGGGTTGACAACACCAACAACAAGGCTCCATGGAAAAGCATACTCAAGTTAGCATAGGTCAGTTGTTTTTCCCTCACGCACACTACATCCCACGTAAATGCATGTGTTGTTTTCTTTTCGCTTCTTTTCGAACTTTTGAGTGCCCGGGGAGGGAGGGAGGAGTTGCTGCATAAGAAATTGAGCAGGCAACTCAATTGCATAAACAGCAATTTTAGCTTTCTGGCGAGGCAAGTTTTGAGAATAACCCAATAAAGACAAATAATATAATCATTACATAACGAGGGAATTGTTGCATTTTTAGCATTTGCAGAATCTTATGTGTGCAAGCTTTTCGACCATTACGGGGAGATAAGGGTGTCTGCGGGGCAATTCAAAGCACACAATAGGCAATTCAAAACTTATAACCAGGCAACTCAAAACTATAGTGTGAGGCAAGTTAGCCAGGCAACTCAAAAACTCTAGTGTGAGGCAAGTTAGCCAGAACAAACTGTAAACAAGAAAACAATAGTTTAGGATGTTCAAACATACTGAGACCAACAAATAGTTTAATTTGTCAATTTCATTCGACACATCTTTTCAGCCATATGGTCTTTGTTTGACTATTACACCAATCTGGTTGGGCAGCTTGCACCATTGTGGTTAAAGAACCACAATAGGTGCACTTGTTCTTTCTCTTGGATGCAGCTCAAGTGCTGATTGAATTCTTCTTGACTTTGCCCTCCCTTTTGTTGTTGATTTCGGAGGGTCTCTAGGAATTACAGGGCCAAGGGTGGCACTATGTCGCCCAAATTGTGGTTCAACCATCGTAGTACCTTGTGCGGCAGCAACAGCTGCATGTAGAGATGCCGTAGAGAGTGGCTGGTGCGCACGTCCACTAGGAGCTTGCACAATAGGAGATGGAATTGCATTGCCATTTTCTTCTTGTGTAGTCGAAGAACACTGGTGATGTCCATACCTGCCTTCAACTATTCTTTGGTGATCACGGCGATGGTGCCATCGAGGATAGGCACATGCGTTGTGTTTGCCGCTGCAGGCCCCCGCGGTGGTTGTATAGCCCCCATAGTTTGCGGTGCAGGCCAAATTGCTGGTCTAGGGCCCATAGGAGGTCGCGCAGGACCTCCTGGCAGTGCCGTATGCACCAAAAGTTGTGGCGCAGCTCCTCTAAGCGCTTGCATAGGCCTTGCCATTGTTGAGCCGCTTGAAAGGCGCGGTGCTGCTCCACTGTTTAGTGTCACATATCCCGACAGTTCTTTGACAGGCCAGCAGCTTTGTATACCCCCATAGTTTGCGGTGCAGCCACGAACTTTGTTTGTTGATGTCCATCCTCACTCGTAGAGTGGCCAGCTAGTTTTGCTGCCTTTTTCCTCTGCGGTGCGAGAACTAGATCGCTGCTGCCTAGGTCGGAAGAGGTTTGTGCAAGTTCATCGGGGCCTTTTGCCGGTCACTAGTTGCCGAGTGTTACTCGCGGTGGCGCGAAAGTATGTTGTTGTTGTCTAGATCCAGGACACACCGTAGGCCCTTCAGGATGCACCGCAGGGCCACCAGTTGCCTGAGAGTTAATCAGTTCTGGCGCAGAACCACCAGCTGATGGTGGCGCAGAACCACCAGAGGGCCCCCCCGTCGGTGCTGCTGTTTTCTTCTTCTTTGACATGTTGAGATTTTTGATTTCATGACGCGCACCACGCATATGTTTTTTCACAATATCCGTTGCAGCATCTGATGCACTAGCAACCCGGGCAAGACTACCAAAATCCATCATCAAATTTGCATGCCTCAGTTCCTTCTTCGACTGTGGTGGCATCTCATCAGGTTGGTCTTCGACAGCAGGGGGTGCATTGGGGATTGCCATAGGTGTCCATCTTCTAAGTATGTAATGCGATGGGATTTAAATCGACACCAAGTTGGTTGAAAACTTTCAAGATATGGCAGCAAAGCATGCCGTCCGCTCAATCTTGCAGCAGTCACACTGTAGTCTCCAGCACTAGCTTCAACCGTGACAAAATAGCCCCTGGAACCATATTTGGCAACCCACTCTTGATTGGGGTAAACCTCATACAAGTTTTCACCATGTGGTCGCACATTGTACCTTGTAGTCAACTGAAACTCATCACGGAACTTCTCGTACAAGTCCCTAGTATACGATCTGTCGCTTTGCTTCTCTATTGGGTAAGATGACCACATTTCATCAGTAAATGTGCTGTCATCTGTAGTCTTCGAACCCTCCCGGACTAGTATGTGTGTTTGGATTTTCTGATATTGCTTCACAAAGTTCAAAATTGACTTGTGTGGGTTCACATATCGTTTAAGGACAGCATTGAAACCCTCGCTGCGTTGAGTTGACTGCAAGAAAGGGAAGAATCGGTGCTTGAAGTAGCAGGGTACCCATGTCTCTCTGTACTTGTATAGATTCTCGAAGTGAGAGTCAGTCATAGCCTCATACTTCATCATCAACTCAGCCCACCCTGCCTCAAATTCTCCGGTGTCAAGCTAAAGTCAACACAGTGTTGAAATCCTTGGATAGGCGAGGTTTCGCCCAAACAATGCTCCAAGCTTTTCTTGTGCCTTTTTCATAATATGCCGGTAACATGCATGTGGACACTTGTAGGAAAGATCTTTTAATCGATTGTGCCATCGCGATGTCTTGGTCGGTTATGATGTTGGTGGGTGCTACATTATGCATTGCCTCAAGGAAGGTTTGAATAGCCAATCAAAGCTCGGCGCCAACTCTTGCCTAACAAACCCACAGCCCAACATGAATGATTGCCCATGCCTGTTAATTCCAATGAATGGTGCAAAGGGCATGTTGTACATGTTAGTCATATATGTTGTGTCAAAGGAGATCAGATCATGATAAGATTCCACGTCGCCTTCCTTGCTGGACCATCGACCCGAAAATATTCTCAACCTGTCTTCCTCATCATATTTTATCTTGTAAAAAATCTGGATCCTCCTCTGTTGATCTTTAAAGTAAGCAACTGTCTCTATCATATCCCCTTCTTTTGTATCATCCTTGTTCAAGAGAGTCTTGAGGTTTGTAATGTGTTTTGTGCTATAAGGTACAATGAGTTACATCCCATAGAAATCGACATGATATGCATCATACGACCTGTTTGACATGAAAGTCACAATGGTGGTCAATTCTTTATCCACACAAAACAGCGCCAAAAATAGCTTTTTTTTTTCCAGCAAGGCAACTCAAATGCAAAGCTTGGGCAATTCATGAAGCTACACAAGCAACTACACCCATACGCCTCGAGCAAACACATGAGCAAAATACACAAAACAAACCGGGGGGTGGTAACCATGCTTTCTTGAGCAAGTTTAGGTTCAACACCAAATTTATTTTTATAAAAAAGTAGGCAAGTAGGAACTTTTGAATTGAGCAAGAAATATGTAAACATTAGGCAAGTCCAGCATCAAGAAACAAATTAGGCATTTTATCTCTTTTTGTCTTGTTATAAGCAATTTAGTGTCAATATAAAGCAACTAAGGCATATGATTCAAGCAAATTAGTGCCATGTTTCAAGCAACTACAACCGTGACGCCCTGAGGGAACACATGAGCAAGATCTGAGAAAACAAACCAGGGGGTAACCATGCTTTAGTGAGCAAGCTCAGGTTCAACACCAAATTTATTTTATAAAAAAAGCAGGCAAGTAGGTAATTTTTTGAATTGAGCAAGAAATATGTAAACATTAGGGAAGTTCAGCATCCAGAAACAAACTAGGCATTTTATCTCTTTTTTGTACTGTTATAAGCAATTTAGTGTCAATATAAAGCAACTAAGGCATATGTTTCAAGCAGATTAGTGTCATGCTTCAAGCAAAATCATGTAACTTGTTGATGGGCTAAGAAACACACAACCAGCAGGCATGTCCAAGCTCTTAAAGTTGGAATATAGTGGGAGGAGGTGGGTGTGTTTTCAAAACCTGTAGTCAAATTGCAGTTATGAAGGTGAGTAAGGAAGGCCTTCTCTTCTGGCGGTATCCCTTGGTGTGATCGCAAATACTTAGTCAAACATGGTTTGTCAATCAACGGATGGTTGTGTTCGCTAACAAAGTAGATCACCTCCCATCTGCCATCTATTACCTTCATAATCATCTTAGCTTTGCAACCAGTTTGTACAATTTTATCTCTTTTTCGTTTCTTGCTGCTTTTTTTGCCCTTACTATCATCATCAAGAAAGACAATAGCCTCATCTTCATTATCATCTTTTGCTTGTTCAACAATGTCATCTAGCACGGGAATCTTCTCTGCTCCTCCGTCATCAACATCAGGCTTTCGAAACTTGTTGCAAACAAACTGTTGTTTTATCAATTCCCGATCTTCATATCCTTCCTTGAACTATTCATTTTGATTGAAAACCCCATCTGCAAGGAATATGCATTGTAATGCACCTTAGCATCTTCAAAGTGTCGAATCTCATGCCCACGTAAGGCTCCTTGGGCTGTGACCAAGCTTCATCATCATTTTCAGCACCCAAACCATTACCAACAGTGCCACGGTATCACCCGAGGACTGTGGCATCAAGGGTATGAGCATCACTACCAGCTGCTACAGCTGTAGGTACTTTGTACTGCCGAACCGCCCCCATGACCCGATTGCCGATCCGTCTCCATTGCATCTGTAGCAGCAACATCCACTCTTTGTATGATAGGGGGATTAGGTGATTCCGCCACAAGTTCTGCATTTCCAGTAGCATGTTGTGTACAGTACAAAGGTTCATCATTATTTTCAGCTGGTTCCTCATTTAAGTCAATCATCGCCAACCTGTGTTTATTTTATTGAGAATATGGGAAAAAGCAAAGCAAGTCAGCAGAGGGATGGAAGCAAGTAGCACAGTAAATTCAGGCAAGCCAATAGCACACCTGCCCCAAGCACAGAAAAGTAGCTCAATCATGTTCAACATGTGCATTTTTTCAACCAAAAAAATAAAAGCATTTTTTTATGTTGTTGAGGCAAGCTAGTACCACACTAACGCAAGCAAACAACCCAGCAACGCAAGACACCAGATTCATAAGATAGCAATTGAACATTAAGCAGCCATTTCAATTTGCACCATCAGGCAACCAAAACCATATAATCAGGCAAGTCAAATATATATGTCAGGCAATATTTTTTTTTTCAGGATATGCATGTTCTTCACGTTTTGTATGAATCATGTTTTGTTCACTTGGTCTTATTTTGTTTTTTTCTTAAACGCAGGCAACAGTTTGATTCCGGGGGGGAGCAAGCATACTGCCATAGAAGTGCTACTTTGAATTGCATTCAGAATGGATTTCACTCCCAAACCAGAGAGATTAGAGGATGTTTAGCGTTATGAAAAACTTAAGTCGAATTATGGGCATGATTGCTCTTTTATGTTCAGACTACTCCTGCTTTCAATACTTATGTTTTGTGTGTTAGAAAGAACTTAAGTTGACTGTTTTAAGTTTCATCTCTTTCTCACAGAGCAAGTTTGTGTGTTTTCAGACTACTCAGCATGGTTTGAAGTAACGTTTTTCGCTGCTGAGATAGCTGTTCGTATATGGATTTTCTTGTTGGCTTTTTCCTCTCTTTGTTTTTGCAGGATGAAACACCAATAATTTTGCCACTGTATGCTGGGAACTTTCCAGTTTTTTCTTGGACCACGGTCAAGAATATGATACAACAAAGGTAAATTGTATTACGCAACTGTCTCTTTGTGTTTCAGTTCCATTTTTAGTTACATTTTTTATTTTTCTTCTAGTGTTTTTTCACTACTGAAACCAAGGGGAATCTTTCTCTAGTTTTCCATTTCTCTTTCCATAGCGATGTCAGTATATCATTGTCTTATAAGTTTCAAAAGTGTTCATGTTTTGTCATGGCAGTAGTTTTTTCAAAGTTTTTGTGCGTACATACACTTAGTTGCCTCATCACAGCACTGTTTTTGCCCAAATAGAATGTCTTTTTTGCCCAAATAGAACCGGAATACATCAGAAATAGATCATGATCAGTTGTTTTTCTCATCCTCTTAATAAGTACTGTTTTTTTTGCTCAGTTGCTGTTCTTTGATTAAGGCATTATATTTTCCTAATTTTTTTTGTACCCAGCACTTACAATCAGAACTTGCCTACAGATTTGTAAATAGATTTTGTAAATAGATTCTGAAATCAGGGGGGCTAAAACTTGCCTTAACAGCAGACTAAACATGCTTTTTTGTACAAATCGTTTGCAAAGAGGAGGGGGATCTGGAAGATGAGCCAAAATCTGACCTTTTTGCCTTGTTTTCTTGCCTTCTTGCCAGGAAATAAGGGACAGGGCACCCTGATTTTGCCTACAGAAGAAACACCATTGGAGCAGCCATTGGAGGGCTGTGAAGATTTCTGGATCTGGAAGTGGTGAGGGAGAAGGGGCGTGCTGTCCTTGGCTTGGGAGAGAAGAAGATGGGGGCCGGGGGTTAGGTGAGGAGAAGGGGGAAAGAAGACGCGCAGGGCTGGGAGAGGGATCGGGCGAAGAGGGGGTGGGGGGACCAGGTGAGTTCTCGCTGCTCGATGGTTGGTTGCGGGGACCAGGAAGTCCTTTTCCTTTCCAGGAAAGGTGGATTGTCTCATGCTATATTTGGGGTGGATGCCACGGAACGCTAGGGAGCACCCGGTTGCTCCCTAGACGCGTCCTTTTTCATTTTATTATCGAATGACTCGCTGGTTGTTGGATCCGCTTCGCTTCTCTCTCCCTGTCCTTTTTTTTTCTCCTGCCTCTCATGCACATATTATTTTCCACTTGGCCCTATTTATCTGCTATTTTTTCACACTACCTTTCCTATTATTTTTCTAGTTTTGTGCGGAAAAAAATGCTAATGATAGTAGCTGAACTCACAACCTCATGATGAAGGATAAATCTAGCAGCCGATTAGACTAAACAAAATACAGTTAAAAAAGACTGAACAATGTTTAGCAAATATAATAAAATAAAGTTTAATAGTACTAAAAACACATAAAGCGTGGTGAATCAAAACCATTACCAAACGTCCTCCGATTTTCCACGCCCACCTCCCACTGATTTTATTTTGCCAACACAAACCCATACCAGTTCACGATCTCAATTTTCCGTTTAATTCTCCCGCACAACCGCCTCCCACCAATTTTGTTTTTCATGCTGTCATGCTTACAAGTACCATTGTACTCCCTCCGTTCCAAAATAATTGTCTTTCTAGCCATCTTAAATGGACTACAACATACGGATGTATGTAGACATGTTTTAGAGTGTAGATTCACTCATTTTGCTCCGTATGTAGTCACTTGTTGAAATCTCTAGAAAGACAATTATTTAGGAACGGAGGGAGTAATTTTTTACCTGGGGAAAAAGTTATTGAAAAGCATACCTTCAGTAACTTCTATGTAAATAAAATGTTATATACATAATAGGACTGGTAACTCATGTATAAATACCACAATTACTTTTGGCCCGAGAAAATGTTGTTGTAAAACATAAGCTGGTACCAAACACCGCGATAACTTTTTGACCCGGGAAACAAGTTTTTGAAAAACATATCCTTAGTAACTTTTTGTGTAATAGCATATTAATTTATGCACAAGAAAGTTGATGTCTCACGTACTAACATCATGGTAGCTATTTCACCCCGGGGAAAAAGTTGTTGAAAAACATACTCCGACAACCGTTGTGCAAATAGCACGGTAATATACGCACCGCAATCGCGATAACTTATGTAAAAACAGTGCAGTAATTTTTACCTGGGTGTGTGTGTGCCGCCGGGGGGGGGGGGGGTGTTGTTGAAAACTGTAAGTAGCATGATAATTTACACAACATAGATATGAAAACATACCCCCTATAATTTATCTGTATATCATGGTGATTTACGCACCACAAACATGATAACTCAGGTACAAAACGCCGCGATAACTTTGACATGAGGAAAAGAAGTTTCTGAAAACACACCCCGGTCACTTTGTGTAAATAGCCTGATAATATATGTACAACGTACATGATAACTTAGGTACAAAATGTGGGGTAACTTTGACCCGAGGGCAATAGTTGTTGAAAACATACCCCGGTAGCTTATGTGTAATACCATGGTAATTTATGCACTGCAGGCATGACAACTTATTTAGCCCAGACGTATGAAAGAATTGGTATGGTTGACTAGAAGGGGAGTTGAATAGGCGATTAACAATTTTTAACTTTGTTCCCAAATATTTTAGGCGCAACAATGGAGATAGGTTGTATAGATATGCAACTAGGTGGATAACCTATATGGCAAGCACAACAAGCAACACAAGCAATCAAGAGTAAACACAAGGTAGAAGCTTGTTCGGAGTAAAGGAGCGAGATAACTGCAAGTGGAGACGATGAAGATGAGGATGTGTTTCCGAAGTTCTCTCCTTTGGGGAACGTACGCCTCCTTTGGAGGCATGTGGAGTCACAATGCCCAAGGATTCACCTTATTCTCCTCACGCCCTCGCACAATGCAAGGTGTCGTGAATTCACTAGCGGTTCCCTTGAATGTGACAACTGTAACCTTTACAAATAAGGTTGGGGCTCTTTTCATAACTTAATTAGAGACTCCCAACACCACCACGAAGCTTCACCACAATGGATCATGGCTCCAAGGTGACCTTTTCCGTCTTGGGTGCCCAAACACCCAAGAGTAATAAAACCCACAAGAAATATATGGTATAAAATTTCCTTTGGTGGATACGTAGATCTAGACCACCTCTCTCAATCCCTAGCAAATCAATAAGTTTGATTGGCTAGAGAAAGAAATTAGGCAAAATAGAGGTTAGGGCATTAATGGAGAAGAGAAGAAGACCAAGAGGCGGGTGGGAGGTGGAAGATCCACCTCCTTAAATAGTCCCTCATCAAACCCAACCATTATGCAGAAAATCACATGCGGCGATACAACTAATCGAGAGAGCGGTACAACCACCCCAAGTCTCATGAGCCATCTGCCAGGACTGAGCGGTACAACAACTCAGCTGTGTAGTACAATAGTCAACTGCACGGTACAACCGTGCAAGGCAGGAGTGATTCTGGTGGGTCAAGCGGTACAACCGCCCTCACCACTAGTTGTACCATTTATTAGTGTAATAACCGGTGCAACCGCTCCGGCACAACCCTGTACTGCTGGCCAAACCCGAAGGGAGACACCCTCAGGTTGTAGTTGGCCCAGTACGAGGGCTATCGGTGCCGCGCCAGGGGAGGTAGCAGTACAACCGCCCATGTGGCCGGTACAACCGCCTAGCTTGGCTTGCATTTACCTAGTCCACAAGGGAGAGGTACAACCGCTAGTATCAGCGGTACAACCACTTGAGTGCATTTTCTTGCATAGTCGGAATTGAGGATCTCTCCTCGAAATGGAAGGTAGATATGGTGGATATTATATGTATAGGTATACATGATTTGATCCACCCATACCTTCTGATGTAGAGCCCCTCTTAATAGTATGTATTTTCTACGACCAAAGAAGTAAAAGCGTAGGAAATGCCTGAAGGAAATATGCCCTAGAGGCAATAATAAAGTTATTATTTATTTCCTTATTTCATGATAAATGTTTATTATTCATGCTAGAATTGTATTAACCGGAAACATAATACATGTGTGAATACATAGACAAACATAGTGTCACTAGTATTCCTCTACTTGACTAGCTCGTTGAATCAAAGATGGTTAATTTTCCTAGCCATAGACATGAGTTGTCATTTGATTAACGGGATCACATCATTAGGAGAATGATGTGATTGACATGACCCATTCCGTTAGCCTAGCACTTGATCGTTTAGTATGTTGCTATTGCTTTCTTCATGACTTATACATGTTCCTGTAACTATGAGATTATGCAACTCCCGTTTACAGGAGGAACACTTTGGGTGCTACCAAACGTCACAACGTAACTGGGTGATTATAAAGGAGTACTACATGTGTATCCAAAGGTAGATGTTGGGTTGGCATATTTCGAGATTAGGTTTTGTCACTCCGACTGTCGGAGAGGTATCTCTGGGCCCTCTCGGTAATGCACATCACTATAAGCCTTGCAAGCAATGTGACTAATGAGTTAGTTGCGGGATGATGCATTACATAACGAGTAAAGAGACTTGCCGGTAACGAGATTGAGCTAGGTATTGGGATACCGACGATCGAATCTCGGGCAAGTAACATACCGATGACAAAGGGAACAACGTATGTTGTTATGCGCTTTGACCGATAAAGATCTTCGTAGAATATGTAGGAGCCAATATGGGCATCCAGGTTCCGCTATTGGTTATTGACCGAGAATAGTTCTAGGTCATGTCTACATAGTTCTCGAACCCGTAGGGTTCGCACGCTTAAGGTTTCGATGACAGTTATATTATGAGTTTATGAGTTTTGATGTACCGAAGGAGTTCGGAGTCCCGGATGAGATCGGGGACATGACGAGGAGTCTCGAAATGATCGATACGTAAATATCGATATATTGGACGACTATATTCGGAGTTCGGAAAGGTTCCGAGTGATTCGGGTATTTTTTGGAATACCGGAGAGTTACGGGAATTCGCCAGGGAGTATATGGGCCTTATTGGGCCATACGGGAATAGAGGAGAGAGGCCGAAAGGAAGGAGGCGCGGAGCCCCCCTCTGGTCCGAATTGGACAAGGGGTGCGGCCCCCTTTTCCTTCCTCCTCTCCCCCTCTTTCCCCCTTCTCCTACTCCAGCAAGGAAGGAGGAGTCCTACTCCGGTGGGAGTAGGACTCCCTGGCGCGCCCTCCTAGGCGGCCGCCCCTCCCCCTTGCTCCTTTATATACGGGGGCAGGGGGGCACCTCTAGACACAACAACAATTAATCCCTTGGATCTCTTAGCCGTGTGCGGTGCCCCCCTCCACCATAATCCACCTCGATAATATCGTAGCGGTGCTTAGGCGAAGCCCTGCGTCGGTAGTACATCAAGATCGTCACCACGCCGTCGTGCTGACGGAACTCATCCCCGACGCTTTGCTGGATTGGAGCCCAGGGACCATCATCGAGCTGAACGTGTGCTGAACTCGGAGGTGCCGTACGTTCGGTACTTGGATTGGTCGGATCGTGAAGACGTACGACTACATCAACAGCGTTGTCATAACGCTTCGCCACGGTCTCACGAGGGTGCGTGGACAATACTCTCTCTCTCGTTGCTATGCCATCACCATGATCTTGCGTGTGCGTAGGAATTTTTTGAAATTACTACGTTCCCCAAATGATGGTATCGAGCCTGGTTTTATGCGTAGATGTCATATGCACGAGTAGAACACAAGTGAGTTGTGGGCGATACAAGTCATACTGCTTACCAGCATGTCATACTTTGGCTCAGCGGTATTGTGAGATGAAGCGGCCCGGACCGACATTACGCGTACGCTTACGCGAGACTGGTTTCACCGTTACGAGCACTCGTGCTTAAAGGTGACTGGCGGGTGTCTGTCTCTCTCACTTTACCTGAATCGAGTGTGGCTACGCCCGGTCCTTGCGAAGGTTAAAACAACACTAACTTGACGAACTATCGTTGTGGTTTTGATGCGTAGGTAAGAACGGTTCTTGCTCAGCCCGTAGCAGCCACGTAAAATTTGCAACAACAAAGTAGAGGACGTCTAACTTGTTTTTGCAGGGCATGTTGTGATGTGATATGGTCAAGATGTGATGCTATATTTTATTGTATGAGATGATCATGTTTTGTAACCGAAGTTATCGGCAACTGGCAGGAGCCATATGGTTGTCGCTTTATTGTATGAAATGCAAACGCCCTGTAATTGCTTTACTTTATCACTAAGCGGTAGCGATAGTCGTAGAAGCAATAGATGGCGTAAACGACAACGATGCTACGATGGAGATCAAGGTGTCGCGCCGGTGACGATGGTGATCACGACGGTGCTTTGAAGATGGAGATCACAAGCACAAGATGATGATGGCCATGTCATATCACTTATATTGATTGCATGTGATGTTTATCCTTTATGCATCTTATCTTGCTTTGTTTGACGATAGCATTTTAAGATGATCTCTCACTAAAATTATCAAGAAATGTTCTCCCTGATTATGCACCGTTGCGAAAGTTCTTCGTGCTGAGACACCACGTGATGATTGGGTGTGATAGGCTCTACGTTCAAATACAACGGGTGCAAAACAGTTGCACACGCGGAATACTCAGGTTAAACTTGACGAGCCTAGCATATAACAGATATGGCCTCGGAACACGGAGACCGAAAGGTCGAGCGTGAATCATATAGTAGATATGATCAATATATTGATGTTCACCGTTGAAACTACTCCATCTCACGTGACGATCAGACATGGTGTAATTGATATGGATCACGTAATCACTTAGAGGATTAGAGGGATGTCTATCTAAGTGGGAGTTCTTAAGTAATATGATTAATTGAACTTAAGTTTATCATGAACTTAGTCCTGGTAGTATTTTGCAAATTATGTTGTAGATCAATAGCTTGCGTTGTTGCTTTCATATGTTTATTTTGATATGTTCCTAGAGAAAACTGTGTTGAAAGATGTTAGTAGCAATGTTGCAGATTTGATCCGTGATCTGAGGTTAATCCTCATTGCTGCACAGAAGAATTATGTCCTTAATGCACCGCTAGGTGACAGACCTATTGCAGGAGCAGATGCAAATGTTATGAACGTTTGGCTAGCTCAATATGATGACTACTTGATAGTTTAGTGCACCATGCTTAACGGCTTAGAATCGGGACTTCAAAGATGTTTTGAACGTCATGGACCATATGAGATGTTCCAGGAATTGAAGTTAATATTTCAAGCAAATACCCGAGTTGAGAGATATGAAGTCTCCAATAAGTTCTATAGTTAAAAGATGGAGGAGAATCGCTCAACTAGTGAGCATGTGCTCAGATTGTCTCGGTACTTCAATCGCTTGAATCAAGTGGGAGTTAATCTTCCAGATAAGATAGTGATTGACTGAATTCTCTAGTCACCATCACTAAGTTACTAGAACTTCGTGATGAACTATAGTATGCAAGGGATGACGAAAACGATTCCTGAGCTCTTCGTGATGTTGAAATCGACGAAGGTAGAAATCAAGAAAGAGCATCAAGTGTTGATGATTGACAAGACCACTAGTTTCAAGAAAAGGGCAAAGGGAAAGAAAGGGAAACTTCAAGTAGAATGGCAAACAAGTTATCACTCCCATGAAGAAGACCAAAGCTGGACCAAAGCCTGAAACTGAGTGTTTACACTGCAAAGGAAATGGTCACTGGAAGCGGAAATGCCCTGAATATTTGGTGGATAAGAAGGATGGCAAAGTGAACAAGGGTATATTTGATATACAGATTATTGATGTGTGCCTTACGAGTGTTTATAGTAGCCCCTGAGTATTTGATACTTGTTCGGTTGCTAAAATTAGTAACTCGAAACAGGAGTTACAGAATAAACAGAGACTAGTTGAAGGGGAAGTGACGATGAGTGTTGGAAGTAGTTCCAAGATTGATATGATCATCATCGCACACTCCCTATACTTTTGTGATTAGTGTTAAACCTAAATAAATGTTATTTGGCGTTTACGTTGAGCATGAGTATGATTTGATCATGTTTATTGCAAAACAGTTATTCATTTAAAATCAGAGAATAATTGTTGTTCTGTTACATGAATAAAACCTTCAATGGTCATACACCCAATGAAAATAGTTTGTTGGATCTCGATCGTAGTGATACACATATTCATAATATTGATGCCAAAAGATGCAAAGTTAATAATGATAGTGCAACTTATTTGTGGCACTGCCGTTTGGGTCATATCGGTGTAAAGTGCATGAAGAAACTCCATAAAGATGGATTTTCAAAATCACTTGGTTATGAATCATTTGATGCTTGCGAACCGTGCCTTTTGGGCAAGATGACTAAAACTCCGTTCTCCCGAACAATGGAACAAGCTAATGACTTATTGGAAATAATACATACCGATGTATGCGATCCAATGAGTGTTGATGCTCGTGGCAAGTATCGTTATTCTCTGACCTTCACAAGATGATTTGAGCAGATATGGGTATATCTACTTGATGAAACATAAATCTGAAATAGTTGAAAGGTTCAAAAGAATTTCGGAGTGAAGTGGAAAAATCATCGTAACAAGAAAATAAAGTTTCTGCGATATGATCACGGAGACGAATATTTAAGTTACGAGTTTGGTCTTCAATTAAAACAATGTGGAATAGTTTCACAGCTCACGCCACCTGGAACACCACAACGTTATGGTGTGTCCGAACGTCGTAACCGCACTTTATTGGATATGGTGCGATCTATGACGTCTCTTACTGATTTACCACTATTGTTTTGGGGTTATGCATTAGAGACAGCTGCATTCACGTTAAAAGGGCACCATCTAAATCCGTTGAGACGACACCATATGAACTGTGGTTTAGCAAGAAACCCAAGTTGTCATTTCTTAAAGTTTGGGTCTGCGATGCTTATGTGAAAAAGTTTCATCCTGATAAGCTCAAACCCAAATTGGAGAAGTGCGTTTTCATAGAATACCCAAAAGAGACTTTGGGTACACCTTCTATCACAGATCTGAGGGCAAGATTTTTGTTGATAAATTCGGATCCTTTCTAGAGAAGGAGTTTCTCTCGAAAGAAGTGAGTGGGAGGAAAGTAGAGCTTGATAAGGTAATTTGTACCTTCTCCCGAATTGGAAAGTAGTTCATCACGGAAATCAGTTCCAGTGATTCCTACACTAATTAGTGAGGAAGCTAATGATGATGATCGTGAAACTTCAGATCAAGTTACTACAAAACCTCGTAGGTCTACCAAAGTACAGTCCGCACCAGAGTAGTATGGTAATACTGTTCTGGAAGTCATGTTACTAGACCATGGTAAACCTACGAACTATGAGGAAGCGATGATGAGCCCGGATTCCGCGAAATGGCTTGAGGCCATAAAATCTGAGATATGATCCATGTATGAGAACAAAGTATGGACTTTGATTGACTTGCTCGATGATCAGCAAGCCATGTTAAATAAATGGATCTTCAAGAGGAAGACGGACATTGATAGTAGTGTTACTATCCACTAAGCTCGACTTGTTGCAAAAGGTTTTCAACAAGTTCAAGGGGTTGAATACGATGAGATTTTCTCACTCGTATCGATGCTTAAGTCTGTCCGAATCATGTTAGCAATTGCCACATTTTATGAAATCTGGCAAATGGATGTCAAAGCTGCATTCCTTAATGGATTTAATAAAGAAGAGTTGTATATGATGCAATCAGAAGGTTTTGTCAATCCTAAAGATGCTAACAAAGCGTGCAAGCTCCAGCAATCCATCAATGGACTGGTGCAAGCCTCTCGGAGTTGGAATGTACGCTTTGATGAGTGGATCAAAGCATATGGTTTTATACAGACTTTTGGAAAGGCTTGTATTTACAAGAAAGTGAGTGGGAGCACTACAGCCTTTCTGATAAGTATATGTAATGACATATTATTAATTGGAAATGATGTAGAATTTTCTGGAAAGCATAAAGGAATGTTTGAAAGGAGTTTTTCAAAGAAAGACCTCATCAAAGCTACTTACATATTGAGCATCAAGATCTATTGAGATAAGATTTTCAATGAGTACATACCTTGACAAGATTTTGAAGTAGTTCAAAATGAAATAGTCAAAGAAAGAGTTTCTTGCTTGTGTTACAAGGTGTGAAATTGAGTAAGACTCAAATCCCGACCACGGCAGAAAATAGAAAGAGAATGAAAGTCATTCCCTATGATCAATCATAGGTTCTATAAAAGTATGCATGCTATAGACCAGACCTATTGTATACTCTGCCATGGTTTGGCAAGAGAGTACAATAGTGATCTAGGAGTAGATCACTGGACATTGGTCAAAATTATCCTTAGTGGAATAAGCATATGTTTCTCGATTATGGAGGTGACAAAAAGGTTCGTCGTAAAGGGTTACGTCGATACAAGTTTTTGGCACTGATCCAGATGACTCTAAGTCTTAATCTGGATACATATTGAAAGTGGGAGCAATTAGCTAGAGTAGCTCCATGCAGAGCATTGTAGACATAGAATATTTGCAAAATACATACGGCTCTGAATGTGACAGAGCCGTTGACTAAGCTTCTCTCACGAGCAAAACATGATCACACCTTAGTACTCTTTGGGTGTTAATCACATAAGCGATGTGAACTAGATTATTGACTCCAGTAAACCCTTTGGGTGTTGGTCACATGACGATGTGAACTATGGGTGTTAATCATATACAGATATGAATATTGGTGTTAAATCACATGGTGATGTGAACTAGATTATTGACTCTAGTGCAAGTTGGAGACTGAAGGAAATATGCCCTAGAGGCAATAATAAAGTTATTATTTATTTCCTTATTTCATGATAAATGTTTATTATTCATGCTAGAATTGTATTAACCGGAAACATAATACATGTGTGAATACATAGACAAACATAGTGTTACTAGTATGCCTCTACTTGACTAGCTCGTTGAATCAAAGATGGTTAATTTTCCTAGCCATAGACATGAGTTGTCATTTGATTAACGGGATCACATCATTAGGAGAATGATGTGATTGACATGACCCATTCCGTTAGCCTATCACTTGATCGTTTAGTATGTTGCTATTGCTTTCTTTATGACTTATACATGTTCCTCGTAACTATGAGATTATGCAACTCCGTTTACGGAGGAACACTTTGGTGCTACCAAACGTCACAACGAATCGGGTGATTATAAAGGAGTACTACAGGTGTCTCCAAAGGTACATGTTGGGTTGGCGATTTGAGATTAGGTTTTGTCACTCGATTGTCGGAGAGGTATTCCTGGGCCCTCTCGTTAATGCACATCACTATAAGCCTTGCAAGCAATGTGACTAATGAGTTAGTTGCGGGATGATGCATTACATAACGAGTAAAGAGACTTGCCGGTAACGAGATTGAGCTAGGTATTGGGATACCGACGATCGAATCTCGGGCAAGTAACATACCGATGACAAAGGGAACAACGTATGTTGTTATGCGGTTTGACCGATAAAGATCTTCGTAGAATATGTAGGAGCCAATATGGGCATCCAGGTTCCGCTATTGGTTATTGCCCGAGAATAGTTCTAGGTCATGTCTACATAGTTCTCGAACCCGTAGGGTCCGCATGCTTAAGGTTTCGATGACAGTTATATTATGAGTTTATGAGTTTTGATGTACCGAAGGAGTTCGGAGTCCCGGATGAGATCGGGGACATGACGAGGAGTCTCGAAATGATCGAGACGTAAAGATTGATATATTGGACGACTATATTCGGAGTTCGGAAAGGTTCCGAGTGATTCGGGTATTTTTCGGAGTACCGGAGAGTTACGGGAATTCGCCGGGAGTATATGGGCCTTATTGGGCCATACGGGAATAGAGGAGAGAGGAGAGGCCGAAAGGAAGGAGGCGCACAGCCCCCCTCTGGCCCGAATTGGACAAGGGGTGCGGCCCCCTTTTCCTTCCTCCTCTCCCCCTCTTTCCCCCTTCTACTCCAACAAGGAAGGAGGGAGTCCTACTCCCGGTGGGAGTAGGACTCCCCTTGGCGCGCCCCTCCTAGGCCGGCCGCCCCCTCCCCCCTTGCTCCTTTATATACGGGGGCAGGGGGCACCTCTAGACACAACAACAATTGATCCCTTGGATCTCTTAGCCGTGTGCGGTGCCCCCCTCCACCATAATCCACCTCGATAATATCGTAGCGGTGCTTAGGCGAAGCCCTGTGTCGGGAGTACATCAAAATCGTCACCACGCCGTCGTGCTGACGGAACTCATCCCCGACGCTTTGCTGGATCGGAGCCCGGGGATCGTCATCGAGCTGAACGTGTGCTGAACTCGGAGGTGCCGTACGTTCGGTACTTGGATTGGTCGGATCGTGAAGACGTACGACTACATCAACCGCGTTGTCATAATGCTTCCGCTTACGGTCTACGAGGGTACGTGGACAATACTCTCCTCTCTCGTTGCTATGCCATCACCATGATCTTGCGTGTGCGTAGGAACTTTTTTTGAAATTACTACGTTCCCCAACAATGCCGCCTCCGCTCTTTTCCATCCAGAGGGTGTCCAACCGTCTTGTGCGATATACACATGCCTGTGTAACTTAAGCACACGGTTATTCCATAAATTGTGTTGTCATCAAAATCAAAACCCTTAAGACAAGAAATGCCCTTTGAATGTGGTAATTTTTCACCTGAAAAAATTCTCGGAACGTATGACATCTAATTTTGAAAGTCTCATCGCGACGATTTTTATTGTGAAAACATATTTTGTTCAAATAGTATGATATTATGTGATTTGTACAATAAGCAAGAGCAGTTGAGGTGCTTACTACGGCCTAGTTTGCTGTATACCTCCCCTCTTGTCATGGGTTTGAATCCCATGTAACTCAACTCTTTTTGTACTCTGTATTTTACCCTATTTAGCACCCACTTCATAAAAGTCGACCGCGCAGGAAAGGAGAAAGACAATTGGACGACGAGAAAGGAAAAAAATTTGGTCATGAACTGGTGGAACGTGGGTTAAAGATTGTTCGGTAATGTTGCTTACAAGAACTGGTGGAACGTGTGTTAAACATTGTTCGATAATGTTGCTTACAAACATAATGTTTGCCAACTATCAAGCTCCTCAAGCATTATGTAGCAGATTCCTGGTATAACTTTTTTCCCATATATTATTTTTCAAAACCATCCCACACTAGTTCATATTTAATCTAGTCATGATAAGCCCTATTGCCCCCCACTTGCCCGCATTTTCCCGCTAAAACATGACACCGTCGCACCTCACCCCACTGGTTGTCGCCCCCGACTTGGATAACCGGTGGAAGGTAAAGCATGCCCCTGTCGCACTCCCGACTAACCTCACCGGTGCCGGAGACGCACCGCCAACCATAAATTTGGCAGTGCAATCACCAAAACAACAACGCCAAGGCAAGAACATCATTGAGAATGGTTCATCATCGGCGGCTGCCGCCACTTGCTCCGCTGCGACCATCCGATCGCTTTTGCCCTAGCCGACTAAATAGGACCATTAACCGTTAGCCAAGGCGGCAGACAACACAACGAGAAATAAGAAGAAGAAAAAGAATAAGGGTTCAACCGCCCCGACACTTCCCCCTTCGTGATCCCGTGGTGCGAATGACTAGTGCACAACCTCCTACAGCCGCGTCACCACCTCCAGCACCTCCGGCAGCCGTCGACAACCTGAACTTGGACGGGACAAGGAGTGAGGCCGACGTGCTCGAGGATATGACCGAAGGGTAATTTTTTATTTGGGATTGCAATTGCTTAAGATAAAGATGCATGATGTGATATTGGTTGCTAGGTTCTTTCTTTGCTTTTTTAGTAAGAGAATCTACAACCAGATGCCTCATATCCGCCCCAAATGCCCAGGAGGCCTGCTCGTCAGTACTTGGATGCAAAATTGCCACCCAAGTGGACATGGTAAATCCGTCCCAAATGCCCGGACTGACCGACACTCCCCATACCCACAACATATCTAGGGCAGATATGAGGACGCCCGAACGCGCCTGCCACATCGGATCTGACCCATAGTGGCCCACCCAACCCCACATATATTCAACCCTATCCACACTTAGGGCCAAACCCTAGTCGCACTCCACTCTCTTCCCACAGTGCCCAAGCTCTTCTCTGGTGAACTTCGATGTACTCCTTCATGGCGGGCACTAGATCTGACACCGAGATGTCCGGAGAGGACTGGAACCTCATCCCTTGCAATCCTGAGGAGCAGATGGCCATCTGCACTGCTCTCTAATGCTCTCGGGTGGAGTGCGCCCGCCCGTGCACTTCATCGATCCCGCGGGAATCCATTGCCTCTGCTAAAATGGTGCTAGGATCCGCCGGGGCCGGTGGATCACTGCATTTGGCCGCGACCTCGCAGGAAGTGGTGACCACCACCGCATGGCAAAGTACCCCGTTGTGCCTGTGGAACATTTTAGGTCGCCCACGGTGTCGACCGCCAAAATGGAGGCCATATCCGCCTCCATGGTTTGCGAATGAAATGAGAAGGATGTACGGCGTGCCCGCCGCACAAGGGTACAGGCACCGCCCTTGAAGCGAAGGCCGCGAGGCGGAGCCAGTGGAATCGCACACTGGCATGGTCAGCGAGGAGGAAGCCCTCCATGCCTGCATCACCATGAAGTGGCGAAGGAGTCCGATCGATGTCATGGAAAAAAGGAAAGCTGAGCGGTCCGTGGCATGGTCAGACTACCTCCCAAGGAGGAGAAGGACGAGGACGACGATGGATCGGACAACTCCAGCAATGAGCAGATTTGCCTCGATCCGTTTTGCATCTTCGACCGTTACTTCCGCAAGGAATACGGCAAGGGCAAGGGAGACCATGCATGAACTTCTTCCGTTGTTGTTTCCTTCATAGTTAAGTAGAACATGTCAAATTTTGGTAGTTCAATGACTTGTGTTCAACTACATATGTTCAATGTTGCATGAGACTAGTATGGATTTGAGGTTTTGGTTTGATGGATCCGGATGTGGAAGCATACTTTTAGTGCATGCCTGGTCAATGTCTGCGGGTGCTCTCGGGCGCGACCGTGAATGTATATGGGCCCGGATTAGGCAACTCCTACACTAGATTCTCTAAGAAATTGAATGATGATTCAACCACTTTCATGAATGAATTGAATGTATGGCACACACTCGGTCTCGATGAGATTGCCATGTGATACATCTTCAACGTATCTGTAATTTTTTATTGTTCCATATTATATAGTATCAATCTTGTATTTTTTATAACCTTTTGTTATATTTTATATCATTTTTTGGGATTAACCTATTAACCCAGTGCCAAGTGCCAGTTGTTGTTTTCTGTTTGTTTTTGGTTTTCCAGTAAATCGGTACCAAACGAAGTCCAAATGCTATGAAACTTTTTAACAATTTTTTTCTAGACAAGAGAGACCCTAGAAACTTCAAGAGGAGACCATATGAGAAGATAGAAGACAACAAGGAAACAGGGCGCACTTAGGGGGTAGGCGCGTCCTGATGCCTTGTGGGACCCACGTGGCTTCGACTGACTTAATTTTAACTCTATAAATTCTCTAAAATCGGGAAACCCACAAAGAGCCACCCCAAACACTTTTTCCGTCGCCGCAAGTTTCTGTTCTTCCATAATCCATCTGGAGGCCTTTTTCGGCATTCTGTCGGAGGGGGGATCGATCATGGAGGGCTTCTACATCATCCTTGCTGCCTCCCGTTGATGCGTGTATAGTTTACCACAGACCTATGGGTCCATAGTTAGTATCTAGATGACTTCTTGTCTCTCTTTGATCTTCAATGCAATGTTCTCCTTGATGTTCTTGGAGTTCTATTCAAGGTAATCTTCTTTTGCAGTGTGTTTCTTGGGATCAGATGAATTGTGGGTTTATGATCAGATTATTCATGAATATTAATTAAGTCTTTTCAAGAAATTCACTTTGGCACATAGATGTAGATGCACCCATTGTCTAAATATACATTTTAAAAAGTAAAAAAAATGAGAAAAAAATCCCGCGTGTACATCCGGACATTATATGTTTGTGCACAAAGTTTCGCTAAAAAGGGAATTTTTTGTGGCTTGTGTAAAAACAAAATTTTCGATGTTTGATTATAACTATTTCGGAGACATTTTTTAAATCTTTTTTATACATGCCACAAAAAATGTTCTTTCTTTGAGAATTTTTGTGCGAACATAGAATGTCCGGATGTACGCACAAAATTATTGTTTGATTTTTTTAAATTGATCTGTACTATATTTTTTTTCATAATAGGTGTATCTACACCTATGAGGCAAAACACAACTCTCAGTCTTTTCTAAATTCTTTTATGCATGGTTATTATAGTATTGTATTTCTCTCCGATTTATCCGTATAGTTTGGGCAACTAGATTGATTTTTCTTGCAATGGGTGAGGTGCTTTGTGATGGGTTTAGTCTTGCGGTGCTCAATCCTAGTGACACAAAGGGACATGCCACGTATTTGTATTGTTGCCATTAAGGATAAAAAGATGTGGTTTATTCATATTGCCTGGGTTTACTTTGTCTACATCATGTCATCTTGCTTAAGACGTTACTCTGTTTTCATTAACTTAATGCCCTAGATGCATGCTGGATAGCGGTCGATGGGTGGAGTAATAGTAGTAGATGCAGGCAGGAGTCGGTCTACTTGTCTCGGGTGTGATGTGTTGGAAATATGCCCTAGAGGCGATGATAAAAGTATTATTATATTTCATTGTTCATGATAATTGTCTTTTATTCATGCTATAACTGTATTATCCGGAAATCGTAATACACGTGTGAATACTTAGACGCCAATATGTCCCTAGTGAGCCTCTAGTTGACTAGCTCGTTGTGATCAACAGATAGTCATGGTTTCCTGGCTATGGACATTGGATGTCATTGATAACGGGATCACATCATTAGGAGAATGATGTGATGGACAAGACCCAATCCTAAGCATAGCACAAAGATCGTGTAGTTCGTTTGCTAGAGCTTTGCCAATGTCAAGTATCTCTTCCTTCGACCATGAGATCGTAACTCCGGATACCATAGGAGTGCCTTGGGTGTATCAAACGTCACAACGAATCGGGTGACTATAAAGGTGCATTACAGGTATCTCCGAAAGTGTCTTGGGTTGACACGGATCGAGGCTGGATTTGTCACTCCGTATGACGGAGAGGTATCTCTGGGCCCACTCGGTAATGCATCATCATAATGAGCTCAAGGTGACCAAGGTGTTGGCCACGGATCATGCATTACGGTGCGAGTAAAGTGACTTGCGGTAACGAGACCGAACAAGGTATTGGGATACCGACGATCGAGTCTCGGGCAAGTAACGTACCGATTGACAAAGGGAATTGTATACGGGATTTGATCGAATCCTCGACATCGTGGTTCAACCGATGAAATCATCGAGGAGCATGTGGGAGCCAACATGGGTATCCAGATCCCGCTGTTGATTATTGCCCGAGAGTCGTCTCGGTCATGTCTGCGTGTCTCCCGAACCCGTAGGGTCTACACACTTAAGGTTCAGTGACGCTAGGGTGGTATGAATATGAGTATGCAGCATACCGAATGTTGTTCGGAGTCCCGGATGAGATCCCGGACGTCACGAGGAGTTTCGGAATGGTCCGGAGGTAAAGAATAATATATAGGAAGTGGTATTTCGCCATCGGAAAGTTTGTGGTGAACGGTATTGTACAGGACCACGGAAGGGTCCGGGGTCCACCGGTGGGGCCACCCATCCCGGAGGGCCCCATGGGCTGACATGGGAGGGGAGCCAGCCCATAGTGGGCTGGTGCGCCCCCCTAGGCCCACCCCCTGCGCCTAGGGTTGAAACCCTAGGGGGGGCGCACCACATGCCTTGGGGGGCACTCCTCCCCCTAGGCCGCCGCCCCCTTGGGAGATTGGATCTCCCAGGGCCGGCGCCGGGGTCCTATATAAAGGAGGGCAGGGGGAGGGCAGCCACACCCATTGCCTTGGCGCCTCCTCCCCGCTACACCTCGTCCTCCTCCCAGACGCTTGGCGAAGCCTGCTGAGTTCTCACAGCATCCACCACCACGCCGTCGTCTTTGCTGGATCATCATCAACCTCTCCTTCCCCGTGCTGGATCAAGAAGGAGGAGACGTCTCCGCCCCTGAGACGTGTGTTGAATGCGGAGGTGCTGTCCGCTCAGCACTTGGACATCGGTGATCTGAATCACGCCGAGTACGACTCCATCATCACCATCCCTTGCAAGCTTCCGCACGTGATCTACAAGTGGTATGTAGATGCAAACTCACTCCCTTGACTCGTTGCTTAGATGAACTCATAGATGGATCTTGGTGAAACCGTAGGAAAAATTTTAATTTTCTGCAACGTTCCCCAACAGTGGCATCATGAGCTAGGTCTATGCGTAGTTCTCTAATGCACGAGTAGAACACAATTTTGTTGTGGTCATGGATCTTGTCAACTTGCTTGCCTCTACTAGTCTTTTCTTGCTTCAGCGGTATTGTGGGATGAAGCGGCCCGGACCAACCTTACACGTACGCTTATGTGAGACCGGTTCCACCGATTGACATGCACTAGTTGCATAAGGTGGCTGGTGGGTGTCTGTCTCTCCCACTTTAGTTGGAGCGGATTCGATGAAAAGGGCCCTTATGAAGGGTAAATAGAAGTTGACAAAATCACGTTGTGGTTATTCGTAGGTAAGAAAACGTTCTTGCTAGAACCCAATTGCAGCCACGTAAAAGATGCAACAACAATTAGAGGACGTCTAACTTGTTTTTGCAGCGATTGATCATGTGGTGTGATATGGCCAGAAGTTGTGATGAATGATGAATTGTGATGTATGAGATCATGTTCTTGTAATAGGATTCACGACTTGCATGTCGATGAGTATGACAACCGGCAGGAGCCATATGAGTTGTCTTTATTTTTGTATGACCTGCGTGTCATTGAAGAACGCTATGTAAACTACTTTACTTTATTGCTAAACGCGTTAGCCATAGAAGTAGAAGTAGTCGTTGGCGTGACAACTTCATGAAGACACGATGATGGAGATCATGATGATGGAGATCATGGTGTCAAGCCGGTGACAAGATGATCATGGAGCCCCGAAGATGGAGATCAATGGAGCTATATGATATTGGCCATATCATGTCACAACTATATAATTGCATGTGATGTTTATTATGTTTATGCATCTTGTTTACTTAGGACGACGGTAGTAAATAAGGTGATCCCTTAAAACAATTTCAAGAAGTGTTCTCCCCTAACTGTGCACCGTTGCTACAGTTCGTCGCTTCTAAGCAGCACGTGATGATCGGGTGTGATGGATTCTTACGTTCACATACAACGGGTGTAAGACAGTTTTACACAGCAAAAACACTTAGGGTTAACTTGACGAGCCTAGCATGTGCAAGACATGGCCTCGAACACGGAGACCGAAAGGTCGAACACGAGTCATATGGAAGATACGATCAACATGAAGATGTTCACCGACGATGACTAGTCCGTCTCACGTGATGATCGAACACGGGCTAGTCGACTCGGATCGTGTAACACTTAGATGACTAGTGGGATGTCTAATCTGAGTGGCAGTTCATAATTTGATTAGAACTTTATTATCATGAACTTAGTCTAAAACCTTTGCAAATATGTCTTGTAGATCAAATGGCCAACGCTAATGTCAACATGAACTTCAACGCGTTCCTAGAGAAAACCAAGCTAAAAGATGATGGCAGCAACTATACGGATCGGGTCCGAACCCGAGGATCATCCTCATAGCTGCCAGAAGCAATATGTCCTAGAAGGACCGCTAGGTGACGCTCCGTCCCTGCAGAACCAAGACGTTATGAACGCTTGGCAAGCTCGTCCGATGATTACTCCCTTGTTCAAGGCGGCATGCTTTACAGCTTAGAACCGGGCTCCAAAAGCGTTTTGAGCATCACGGAACATATGAGATGTTCGAAGAGCTGAAACTAGTTTTTCAAGCTCATGCCCGGGTCGAGAGATATGATGTATCCGACAAGTTCTACAGCTTGTAAGATGGAGGAAAACAGTTACATTAGTGAGCACATCTTGAAGATGTCCAGGTTGCACAACCATATGACCCGGTGAACATTAACCTCCCGGATGAGGCGGTCATTGACAGAATCCTCGATCGCTCCCACCAAGCTACAAGAGCTTTGTGATGAACTACAACATGCGGGGATGGTGAAGACCATTCTGAAGTGTTCTCGATGCTGAAATCAGCAGAGGCTGAAATCAAGAAAGAACATCAAGTGTTGATGGTCAATAAGACCACTAAGTTCAAGAAGGGCAAGGGCAAGAAGAACTTCAAGAAGGACGGCAAGGATGTTCCCGCGCCGTAAGCCGATTCTTGGGAAGAAGTCAAAGAATGGACCCAAGCACGAGACCGAGTGCTTTTATTGCAAGGAAAGGGTCACCGAAGCGAATCGCCCCAAATACTTAGCGGATAAGAAGGCCGGCAACACCAAAGGTATATTTGATATACATGTAATTGATGTGTACCTTACCAAGATCGTAGTAACTCCCGGTATTTGATACCGTGTCGTTGCTCATATTTGTTACTCACAGCAGAGCTGCGGAATAAACGGAGATCGGCGAAGGACGAGGTGACGATCTTGGCGTCGGGAATGGTTCCAGTCGATGTGATCGCCGTCGGCACGCTGCCTCTACATTTACCTACGGGATTAGTTTTGAACCTTAATAATTGTTATTTGGTGCCAAGTTTGAGCATGAACATTGTATCTGGATCTTGTTTAATACGAGATGGCTACTCATTTAAGTCCGAGAATAATGGTTGTTCGATTTATATGAGAGATATGTTTTATGGTCATGCTCCGATGGTCAATGGTTTATTCTTAATGAATCTCGAGCGTAATATTACACATGTTCATAGTGTGGATGCCAAAAGATGTAAAGTTGATAACAATAGTCCCACATACTTGTGGCACTGCCGCCTGGATGCCAAAAGATGTAAAGTTGATAACAATAGTCCCACATACTTGTGGCACTGCCGCCTTGGTCACATTGGTGTCAAGCGCATGAAGAAGCTCCATGCTGATGGACTTTTAGAGTCTATTGATTATGAATCGTTTGACACATGCGAACCATGCCTCATGGGCAAAATGACCAAGACTCCGTTCTCTGGAACAATGGAGCGAGCAACCAACTTGTTGGAAATCATACATACCGATGTGTGCGGTCCAATGAGCGTTGAGGCTCGCGGAGGATATCGTTATGTTCTCACTCTCACTGATGACTTGAGTAGATATGGGTATGTCTAATTAATGAAACACAAGTCTAAGACCTTTGAAAAGTTCAAGGAATTTCAGAATGAGGTAGAGAATCAACGTGACCGAAAGATAAAGTTTCTACGATCGGATCGTGGAGGAGAATACTTAAGTCACGAATTTGGCACACACTTAAAGAAATGTGGAATCGTTTCACAACTTACGCCGCCTGGAACACCTCAGCGAAACGGTGTGTCCGGACGTCGTAATCGCACTCTATTAGATATGGTGCAGTCTATGATGTCTCTTACCGATTTACCGCTATCATTTTGGGGATACGCTCTAGAGACAGCTACATTCACTTTAAATAGGGCACCTTTTAAATCTGTTGAGACGACACCGTATGAATTATGGTTTGGGAAGAAACCTAAGCTGTCGTTTCTAAAAGTTTGGGGATGCGATGCTTATGTCAAGAAACTTCAACCTGAAAAGCTCAAACCCAAGTCGGAAAAATGCGTCTTCATAGGATACCCTAAGGAAACTGTCGGGTATACCTTCTAGTTAAGATCCGAGGGCAAGATCTTTGTTGCCAAGAACAGATGCTTTCTGGAAAAAGAGTTTCTCTCGAAAGAAGTAAGTGGGAGGAAATTAGAACTCGATGAAGTACTACCTCTCGAACAGGAAAGTGGTGCAGCTCAGGAAAATGTTCCTGTGATGCCCACACCAACCGAAGAGGAAAACAATGATGATGATCAAGGTACTTCGGATCAAGTTGCTACTGAACTTCGTAGGTCCACAAGGACACGTTTCGCACCAGAGTGGTACGGCAACCCTGTCCTGGAAATCATGTTGTTAGACAACGGTGAACCTTCGAACTATGAAGAAGCGATGGCGGGCCCAGATTCCAACAAATGGCTTGAAGCCATGAAATCCGAGATAGAATCCATGTATGAAAACAAAGTATGGACTTTGACAGACTTGCCCGATGATCGGCAGCATTAAGGCCTACTTGAATAAGTGTTTTTCAATGAAGGACCTTGGAGAAGCTGCTTATATATTAGGCATCAAGATCTATAGAGATAGATCGAGACGCCTCATAGGTCTTTCACAAAGCACATACCTTGATAAGATTTTGAAAAGGTTCAAAATGGATCAGTCCAAGAAAGGGTTCTTGCCTATGTTACAAGGTGTGAGATTGAGCTCGGCTTAGTCACCGACCACGGCAAAAGATAAAGAAGAGATGAGTGTCATCCCCTATGCTTCAGCCATAGGATCTATTATGTATGCCATGCTGTGTACCAGACCTAATGTAAACCTTGCCGTAAGTTTGGTAGCAAGATACCAAAGTAATCCCGGCAAGGAACACTGGACAGCGGTCAAGAATATCTGAAGGCACCGAAAAGGACAAAGGACATGTTTTCGTTTATGGAGGAGACGAAGAGCTCGTCAGAAGGGTTACGCCGACGCTTAGCCGACTCAGATCCGATGACTCTAAGTCACAAACCGAGATACGTGTATATGCTGAATGGTGGAGCGAAGAAGCTGTGCAGCCGCAAGCGAGCATCGTGGCGGGATCTACGTGTGAAGCGGAGTACATGGCAGCCTTGGAGGCAGCGATGAAGCGATTTGGGTGAAGGAGTTCATCACCGACCTAGGAGTCATACCCAATGCGTCGGGCCGATCAAACTCTTCTCGTGACAACACTGGAGCTATTGCCCTTGCAAAGGAGCCTGTGTTTCACAAGAAGACCAGCACATCAAGTTGCCGCTTCAACTCCATCCGTGAAAATGTTCAAGATGGAGACATAGAAATTTGCAAAGTACATACAGATCTGAATGTCGCAGATCCATTGACTAAACCTCTCATGAAAGCAAAACATGATCAACACCGTAACTCTATGGGTGTTCGATTCATCACAATGTAACTAGATTGGTGACTCTAGTGCAAGTGGGAGACTGTTGGAAATATGCCCTAGAGGCAATAATAAAAGTATTATTATATTTCATTGTTCATGATAATTGTCTTTTATTCATGCTATAAGCGTATTATCCGGAAATCGTAATACACGTGTGAATACTTAGACCCCAATATGTCCCTAGTGAGCCTCTAGTTGACTAGCTCACAGATCAACAGATAGTCATGGTTTCTGGCTATGGACATTGGATGTCGTTGATAACGGATCACATCATTAGGAGAATGATGTGATGGACAACACCCAATCCTAAGCATAGCACAAAGATCGTAGTAGTTCGTTTGCTAGAGCTTTGCCAATGTCAAGTATCTCTTCCTTTGACCATGAGATCATGTAACTCCCGGATACCGTAGGAGTGCCTTTGGTGTATCAAACGTCACAACGAATCGGGTGACTATAAAGGTGCATTACGGTATCTCCGAAAGTGTCATTGGGTTGACACGGATCGAGATCGGATTTGTCACTCCGTATGACGGAGAGGTATCTCTGGGCCCACTCGGTAATGCATCATCATAATGAGCTCAAGGTGACCAAGGTGTTGGCCACGGATCATGCATTACTGATGAGTAAAGTGACTTGCCGGTAACGAGACCGAACAAGGTATTGGGATACCGACGATCGAAGTCTCGCAAGTAACGCATCGATTGATGAGGGAATTGTATACGGATTTGATCAATCTCGACATCGTGGTTCAACCGATGAAATCATAGAGGAGCATGTGGGAGCCAACATGGGTATCCAGATCCCGCTGTTGGTTATTGCCCGAGAGTCGCCTCTACCATGTCTGTGTGTCTCCGAACCCGTAGGGTCTACACACTTAAGGTTCGTGACGCTACGGTTGTATGAATATGAGTATGCAACATACCGAATGTTGTTCGAGTCCGGATGAGATCCGGACATCACGAGGAGTTTCGGAATGGTCAGAGGTAAAGAATAATATATAGGAAGTGGTATTTCGCCATCGGAAAGTTTGGGGTGAATCGGTATTGTCTGGGACCACCGGAAGGGTCCCGGGTCCACCGGTGGGGCCACCCATCCGGAGGGCCCCATGGGCTGACATGGAGGAGCCAGCCCATAGTGGGCTGGTGCGCCCCTAGGCCCATCCCCGCGCCTAGGGTTGAAACCCCAGGGGGGCGCACCACATGCCTTGGGGGCACTCCTCCCCCTAGGCCGCCGCCCCCTTGGGAGATTGGATCTCCCAGGGCCGGCGCCCCCCCCCTTGGGGTCCTATATGAAGGAGGGCAGGGGAGGCAGCCGACCCATTGCCTTGGCGCCTCCCTCCCCGCTACACCTCGTCCTCCTCCGTAGACGCTTGGCGAAGCCTCGCTGAGTTCTCTTGCATCCACCACCACGCCATCGTCGTCGCTGGATCATCATCAACCTCTCCTTCCCCTTGCTGGATCAATAAGGAGGAGACGTCTCCCGTCCTGTATGTGTGTTGAACGCGGAGGTGCTGTCCGTTCAACACTTGGACATCGGTGATCTGAATCACGTCGAGTACGACTCCATCATCACCATCCCCTTGCAAGCTTCCGCACGTGATCTACAAGTGGTATGTAGATGCAAACTCACTCCCTTGACTCGTTGCTTAGATGAACTCATAGATGGATCTTGGTGAAACCGTAGGAAAATTTTTAATTTTCTGCAACGTTCCCCAACATGATGCCTATATACATGATCATTGCCTTGAATATCGTCATAACTATGCGCTTTTCTATCAATTGCCCAACAATAATTTTCTCACGCATCGTATGTTATGTGCTTGAGAGAGAAGCCTCTAGTGAACACTATGGGCCCCAGGTCTACTTTTATCATATATAAAAAACACAAAAATACCTTTCTACACTTTTTTTATCAATTTCTCTTATCACCTACCATAACGAGATTTGATCCTTGCAAATAACCGCCGAGGGGGTTGACAACCCCTTTGTTTGTGTTAGGTGCAAGTATTTGCTTTTGTGTGTGCAGGTGCTACTAACAAGGTTTTGTGTGTTTCTCCTACTAGATTGATAACCTTGATTCTTAAGTGAGGGAAATACATATCTATACTATACTACTTCATCCTCTCCTCTTCGGAGAAATCCCAAAGCAGTTCACAAGTAGCACCATGTCAATGCCATATACCCAAGAGATGACGAGAAATGCCAATGTTGTTGATGAGGTCGGAGAGACCCAAGCTAACAAGAAGAGAAGTAGGCTTTGCAAGTATAAGACCGAGGAAGACAAAGCTTTGTGTGAAGCTTGGGTCAACATCTCTCTCGATGCCACGTTAGGGGCTGACCAAACAATGGATGTTTTTTTCAAAGGGCCACAGAGTACTACAATAACAATGTGACCATTCGCTCCAACCACACAATCGGATTTCTCACTCCTCATTGGAGTGTGATCTAAGATCAATGCAACTGGTGGGAATAATATGTTGAGCTAGTCAACCTTGCGTCGCCAGGTGGAGTGCCCATCAACGAGAATGAACCCGTCATTCAAGCTCTTTAGAAGGAAAGGAACAACAAAAACGTCTCAAAAGCATTTACTTTGCATCATTGTTACACGGAGCTTGATGGCCATGACAAGTGGACGACAAGAAACCCTGAAACCACACAGAAGAGGCAAAGGCTCAACACCAGTGTTGTTGATGATGATTTGGTCGATAATCCATCCACTCCTCATTTGCGTCCGGATGGATTGAAAATTGAAAAGCATGAAGAATGGTTGTGTTGGAGCATACAAGGAAGAGTTGATTGCGATGGTGGATGTTAAGAGGGCATTGGTGGCGATCGGGAGGAGGAGAAGATGACTTGTTTCTATGAGATGGAATTGATGGAGGAGACAAAATAGAAGGAAAAGGTGATAGCCGAGGAGATAAAGGTGCTAGCATAAGAAAAGAAAAACTTGAACTTGAGGTGACAAGCCTTGAAATTGAGGTCGCGGAGAAAAAGAAAAAGATTGAGAGTGAGGAGCAATTGTTGCATTAGCGGCTGAGGAGCAAAGGAACAAGAGGGTGGCCGAGGAACATGCAACCATGTGGATGGATCCTAGCAAGATGGATGAGAAGGCAAGGCAATATTGGGAGTTTAATCATGGCGACATCTTGGCTAAGATATGTGCTGGCAGCAGCAATGGTGGCGATGACAATGGTGGTGCCACTGGTGACAACGCGAGTGCGTGAAGCCCTTGTGAACTATGATGGCATTTGGTCCACCATGTGTTGATGGTGTTTTGGAATGGACTTGTTCATCAATGCCTTTTGGCACAAATTATGGTTATGTTTAGTTGTTTGATAGATCCGTCCAAGGTACATTGGAATGCATGTTTGGATGACAATGCCTTAACTAAACATAAAAACTGAAATAAATTGCCGTGCAAACGGAGAAATAAATGATCATATATATTTGGGTTTATTTAAGTGGCCAAATAGGAATGACCAAGGCATCCAAAATTTCCTCTTTAACCACACCAATTTTGGTCCATTAATTATCTTTGAGGCCCACACATCGCTCTATTGCCTAATAAATATGACATTCCCCTAGAGATCCGCAGTGGGTCACATGTATGGCAAATCTCCTCTTCAGTTACTGCATGTATTGGAAGGAAAATAGAATTAAGGAAGAAACATGAATTATCGGATTTTCTTAAAGGCCTAAGATAGCTAAACTGGATAAATAGTTCATTGGGGTGTGTGCTATTGTAAATAGCTTAACATGCCTTTAGTTTATTTTTCATCAATATCAAAATAACAGTTCCACTTAGAAAAGTTATGTATGTATGCTACAACTAATTTATTAGTAGCTTGTCGACCAGGTCTTAAGCTTGAGACCACTTGACTCTGACTATAACAAAATTATATTTTGACCATTTCTCTCAAAAGTCCAAATTGGTATTCATAAGCGAACAATATATTTTAACACTTTGAAGTATGCCAACTTATTTCATAATAGCGAAATTATTCTTGTAACACAACAACAACAGATAAGGAGGCGCACGAAAGTCACCATGGCATGCTCGTATCCGGGACCTCCAACACATGTTTATTGATCAACGATGGTGGTGGCGGTGTCAAGGGTAACACCACCCCCATGTTTTCGTTGGGGACCGGCGAGGGAGGGTTCTTCATCGGTATCCTCTGCCCCAAGCGCCTCGCAACCCTCATCCCAAACACCTTTTCCCCTTCATGATGCAGCCCATCTGAACAACCCCACACACCAATGTTGCCACCTAGCATCATCATAGTAATTACATTAATGCATGCATCGATACATATGAACAACAAATCCAGGATTCGGAAATATCCAAAGGGAACTCAGTTGCGCATATAGATATACCTGGAGCATGACGTGGTGGGTCATGTGCGGCGGCCACACATGGATAGGATGCCATCAGTGGTAGGAGGAGGAGGAGGAAGGCGATGAAGAGAAAACATGTGGCCCTCCGTTGGTAGATCATGGCGTCTAGAGGGGAAGAGTTGGGTACGATGAGAGATCTGGAAGGCGAAGAGGAAAGAGAGGGGAAATTGCCTACACAATGATCAGAGTATTTAACACATCGGTTGCCTGTGAAGCTGCAAAACAAGGGGTGGCAACAGAATAAATAGTGGGAAAGGGTTGGGAGCAAGCTAAAAAGGAAAAAAACTTGCACACAAACCAAATAAAAATGGGGGTTCGAGTCAGTAGCTGCATGGGATAGACAGCGGGAGTTGTTCGTTGTTCGTTGTCCTATAGCGACACTCTTAAATCCTCTGCCAGCCAGTAGCATGGATACGATTTTGGCTCTGCTTGTCTTGCAGGTGTTGACCATGCATGCTAGATGTATGTTGCTTGTAGTTCCACCCTGGTGATACACGCGCTTTGCCAATTGCCGTGTAGCCCTTCCCCTTCACATCTCTCACGCGACAAAGTGGATCAAGCCGCGAGCCCATGATTAGGCCAGACCAAAATGCAATTTAGCCTGCCAGAGGCCCATAACCTTTGTCATTTAATCAATCGATATACTATTAACCTTATCCCCCCCTAAAAGAAGGGGTGACTAAAAATAGAGAAACTAGAAAAAAAATCTTCCGTACGAAGTGTGAGAGAACAACACAACTCCAACATTGTACTTGCAAAGATAATGCTAAAGGTTTGGAGCCGTTCAAGTTAGGCTCTGGGCGAAGAAAGGGCTCCCTCAGTTCCCCGATGCCACCGTGGTTTTCCCCCCTTCTCCGGCCTCTCCGGTGGTGGGCGGGTGGGGAACCCCAGATCTAGTTTTCTAGTTTGTAAATAGGGTGTGCGCTTTCTTGTCCCACAGTGATGTGGGAGAGCGGCGTAGGCGCATATGGAATAAGCCCGATCCTTGCTCCCCCTCAACAACGACGCTCCGAGCTTTTTCATGAAACAATATCTTTATGTTGGGCCTAGTGCTGCTGTTGAGGTGGACACGATGGTACCATCGGATGTTCTGTCTTCGGGCTTCACCCGCGTTACGGCGTTGGCTTCTTCAGTGTCGCCGGGAAGCCCCGAGAGTTTGTTCAGGATTTGGGTGGTTAACACTGTTTGTTTTCATCCTAGGTGGCAGCAGTGGTGTGCCCTGCTCTGGTGCTTCTGTGCCGGCTTGGGCGACATCGAGGCTCTTAGCTCTTTGCCTTATGATCTGGTGACCACGACTACATCTCCGAGATGTTTGGCAGTGATGACTTCCCGTTCATGTTATACTACAAGGTTCGTCGGAATCTAGCACCGGGGAAGCTAATGGAGCAGCTGAGGCGATGCACTGTCAGCGCATCCAGGAGATTGGAGGAGTGAGGCATCCAAGGGACCTGGTTGTAGTATCTTTCTTTTTCAAGGTTGTCTTGTACTGTTGGTCTATGGGTAATAGATCTAAGGGTCTTTTTGCCAAAAAATAGATAATCCTAAGAAAATATTTTGCGGCTATGTCCCACGTGAATGCATGCAATGTTGCAAATAATCGACAAGTGAGCATCAAATCCGCATACTTGTATACCCAGTAGATCGATAATGGCGGTGACGGCAAATCAGGCTTCACCATAGTGTTCATGCCACTGGGGTTGGGTGAGGGGGGCTTCTTCACCGGCACCCTTTACCCCAAGTGCCTCCCGGCTCCCACACGTCGCTCCCGCCTCTCATGCAGCACCCGACTTCCCCACGGATCCTCGTTGCCACCTACTAGCAGCACTGCAGTGGTCACGGTCGATCAATTAATATTGATGCACACATACATGGTACAACAAGTTGGCCCGGATTTCGAACGCGCAAAGGAAATTCACTCTTTTGTATCTGGCATTTGCAAGGACACGAGAAAGGGACAATAACTTTGTTGGTGTTCACTTGGTGCGAAATTTGGTAGGAGCGCAACAAATGCACCTTCTGGAAGAAGCTGCCATCCTGAAGGTATATCATAAAGATTATTATTGACAAGATCGAGCTTTGGCCAATTGACTGACGGGTGCAAAATGCATTGAGAGCCCCTCGGGGATCCATCATGAGAGATATGTTTTTGCGAGTAGTGATGTTGGACATGTACTTTGGCCGGCCTCGATGTTGTTTTTCTGCTTTCTTCCTTTTGATCCTAGGATCCTTCCCTTCCTGCTAATGATCAATCAAAGTCCAGCAATTGTTGGATCTTTCAAAACAAAAACAAATTCACTCGTTGCACAGCATAATATCTATATCTCGCTTATAGTGAGACTTCGTTCCATCTTGCTTGAGGTTTCCCAGCGACCATACAGTACTGGGTAGGCCCTCCGTTAGCGCTAGACCGTTCGCTGGTTGTGTGTTGTTCGACGTGGTTTACTGTGTTTTCTTTGTTTCTCTTTCGGTTTCTTTAATTCTTATCTGGCTTTTCCCGTTTCTTTCGGTTTCTTTAATTCTTATCTGGCTTTTCCCGTTTCCTCATCGATTTTCATTATTATTCCGCTTCTTCTTCGGGTTTCTTTGTTTTTGGTCATTTTTCTTCAGTTCTTACAATTTTTCTATATTCTTCCAATGGTTTTCTTTGCTTCTTTAATAGTTTTACAGATTTTTCTTTTTTTCTTCATTTTCATTATGTTTTTTATTTCTCACTTGATTTTCACTGGTTTTTCTTTATTTCTTAGTTTCTTGAATTTTCTTTGGTTTTTCTTTCTTTCTTTCCTGGTTTTTATGGTCTTTTCTTTTCTTATTTATCGATTTTCACTATATTTTCATTCATTTGCATTGTTTTCTTTGTTTTTATTTCGTCGTTTCTTTTTTTGGGTTTTAAAGTATTTTCTTTGTTTTTTCTTTGCTTCTTCTCAGTTATTACTATTTTTTCTTTGCTATTATTTTTTATTCGATTTTTCTTTTCGTTTTCATTGGTTTTCTTCGTATCTTTTTTGGTTTTCATTGTTTTTTTCCTTTTCTTCGCTTTTTTTGTTTCTTTCTCTATTTTCATTTTTAGGTTTTCTTTCTTTATTCATTTTCTTTGTTTATTTCTTGGTTTCATCAGTTTTTCTATTTCCATTTTTTGCACTTTTTTTTTGGTTTTTCATTTTCTTTTGTTTTTTGAAAAGTTTTTTTCATAGGTTTCCTATTTGTTTTGTTGATTTTCATTGGTTTACTTTTTTCTCCAACACATGTTAATTTTTTACTACAAATTCAACACTTTTTGTATACATGAAAAGTATTTTTATATGCAGGTTTAACATTTTTTGAAAACTTACATTTTTGGTGTCTACCTTTTTCCATGCACAATGTACAGTAAGGTATATATAATACATTTTTCTAAGACACGCTACCATTATTCAAATACAGGACAATCATTTTTAACAAGATTTATATTTTCTGAATACATGGTAAAAACAATTTATACACATTTTAAAGGTTTTTCAAATGACTTAATAATATTTTGAATAAAATATTAACATTTTCTTAATTCATGGTCAATATTTTTATGCACATTTAATGTTTTCCTAATATTTAGTTAACATTTAATGTACAAGATTAACATTTTTAATATAGGGTCCACATTGTTACGATACAAATTTAACATTTTGCTTTATTAACATTTTAAAATGCTTGATTAACATTTTTAAATACGTGATCATATTTTTTCACACATATTTTATATATTTGTTGTCAATATTTTTAGACATATTTAATATTTTTCAAATGCGTGATTAGACTTTTCAGTTCATTTAATATATTATTATTTTGCAATATATATTTTAGGTTTTTATAAGTGTAATCAAAAGTACAAAAAGAAATTTATAAAATGAAAACAAAAAATATGAAAATAAAAACAGAAAAAGAAACAAGATGTGATGGGCCGGCCCATCTGGCGCGCCTATTACGTGATGGTTCCATTCGCCTGTCGTCTCGCTTTAAGCGAGACATAGTGGCATCCATTGTATAGCACATAGCACATAGCACTACAATTGGTCGATCCATCCACAAGCCCGACCTGTTAGTACAACGATGCGGCGCGGGCTGAGTTTTCTCTGTACGTAACATAACTACGGCCAATGCCTCATGACACATAACGCTTCTCATTTTTTGGATGGGCGACTCAAGGCGGTTTTCAAAACTATTATTGGTAATGTTCGTGCGGGTGAAAGAGTGACAACATCGTTGTTCCAATTCAATTGCAGCCTCTTTACCGAAGTCTTTAAAGTATTTCTTCTAGCAGAGAATGATACCAAGAAGAAGGTGTTTCCAAGAGATTTCATTGTAATTCTTGGTCATATGAGTTAGTTTTTGTTTTCTTAGATTCTGGATCCAAATCAGTGTACCTGTAATTGTTATGAGTATGAATAAAATTACATGTGTTTGTAAAAAAAAGATTGTGAATTAAGCATACATAGAGTACGTATTGTGCTGTCATCTTTGCTAATTAACATGTGAATGTCATTTCCCTTCACCTTAATGACCTTCACGTCTCTCAACTTTATCATATGTATTGTGTTGGCGTCTTTGCTAGATTTGAAACAAAATAATGGATTTTAAATTTTGCATGTAATTCAAAGTGAATTTCATAAATGTTCAGAAATCTAAAAAGTTCACATTTATTTTCAAAAATTATTAGAAAATAAAAAGGAAATAAAAAATGAAATAAATAAAAATCTTGTGCAAATTTCAAAATAAAACATGAAATTAAAAATGTTAAATGATTTTAAAATAATGTCGATAAGTTTTCACAATATTATCTATTTTTTCTAAAAATACTTCTCCCTGAAGCAAATCTGTTCCTCCAGGAGAACGAAATTTTTGATTCTCATGGAAGCATTTTTTTTCACGCGAAAAAATGGTGCAATTTTTTTTCTCTAAAACCTAGGGAAAACCGGGCAAATAATTGGTGACTTTTCACCATCTATTCTTTCAATAGGTATTTACCGCTGTTTTCTAAATGTTTTCCGTGAACCAGGTTGGTTTGGTTTTTTGGTGTTTCTATCTATTCTTTATCTATTTTTTGGGGTTCTCTACCTTTTTTATTTTGTTCATTTCCTTTTCCTCATTTTTTAATTTATCTTCTTATTTTTTGTTTAGTTTCCCCTTTTCCTTGTTCCTATTTTTCTTTCATTTTCCTTTTTTCATTTCTTCTGGTTATTTTTCTTCATCAGCTACTGAAATATATGTGCCATTAAGAAAAGGGTTTTGCCATGTGTTTAAAATGTTAACGGTGTAACCAAGAAAATTATGGTGTATATTAAAAATATATTCATTGCGTATTGTGTATTAAAATATGTTTATGAACTATTTAAAATGTTCTTCTCTGTATTAAAAGTTCCTTGTGAATTAATTAGTGTTCATCGTGTACTAAAAACTGGTTTGTTTACATTTTACTGAAAAGGTCCACCATGTACTTTTAAAATGTTCATTGTGTATTAGAAATGCTTAATATTTAACAAAATGGCCATGGCATATGAAAAACTAGTCATCATGTATTAAAAATTGTTATCATGTATTTACTAAATATTTATCATGGTACTTAAAAGTTTTCATACCGTATCAAATGTTTATGGTGTACTTTTAAAATGTTCATGGTATACTTTTAAAATGTTTATGGTGTATGAAAAACTAGTCATCATGTATTAAAAACTGTTATCATGTATTTACTAAGTGTTTATCATGGTACTTCAAAGTTTTCAGACAGTATCAAATGGATTTTTGGAAAAAGAGTATTCTACATAGTTTGTGGTGTTGTTTTTGCACTATATGGGTTGAAGTTGTGATATTACTGAAGTTCCATTACTAACCTTTTTTCTTTTAATGCACACTTACCCCAGATGGCTATTTGCGCACATGTTTTTATGAGAAATACCTGTAATTTCATTCACACTAGCCAATATTGCAGGTTCAATGCTTTGGATCCAAGATACAAGAAATTACGAAGTAACTCGTACAACTAAGAATTACTTATATGGTGTCAATCTTTGCAAGATGAAATAGTGCCAAGACTTTCAGTAAAGAGACTGCAATTGAAGCGGAGCAACGATACCGCCGCTTGTTTACCCGCACAAACTTGGTTATCAATAAAGGTTTCTGAAAGCCCCTTGAGTCGCCCATCTAAAAAGATGAGAAACCATAAGCGGTGAACATAGTTGGGCTGGGGATGATTCCCTAGAAGTGCAGGACGTCGAACCGCAAGATCCCCAGCATACTGTTGAGGAAAGATTTTAACTCCACGAAGAACCAAAGCAACAAAAGCAACATGGCACACTAAAATAAACTTAGTCAATCTTAATAATGGACTATGCAAGGACACAAGCCTTTTCGGCTCCATGGCATCGCCAAATAAAGAATGTAGTGTTTTTCTTCTCAAAAATACAACGAGCACCGGTATATGTTGACGAAGACCATATGATTCTTGGCGATCTGAGGTCCTCTCACCTCTCGGCATCAAGATGACTGAAGAAGGCGAGGGGACGGAAGGTCTCCCGCCAGTGGCTGCTGTTCGTCCAACCCTAGTGGAATAGGTCTCGGTTCAAGCTACCTGCCTTTTAAGCTAATAACATGGCTTGATCGTACGTGGACCTACTTGCTTTTTGACTCGTGTAGGTTAGGATGATTGTGAGGCTTCAGAAGATGGCGTAGGCTGCTTCAAAGTGAATAGAAAACCACCCCTTAAATGTCTACAAAAGCCGGTCAGAGGATTCCGAATGAAAGATTTTCCAAATATCAAGGACCTGTATAAAAATAATAAATAAGTAATTCTAAGGCAAAATTAGGCACTTGTAAATTGTAACTTCCTTGGCCAGCTCACACGCAACGATACCAAAACATCAGACGACCAAGCATCATACACACATCTATCCTAACCCTGATTAGGTATTTAGGTACCACTTCATTCTCGAAGGCGTCGTCGTAGAGCTAGTTTCACATTTTACCCACATTTTTTGATGGATGTGCCTGGTGGTAGAGGTCAACTTTGTGGGCTCATGGCTGTGGTTTCATGGAGCAGAGATGATATCAGTTGGCGAGCAATGCTAGGATGCCTGCATAGTTGTTGTTAGATTGTGATGCATGCCTATTTTTGCTAGATGTTTCCATGCTATTGGGTTCTACACGTTCCTTTTTAATAACCATGCATTTAAGGGTTTTGGCACTATTTTACATATAGTGTGGGTTGATTTTTTTCCGAAATAAATAGTACATACACCATGCGCCTCTTTGTAACATTCCTCAATAGAAGGGACCCACTGAAGATCAATGTTGATGGAAAGCACTCCAAATAATGCCTTGCGTGGCAACTTGGGGTTTGTCGTACAAAACGAGCTCGGGGAGGCAGTGGCTATATGGGTGGGTCATATCCAACATATTCAGAATCCCCAACTCAGAGCTGGGGCATGATTGCAGCCGTGGTCGACATATAGTCCCTCCTAGTGAAGCGAGCCATTAGTGATAATTACCATGATAGATCGCTCAGTGCTGTCCTCTTCCAGGAAATAAAAATCTCTGTCTGGTTATTTTTTTTCTCGTTTCTGCATCATTCATTGTTCTAGAGAATGTAATAAGGCAACATACTTTCTAATTGCACATGGTGCAAGCTTGGGGCAATATCCTCAGCCGTATGGCCCGAAGGTGCGCCGATTTTGTACTCATTTTGGTCACAAGTGATTCTACGGGGCGACGAAGATCTAGTTTCACATTAGCATGATTGAAACACATTTACATGGTGGTAAAGGTTAACTTTGTGGGCCCGCGGGTGCGGTTTCGGGGGCATAGGTGATATCAGCTAGTGAGCGATGCTAGGACACCTACATGGTTGTTGTTGGATCGCGTTGCCTAGTTTTTTTTTTTTGAAACACAGTACAGACGCAAGCGCTCATACACACGCGCATACACTCAACCATATGAACGCACACACACACATCCTATCCCTATGAGCACCAATGAAAGACTGAGCCGGCATATCATCTTGGAATTTACGAAGTCACCGTAGGCACCTCGTCGTCGACGGGAACGTCTCCTCCGACTGAATGTGCATCACCGGAAATCCTGAAATAAATCCAGGAATAAATGCGAGCACCAGGACTTGAATCTTGATGGGCTGGGGATACCACAGTCCTCTAATCAACCAACCACATGTTGGTTCGCCGCATTGCCTAGTTTTGCTAGGTGTTTCCATGTTGATGGGGTTCTACACGTTCTCTTTTAATAACGATACATTTATGGTTTTTGACCCAGTTTTCTCTATATAGTGAGTTGATTCTTTTTTCTAAAATAAGCCCTACGTACATCCTACCCCTCTTTGAAACATTCCTCAAAAAAGGTACTACGTCTGGCTATCTCAAACGGGGACATGTTAATTACGTTAGATTCCTGGATTACGACTGCAATCAAGCCAACTACTCTTTTCGTTTGGGTTTGTAAGACTAAATACAAAAATGAAGAAAATCGAGAATATAGTGTAATGAGGATTTGTAACCTAACAATAATCGAAGCCCAAAAATTGAGAGAGAGAGAGAGAGGGAGAGAGAGAGAGAGAGAGATCTTTATTGACTTAGCTCTGTCGACTAATAAATCAAAATAAACGGACACTATGTTTGGTTTACCATCATTGGAATCGCATTGCTAATGTAGAAACAACAATGACACTATCATATCTAAGAAAAGTATTTTTGTAAAAGAAATCGTAGAACTCACTCCCTTTTGTGTTAGGCCCATCCAAGAAAATTCTCATTTTCATTCCTAAGCCTAGTGTAATGTGTTCCTTCATCGCCAATGTTGTCGTTATTTTGATTTGTTGCCAATTAATTAATACAAAATGCATGGGGTCATTACAAATGAGAATTTGATTCCCCAATGCGTGTCGGGTCCTATTGGGTGATAGAGATAGTTGTATCGAGAGAAAGCGAACCGCCCGATGCATAGTCGTTTAAGAGTCATCGAATTGGGGGTTCATAAGTCAGAAAAGGCGGGGAGGGAGGACGGGCATGGAGAAAATCGCGTAACGCGTGGGAGAGGGAGAGGATGGATCAGATCACACGATTAGATTTTTGCGACGCTCGTAAGCGTGCTATTAAATGGGTGCTGACTGTCGGAATCGAGGAAGAAGAGACTGTCGCTTTAGATCCAGATTTTTTTGAAAAAATTCTGCATTGTTATGAGATGACTTACAGATGTGCCTGACAAAATAAAGGGACGAAAGTTTATTTTGGTAATGGTTATCTATTGCCGTTTTTATTCTGCATACTGTTGAGAAACCGTCCAAAATGGGTCGGCGTCTTCACAAAAATTAATTAATGGCCACTATTCTTTGATCGACGGAGGAGAGGGGAGGCGCGTGGGCAGCCGACGCGTCGACGTGCCCTTGCCGGGATCGGGGTCCGGCGAGGGAGGCGCCTTCACCGGCGTCCTCTGCCCCAGGCGCCTCGCAGCTCCCACACCCAGCACCGTCCCTCCACGGCGCAGCCCCTCCGGTCGACCCCACGCGCCGGCGCCGGCACCTAGCACCATCAACACCGAAATCAAATCAATCACCCATTCCTGCATGCATATGCAGCATACTAGTAGCTAGGATCCGGAACACCCAACTGAAATCTCTTGGCACTCGATCGTGCCGTGCGTACCTGGAGCATGCCGCGGCAGGCGATGCGTGGCGACGGCCAGCAGGGGCAGGAGGACGGCGGCGGCGACGAGCAACAAGATGGCTATGCTTCGGCCCATCAAGCCGCGTGGGCGGATCACAGTCAGGGACGGCTTCAGTTGACGAGATCGCAGCTTGAGTAAGCGAGCAAGCACTCCACTGAGACACTGCTTGCTCCCTGAGAGACTCTGACTATCTCTGCGGATGTGGAGATTGTGGGCTGTTCGACGTACGGGTATGAAATCCTCGACCCGGGTCGCTGGATCTTGGCTCTGCTCTTCCCTTGCGTGTTGCGTATGGCGTGTGACCTCGAGGCATTCGCGGCCGTTTCGGTCCTGTGCTGGCTGCCTCGTGATGCACCCGTGAGTAAGCGAGGCATGCAGCGATATCTTTTCATTTATGAAATGAGAAATTTTAAGATGGTCCAAGTTAATATGAGCCATTAATATTGTCCAATCCAGTGGTGGCTCGTATGGTCTTACCTCTTGGGAAATTTTAAAAAATCTTGGGAAATTAATTCCTTTATTATGATCAATCAATATGGACTTTGCACTATACTACATAAATATACAGAAGTAATTAATGATTACATCTTAAAAGTTTGAAATTAAAAGGAAAGGAAACTAATTATACTAGTTACAATCTTTTTATCTTCAACCTTTAACTCTCTTACTTCCTCACAGATTGAGCTTTTTTTTTGCCCATTTTTATTAAAAACAAAAACGTTGGTAAGATATACACACGCATTCAAAATGGATTGCATATTCTTCAAATTACTAATACTTTATTAATCTTTTAATGGTTTTCTCAATCTTTTTGGTGATTTTTTCTAGAGCCCATACAAATAATATAAGATAACATAAAGTTTGAAAATAATCTTCTGTGTATGTTGGTTCTTGGAGAATGATTACAGATTGGGAACTATACCTTTAAAGAAATATGAGGTCTCTGAAGAATATATCTTTTCTCTTTTAAAATACAAGTCTGCAGAACGTGAGAATTCGTACTGATTTGGGAGAAACAATGATTGATCCGTTCCAAAGATTTTCCTTTTAGCAAGTAACTTGCCATAGTTGAGACATTTACATGTCCAGACATGCCCTTGACAAGCTCTTTAGGAATTACTAAGCTTACTCGATTTATAAGTAAGTACTGGACTACTACTCAGTTCCATGTATTCTTTTGCAGGTAAATATGGAGTTTTATTCCATATCAATAGGGTTACAAATTTACAATCCGCCAATACAAGATCAAGAATAAAAGGCGGTCTGCGCTGCAACCAACAAGCAGTGCTACATGCCAAGCATAATTGGCCACACAATTTGAAACTTTATTTTGAGTCTTTCCTAACTTAGCAGGTTTAAACTCCCTTTCATGAAGTACTTAATCTCCTGAACTTGACTATCGAATTGAAACTTGACGAGAGAATCATTCGATAACGAAGATAGAGCCACCAACGAGTCTGATAGCACCAACATAGTAGTACTATACCATTGCATGGCTAGTGACATCCCTAACATTATAGCTTGGAGCTTGGCTTCTAGAGCATTTTTGCAAAAGCACAACACGTGACATGCAGGAAATACCTGATGAAGTCATGTACCTAGGGTAGGGTCACAGACCTGTCCAAAGTACCCTCCCCAAAGACATCTTCAGAAGAAGCTGCCTTCCAGTCGACCAAGAGGGAATCCACTCGACGGACTCGAAGGCACTCGACCATGAAAACTCACTCGACCACCAGGAGATCAAGAGCCACTCTGTATTCAAACGGTCTGTAATTAAGTAGTCTTTATGGCCACGATGACACTTTATGTAGGACGTTACAAGAACGCCAATCCTTTACGCATTTTAAACCCTCGATAATCGAGGGCGGAGGGTCCGCAGACACTATATAAGCCACCCTCCTCGGCGTCAAGGGTTCGCACCCCAGAACTCATACGCATATAATCCAGTCGACCGCCTCCGGGCTCCGAGACGTAGGGCTGTTACTTCCTCCGAGAAGGGCCTGAACTCGTAAATCCCTTGCGTACACAACTACTCCATAGCTAAGGTCTTGCCTCTCCATACCTACCCCCCATTCTAATGTCAGACTTAGAACCACGACAGTTGGCGCCCACCGTGGGGCAGGTGTCTTAGCGATTATTGGAGAAGTTGCAATTGTTCCGATTGCCTTCATCATGGTTTCTGGCGGAGTTCTGGTCGAGGGCTGCGAGATCCGTCTCGGCGCGCTCACTTTCATCGCCGACGACTCCGCTTGGCTCCAGGAGGCTCCACTCGACATCGACGCGCTCCCCGTTCACGGTGCGATGCATTTTCGGGCGTGTGTCCGCGGCGTCCTGCAGTGGCAACCGTCGACTCCGTATCGGTCGACTCATGTGTCGTCCTCCCTCCCTGTCTCCCGCCAGCGCAAGCGCTCTGGTCGGTCGAGGCTTCAGCGGTGGGTGAGACACGATTGGCTCGCCAATCGCCACCACCCAAGTCGCGCAATCGAGCCCGACGAATCTCTACGGCCTCTTCGACCGCCGACTAGCTCAGAGAGATCGTGATCCGAAAAGCGACAAAGATGATCCGGCGGCGGAGGTTCTGATGGTCAATGAGCCTCGTAGTCCTCCCGGCTTCCCTCGCACCGACGGGACAGACAGTGGAGGCGACCCCGCTCAGGCCCACAAGGAATATCAACCCGAGCCGCTCACTTCTCTCCAGAGGGAGGATCTTCGTCGCCGGAACATGGATGCCCCGATAACCACATCGCAGAGAAACTCCGAGGCTCGCGCTTTGGAGGAGGCACGCCATTAACTTGATGAACGCACTCGATCGAGAATCTCCAGCGAGCACTCAACGAACGCAGCGGCAATGAGTACCGACTCAGCCGACGCCAACTCTTTCCGCAACCAACTCGTATATCGAACCCCGATTCGTAATCTAGCGATGCAACCCAGATAGCAGAGTCAATTCAGCCCTCTCACCGGAGGTGGCAGAGGCTTGATGCAGATCAGGGATTTGCTCCGAGCAGCAGGAGATCAGATTCAGCCGTGTCACAGGCATGCAACAGATTCACACTCGATCCGTCCCTGCGAATACAGTTCAATCGGCTCATAGCCCAAGATCGCCTCCGCGGCGTGAGGGACGCGAAGGTCGACGTGACCAATATGATGACCGATTCGATCGTGATGATCGGCGTCGAGTGCCCACTCCTCCCCCAAGGGGTGGGTCTTACGCTCATCGGCAACAAGATGATAGGCACCAGCGAAGTGTTGGGCGACGAGTTCCGGTCGACCCCAGGGAACCAGGCTTTGACGCGAGATCCATCATCGTGCAAGGTTTGGTCGATCGGAACAGAGCTCATCGAAGTGGCCATGACAGAGATGCGCCCACTAGCAGCCGAGTCCATGTTTCAGGTCCAAAATGTTTTAGCAGAGCCATCGAGTCAAGAATGATACCCCCCAACTTCAAAGTTGGCGATCGGGTAAGTAAGTTCACCGGTGAGTCCAAGCACGAAACCGGCTTGAAGACTACCGAGTGGCGGTACAGATTGGCGGCGGTAATGATGAGGTGGCCATGAAGCACTTACCACTCATGTTGGAGGGTTCGGCAAGGGCGTGGTTGAATCAGTTAGCTCCTAGCAGCATTTACACTTGGGAAGATCTTTCCGAGTGTTCGCCAGACATTCGAGGAACTTGCAAGCGTTTACCAGCCGGATTGATGAGCTGCAAGTCTGCGGCAAAAGTCTAATGAAACCCTGAGAGATTACATACAGAGATGGATCACTTTGCATCATACGGTGGAGAACGTGTCTGATCATCAGGCAGTCTGCGCCTTCAAGGATGGCGTTAAGAACAGAGAATGAAGTTTGAAGTTTGGTCGGACCGAAGATATGACCCTGAGTCAAATGATGGAAATCGCCACCAAGTACGCCAATGGTGAAGAAGAGGATCGACTCCGGAGTGGCATGTACAAGCCGAGTCAGTCGGAAAAAGGAAACTCCAGTCGGAAGCAGAAGCGGAAAGCCGAGCCAGCTGCTCCTGGAGAGGCTCTGGCCGTGACTCAGGGCAAATTCAAAGGGAAGCCCAAAGGATCCTAGAACCCCAAGAAGGTGAAGGATAAGGAAGGAAATGACGTGATGGATCTGCCGTGTCACATCCACACAAAGAAAGACAAAGAGGGTAACTTCATCTACCCGAAACATACCACTCGCCAAAGCCGCTCTTAATCCAGAAGCCAAGGAAAACAGCCCAAGGACAAGGAAAAGGAGTCGGACAAGGCTGAGGACAAGGAGGACAGTGATGGAGGATATCCTCATGTCAATTCCACCCTGATGATTTTTGCTGATGTGGAGAGCAAAAGTCGATTGAAATTTATCAACCGTGAGGTAAATATGGTCGCCCCGGCGACACCAAGCTATCTGAGATGGTCTCAAACTCCCATTACGTTCGACCAGTCCGATCATCCGACTCACATAGCCACCCCTGGGAGGCAAGCTTTGGTGGTCGACCCAGTCGTCGAAGGCACTCGACTGACGGAAGTGCTGATGGATGGTGGTAGTGGACTGAATATATTGTATGCGGAGACGCTAAAGGGAATGGGCATTCCGATGTCCAGACTCAGCTCCAGCAACATGAGTTTTCATGGAGTCATTCCTGGAAAGAAGGCTGAGTCACTCGGCCAAATAGCTTTAGATGTGGTGTTCAAGCATCAAGCATTTTCGCAAAGAGAAGCTGACATTTGAAGTCGTGGATTTCCAGAGCGCTTACCACGCTATTTTGGGGAGACCAGCTTATGCACGGTTCATGGCTCGACCATGTTACGTGTACCTCAAATTAAAGATGCCTGTCCCCAAAGGCGTGATCACTATCACTGGCAACCGGAAGAAGGCAAAAGAGTGTTTTCAGAAAGGCTCGAAGATTGCGGATGCCCAGATAACAGTGGTAGAGCCGAGGGATACAAGAAAATGCAGATCCGTAGGATTTGTTGCGGCCAAGAAGCCCGCCACAGAGTCATTGCCGAGCCGTCCGGTGAGACGGCCCGCTCATATTCACCCGACCGACCCCAGCGCAGCTCCGACCCATATTTCCACAACACTTGACTCTAAATAGGAAGAAGCGCTCATCGAGTTCCTCCGTGAGAACTGGGACATCTTTGCATGGAAGTCTGCTGACATGCCGGGTGTTCCCAGGGGGCTGGCTGAGCATCGCCTTAGAGTCGACTCAAAAGCAAAACCTGTCAAAGAACATCTTCAACGGTCCGCCGTTCAGAAGAGAAAAGCCATTGGCGAGGAGGTGGCTCGACTCCTGGCAGCAGAGTTTATCCGAGAGATATACCACTCCGAGTGGCTCGCCAATGTCGCCATGGTCCCCAAGAAGGACAAGTCACTTCGCATGTGCATCGATTTCAAACATATCAATCGGGCCTGCCCGAAAGATCATTTTCCTCTCCCTCGCATCGACCAAATTGTCGACTCGACTGCGGGATGCGAGAGATTGTCTTTTTAGACGCCTATTCCCGGTACCATCAGATCCGTTTGTATCGACCCGATGAGATCAAAACAGCTTTCATCACTCCATTCGGGTGTTTCTGCTATGTCACCATGCCATTCGGTCTCAAGAATGCCAGAGCCACGTTCATGAGGATGATTCAAAAGTGTTTACTCACTCAAATCAGTCGGAATGTGGAAGCGTACATGGATGATATTGTAGTCAAGTCAGGAAAGGGTTTCGACCTGTTGACTGACCTCGCTGAAACATTTGCCAATCTCCGAAGGTATGATATCGCTTAATCCATCAAAGTGCACATTCGAGTTCCCGTGGAAAGTTACTCGGTTTTCGCTTCAACGAGGAATCGACGCTAACCCGTAAAAAGCCGGCACCATACTCCAATGAAACGCCTGCATGCGTGTGCATGATGTCCGAAGCTTCATCGGATGCTTGGCGCGTTAAGTCGATTCATCTCTCGCCTCGGTGAAAAGGCATTGCCTCTTTACCGATCGATGAAGAAGGCGGACAAGTTCGAGTGGACTCTGAAGTCGATGCAGCGCTTGTCGAGCTAAAAGCTCGCTCTCCACCCAGCCGGTGCTTGCTGCTCCAATCAGCAAAGAGCCTCTGTTGTTTTACATTGCAGCCACAGGACAAGTCGTCAAGATAAAGATTTACAAATGAGCGGGAAGAAGAAGGAAAGCCTTCAAAGTTCAGCCAAAGGTATTATCTCTCCGGGTTATGGCTCCATCGGCAAAGATATCCTCATTATCGAAGCTTGTGTATGGAATATACATGACCACGAAGAAGGTTGCTCATTATTTCTCCGATCATTCCATTACAATCGTCGCTGACGCCCCATCGCCGAGATTCTCGCACAATGAGATGCAATCGGTCGAGTGGCTAAATGGGCGATTGAACTCCTTCCCCGATATCAAGTTTGAGGCAAAGAAAGCCATTAAGTCCCAAGCAATAGCAGATTTCCTTGCCGAGTGGATTGAACATCAGCAGCCGACTCAAGTTCACTCGGAGTATTGGACCATGTTCTTTGATGGCTCTAAGATGTTAAATGGTTCCGTGTCGGGTAGTTTTGGTTTCCCGAGGAGATAAGCTCGATATGTGCTCCAGATCCACTTTGATTCCTCCAATAATGAAGCAGAATATGAAGCACTTTTGTATGGGTTGCATGGCCATTTCACTCGGCGTCCGTCAGCCTTTATGGTTTATGGCGACTCAGATCCGTGGTTAATCGTGATGAAGGAGTGGGACGTTAGAAGCCTAGCTATGACCGGATCTGCAATGCAGTGAGGAAGCTTGAAAAGAAATTGAAGGGTTAGAGCTCCACCATATACCCCGACTGAAGAATCAAGCGGCTGATGATTTGGCGAAGATAGGTTCCAAGAGAGAAGCCATTCCCAGTGATGTGTTCTTGGAGCATATCCATACTCCATAAGTCATAGAAGATCCTTTTACCGAAGAAGCTCCGCAGCCCAAGAGTATCACAGATCCGACTGAGGTTGAAGTTCCAGCAGTGGTCGACCTGATCATGGAAGCATTATTGATCACTCCCGATTGACAAGACCAGATATCGCGATATCTTAAGGAAAGAGCTCCTGAGGATCTAAGAAGAGGCTCGACAGATCGTCCGCCGATCTAAAGCCTTTACCGTGATAAGGGGACAGCTGTACAGAGAAAGCGCGATTGGAGTTGTTCAGAAATGCATAACACCAGAAGAAGGTCGAATAATCCTTGACGACATCCACTCGGGGACCTGTGGCCATCATGCGTCCTCTCGGACCATCGTGGCCAAAGCATACCGAGTCGGATTTTACTGGCCTAGAGCGAATGAAATGGCAAAGGAGATAGTCGACAAGTGTGAGGGATGTCAATTTTACTCCAATATGTCACACAAGCCCGCCTCAGCTTTAAAGACCATACCACTCGTCTGGCCCTTCGCAGATGGGGGTTGGATATGGTTGGCCCCTTGAGAACAAAGTGTACGGCTTCACACATGTCTTTGGTAGCAATGACAAGTTCACCAAGCGGATTGAGGCTAAACCCATCAAGAACCTTGATGCCGGCACCGCTGTCAGCTTCATCAGAGAGTTGATATTCAGATATGGAGTCCCACACAGCATCATCACTGATAACGGGTCAAACTTCGATTCGAGGAATTCAGTATGCTCGCACATCTCAGGGCACACGAGTCGACTATGCTTCAGTCGCCATCCTCAGTCGAATGGACAAGCAGAGCGGGCCAATGGCTTGATTCTCAAAGGTTTGAAACCCCGACCGATGCGTGATCTCAAGCATGCGGCTGGAGCATGGGTCGACGAGCTTCCCTTGGTGCTTTGGGGGTTAAGGACCACGCCTAACGGTCGATCGAAGAACTCCGCTCTTCTTGGTCTACGGAGCTGAAGCGGTCTTGCCGAGTGACCGCTTCACAACGCCTCGAGTCGAGCTCTACACAAGTCAAGCGTAACAAGCACGGCAGATGCGATCGACCTTCTAGAGGAAGAAAGGGAGATGGCTCTGATCCGATCGACCATTTACCAGCAAGACTTGCGTCGCTTCCATGCCAAAAACGTGAAGAGTCGAGCCTTCCAGGAAGGAGATTTGGTTCTCCGAGTGGATTAGCAGAAACCACACAGGCTCGCTCCTTCTTGGGAAGGTCCCTTCATCGTCACCAAGGTTCTCCACAACGTAGCGTACCGTCTTTACAACGTCAAGCACAAGATCGACGAGCCCCGAGCTTGGAACGCGGAGCTGCTCCGCCCCTTTTACACTTAAGTAGCCGCTCGGAAATGTAATAAAAGCACTTCTGTAGTTCATTTTTCATAAGACAATAGTGTTATAATTTTCCCAGTGATTGTTGTCACTTTTGTTTGTTCAATAAAATTTCCCCTCAGTGGGTGGCTTAGTTGCGAATACGTTTCGACTAAGTTTGTGAAAAAAATCCTTGCCGAGTGGTGAGCCAGCCTCCCACTCGGGGGCTTAGCTGCGAATCCGTTTCGCCTAAGTACGTTAAAATCCTGCCGAGTGGTGAGCCAGCCTCCCACTCGGAGGCTTAGTTGCAGTCCAAGTACTCGCCTAAGTTTTAATAAAATCCTACCGAGTGGTGAGACAGCCTCCCAATCGGAGGCTTAGCTACAGTCCAAGTACTCGCCTAAGTTTCAATAAAATCCTACCGAGTGGTGAGCCAGCCTCCCACTCGGGGGCTTAGCTGCAGCATAGCGCTCGCCTAAGTAAAAATATAACGTGCGCTCCGCAAGGAAGACGAGGTGCAGGTCGACTGCTACCCTCTTCTTCCGAGCTATGCCACAAGTATAACGTGTGCTCCGCAAGGAAGACGAGGTGCAGGTCGACTACTACCCTCTTCTTCCGAGCTACGCCACAAGTATAACGTGCGCTCCGCAAGGAAGACGAGGTGCAGGTCGACTGCTACCCTCTTCTTCCGAGCTATACCACAAGTATAACGTGCGCTCCGCAAGGAAGACAAGGTGCAGGTCGACTGCTACCCTCTTCTTCCGAGCTACGCCACAAGTATAATGTGCGCTCCGCAAGGAAGACGAGGTGCAGGTCAATTGATGCCTTCTTCCTCAGAGAAACGCAGCAAAAATCCTACCGAGTGGAGAGCAGACCTCCCACTCGGGGGCTTAGCTGCAGCCCAGTGCTCGCCTAAGTTTTTGAAATCCTACCGAGTGGAGAGCATACCTCCCACTCGGGGGCTTAGCTGCAGCCCAGTGCTCACCTAAGTTTTTGAAAATCCTACCGAGTGGAGAGCAGACCTCCCACTGGGGCTTAGCTGCAGCCCAGTGCTCGCCTAAGTTTTTGAAAATCCCTCTCGAGTGGAGAGCAGACCTCCCACTGGGGCTTAGCTGCAGCCTAGTGCTCGCCTAAGTTTTTGAAAATCCTACCGAGTGGAGAGCAGACCTCCCACTCGGGGCTTAGCTGTGAGCCAGTGCTCGCCTAAGTTTTTGAAAATCCCACCGAGTGGAGAGCAGACCTCCCACTGGGGCTTAGCTGCAGCCAGTGCTCGCCTAAGTTTTTGAAAATCCTACCGAGTGGAGAGCAGACCTCCCACTCGGGGGCTTAGCTGCAGCCCAGTGCTCGCCTAAGTTTTTGAAAATCCTACCTAGTGGAGAGCAGACCTCCCACTCGGGGGCTTAGCTGCAGCCCAGTGCTCGCCTAAGTTTTTCAAAATCCTACCGAGTGAAGAGCAGAACTCCCACTCGGAGGCTTAGCTGCAGCCCAGTGCTCGCCTAAGTGTGTTGAGAAACAAGTCGATTGCAACAAGCGCTTCGCCCTAGCCTGCAAAAGATACCTCAAACCAAATGCAAACATATTCAACGTCGAATCCAAGTTCAGATGACATCCAACGGAACCGAAAGTGCTGGGGCGCTAAGCCCGTTAAGGTTTATCGGTAACAAAAATCACTCGGCATACCGAGGCAAATTTAAAGTATCAAGCACAGAAGTTTTTTACCCCTCCTGCGGAGGGCTGGAAGGTGCAACAAATTCATCCAGATCGATTCCATCTGCAATCCGAGTGGCAGTGGCGATGAAGGTCTCCATAAAAGATCGGAAATCATGATTCTTGGTATTAGCCACCTTAAGGGCTGCCAGCTTGTCCTCTCGCGCCTCCTTGCAGTGAACACGGGCCAGAGACAGAGCAACATCCGCGCCCACCTGGCAGAAGACTTCTTCCATTCTTGCACTCGACTTGGAACCTCGTCCAGTCGAGTCATCAGAGACTCGAGATCGTTCTGGAGCATCTCTCTTGGCCAGAGTGTCGTGTCAATGCAGGAAGTTGCAACCTTCAGCCTTGCGAGATAGTCGACAACAGCAGCAACGCGAGATTCGAGTCGGAGCACATTCATGGCGACTTCATCTTTCACAGGAGAGTTGATGGGATCCAGGTTTATTTCCAGTTGACCAGTCTCCTCTTCAAAGTTCTGACAGAACTCTGCGAGCACAACCTCAGAGTCAAGACAACAGTCGGATGGAGAGATCATAGTTAAAATGTCTATTTTTGATACAAAAGATTACCTTCAAGCATGAGAAATAGCTTTTTGGCGAGTCCTCCCAGATAAGCCTCCAGATCATTCTTCTTTCCCACCAACTCACTAGCCTTGTCACTCAAGGCAATCTTGTCACTCTTCAGTCGACTGACCTCCTTGTTGGCCGCATCAAGAGCAGCTTTCAGATTGGTATTTTCCTCTTCAAGCTTGGTGATTGAAGCCAGCTTCTCATCTGCGAGCTTGGTCTTCTCTAAAGCCGCTTTCTGCATCTCAGCCAAGTCAAGGTCTTTTTTTTCAGAGCATCCCTCAGTTTGTCTGCAAAGTCACAGTGAGATCAGACTCTGAAACGGATGAGAGGCAAAAAACAGTCGTCGAGGTTCTCGCCAAACATACCTTTTGCTTCCTCCTTCGACTTCGTGAAGTTCTCCTTGACCAGTTTCAGATCAAGCTCGAGCTGGATTTGCTTGTTCTCCAACTTAGTGTAACGAGCCACAAGCTCGCAAGATTTCTGCGAAGAACCAATCGACGGATGTCAAAAGCAGTTCACTTCCGAGTGACTAAGGAAAAATCATACCATTACTAAGACTACAGCCGAATATAAACATTCGACCATAGTCTCGGGGACTACACCCAGTGGGTGCACTCAGCGTGCACCCACTAGTTCTATCAGTTAGAGTCGATCAGTCGACCAACAAGTAGCTCAAAAAAAACGTCATCTTCAGACTATAGTCGACTGCCAGTAGTCCACCACAGTCTCGGGGACTACACCCAGTGGGTGCACTCAGCGTGCCCCCACCGATCTATGAACCCATTCGACCTGATCGAGTCAAGAAAAAGCTTAAGACATAAAAACTATGTCGACTGCCAGCAGTCCACCATAGCCTTGGGGACTACACCCAGTGGGTGCACTCAGCGTGCCCCCACTAATCCAGAATTTCAATCGACACACCCAATGGGCGTACGACAGATACTAAAATTTTTAGAGAGAAGGATTTCAGATATCATATCCTAACAGAACAGGCGGTGACCGACTGACCTGAACATTACTCTAAAGAGCTGAACTAGCGTCATAAGATGCCTGACTGGCGTCTCGGATCGCCTTCACTTGCTCCATCATGACCCCCGTCTGGCGTATTGCTTCTATAGCAGCACTGGCTTGGTCCTGTGGGACGTGGTGGGTCGAGAAAAGTGAAGGCTGAGCAGCACTCGACGACGAAGGGCGAGCACTCGTCAGCGGCACCGCAATGGACACGGTAGGCCGAGTGACGTTGTCCCCCTCCACGACCAACGTCTCGGGTGCTGACATGTCCCGAGTCGCCTTTGCCGCAGACGCTTCTGCTCCTCCTCCGCCTCGGTGGTTCCTCGCCTTCATCGTCGGGAAGGTCAATAACGACGTTAGATGGAGCTGCGAAAAGAATCAAAATTAGAGACAAAGAGCCAATCGGTCAAGACGGAACTACAAAAGTCATACCAGGTTTTGAAGTGACAGCATCTTCCATCTCGTGATCTTCAGCCCTGGCCGAGGTATCGAGTAGCAGACCGTAGCTCCGTAAGTCAGTCGATCAGCTCATGAGTCGGCCAAGAATAAATTCATGTGAAACGGGAAAACTCAAGTTACACCATTACCCTGAGATAGTGGGGATCACCATCTTCATCTTCGGCAAGACCTTCGCCGGCTTCGACGGCGCCACTCGAGATTGCTTCGGAGCTTTCTCAGTCGGCACCGGAGAAGTCGTCCGAGGACGCTTGGTCGACTGCGTGACGGGCGCAACCCCCTTACCACGCTCGGCTGCAGGATCATGGACAAGCTTTGAGCGTCTTTCCGAACGAGGAGGTGCAACTTCTTCCTCCTCCTCCTCCTCTTCCTCCTCAACAGAGTCATCATCTTCATCGTTGTCATCAGCATCCGAATCCCACTCCTCCTGGCTTTCGCCCCCACTTCCTTCCTCCTCCTCAGTCGGCGCTTGCGCTCCATTGGGCATCGAGTACAACTCAGTGGTGGCCTGACAGACAACAAAACGAGACAAAGGTCAATCGACCAATTTGCAGTGAAGCAGAATGAACAAAGCAAGATCACAACTGGGGATAAGTGGTCATACCGTGTCCAGTGTGTAGGTATGGTCGAGTGGTGGGATCCTCCTAGCCCCTCGAGGGTTATCCTTATTCCCTGTGATGGCAGCCATCCACCTCTCCAGTGTGGCGTCATTGACCGCCTCTGGATGGACCCGAGTGGTATCTTCGGTACCGCAATACAGCCACATCGGGTGGCCTTGGTATTGGAGCGGTTGAATACGCCGTCGAAGGAAGACCTCCAGAAGGTCCATACCCGTCACTCCGTCCCGAACGAGCTGGACTACGTGCTCCATCAACATTTTTACTTGAGCTTTCTCCTCAGGGAGCACCTTCAGAGAAGAGGGTTTGTTCACTCGGTCCATGGAGAATGGAGGGAGACCAGTCGACTGCCCCGACGTCGACTCGTCTTGGCAGTAGAACCAGGTCGACTGCCACCCTCTAACCGACTCAGGAAGGGTCATGGCCGGAAAAGCACTCTTACTCCTCATTTGGATCCCAAGACCCCCGCACATCTGGATAACCTTGGTTCTCTCATCATCCGGACTCGCCTTTTTCACTGTCTGTGAGCGACAGGTGAATATGTGCTTAAAGAGACCCCAATGCGGTCGACAACCCAGGAAGTTTTCGCACATGGACACGAAAGCAGCAAGATAGGGAATGGAATTGGGAGTGAAATGGTGGAGTTGCGCCCCAAAAAAGTTCAGAAACCCTGGAAAGAAGAGACTCGGTGGCAGGGAGAATCCGCGATCTACATGAGTGGCTAGGAGAACGCACTCACCCTCCAGTGGCTGCGGTTGCCACTCGGTCCCCGATAGTCTTGCTGACCCATGAGAGATCAGTCCCTCATTGGCCAGGTCGTTGAGATCCACCTGGGTGATGGTCGAGAGGATCCAATCTCCTTGGACCCAACCTTACGGCAGGCGGTACCTCGACGAAGATCCGCCCCGGCTGGTCGCTCTCCCCTTTGCTTTCGCCGTCGCCGTCGCCTTCTTCGCTTGCTGCAAGGCTGCCGTCTTCTCCTTCACCATCGTTGCCGGTGAGGCGCGCGAGGAGTGGGTGGGCGGAGGCAAAAGCGGGCGCAGCAGGCGGGGGTGAGGAAGGTAGAGAGGGAAATGGATACGCACTGTTCAAAAACCCTCGCCCGACACCTTATATAGGGACGTTTCCGAGTGGCTGACAGGTAGGCCCGGGCGGTCCTATCAAATCCCGAAACAGCCGCGCGCGTGATACGTGGTGAAAAAGGAGGCGCATAAATCGAGGCGTCTATGCCTTATCCCATCAGAGTACCGCGGTCCACCCGATTCGCGCGCTTCCCAAAATTCAGATCCCACAAAATCCGCTAACAGCAGAGCAACCAGTCAGACGGTGGATTTCCTACGATCCGTCGCTCAGAAGTTCACCATGTTCAAAAGTTTACTCGATAGAAGAAAAGAATGGATCAAGGCGACTGAAAGAAAAGTTGACGCCATCATTAAAAAAGGTCATTGATCCAAGATGAGACATGCTCAGAACACCGAAAACAGGTCGGAAAGATTATCAACTCCTTCCTCACTCAAACCTCGATCCATTTGGGGGCTAATGATGAAGTCATGTACCTAGGGTAGGGTCACAGACCTGTCCAAAGTACCCTCCCCAAGGACATCTTCAGAAGAAGCTGCCTTCCAGTCGACCAAGAGGGAATCCACTCGACGGACTCGAAGGCACTCGACCATGAAGACTCACTCGACCACCAGGAGATCAAGAGCCACTCTGTATTCAAACGGTCTGTAATTAAGTAGTCTTTATGGCCATGATGACACTTTATGTAGGATGTTACCAGTAATGCCAATCCTTTATGTACTTTAAACCTGTGATAATCGAGGGCGGAGGGTCCAGCAGACACTATATAAGCCACCCCCTCCTCAGTGTCAAGGGTTCGCACCCCTGTAACTCATACGCATATAATCCAGTCGACCGCCTCCGGGCTCCGAGATGTAGGGCTGTTACTTCCTCCGAGAAGGGCCTGAACTCGTAAATCCCTTGTGTATACAACTACTCCATAGCTAAGGTCTTGGCTCTCCATACCTACCCCCCATTCTACTGTCAGACTTAGAACCACGACAATACCCCCCCTGTAGTTTCTTAAGATCATTCACGCACCAGCTGAGCCATCCTCGACACTGATGCATGGAACCTTTAAGAGTATGATGTTAATAGAGCGATCATATTGAATTGACCCAAATTGATTGTTATACTTAAGATATATTATGGTCGCAAGTCTATAATCAATCACATGGAGAGTTAAGGTATGCTCAGTTCCTTGCACCATGCGAGTATAAAGACACTTCATACCGGACGATACACTCTGGGCTTGTTCCAATGCAAAGTTGTCAGAATCGTGACTCAAGTCTTAGGATCTTACGACCTTACGATCCAAACTAGCCATTCTGATTCTACGATTTTGCTCACAGAATCTAACATTCTATGATCTTGATTGTTATGATTCTGTGATTCGCCATCCTACCAACGGAGCTCCGATCCGATTCAAAATCTCGATTCTGACAACTTTGTTCCAAACTTCCAATGACATCTGTAACATGGTGATCATAACGACAACTTATGGGTTTATCAATATCGCATGACAAGGGGCTAGGTAGCTCATAGTGGGATTTACTCCTCCGACGATGGAGAGATCTTCTTAGGGCCCTCCCGGTGTGACGACCTCCATCATCATCTAGCTAGACATAGGTGAATTGCTCAGAAGGATGTCGGAACATGATAACGAGAAAGAAGAACAAAGCCGATAACGAGGAGACCGGTAAAGTCAGCATGTGCATGACTCACGGGGATAAGATATATCTCACCTTGGGTTTCATAAAATACCGTGAAGCAAAAGGAATATCATATGATAACAAAAGGTTCACTCGAATATCGTTGGTGTGAGTATAGGGGTCAACATGGAAGTCCACGATTTCGCTGCTGATCATTAAGCGAAAGGAAATTTTGTTCATGTCTATATTTCACAGAACCTACAGGGTCACACGCGTAAGGGATTATGATCTGTTGAGTTCTGTTGGATTTAGGAATATTAGAAAATATTACTGGGAAAGTTTTGGGAATAAAAGAAATAGTTTCAAGAGAAACTGGAAGAGTTTCAGGATTACAGGAAGAGTTTCAAAGAATATGGGCAATGCTGTATAGGTGAAAAATATATCAAAGGACCTAAAATAAAAATAGTAGGGCTTCAAAAATTAACGAGAGCTCTCCCGGGGTTTATCTAGACACCATGGGCTGCCCAGATAGGCTAAGAGCCTATTTGGGGACAACACATGGGCCTAGAGGCCAATAAGGCGCCCCCTATAGCTTGTTGGATAATCTAAAGGGGCCGAACCAGTTTGAGGAGGACTCCTCCTCCCTGGCCGGTGCACCAAGGGAGGGGATACCCCTCTTCAAGTCGGTTAGCCCATCCATACACCTATATAAAGTTGAGGGACATGCCCACTTTGAGACACACAAGTCCCTTGATTATGGACGCCCCCACCCCCCTCCAGTTCTATCTTATTCTGGTCTTGTTCTAGATTTGATCTAGACCTTATCTAGTTCTAATTTTCTCTAGTCCTCATAATAGAGAAGCCCTGTGTGGTTCTCTTCTCCCTCCTCTAGTTCTCCGACGATGCAAAGCTTTGGATGGCGAAGCACTGCTGGATCGTGAAGCCCGTACGCGTGCAATCCATAGAGAGGTCTTGTTTTTGATATTTTATTTGATGGGTCATTCATGAACGGTTCGAGGGACTTTATCAATGATTTGTGCCAACTCTTCTTCCATTACAACCAGTGTTTTAAATAGTGGGCTATGGCATATAGCGGCGACCCTTAAAAACAGCTATAGCTGGGCTATAGCGAGGCTATAGCGGCAAATTGTACATGAAATCATTTAGCGGCAACATGCTCAAAACTATAGTGGAGCTATAGCGGGGCTATAGCTGGCTATTTAAAACTATGATTACAACTCAAAGTTCGTAGTGATTCGATCAAACCTTGTATATATGCATCTTCACAGTTATTTAGGAGTTTGATCCGTAGGGCGTTTTTTGTTTTCTACTACGTTTCCCAACATCATGCAAGTGTAAATATATAATCTCTTCCTTAGAACATGAGAGTATCAAGTACCTTCATGCCGGATGGTATACTTTGGGTTTTTCCAAACATTACTCGTAAGAGTGATTTTAATGGCTGTTGTTGTGTACATCGAAAAAGTATGTCTAGGGACTTGATAGTTGAAGATTGGGTTTTGCTCCTCTGACGTTGGAGAGGTACTTTTCAGGCCCTCTGGTTCTTTGGTATCCACCATCGTCTGCCCATACACCGGGTGATATCATCACGGGGATACCCGAATACGAAAACGAGAAAAGAGAACAAACCCGTAACGATGATAACTCAATATAGTGATCAAGTTGTTGATTGACAACTATATTGATAAGTCTCACCTCGGGTTTGGTTATGTATCGCAAAGCAAAGGGAATTGTGTGCATGAAAAAAGGTTCACCCGATAGTTTATTCATGTATGTATAGGATTCAATATAGATGTCCAGATCCCGCTATTGATTATTGACCATAAGGAGTTCCAGGTCATGTCTGCGCATTATCAAACTTGCGGGGTCACAAACTTAAGGCTCACCAGTCTGTTGAGTACTAGAAGTGTTAGGATGTTAAGATACAATTACTGAAAAAGTTCTGGAGAGATTGCAAAAGTTTTGAAGAGAGAATCAAAAGTGTTCAGGAGAAACTGAAGAAGTTTCGGAAAACCGAGAAAGTCCCGGGAGACCGGAAAATCATCGGAAGGTCAAGGAGAGTTTCATAGTATCCCATAACCTCACGAAAAAATATATGGGGCACCGTGGGATGCCCCTTTTGGCTAGGCCCAAGTAGGGGGCAACCACATATATTGGCCCAAGAGTGGGGCGCCCCTGGCTTGGAGGCCAAGCCTCCATGATGGTCCCTAGGGTTGGGGGCCCACACCTTGTGTTGGACGACAAAGGGAGGGAGGAATCTCTTCCTCCAATTTGGCCTCCCTCTCTCCCCCTATACATATGTAGGGGGCAGCCCCTCAAATGCATCTCTCTTATCTGCGCATGGGCTCTCTCTCTCTCTCTCTCTCTCTCTCTCTCTCTCTCTCTCTCTCTCTCTCTCTCTCTCCCACGGAAATCGTCCTATGACGCAAGGCTGCTCCACCCTTCCTCTAGTTCTCTGGCATAGTTTCATTCTAGACGGTGAAGCCTTGCTGATCTGTTGACCTCATGTGCATGGATACCGACAGAGGGATCATCCTTTTGATTCTTGTTTGAGGGAGAAAATTCTCGCGGTTGGGTGGTTGAATCCTAGTTGCAGAAATCTGTAGTAACGATCTACACGAACTCTTATTGTCTGTTGGGTTAAGTTGGTAAAGATGAGATCCAAACATCTCTTGCATCTTCATAGTGATCCTGGGCTTGTACCTAGGCGCGGATTTTTTTTTATTTACTACTATGTTTTCCAACAACATGAGTTCAGTGGCCGTCTTTGCTTCTGAGAATATCGGGCTAGCTCCATGCCATTGAACAATGTAAGGGCATTTATAATCATCGATGAGACTTATGTCACACATCTCACCTAAAGAAATGGGATTATCTGTTGGTGTTATCTCTAACAAGTAATGATTGCGTCCTTATAAATTTGTGAGATGGTTAAAATTCAGCTAGAAAATATAGTTAAGATGACTTCTTGTAGAATGGGACGTACAGTCTTATCTTCCTTAATAAGCGAGCCATTCCCACCTTATCTCTCTCTCTCTCTCTCTCTCCCCCACTCAATAATTATTCCATGTGGTGTTGCTAAGAACACCATTACACGCTCGAATTAGTTTCACATGCCATGTGGCAACGTCATCAAATCACTCCGTCAAACTATGATGCATAAACATGTACAAAACGTAAGTGAAAGTGGTAGACCACTACTTCCTAACAACCTTCAACGAAGCCTAAACGTCGGTAGACAACAACTACCACTACCCACATGTTAGCCACATCCATAGTTTTTTTATCCCCAAGTTATCTTCTAGCTACCTTGTCGGAATTTACCAACATTATCGAAAACTCGAATTCTACCCATTCACACACTCAGTTACAATACTACAACTTCTACATACTCAAATAGATGAGCTTCCATGCACATGTTTGACACAAGCTCAACCATTCCATTAGTGAATATACAGGTCTCCCCATCCGAGCAACTTCAACTTACGTCAAAAGAAAATTATGTATGAGATCATAGTTGGAGAGAAGTTGGTTGATCAAACTACGCAAGGCCCCCACCACACCCCACCAATGAAGTGAGATGGTGGAAGAGTCAGGAAGGAAGATGTAGTACGCACTAATGCGCAATGAGTTCACATCTATCATGAAGACATGCATCCAAAATGGATGATGAATAGTGGATAGTAGACACACATTTGAAGGCCATGAAAGAGGATCTAGCAACACTGAAGAGAGAGCAAGAGATGATATTTGTGAAGGCTAGCAATGAAATGGCTACACATGAACAAAAGTGAGCATCTCAGCATCTTCTGTCCTAGAAGCCACTATAACGCGAGGGGTGTATTCAGGACCAAATGATGCTACAGTCAGTGTGGCTATTTTCCAAGTGTTGCGGAGGGCTAATATACTATATCTCCCAAACCAGACACAAAAGGATGGAAATGAAGTAGGAATCAGATTATTCATTGAAACTGAGACCAAGGAGAAAGTACAATGCATGTTCTATGGATCAAAAGACCACAACACATGTAGTCAAAGAAGGGGAAATGACCAGTTAAATAATGAAAAGGAAACAAAATCATTCTCCTGCTTGGAATATGCTAGGCTATGCTTTAAGTTATAAGTTTCTTTAATGAATTTTGCCGGGAAAATGTGAAAGCCATTGTTCATTCTTACTTTCAAACATTGGACTTCATGTGACTGAGAAATTTTGTTTATATTGTTTTTGATGGAATGCAATAGTGAGTGAGCGAAAACGGGTAAAACACACACATGGCCCACAAAATGAAAAATAGAAACTATGGAGAGACATTTCAAATGTTACTGCCAAAGGTTCCACTTCCACCATTTATTTTGCTGACCACATTTTAATATCTTGCAATGCATTGCATCTAGAATGGTAACAAACACAAATTGTAGTTACACTTAGCAAAATTGATTACACTTTTAAATTTGCTATAACTCATTCTGTCAATATATGGTTAATACTTAATATAGCTAGAAAACTCCATTACACTTAGCAAAATTAATCACATTTTTTTTACTTATTTACTAGGATAAGTGCATGTGCGTTGCTACGGGAAAAGGAAGTGACGTGTGTCCATGAAAAGCTCCATCAAAGTGCCACCTCCCATGACCGTTGATGAGGGGGAGGAGCTCGTGCGGCGTGTTCTTGAGGAGTCCATCCACGACGATGACGAGGCCGAGTGGCATGGGCTCGAGGAGAAGATGATCCTCTCCGCCGCGGGCGACGTCGCCATCCCCCCGGAGCTACAGGAGGTCGTCGTCAAGGAGGAGAAGGCCGCACTTCATGGCAATGGTAGTGCAGTGGTGGGCGTGGACGGACACAGTCCCATGCACGCCAGAGTATGTCTATGTGCTTCCCTCGTGGGTAGGCGTTGAGGCGTGGTCGCCGTCCTTGCCCACAGAAGAGGTCGCGAGCATCTCGCCAAGCGGCCGCCTTGAGGCCGCCGCCCACCTCGGCAGCCATCGCCAGACATCGACCTCACTGAGGATGACGACCAGAAGGACGGCAGTGACATCAAGGATGACCATGGTGGCAGCGGCCAGTTTTTTTTATTTTAAGTTCAGTTTAATGTGCGGCAAGGACTTTGTTTTAACGGTTTAATGTGTAACTGGTATTTTTTTATCGCAGTCCAGACAAAATACAATTCAGCCGTCCGGTTGGGTGCTCTAGTAGGTGGACAGACCCAACCGGACACGGTCGTTCGTTTTTCTATCCCAAACAGATAAAATTCGGATAAAACAGACGTCCGTTTGGGGTTGACCGTTGGAGTTGGCTTGAGAGTACTCTTGGCTTGAACTTGTGTTTCTGGGTGCTAAGGAGGAGATATAAAGGTCGCCTGTGGATGGATTGGTGGAAACTAACAACTATACGAGAAGATGAGGTAGATTAGGTGGCGGTGTGCGTTCATAGGGATGAGTGTATGCGCGTGTATATGAGCGCTTGTGTCTGTACTGATGCTCAAAAAAAAGGTGGCGATGCATGGGATCCAGTAGTGGACGCATTTCTAGCCTGGGACCCAGTAGTGGACGCGTGTGTAGCTCGCGCAAGGCGGCTCACAACAGCTACATTAATTAGATCAATTCCTCCTTCAAGAGACTCACAAATAGCACGCACCAGCCGCTCCCAGATCCCACGCGCCCCGAGCGCCTCCTCGCGTGCAAAGCAGGCAGCCTCCCTCACTTTGTTCAGCGGTGCGATCTACCTCCGCAAGCCACCCCACCGTAGTGCGCCTCTCCTTCTCCCTCCTTTCTCCTTCCTCCCTCCTCTTAGACCAGGAGCACGTTGGGGGCCTCGCCAGTGCCGCCAGCACGGACGTCGTTGCGCCACCGCCGCTCAGATCCGCAAGATCTGTGTCCCCAAGCCACCAGCGCCAGTTCTCCGCCCCGGATCTGGCTTCTCCATGCCCTTCGGCCTCCCCTGCGACCGGCGCCGCCACCCTCTGCCTCGCACCCCATGTGTGAGCAGTGGCGGTGCCAGGACGCTAACCTTGTGATGTCAAGCTTTACAAATAGAATTTTTTAGACAAGTTAAGCAAGACCATAAGGTATCATACTTTATTGCAAGCATATTTTTGATAACAGCCCTTTCTGATCATGCATATTTTGATACTAATAGACTGAAACACATCAAGTTTAACATAGGTTATGAGACGATGATACAAGAATCCATCGCCTATTTTGTTAGCCAAATCAGACTTGCTATATTTCATTGTGAAATATGCTCAGACTGAAGCGTTGTTGTCCAAAATCAACGAGCTTCACCACAGAAATACTAAAGGAAAACCAGTGTACTTACACGAGAACGGCGTTTCGGTGCCCGGGTGCATCTGCACCCGGTCAAAAAAAATTCGTAAAAAATTCAGAAAAATTCAAAAAATTCCAAAAAAAATTGGGTGGTAGACAATTTGATGCGTGAGGTATGCTTCAATTTTCAAAACATTTGGACTTCTGTGCAGCTCTCAGCAAAAAAGACAAATCAGACCAGAACAGTATATGAACAGTACACATTTTTACAGACCTCCGATTTGTCTTTTTTGCTGAGAGCTGCATAGAAGTCCAAATGTTTTGAAAATTGAAGCGTACCTAGCGCATCAAATTGTCCACCACCCAAATTTTTTTTGGAATTTTTTGAATTTTTCTAGTATTTATTTTAATTTTTTTCATGAGCGCACGTGCAGATGAGCTCGGGCTCATATTCGAATTTTCCACTTTTTATCTACTAGTTTTCTGCAAAGATCACACTAACCTTTTTCAAATTGGAGTCTTTGATCATCACTAATATATTTACTTGAATTGTCACTTCTTGACAAATTTATCTGTTTACCATAACCAGACTTAACCCAAAAAACAAGCTTTTGCTAAGAGAAACAAAATTGAAATTTTCTTAATATGAGAAGATAATTGGATGAAAAAGAAGACCTTTTTAGACTTGATCTTGAAGGGCCTCGTCCTAGACTCCTGGTGTGCTTGCCGGAAGTGCGTACTGCAGTACGGCCAAGCAGGCGGGGCGGACTACTGCTTGGTGCACTCGCCGGTCGCCAAAGCTGCAGCGTTGCAGTCTGCGGAAAGTCGGATACTAGTGGAGCCGCGGAGGTGCCGCGCTCCTCCCCACGGTGATGTGCCCGATTGGCCATTAGGGATTACACGGAGCACGTGAAAATAAAGGAGAGAAATTGAAGGAATAGTGCGTGATTTGAGGATGAACAAGTTAGGGAAGTTTAATTTTTTTAGGCTAGTTAGGGAAGTTTAATTACGACTTCCATAGTTTCCTTTTGTTAAATGGGCTAGCCAAATCTGAGGTACCTTCATTCTATTAAATGGGCTGGTCAAATCTCATGCAAAATATTCTATAACCTGTATTTAGCGGTGAGGTGCACGCATGCGGCAGTCTACGGTTTGTGATCTGTGTAGTCAAGTGACTACATAGGTTAAGCGTGGCTTCACCACTATGCGTGAGGAGAATGACGGCAGCTCAGCCATCGACCGTCCGGGTCGTCCCTCGGACCCGGTCACGTGGGGGTGAAGTCTGTTTTAAACCTTGAGTTTGTAGAGCATGAATTAAATAAACCCTCACGTCTAGATCCCTGAAATTTGTACCCTATACTCATCAATCCCGGTCAATTCAAACCCTAGACGTGTTTGGCGCATCGGGAAGAAGATGATCCTAGCCAGGATCAATCGCTAGTCTCACTGACTACTTTGGCCCAGCTGTTACAGCCATCGTCTATCTCAAGTCTCTTCCTCTCGTTGCAGCCTTGGCCAGCTTGGTGAGCAACGCTCCACCCTAGGCAGATGATGCATGCAAGTAGCAGCACAATCATCCACGCACACGCACGCAAGTAGCAGCGGCACACACGCCATCGCGAAGAAGAAGAAGAAGACGAAGCGGCCGGTTCGCTTTCATGCGCCATGTAACACCAAAAAGACGCGGCAATAGTACTGCAAGGAATAAAAAGAGATGGAATTTTGTGAACTGTGTCTCACCGGAGAAGGTAAATCGACACGGCAGAGCTCTCACCGGAGACAAAGAAGAATGCTCCACCATGGATAAAACGTCGATTCCACTAATTTTGGTCAAACGCCAAGCAAATTGCTCGTCTCAGTAGCCTCCCCTCGTCTCCTGTGACCGTGTGGGCGCCAATTGCAGGTTTAATTGGCCACCGGTGAAATCACTTCGAGTCCCTCCACTGATGTCGCTCTGCTCCGCCGTCGCGGTCTTTCCAATCCCCTACCGTTGTCCATGTCGAGAACTTCTGTTGAACCGCTCGTTCGGAGAGCTCTGCAGCGTTAATTTACTCGTCGCCTCCCCCTCCGCGCCCCTCCCGGCGGCGAGACCTGTTGCAAGATCCCTCGAGAGCTCTCCGCCTGCGCTCTGGTGAAGAGGGGAATTAATCCGATGGCAGCGGCGGTGGGTCGTCACGGGCGGGTGGAGGTCGTGCCCCTGTCACCCTCGGCGGTGGCGGCCAAGGCGGAGCCCTGTCGTGCGGCAGAGGTGAATAGGTGATGCAGCTGGACCGCCCTGGGGGTAGCGGACCACAATGCCAATGGGGTCTGTGGCTGGACGCAGAGGTGTGGGACAAGCAACACTGCCAGGAGACAAAAACCCCACCCAACGCGAGGACAACTGCACATGAGATGGATTCCAGAAGAGAAAGACAGAGGAAGAAAAGAGGTCATAGAAGAAGAAGGACGCGACATGTAGGCCCGTGCGGTCAGTGACAGAAATGAGTGATCCCAGTGGAAATTTTCTTCCAAACAGATCTAGAGTTGGGTTCGGGTTACAATTGACCGGGATCGATAAGTATAGGGTATAGACTTCAGGGACTTAGACGTCGGGGTTTGTTTGTGTCGCGCTCTACAACCTCAGGGTTCAAAACAGACTTCACTCTCACGTGGGCACTGTGCCTGGGCCGCCGTGACGCGGGCAAGCTGCTGGTCGGAAGCATCCGTTGCTATGACGGCGGCTGAGACATTGCTCCGACTGGCGGGCATGGTGACAGTGGATGTTGTTGCCGCGACGGCGAGTAAGACTACTTTTTGCGTTCATTCTCCTTGGGATCTTAGTCAACTATGAATCGTCCTTTCGGACACTGCCGGTTGTCTTTATCTGATTTGTTTTCTTCCAGGAAGAATCCAATGTTGCGTGGATTTTAAACTCCTATTACTGGGGAGCCATCTATTGATTTGCCCCCTCTTCCCACTTCTGGGATATTGATTTGCCCCCTCTTCCCACTTCTGGGATTAATTCTTTTGTTCTATTCCTGTCGTCTGGTTGTTGACTTCTGATCCAGCAAGGTTGCCGACGTATAAAAGCTGATTGGATCGGGTGCGAAGGATTGAGGTTGGACTATCACGGTAACAACCTTGTTTTGCAACAAGCGATCCATATCAGTTTTTTCTAAGGCAAGCTTACAAGAACAGGAGCACGACCCATCGTTTTTCTTAAAAAAAAGGCGCGGACCAGAGCCCGCGTGGATGACGGGCAAAACCTGTTTGATATGGATCGCGGGTTAAATATAAATAAATACATGGGTTGTTTTGTAATATTGAAATATTTTCTCAGGTATCCATTAAAAAGGACTATGGGTTGAATACACAAAATGGTAGGGACTTTTCTACAAAACTGCCGTGACGAGGATCGGACAGACGCAACAGGTGCTTTATTAGTAGGTAAAGATAACTTATTTTGTGTGTATGGAGTTGTAATTGGGAGTGGCTATTTGGCTCCCGAGCTCAGCTGAGCTCGTTATCTGGACCACCCAGATTTCTAGGGATCTGTGCCACTTTTCCTTTTCATGAGATATACGAATCAGGATACGAAGGAAATACATGCTTGATGGGCCCCAGCGGTACAGGATTCGACGCTATCCTTTCGTCTCTCTTCTAGATTTCTGCCCCTGAGTTCTCTCTTTGGTTCGTGCCGACAACGCCGCCGGTCTCTCTCTAGTTCGTGCCGATAACCGGGCCGACCGGCGCCTGGAGCTTTGGCCACGCAGCTTGGACTCGGCCCCCATGCTCTGGTTTGTGCATACTCTTCAGCGGCCAGAGAGCATGGATCTGGCGTCTCCATAGACTCCTGCCCAGATGTGGATCGACCTGACGTTCTTTCTAGCTGCCGGCGAGGAGGCTTGTAGCCAGCAGTGATGGAGTGTTGAGGCCGGAGAGGAGAGGAGAAGTTTGCTTTCCATGGACGCAGCTGCTGGGGTGCCCGATGTGTAGTCTCCCTCCTGGACTCCGGCGAACAGAGCGCATGGATCAGGTGCCCCTTTACTCTGGTGGGCACGGGGTTGCAGATCCGGCATAACCTTCTTGTCCAGCGCGTGGAGATGGATCCGGCGCATCCTTTGACTCTAGCCATACCCCATGGCGCATGCAGCACTGTACGTGCAATTCCTCATTGGCTTGATAATGCTCCTCTGTTTCGGATCTCCATTCAATTCGTCCCCAAGTAGTTGATTTGGTGTAGTGTAGATTTTTAGCAAATATTGTTGAATCAGCTAATTTATTACTAGCAACAGCCAACAGTAGTGATGCTGAACGGTGGAGCTTTTTGTTTACTAATGACAAATTGGTTCGTGTAGATGCGGTATGAACAAATTCTGATGTCCAAACCATTTTGTTTTGTTCACAAACTATGTCAAGTCATTTAGTGTAAAGTACATTACTGCATGATCCATCTGATGTGCATTCTGTTCATGTCAATGTCTTCAACAATTGATTAAAATACTGGGCGGCAAGACTGTCTCCAAGTTTGATTGTGTGAAATATTTTTTATGGTGATGATACAATAGTGTTAACCTGGTGCTAATTAGGATCTAACTGGGATATGAAGCAAATTTGTATTCGTCGTTTATTTGTCTATGAACAGAAATCAGAAAAAAGAAAAGGTCTTTGTTCATTGTCCAATTTAGTTGATGGAACATGACAGTTTGTTCATTATGTGCCTATGTGAAGGGGATTACTTCTTTTTTAAAAGTGTAATACGAATACTTGTCCCATTTGCAATGTAAACTGATACTGCATCTTCTGTTGTGCTGGGTGAACTACCTAAAATTCACTAACAAAGTCTCAGGTGTGTCTCGCCACTCTACTTAGCAGCCGGTGTGCTGTGATGCATAGAAAATTTCAAATTCAAGGATGCTAGCACTAGTCAAGGCAATCAATGCAGAATGGAGAGATGTTACTACGAATATAAAATTGGTGAGAGAGAGGAAACATCTACTGACATGCACTGTCGACAAGATCAGGCCAATTGTTAGGATTTGACGGGTGGGAAAAAGGACACATGCATATACATGATTTATGATGAGGAATATAGACTAAAATACTCCTGCCTTCATCAATCTTGAAGCAGCTGAGTGGTCCTGATATAGAGAGTAGGTGAGCTCGGGAGCCATATTGGATTTCCCGTTGTAATTGTTCTATATTGACTTTACACATAGCAAAATTAATCACATTTTCTACCCCCTTTTATGGCTCAATCTATGAGCATACGATCCCAGTACTGAGTCGCATATCATCATTCTATTATAAAGAACGGTTAACTATATAATAATATCACTAAATATTAAGGTAAATGTTCTTTGTCACAACATTTTGTGATTGCCACTATAAACATGCTTGCACTCAATTTGAATCACATTCGGAAAGGATAAACACATTAGCTATTTTATTTGGAAACATGTCCATGTAAAATCCTTTCATATGAGTGTCCTCTTGGCTCTAAGAGAAAAAATACAAAAGGAAATAACCACATACCCCATGGAATAGTTTATGCCGCAAAGACAAATTATATAATTTTCAAATTGATATGTATTAGTGTTCACTTGTGGGTTCTTAGATATCTAGGAAGATAGATCTACATTGTATAGTTTAACGAATGTGTTGATATAGTGGTTTCTAGAGTATACATTTTTCTATCACATGTGTACGCAAGTAGGTAATTCTAGAGATGTCTACAATGATTTCTTCTTAAATAGTCATTTCTTGTTTACTAGCTTTTATTATTGTGAAATATTTACAATTCGTGGGACTTTCTTCTAGTTTGCTCAAGTGTGGAGGAGGATGGGTAAGTCTAGAGATGTCTACAATGCTGCCTAATCCTGTTATGTTTAGACGGTTGCCCATTGGTGCACAAGCTTTTGTTGGATGATTCCTGGGATAGGTCATCCTTAGTGGCTTTGAAGAAACAAGTGCATGAAGTGATGCATTTTCTATATAATCTTCCATTCTTTAAGATAAAGAGCAAATTTTGTATGTCAAAAAGTATGCTGGGTTGCTGGTAGGTGGGGTGCAACCCGGCTTGATGGAGTTTGTAAACATTGATTGTATGTTTCAAGTGTATTAATATAAGATGACCTTTTACAAAAATATCGTCAAATGCCTGACTTTTTTCCATTTTCCTTACAAATAAGTGTGATCGTAGTCAAGCCGACCGTGCTCCGAGTTGTGAACTAGAAGAGAGGTGTGAATTTTCAAGAGTTGATGGCGTCGAGGGTTGGCACGCCACGACGAATGTGTGCTATGACAATTTGTGTTACTTTCCAATACTACAATATTATAGAAAACATACTCTCAGCCTCAATAAACAAAAAGTGAACCAATAAACTGGCGGCCCGCCCAGTGAAAGTTGCACCAATGGCATCACTACTTCCCTCACTAGAGGGTTTTCTAAACTATGTTTATAATTTTTTTTTGTAATACCTGTTCATTTAGGATATTTGCTTCTGTTCAGAATTAGGACCACGATATCTAGTATTATACTTTCCTTAGTAGTTACTTAGACATAGTTACTTTCCATGTGTAGGTTGTCTAAAAAAAAGTCAACATGTGTAACAAGTTTAGCAAAACAGGAATTTTAAAAAAAATTACGGAGTATATCAGCATCATCGGAAATGAAAAGACAATCATAAGACAAGATTTTGCAACTATCTCCCACAGCTGTTGCAAAGCATAGATAATGTGAGCAGTATACATGTATAAAAGCCACAAATTGCATACATGTACCCAAGTAGATTGATCATGACGGCAGCGGCAAAGCTTCATCACCATCGGTTCATAGGCATACCGTTGGGGTTCGGTGAGGGAGGCTTCTTCAATGGAACGTTGATAATGTGAGCATTATACACATATGCAAGCCACAAATCACATACCCATGCCCAAGTAGATTGATCACGATGGTGGCGGCATGGATTCATTATCGTAGTCATGCTGTTGAGGTTCGGCGAGGGAGGCTTCTTATGTGATGGAGGTGGTCGCAAAAAAAGACGATTTGATGGTTGTGTGGGATTAGTCGGCGACGATTAGCATTGGCCTATAGATAACTCCCCGGATCTGCCCTGGGCGTAATGAAGTTGAGTCCCAATCCAACACTAGGTTGGAGTTGGACCAAAATACTATGCATCTCACCAAAAGCTAGAACATTTACCATTTGGGCTCCTCTTGGAAACTTTGTAAAATTTCTAATTTGCAGTAGTTTAGATGTGTATTTGGAAGTGTACAATGCACAACAAAGACAGACCATGCAAATACAATCGTAACCTGTAACGGTGTTAAATGACATCTGAAAAGATCTTTTTGCCCCTCACGTAGTATGTGACCAAAATAATACTCCCTCCGTTCCTAAATATTTATCTTTTTAGAGATTTCAAATGGACTATCACATACGAATGTATATAGACATATTTTAAAGTGTAGATTCACTCATTTTGCTCCGTATGTAGTCAATTGTTTAAATATCTAGAAAGACAAATATTTAGAAACGGAGGGAGTAGATGCTAATATAGAAAAATATAAGCCATGTCCAGCCTGCCGACCCTGCAGCCGCGTCAGCGGCTACGTTGTTAGTAGCATGCAACTCCATCTTCTTTTTTGGCGAGGGGCATTCAACTCCATATTGTACAAACAGGACACACTTACTTTGCTCAAGATGATGATGTCCGCCGAACCAGGCTCACGGTGCACCACCGATCCGGGCCGCTTCCGCAGCAGCTGCCCAAGATCGCCGCAGAACGGAGAAACTCCCTCGCAAGTCGCAACAAACGTGCTTCATGGACCGCGGAATAGTCCCAACGCGGTCAAGTGTCAGATCTTTCTTGATCTGGGGATTGTCCATATGGCCGGTAGATGAGGGGCCAAAGTGTCTTTTTACATGCAATTTAACCGTGTTAGACGGAACAACGGACGGAAGTGCCATGAAGGGCACACAATTTAGACTTGGAGTTAGATAAGAAATAAAAAGTTTTTCAATGTTAAATAGAAAACTAAATTTAAAACAATGTTAAATAAGGAATTCTCTCCTACTGTTTGTGTGTCATGTGAGTTGTTCGAGCGTCCAGTTGTGGCATGCTTAAAATACTTGGTCAACCGGAAACATTGATTGGATTTTGGCTCTCCTCGTCTTGCATGTGTCCAGAGCCTTGCATGGCTAGCTGTACGGCAATGGCCCTGTTTGGATACTCTAACTCGGTTAGAGGTTAGAGTTAGATTTTAACCCTAAACTAACCCTGAATTAACTCTAACTAAAATGGTGTTTGGATGACAGGGTTAGATTGACAATAAATGCTCTTTCTCAATCATTTCGCTATGTTGGGCGAGCCCTGCCGAGAAGCTGGCTGGCCATGACGGGGGGCTAGCCTTTGGCATGTTCTTGATCGGCGGGTGGACGGGCCGCGGGGAGACGAGGGGGTTGGAACGGAAGGATAGGGCGAGGTTGCTTACTAGCGGCGGACGGGAGCACGGATACGGCGAGGCGTCTCCACGGGCGGTGCGAGAGGGAGGAAGAGGACGAGAAGCTTCGAGGAAGTGGGGAGGGATCTACTGCGGAGAGAGCGGGAGAAAAAAAATGTTTTTCTAATGGTCCCAAGGAAAACTAACCCAAATAAGCACCTCTTGGGTGGGTTAATTTTTTTGAGTGGGTTAGATGCATCTAACCCAAACGAACCTGTTTGGATGTTTTTGGGTTAGTTGAGCCCAAGCTAACCCGAACTAACTCACAGTCTCAGATCCAAACAGGGCCATTGCTTCAGTTTCAACCCCGTGATTCATTGCTCTATTTGCCGATTGCCACGTGAACGAAAATTTTGGGAGCTCCTATCCAGCGCTGCTAACGCGCAGAATCCAACTAGCGCTCACTACATCGTCTAGTGGGTCGGCTCACGAAGGGGAGCGCACAAAATGGTGTTATGAGTCGAACTCGCGCTCTACACTCCTACGTACATGTGTTTGCCTAATCAATGGAGTACCTCGTTTTTTTTTTTGAACACAAGAAGGGTCCCGAAGGACCCAGACTTATATTAGATAAGCATGCAACATATTACATAAAGACCCAACAGAAAGATAAAATTACAACCCAGGCCGGATATTTTGCAGATTGGACCCCAGACAACAAAAATGAAAAGCAATCGAGTCCTCTTCGCCGTCTTCGATCCTGGCACGATTCCACCACCGCCGGGGACGAAACCACTTGGGGTGGAGGAATGGTTATAGCACCACCGGTGAACCGGAGGTAGAACGTATGAATACCAAGCCGAAGAACTAGATAAAGTGCCTCCCATATGGTTCGGCGGCCAGGAGGAATTACAAGAGCCGGACGTCGTCGCCGGAACTCCGAGTGGTCGCCTTTCGACCAAAAGATGCAGCGGTGCAGTGGCGAGAATCACATGGTGCTCTTTGCACCGAGCTCCCCAACCATATGCTGCAAAATTTTGGCTCCAAGAACTCTCAGAGAGCATACATCGTAATGATTTGATCGCAACTCGAAGTGGGTCGGAGCGAGCAAGAAGATTAACGTTGATCGTGACCTGAAAGCCGACTTGATAATCCTGGATCACCAGATTAGCGGCTTCACCAAGAACCGAGTTCCTTCCGTCCCTACCTCCATGGCGGCACAAAGAAGAAGAACAACAAGACACTGATCGAGCCAGATCTGGCTTTCCCACGAGCTTCTTGAAGGGAGCTCGAGCTCTGCTAGCCTCCCTGCTAGCCTCCACCATGGAGGAGAACAAGGGAGGAAGAGGGTCTCAACCGGCGTCGCCCGAGGTCGCCGGGTAAAGTTCGAGCGGCATAACGCCATCCACAACAACGCAAGTCGAAATACTACTAGGCTATAACTCATCGTATGCAGAACGCGCTCCTCCCCTAGCCATCGCCGACGGCAGCCGCCACGACGAGGCATGGGATCGGGTCGGGGTGCCCTGTGGAGCTCTCAAGCGGAGGGGTGGAGAAGGAGGAGAGAGAAAGAAGAGATAAGAATGAGCCCCGAGTACCTCGTTGCATGTGACTGAAAGCAGTGCTAATACTTTAAGAACAAATACAACCGCTCATACCGTCATACATGATTTTCATTAAAAGAATTAAAGTTCTCACGTTTCAGAAAAAGTTCATGAGCATGCAAAAAATAGTTGCCTTATTGAAAAATTCATTGATCGGAAAAAAGTTCATCCATTTTGAAAAAAAGTTCAAAAATATTTTAAAAAGTTCATTGAATTTGGAAAAAGTCCATCAAATTTTTGAAAAATAGTTAACCATTTTGAAAGAAAAATCATAAATTTTTAGAAACAGTTCAAACAATGTGAAAAAATTCATCGATTTAAAAAATTTAATATGAAAAAATTTCTTTGAATTTGAAAAATAGTTCATCTAACTTAAAAAAAACATGGATTTTCAAAAAGTAGTTTCCAAATTCAGAAAAAGCTCGTCAATTGTGAAAACAAAAGTTCACCAAATTTTGAAAAAACAGTTCATGGGTTTGAAAATTTTCATGAATTTATACCTACTAATAAAGGTGCCTTTCTCTAAATTTTTCATCCGTTCACCAACAATTTTTTTTTATCCAAGGTGGTACTAATTTCTTCTGCGTCCATCTGCTAAAAAACAAAACAATGTTATCCAGAATTTCGTACATGGGGCGTGCATGTTGCGGCCCAGTAAAGCCTGCCCATTTATTTCATTTCCATGCAGCTGAAAAGCTTTATATGCCGCACAGTGCAGCAAATAGAAAGAATTTCGTATAGGGCGACCATTATTGGGCCGGCCGTTCTCGTTCTTCTCTTTGTTCTATTTCTATTTTCTCTTCTTTTTCTTTCGCTTTCCTTTTTCTTTTTATACTTCCAAGTCTTTTTTATCATTTTCAATATTTTCAGAATTTAACTTTTTATTCAAATTTTCATAAAATCTTCAGAATTTCAATTTTTTGTTCCCATGTTTGATTAATGTGGGGAACTCTTAATTTTTCTTCCTGTTCCCAATTTTTTCCAAAATTTATAAAACATCGCATGTTTTTAAAACAATATTAGAGTTTTCCAAAGTTGTTAAAGTTTTTTAAAAATCTACATTTTCAAAAATGATACATATTAGAAAATATTCCTTTTTTATTGAAATATTCACAAATTCAAAATAATGGTTGTGTTAAAAAACAAAATATTTTCAAAAATAATTGAATGTTCAAACATGTTTCTGTTTTAAAAAATTGTTCACGAATTAAAAGAATGTTCCGTTTTTATAAAAGGTTCAGGTTTTTGAAAAAAATCTAAATTCCGAAATATCTTCCCGGCTCAAGTTTTGTTTGCCTTTTTAAAATAAATCATGTTTTTAGAAAATGGTACAAATTAGAAAAATATTTCTAATTTTATGAAATATTCAGAAATTTAAAATATTGTTCGTGTTAAAAAACAACATGTTTAAAAAAATGAATGTTCAAAACATGTTTCTGTTTTCAAAAGTTGTTCACGAATTAAGAAAAATTCCTTTTTTATAAATGGTTCAGATTTTCGATTTTTTCCGGAATTTCAAAAAATCTTTTCGTTTCAAGTTTTGTTTGTCTTTTTTTTAAATAAAGAAATTATCAATAGAATGCTCGCATTTTTTGAAAAAAAGGAATTTCAAAAATTGGTCATGTTTCAAGGAATATTCGGCAATTAATAATTATTACATTATTTTTTGAAGTTCAAAAAGATCAGAAAAATCAAAAAAATATTTTGATTGTGATGTTGTAGTATGTCCTTAAATATTCGCGCTGGCCATCGGTTAACAGGAGTTGCTTGTTCGAGTGGCTAGCAACACGTGGTCGAGTTTTTGAGCTCATGAGTTTGATCCTTCAACTCATTGTCATATTTTGGATTTTTATTCGCGCATTACAAACATAGGTCGTTTTGGTGCTTGCCACTCGCCTAGCCTAGACGCGAACTCTTGTGCGTTCCACGTCCTATTTGATGATAAAAGAGAATATGTTTGTTGGATATAATTAAAATTAATTATGGGCATATGCCAATAAAAAAGAATATGCTGGTTTGGCTCTGGTTAAAAACTGTGGGCAAGTGAGCGCTAAAATAATTAAAGAGAATACACCATGATAAAGCACGGACTACTTGGTTATGTGAGGATTATGCCAATGTAATGAGATTCGCTGCAATTAGTAATCCATCTTATTACGTCATTATTGGAGAGAGTGGTCGAAGCAACTATGCCCCGAAGGTCGCTGTGCAGTCACAAAGTGAGGAGGCAACCACAACCTCGACACGGAGGCGGACCTGAAGAAAAAAAAGGCACGAGTTGGGTGGTGGCCGCCAGTCCGACCAACCCCACCACTATCCAGATCTCGCGGGCCAAACATGACTCGCGAGAACACCGCAGCTCCTCGCTCTGTCGCCCAATCGCTGCGGAGACCATTTTGATGGACATCAATTATCTTTCCCGGTGCTTCTCGCAAAATATATCTCTCCCGTTGCAACGCACGGGCATATGTGGTAGTTTTTATTAAAAAAAATCATGCATTTCAAAAAGAAAATATAAAGGGACAAAAAATGACAAAACAAAAATTAAAATAAAAAAAAGAAAAGAATAAAAGAAATAACCTAACACATTTGGGTGCATTGCGTGGATGGCTACCGTAGTTATTACATGAGGAGGAGGCCGTGAGTTTGAGACGGGGACGTGCGCCCGTTTGCAAACTATACTGTAACCTGCGCCTTGAGCGCCGTATAGCAAATGCCAAAAAAATTCCCCTATCTTCACCTCTTTCACAATGTGAAATGTATCAAGTTGAGCCGTAAGCCCGGAACTAGGCTGGATGCATACACAATTTAGCCCGCCAAAAGCCCAGAACATTTGTACTTAACCAGTACTCCCTCCGTCCGAATTTATTAGGCCCTTTTTCATTTTGATTCAAAGTGTGACCATAAATTTAACTAATAAAATTTAAATTATGTGTCACAATAATATATGATAGGAAACATCTTTCAAATACAAATCCAATAATATACTTTTCATATCATATACTTTATATATTTTTAGTAAATTCATGGTCAAAGTTGAGTCCAAATACAGTGGGGCCTAATAAATTCGGACGGAGGAGGGAGTAGAGTATTAGCCTTTGCTCAAAAATAAAAATAAAGAGTAGAGTGTTAACATTATTTTGGTCCCCCGAAACAAACTTAGGGAGTGGCTACAAATAGCGAAACTGAAGGTTTCATGCTTTTGCACGGAGCACAACACCATTCCAGCCATCCATAAGCGCCATGAGAAGCAGACACAAGAAATGAAAAGACAATCCTAAGATAAGATTTTGCAGCCGTCACCCACGCGCAAGTACGCGACGTTGCATAGCATGGGCAAGTGAGCACCAGACCGGCATACTGCTTTGGTACACCTAGTAACTTGACGATGGCGGCGGCGGCGACACGGGCTTCACCATCGTCTTCCAGCCGTTGGGGTCCGGCGATGGAGGCTTCACCGGCGCCCTCTGTCCCAAGCGCCGTCCAGCTCCCACACCTTGCTCCCTCCTCTCACGTGGCGTCGACTGCGCCGGCCGGCTACCCCGCGCACCAACGTCGGCGTCGCCACCCAGTAGCAGCACTGCGAATCCATTCACACACACACTGCCACATAAGCTGGGATTTGGGACTCGCAGAGGAAATTATATGCATTATGCATACCTGGTCCTGGAGGAGAACGCGGCGCTGGCGGCGAGTACGTGGCCAGCAGGACCAGGAGACTGGCGGCAACGAGGACCACGTGGACGGCCGTCCGGCGACGCATCGGTCGAGCTGTAGGTGGATCCAAGTCCACCGTACTCTGTAGATCTGATATCGGTACAGCTCTGGTCAGTAGCCACTGAGACAGTGAGACGCAGATGTGAGCTAGCTGTTCATTGCGGCGTTCCTAAATGGTCGACTCGGGACTCTGAATTTTGTCTCTTATCTTGCGTGTGTTGACCTCGAGGTCCGCACGGCCGTTAGTCCGGTCCTGGATCCCGCGAGTGCGGTATTTCTTAGAGCAAGTACAATAGAAATTGAGTCGGTGAAATTCTGAGGATTAAACTAGTATATTTGTCTTAGTTGGAGGAAAGATAAGAGAGAGAGAGAAGGTAAGCGGGCTCTTCGTGAAGAGCCAATTTCAAAGACTGCGATGCTCCCAAGACTTTGTGAGAATGAAAGGTGGCCACATAATAAAAAAGTAGTACACTCTTCTGATCTACTATTGTACATGTTGGCTATAAGATGGACTGTAGATGACATGGCATTGGCTTATAGCCAGCAGCTGGCTATATTATTAACCATGCTCTTAGCAGTTGTTGAACACGAGTTCAACTCTACCCTACGTAAAAGAGGATTCTTAATTAGGTCATCTCCCACGCAGATCGTCAAACCTTCACGCAACCGTCCGCATCACGCTGTTCAGACCGTGAAAGCCATTCAACACTGCTCTGTATCGTTCCGCGGAGCAAACGTGATTTCTCCAGCAAATGAAAAAAAATGTGGGGCCTTTGCTGGACTCCAGACACGCGAAACGTCGCTCTCCCTCTTGGCCCACACAAAAGGAAGGCGGAGCCCAGACTTTTGTAGCATCCCGCATTGTTTTCGCGCAACCCCCCCCCCCTCTCTCTTCTTCCATTCCCCGCCGCTCTCGGTCCAATTCCCACTCATTTCTCCCACCCTCCACTTCCTTCCGCCGCCGACGCATGAAAACGTCGGAGATGGAGCTAGCGAATAGGTTCAAACAGTTGACAGAGGCAACGGAGAAGAAGATCAAGTTCGAAGAGAGGAGGACCATGATCAAAGAGAGAAAGACGACGCTGGAGGAGTAGAAGGCCGTGCTCGAGGAAAAGAAGGTTGCGCTCGAGGAAAAGAAGGTCGCGCTCGAGGAAAAGAGGGTGAAGATCGCCGCCAATGCGGAGGATGCCAAGATGTTGACCTTTAATGTCGACTCTTTGGATGCCGGCGCTAGAATTATCGTGCAATCCGTCCGCTACCAAATGTTGAAGCGTCAGAAAGATGAGTTGGCGGCGGCGGAAGATGTGGACGCTGTGGAGGCGAAGGCTAATGTGGATGCGGAGGCTCCCTATGAGGCGGCGGCGACACCTCCTTGATCGACGAGCAGCTTGCTAGGATTGCTGGTCCGGCAGGGCAGAAATGCACAGACTGCTGGACTGATGTTCTTTTGAATTCGAACATGTAAAAACTAAATATATTTGCCTTTTTTGGGTTATGATCGGGGATGCTATCGGGCGCGGATGTGATCTGGCATGTTGTGTGGATCAATGTACATTTGAATTTGAATTTACTGATAGACATATACAAACTACAGTTGCATGGCGGCCTCCCGCATCCGTGTCCGCCGGCTGGTACCTGTCCTGGACGGATGCGGGAGAAAATTTACGGGTTGCCATCGGACTCAAGCATCGAAGATTACAATGCTACCTTTTCTGCCAACTGACATGTGACATTTTTTAGTCACCTTCACGTCTCACATGGAGGCGCATATGGAAAGCTCATGGAGCTTATTTTCGTCGGCTACCATATTTGTCCTATGTAGACTGGAGATAAGAGTATCACATATACGAGTAGTTGTGCAATATAGAATTGCGTCGAACTTTGTTTGACCGCTGGCCAAAAGTGCTTTCGTACATGGCAGCTAGCCGTTCCTTATGCTGTGGTGCATATCCACGCAACACACACACACACACAAAAGATTTATTTCCGCCATCTACGTCAGAAGTCCAGATTGATATAGAGAAGTGAACAATACATTTTAAGACTTTGAAGCATGACAACTTATTTCACACCAGCAAGATTATTCTTGTAACACATTAGTAAGAGACCAGAGGTGCATGGAAGTCACCATGGCATATGCTCGTACCCAGACTCCCAACACCTATTAATTGATCGACGGCGGTGGCTGTGGCGGCGGCGTCAGGGGAATCACCACCCCCGAGTTCTCATTAGGGATTGGTGAGGGAGGGTCCTTCAGTGGTATCCTCTGTCCCAAGCGCCTCGCAACTCCCATCCCTGAGACCTTTCCCCCTTGACAATGAAGTCCATTCATTTGACCCCACGCACCAGCGTCGCCACCTAGCATCATCACCATAATCACATCGACGGACCCATCTAACAAAGAACAAATCATGGATCCGGAAACATCCAAAGGGAACTATATATATATACCTGGAGCATGATGTGGTGAGCCATGTGCGGCGGCCACACATGGATAGGAAGCTAGCAGGGGCGAGAGAAGGAGGACGAAGACGACGATGACAAGAAAACAGGTGGCTCTCCGTTGGTACATCTTGCCGTCCTTGGGGTAGAGAGTTGGTTTGATGGGAGATCGAGAAGGTGAAGAGGAAAGAGAGGGGAAATTGTGTACGCAATCGAAGGAGTATTTAATGCATCTTCTGTAGTGTGCAAAGCTGAAAATCAGGGGGCAATATCAAAAGAAAATCGGTGAAAAGGCTTTGACGCAAACTAAAAAGGGAAAAAACTTACACACAAACTAAATAAAAAGCAGGGGCTCGAGTCAGTAGCCTAACGAGACAATGAGTGAGAGCTTGCTTTGTGCATGATGTGAGCTGTTCGTTGTCCCATTGTGACGCTCTTAAATCCCCAGCCAACCGCTAACGTGGGCTGGATTTCGGCTGCGCTCATCTTGCGTGTGTTGGTGATACATGGCTAGCTGTACGTTGCTTCCTAGTTCCACCCTCGTGACACATTGCTCTCTTTGCCAATTGCCACGTGATTGTACACTCCCTTCACCTTCACATCTCTCACAAGGTGAAATGGATCAAACTTGCAAACCCACGACTAGGTTGGATCGAAATGCAATTTAGCCTGCCAAAGGCCCATACCCTTTGTCACTTAATAAGTCGATGTATTATTATTTATTAATTATTTTTTGCCCCAGAAGCAAAATTAGGGGGTGGCACATAGCCAAAATGAAAAAAATCCGATTGCCCATAACTTTTGTCATTAATAAGTCGATGTATTATTATTATTTGAAAAAAACACACTTCATCATCTCCCCCACTTGCCAAACCAAATACTCCATCAGTTCTATAATATAAGGTGTATTTATTTTTTGAAAAGTCAAATTGCTTTAACTTTCACCAAGTTCATGGCCGAAAATATCGACATCCACAATACTAAATAAATAATGCAAAAATTCATTTCATGATGAATCCAATACTACCAATTTGATGTATTTCTCTACAAATTTTGTCAAATTTAAAACAGAGGTTTGACTTTTAAAAAAACTAACACACCTTATATTTTAAAATAGGTGGAGTAAAAAATTATGAAAACTCAGCAACATCAACGGCGCAGCACGCGACAACCCTTCTAGTATGTACTAATGGATGCAAAATTAACAATTGGATCATATTAACTATGTCAGCTCCTTTGATTACGGATTTGAGAAATGAAAAATTATCAAGCCAGCTACTGTAGATGTCTCCCCCTAACCCTAGACTGCTAGGGTGGACTCTTCCCTCCAGGTTTCATCAATGAGCCCATGGATTCACTTCCCCTCTGCCTGTTGCTTCGGCGGTTGGTGGAAGGGAGGGGTATAATGGTGCCTCTGCTCCGGTTAGTAGTTTAGGTTAGAGTTTTATATTTCTTCCAGGTTCGACGGCGACGACTGAAGCTCCAGAACGCGCTGGTCCTTACAGACACGTGCACGAAGACTTTCCAACCGTCACCGGCAAGGTCAAGCACCTTTAACTATAGATCTGATCTTTTTCATAAACATAAAAAAACTACCGTAGTTGTACTTTATAGAATGGAGATAAGTGAGCAAGAGAGCATCATACGAGTAGTTGTACTATATGGAACTGACTCCAACTTATTTGACACTAGCGAAAGTGCTTTCGTACACGGCACCAAGCCGTCCTTTATCCTCTGGTGCATATCCACGCAACACCCTGGAAAAAGCAGGAGATATTGATCGATCGAGGAAGACAGCATAGTGTGCCCGCGCATGCATGCCCTCGGACCCCCGGCGCCCTATTGGTTGGTCGACGGCGGCGGTGGCGGCGTGGGCGTGTACACCCCCTGGCTGGCCTGGGGTCTCGGCGAGGGAGGCCTCCACACCGGCATCCTATGCCCCAAGCGCCTGGCAGCTCCCACTGCCATCTCCTTCCTCTCACTCGCCGCGCTCCGGCCGCAAGCACCCGCGTCACCACCTAGCAGCAGCACTGCAATCACATCGACGCACCCGATTCATTTCATACACACAACAAGGCTAGGATTCGAAGCACCCAAAGGATGTTTGATCGCATATGTGCATATATACCTGGAGGAGGAGGGGGTGGCGGCAGGCGATGTGCCGTGGCCGCGCATGGATAGGAGGCCAGAAGGGGCAGCAGGAGGATGACGACGGCGACGGCGAGAAAGCAGGTGCTTGTCCGTGGGTACATCGTGCCGTCTAGCGGGATCACAGAGCACTGGGCATGCACTGATGCTCCTACTATGGGTCTATGGTTCCCTTGAATAAATAGCGACTGGTGAGACTGAGAGAGAGAAGCTCTCTGAGACTCTCTACATGGCGTGAGCCGTTCGGCGGTCTTTGGATCTTCGGCAGGAATTTGGATTGGGTTTTGCCCCTGCCCGTCTTGTCTCTTGCGCGCGTGTGTTGATCTCGAAGACTTCATGGCTGCTTGTCCTGCCCGCCGATATGTGGTCGTGAGTATGCGATGCATATACATGGCTAAATGGCACTACACTATATGCGCGCATTACGGCGCCGTTCATCAGTCATAAGTTGAGTTCTCTTACGGGCTTATAGTTAGAGGTGAGCACTTTTGCACCGAAAATTGGAGAACCAAACTAAACTAGGTTAAACGATATTTATGGTTTATTCAGTTCATGGTGTTCGTTCGGTTGTGTGTGTTCACGTCTATTGTCAGTTTTCGATTTACATAACCGAGTTGGCCGTCAGACCATGTACACCGGAATGGATCTTCATTTTTCGAACTTCCCTACTCGCTGGGGCATGTAGGCAAGGGCCATGTATGATGCACTTCCCCTGAGAGAACCCAATTTGAATTGTGATTTGTTTTTAAACTCGTGAACATTTTTTTGAGTCGGCGAGCATTTTTAAAAATTTGGGAACATTTTTGGAAAATCACGAACATTTGTTCGGAATGCTTGAACATTTTTAAAATTGATGAACATGATTTAAATTGGCCAACATTTTTCAAAATTTGGGAACAGTTTTTGAATCACAAACCTTTTCCATTTTTGTGAACATTTTACAAAATTTTCATTAACATTATTTGAACTCGCAATTTTATTCAAATTGATGAACATTTTTCAAAATCATGACCATTTTTTGAATATGCGAACATTCTTTATAAACTGCTTACTCCTCAATTTTTTTTCTTTTTGAGGAGTTAAATCGGACCTAGCTGAAGCCTGGCGCATTAGCTGACGCTTATATTTGAGCGGTCGCATCCGAGTCTCAGGATAATTTTGGCACTTCCTTATGCGTCAGCCCTTGCCCTCGCTTGCACCACAGTCCACACCGCAGGCCCCGATTCCCCTCCCCGCACCTATCTTCCAATGAACCGCGGCCGCCCATGTCACCTCGAATGCCCAGACCAGCCATCGGAAGTTACCATCACTGAATCGACGCAGCGGGCCACCGTCGAATCAACGTTGCGACACAAATGAGGCCGCGCAGCCGCCCTGAGCATGCACCGGAGCCCCAAGCTTCAAATCCATGTCCAACCTGCTGATCTCACCGTCGCTCAAGAAGAAGTACCACTGCGTGTGACAACTGCTGTGGGGGGCTTGGGTGCCAGAGATTAACGATAGGGACACGGGAAAGCGACACTCGATCTCGGCTCGTTCCACTAGGCGGAGCAGGTGGCTTGCGCGTACGACATGACGGTGGTCTGCGTCCACAGCTCCTGAGTGAAGATAAAATTTCCCCTCAGTAGCGGCACCATCTTGGATTTCATTGTCGTCCATTCCTGAGTGGTCTCCCGCAACGAAGTGCAGTGCAGGAGAATTGGGAGGCCTTCGAGCTGATCGCGGTCGCTCGCACCGACAGGGCCCGCATGGCCGACGGTCACTCGGAGCTCGTTGCCAAGTTCCAATTCTATGAGCTCTAAACGAATATTGTCGATGAGGGCAGGCCTTCCAATGGGGCGGGGGGGAGGGTCGACGATGAGGCAGGACCGAAAGTGGTCGCAGCCTTCGTATAGTGACTCCGACGGCATGGATTGTGAGAATCTCATGGCCGAAGAAGACTAAGTTATTCAGTATTTAGTATTTTTGATGGAACCTCGGCAGAGAGCAGGTTGCTCCCGCAATTTCATATAATAGGAAACAATACATAGTGACACAATTTATAAGGGAAAATATAGAGTGCTCCTGCAATTTAGTTTTTAATATTCTAGTAGTAGTTTATTTTGTTCGAATGGAGTAATTTAAGTTCATGTTATGCAATGTATTGAATTTTCCTACATTTGTGTTTCAATCGAGTAGTTTGAATTTGCGTTTGAAATGAATTCATTTGAAAAAAGATTTAGAGAGTTCAATTTAAGAGTTCAGGCTGGAACCCGTTTTATTTAACTTTTCAAATATAAGGAGTTAAGGTTAAGAGGTCATTTGAGGGGCTAAATTTTAATGGATTGGTTAGAGATGCACTAGATTATTATATCACACATGCATGGCCCGCCTAAACAAAAGGTGCACCCGACGATGGATAGCTAACGTTTGGGAGTTGGGACAATATATGCTGGTAACAAAACACTAAGGTACGAGCATGCCCAAAACGTCCCATCACCGTGACTGCACAAGCAGCTAGGAAAGGCTTGATCACGCGAGCTCAGACCAAAATGTTGTGATTCCCGTGAAACCGCGTTGCTTCCACACAGAAAACGGTCCTTACATGCCGTGAAAATTGAGTATCACGATGATATGATACCGTACTATACTAAATGACATACTATTATGCCATGACTGACAATAAATTAGGCCACTATGATACCAAGCGTGAAAAAAACTTTGTAAGCAATGAAAATATCTTGATTGATTTTTTTTACCATGCTTTTTACGAATGTCGTTTTGTGATTAAACTTTGCAAGCAACAAAAAAATTGCCAATGTATGCTATAAAAAAATCAGAATTGTATGAATTTTGTTTCATTTTTTATTTTACTATCCACTCGAGTTCACATGAGCTCGAGCTCAGTTTAACCTCGTGCATTTATTTTATCTTTCTTAGTAAGGACTATCTTTTATTTTAGTTTTTTGAGAAAGATCCAATTCTATTATAGAAGCTCATCAGAAGTTCAAAACACCTCAATCATAATAAAAATAAAATCGACGTCATTAGACGACCGAACGACTAATACCATAGCCAGAATGAGCTGCCGAAGTGCCACTATCACCGGTCCCCTACTGGAGCCAGCTTGACCTTGTCGATGACAATCAAGAATTCTTCATGCATGTGCCCTTAAGGACCAGTGCCCGAAAGCCGCAGTTGTCGTCATTAAACCTTCAATATATCCAAAGCAACTGACACCAAATCTAGCTGTCACGAATGCAGGACGAGAAATCCTAACTCGCCGCCCTAAAGAGATGGCCTGAATCTACGTCGGAGCTCCGTCAACTACGTCAAGATGTACGGAGTCGAGGAGGATCAGATCCCGGAGGGCAACCTCAATGAAGAAGTGCCGCCATCTGCCCGAGCACCGCAACTGCGAGGACTAAAAAAATCTAACCTGAACTACTAGCCGGAGCAGAGGCGTCGGGATTCACCTTCCGGCCCCGTCACCCACCGCCGGAGCGGCAGCAAGAGGGGAGGTGAATGCATAGGCTCGTCGGTGAAGTCTAGAGGGGATATTTTGCCCTAGCCGCCGAAGGAAAGAGGAGAAAACGCTTCAAAAAGAAGAATGGGACCATCTCTTAGCTACAAGAAGACAAGCCTTATTTTTCCTGTTTCCGTTCTTTCAACTTAGTAATAATCTTAGATGACATTACTAAGATAACATCATTATACACATCCAAATCAGTTTCCCACACAACGTCGTAATGCCGCCAAATTGCACCTTCAAATTATCATTGATAAACATGTACAAAATGTAAACAACAATTGAAGACCAGTTTCCACTAACACTTTCAACAAAATCGTAAACACCAGTCAAGCTTCAAAATATCGGATATCGGGTTCGTATCGGTTTGGCTTCGACATATCGGGTGCCAGATATCGGGTGATCTATCGTACGATATGTAGATATGTCGGAGAAAACATGTCTAGGTTTTTTTCATTATTCTTGGTCAAAACATATCTTTTTAGGAAAATAAAATGTATCTATACTAGTTATAAAAGAGCAAACATAATCTTATTTAAGTGCAGCCCACAAATCATACACGGATACATTACCACCACATGATTAGTCCCACTAAACTCAATCTAACGGCTAGCCTTAACCTAATCTGTTCTCTGTGTGCACTTAGCAATTTACATTGACTGACCGTACTCCACCGTGGAGGAAAATATGAAGTCCACGCTTGGTCAATTAGAAAACTATAATCACGGACACATCCTATTAAGAAACTAATCACGGACGCATCTAATTATTAGGAAACTAATCACAAACGCATCCTATTATTAGGAAACTAATCGGGTGCATCCTATTATTAGAAAAATAATCACGAACGCATCCTATTAGGAAATTAATCACGAACACATCTAATTATTAGGAAACTAATCACGGACGCATCCTATTAGATAACTAATCACGAACGCATCTAATTATTAGGAAACTAATCGCGAGCGCATCCTATCGTCTCCTATCAGGGAATCGCGATCGCAAGTCGCCTGTCGTCACCAGCCCACCACCCACGCGGGCCACAATGGAAGACATGCGAAGAGGAGCTCCGGCTTCCTCCGAACACGCACACGTGCCGTCGCCGCCTTTGTCTTCTGCCTGGAGGGCAGGTCACTCTTCTACTGACTGCAACGACTTTGCATCATACAGAGAGACCAACCATGTTTCTCCGAATATCTTGAATCATGATCCTTATGACTTCATCTCTACTACTTATAAGAAGTAAATTCTTTTTCATTTGACTATTTTCCTGACTTGGGAGGTAAGGTATGTTTTATCGACTAGAGTTGTTAAAATTGGAAGCATATCTGCAGTTTTTTCTTTCTAAACCGGCATTCGTTGGCCCTTTTTGCCACTGTTATTCTTACAAGAGGATATTTGTTATATTGTCAAAATTTTAGAATGTTGAGCCCTTAAAGAAATGTGTAGTACTCAAGTAACTGTTCCAAGTTGTCATATTAATGCTTTTGTCCAGTGATTAACAAGTATAATTACGCAATTTATCAATGTAATTTTTATTTGGTTTACATTTTCTATTTTCATATTAAAGTAAGTCACTTTTCTTGCTTCCAGACATTACAACACTTGTGGTGTAATAGTAGAATCGGATGGTCCAACTAGCATTTTTTTGTCTTGTTTCATAGCTAATTCTATGCAGTCAAGACATCTCTACACTTCTCTATGTGACAATGGCTTCCTCTTTTCAACAAACCATAGAGGTCTCTTCCCGCTATTGTGTGATTGACACTCAATTGTAATAATAATTCTTGACTGGAGTTTGTTGGCACTGAAACGGTTCCTTAGCTTGTCCTAAGTGACATTTTCATGTGTGATTATACTTGCATAAATGTGTGCATATGGAGAATCATGATGAATCTTCTAAATAATTTTGAGTTTTATACATTGGGAAAAGTGGGTGGTCTTTTAATACAGGAGACATGTTGATTAAGGAGAAACGATATTTCAAATTATTTGTATGAGTTGGGAATAAGAGATTCTGTACTTTATAGGGAAATTTCAAATTTATGAATAAATTGTCTTGTATTAAGTATAGTACAATATGTTAATCCAAATAGACGCGTGTTGCACGTGCACACTTATTAGTCCAAATAGACGTGTGCACGTGCATATTTACTAGTGATGTCAATGCTTTAACATAACACTTTTAGATTCCTAGTTCATTAAATTGTTAATTGAGAAACTATGAAGGAAAGATTCACAAAATACTTTATGATGAAAAACAATATGATACGTATGCATCTGTACAAACATTGTGCATGACTTTGATAGTATATGATGAAGTTGTAAATGCACAATCTTATTTCACTACTTCCGAATAAAGAATTGTTTTCATCTACGTATCGATCTATACCAGTGAACATATCCGCCCAGATATAGGCCATGCATATCGATCGATATTTCGGCCCATATCGGATGATATGTTTGAGAATGATATGTTATGTTTATACGTACCGGTAGAGCCCCAAAAGTGATTGACACTAGTACACAACAGTGGACACCCCCCCACCCCCGATGATAAACACTTCCACACAAATTCCCTGAATTATCTTCTAGGTACCGGTCCAGAATACACCAACATCACCAAAAACCTTCTTTCTAACTATTCACACACTCAATTACATACTACAACTTGTGCAAAATCAAACAGATGTGCTATTTGTGCACATGTTCAACGCAGTCTCAACCACTCTGTTGGTGAATATTAACGTTCTCCCCTCTGAGTAACTTCTAGCAATGGGTTCACATCCATCATGAATAGATGCATCCATAATGAATGACACGTAGATGATTATCGATGCACATTTCAAGGCCATGGCACAGGAGTTTGCGACACATAAGAGAAAGCAAGAGAAGAGGTATGTGATGGCTAATACTGAAATGCTTACACATGGAACAACAATGAGCATGTTAGTTATGTTTTCCTAGAAATCACTGCCATGTGGGTGGTGTGCTTATGCCCAAATGACCCTACGTCCAGTGCAACTGCTTTCCAAGCATTGTGGAGGGCTAATATAGTATCCCCCCCCCCACACACACATACACATACAAATCAAACATGAAAGGACAATAAAATAAGTAGAAGTTTTACTATCCATTGAGCATTGGCACAAAGGAGAAAATTGAATGCATGCTCTATGGATCCAAGGACCACAACACCAGTAAATGCAGGATGAAGGGGCAATGACCAGTTGAAAAATGAAAGGAAATATCACCCCCCTGCCCCCTTGGAGTAGACTAGGTTATGTTCTAGTTATTTATGGATCTACAAAAAATGTGAGAAACAATTGAACTTTATGTTATTGAGTTCTGTTTATTGCTGAATTGCAATGGCGAGTGAGCGAACATGTACAAAAACGCACATAGGAGGATGTATGTAAAGTAAAACCATGGAGTGGGTACCTCAAATATCATTGAACACATGCATTATTTCTTTATAATTCATTTGATCTAATAACAAAAGTAAAACATTTTCATTACACTTAGCAAAATTGATTACCCTTTTTAATTCATTATAACTTATTCTGTCAATATACGGTTAATATCAGCAGATAACTCCATTACACTTAGCAAAATTAATCACATTTTTTACTTATTTATAACTTATTTTTTGTGTATGGAGTTGTAACTACTCTATATTGATTTTACACATAGCAAAATTAATCGCATTTTCTACCCTTTTATACCTTAGTTTATCGGAATACGATTCTAAGGTGTATATCATTCTATTATAGAGCAAGATTAATCATGTAACAATATTGTTAAATGTTAAGGCGAAGTGTTTTGTACACAATTTAGAATAACTGTGAATATGCTTGCACTCGGTTTGAATCACATTCTGTAAGGATAAACACATTATTATAAAAATTTCCCTCTATAACCTTTTGTATGAGGATCCACTAGGAACTAGAAAAAAAATCAGAAAAAGGAAATAATCACATGCCTCCAGGGAATGGTTTATGCCACTTAAACGAATTATAGTTTTATACTGATATGTGTTGGTGTCCACTTGAGGGTTCTTAAATATCTTGGCAGAGAGATCTCCATTGTATAGTCTAACAAATATCTTGATAGTGGGTTCTCGAGTATATAATTTTCTATTACATGTGTAAGTAGCCAACAATAGAGATATTTACAATGATTTGTTCTCAAATAGTTGGAATTGCTTGTTTACTAGTTTTATTATTGTCAAATGACTATCTTAGTTTCCATTTTTGGTGCAAATAAGCATGATTGCAATCAATCCCATCGTGCTACAGTGTGATTGTGCAGATATTATTGCAAGATTTGAAAATTTTCAAGCATGAAGGTAAGTGTTTACTATAGCGAGCAAAATAACATGACCCCATGGTCGGCGCTGGGCCTAGACGGGAGTAGCTACTGCCTAGATGGATGCCTGTGTGGAGGAGAGGCAAGGATGACATATATACATTCGCCAATCATTGATAGCCATCATATGCATGTGTCCATCTAGACGGAGGATTGAGACCAGGAGGAAAAAGAACGCAAGTTAATAGTCTAGTAGGGAAAGGAAAGGATCAAAGCAAACGCTTCTACGTAGGAGGAGGTATGATTGATTATGGAATGAGTGCATGCTAGTTCACATTTTGTGGTCTCCATCAACCATCTTCGTCCATTCATCTCGTCGCTCCATGATTCCAAATGCTGATGCCTTCACCGCCTTCTGTCAGGCCCCGGACTCCTTACATCATGTCTACGACCACGACTCTTTGAGGTACGAGCTCATCACCCTCTTGGCCTCTCACACCACACGTCTACAATCGCGCAAGTACATCTAAATATCTGCGATCCATCTACTTACCATATATGATTCACCGAAGCATGATAAATGTTAGGGTCATAATTTCAAAAGTTGTAATTCAAAGTAATTGCTTTCTTTCACAACTTATTTAGGCGTTGGAATGTTATCTAAAGTTCTAATACCAAGCTATTTCATTCTTCGGGTTGTACATCAGACATATGTATTGTTCACATTCTACTAAAAGATGGAAGATTTTACTTGAGGCTTCCAAATTAAAGTGACTCTTAAACCTTTGTCCAACCTTATTGGGAGATTTGAATAAACAATGTGCAAAGCTACTAGGTACCAAACTCCCCAAATAAGACCAGCTTTGAAGAAATGGAGGAGCCTTATGTGTTATAAGAAAGATTGAATGGCTTGGCTATGTGCTGCACTGGGATGGATATCTTGGACAACTTCCATCTTGATATTTTCCTTCCATGACTTTGCATCAAGAAACGCCCGAAGAAGTTTTTTTAAGCACTAAAGAATTGTTGTGGATGGAGTCATTGAAAATTGGTTCTTATTTAATGTAATCACTAGATCCATTTGCGATTTTAGTCTTGTTGTCGTAATATGACATTCCTCAACAGTGATCATTAGACATTTCAAACTGAACTCGGTTGCTCAAAGTGAACTTTTAATACATGTTGCAAGTGAACATAGACATACATTGTGTATCACCCCCTCCCCCCCCCCCCCGCCCCAGCCCCTCCCCCCCACACACATACAAGCACATAGCCTAAGGGCTCATGTGATTGATTTTTCCTTAGGACCCTACAAAAGGTAGAGATTCAGAAGGTTTGCGCTGAGAGGAAAATGAAGTTTCTCATGGTTTAGCTAAACCCAAGGCCAAGGGAGGTGTTTAGCACCGGTGTGTTGCAAGGTGCAATACCGACCTACGTGTCAAACCAGTGATTGCAACGAACATTTTACTTCATAATTAATATACACCATTTTTAAATAGTAAATTTTTATGTTCTTGTAACACATGCATCTGTGTTCCAATAACATAGACATGCACCAGAATTTGCACATTATATATGTTTTCTCTTGGTTTGATATGAACACAATTTGTATGAGATTGGCAACTGGATCTCAGAAATAATAGTTCTACGGTAAAGCATGTACATGGTACCTATCTTGGACCTAGCGCCAAGAACATTCAGGAGACAAGAAGAGTTTACTTTGGCAACTACTCCCTCCGTTCCGATTTACTCGTCGTGGTTTTAGTTCAAATTTGAACTAAAACCACGAAGAGTAAATCGGAACGGAGGGAGTATATACTATTAAACATGAGAAGAGGGAAGGTAATCATGAGGCCCATGAACTTGCTAAAGTAGAAGTTGGGCCTCATATTTGTTGTTTAGCAACTTGAGACATTTCTTGTATTCCTGTAAACAACATAGTTCGAATAAAGTGTTTCACCCCTAAAAAACAATGCATTCAACTATAGAGATCAATTGGTGGTCCTAGATACAACTCGAATGGCACATAAAACATGACTGAAACATCGTAAAAAATTTCAGGCAACTAGTGTACATATTGTCCCTTTTTCAGATAAACAGGGTTGCTATGTTTTTAGTGTTGCTATCTATCTATCTATGCCAACATGTTTTTTTTTTCGAGACAATCTATGCCAACATGTGAGCAACGACATGCTTCATCATGGAACGTGTAGCAACTGGGCTGTAGTTAGGTTTATGCCAAATATAAAGCAGCCCGCTAAGAGCCTAGTTAGGTTTTGTGGGCTTGTTGTGCTGGGCCTCAGCTGAGACCTTTCTTGTTTCCCTCCTCTTTTCTTGTGTTGCTTATGGACCTTCGTTTTCGGTTGTGATTGTATCGTGGTGATGTCTCTATCGCTCTTTTTTCTTTCGAGAGTACGCCAATGGCATACCTTTGTATTATAGAAGGCAGAATATATGTACAAGAGCCCGGACGAGATGCGAACAAATCGTCGGGGGAGACACACACACAACTCCGACACCCAATAAAAACCTTAATCTACTGTCTCTTTCTATCGCTCTTTTCATTCCTGGCTATCGCGCACGCAACACTGCAGAACATAAAAAAAAATTTAGCATCATAGATATTTATTATTTATTTATTTGCGAATGAGAAGTATATATGTATTACTCGTACTTAACCTTCATTAGGTACTAATAGCCGGTAAAAATAAATAAGAAACAGGGTAAATTAATCATGTCAGCTAGTCGCTTCTTGATTCACGGATGCAATCAAGCCAACTGCTCCCTGGCTCCGGCACTGGAACCGCAATACTTATTTAAAAACACCAGTGATACTATAATATCAATCAAACCTAAAGAAAAGAGTACTTGGCATATTTTGACGATGATTAGAGCATCTCCAACAGCCGCGCTAAGCGCCAGCATAAAAAACTTGTTTGCAGCAGCCGGCATGTTTAAGCTTGACGCTAAGCGCTGGCTTCAGCAGCCGCGCTATAATGCAGCAGCAGCCCAGCCGCTCAACAATGCGCAAAAAAAATAGAGCTTGCGACTCGCCGGGCAAATAAAATATATGATATTTTGGACACAAAATGAGTTTGAAACATTCATCAAAATGCAATGAACATGTGAAATTTGACACAAACAAGTTGATGAATAAAAGTTCATGCCCACAAGTTCATCCAACTAAGTTCAAATGCAAACTTAAGTTCAAGACATATGAAAGACACATAAATCATCTTCCTCGTCTTCGTCCTCATCTTCCGAAGACGATTCTTCCGCCTCCGAAGATGAATCTTCCTCCCTCTCCTCATCACGCACCGCATCACGTGAAGCTCCGACGGTGTTGGCAAGATCTTCAACGGCATCTTCATGGGAATGTGTGTGAGAAGGCACATCGAAAGACATTCCACCCATGGCCGCCGGTGGTGCACCCATGCCTCCCATGAGAGAAGCAAAACTCATCCCTCCCATGGCGGCCATAGCGTCGGAGGGTGCTCCAAAGCCACCCATGCCTCCCATGGCGGCCGGAGGTGTACTCATGCCTCCCATGGCTCCGAAGCCACCCATGCCTCCCATGCCGCCGAGGCCACCGCCACCCATGCCGCCGAGGCCAGCGCCACCCATGCGGATCATGGCTCTTTTTTGGATCAACACTTCTTCACGGGTGGGTGGCAGGGCGGCTTGGCCCGGCCTTGTGAGGGTGAGGAGGAGGAGAGAGAGTCTGTGTGGCCTTCGAGTGTGCAGCGTCTGTAATGGCGCCGAAATACACCGCGGGACAGTGTTTTCGACCAGCGCCTAACTTCGTTATAAGCAGCGCGCGGTTTTGGCGCCCGTTGGAGCGACCCTTGGCGTTCTTGTAGCTAAAACAGACTAATTTGCGGCGCGGCGCTAGTTTAGCGCGGCTGTTGGAGATGCTCTTATGTGCTGTCCGTTACCATCAACAATTGAATAGGCCTCGTTTCGTTAAAAAGAAAACTCCTCGCCTCGATATTATCAATTGCTTCCTAGGTGTCTTCGGAGACTTCAGAGATGAAAAACAAATACTCCCTCCTCGCCCGAATACTCGTCTGGATAATATAAGAATGTTTCTGACACTACACTAGTATAAAAAACACTTTTATATTTTAGGACGAAGGGAATAGTAGATATAGTCTTAGATTATCACAATCGCTTGGTCGGTCCCGGAGCCGGAGAACGGCGACCTGATAGCTCCGGCTACGTGGAGCAGCCAGCTAGCGGTGCGTACGTGGTTCGGAGAAAACCACGTAAAAGTCATTGTGCACGATCGAATCGATTGATCTGGCTAGCATGGCATGCATGCATCCCGTCTGGTCTGGCCTGGGCTCTGAACCGTCCCACTATCATCAACCCACTAATGAGTGGCCACCAAATTGACCGGTAACCATAAGCCGGGGGCCCCACAACTGTAGCATCATGCGACGCAGTGATGCCTATATGTCCTTACGGATTGATTGTGTTCGGTGGAGATGCCTATATGTGCTCTTATGCCCATGATATAGTTGAGTACTAAATGTTAGGTTGATCTCTCCACCGAGTGGGCCCAACGGCCCATTGGGCCCTGATCTATTCGCGCCCTGATCGGGGGCGCCCAACCCTCTTATGGTTGGTGGGCCCCTGTGACCTGTGATATATAGAGAGGTGGAGGCCGGGGCACACGGTACGAGGTTAACCGCGCCGCCAGACTTCCCACCGAAATCCCCTTCCGATCTAGGGCAGTCGCAGTGCTCACGGGAAGCACCACTGCCACCTCTCCATCTCGATCTCTCTGCTATCACCGGCCTCTACTTAACCATGGCCGGCTCTGGATCGAGCTCATCCGCACCCAAGGAAGGTAGGTTACTGGAAAGATCTAGTCTACCCTATCCAAAGAAATCTATCAATGGTATCAGATGCCACTGGCTAGATGTTTTCGGTACAAAGAATCAAAAACAGGAAAAGAAAAAGAGATCCCCTCCCCCAAGAACCCTAGACAGGCCAAAGTAAACCACCGGATTTTGGCCTTGGGCCTCACCGGCAAAGAGCGCCGCCGTACGGCCGCGCCTGTTCCTCTCGATCCCCACACGCATCGGCAAGCCGAGGTGCGGGGACGAAGAACCACCGGAGCTAGCAATTGCTCGCGGAAAAGAAAGGAAAAAGACACACACAAAAAAAGGGGGGTTAGCACATGCCAAATCCCTCGGCGGCGGCGCGCTCACCGCTAGGGAGGACGCGCGACCGACGAGGAGGATAGCCACGGCGCGATCTGGCCGCGCTCTTCCTCTCGCTGAAAAGAAAAAGGGGTAGCCTTTCTGTCTTCCTCTCTCTCATGGAAAAGGAAGAGAAGGCACGGCGCGGCCTTGATGACCGTCGCCGGCGGCCACGCGTCGTCTTGTGTGTGTGTGGCCATGATCGCGTCGAGAGAAGCCTGAGCGGCAGGGGAAGGGAGCGAACTGATTAGGGTTTTGCCCGAACGAAGCGGTGCGATGGTTTTGTTCTGGCGAGGATCACGGATGGACCGTCAGATCTCCGCGGACGGCCACGATTAAAAACCTAACGCGCAGAGTGGGCTGCTGGGCTGAAATTAGAGGCGGGCGCAGCCGCGTGCTCGGCAACGGCCAGCAGCCGCAGGCGGCACAGGCCGAGTGCCGCGCAGCGGTGCGTAGTAGGCAGGCCGTGGGCCATTCTTTTTCCGATGCGGGCCGCGCGCGCTAGGCTATGCTGCTGCTATTTTTTAAAAGAAATAGAGAAATTCTGAAAAAGTTACTACAATTTTAGTCCCTTTTCTATTCCGGTTTTTCCAACGAAAATCTGTTTTAGAAAATAGAAAAGTAAACAGAAAAAGTTTCTAAGAATGAAAATTTTCAGAAAAGGAAATGTTCATGAATTTTATAAAGAAAATAATAAAGTTCATGAATTTTTTATTTGGTCAAAAGAAAAGTTTCTGTAAAGAGTAAAAAAGTTCATGAATTTTTATTCATGTTTTTCCGCTGCGTAAACAATTAATGCTCTTTTACACAGAAAATAAAAGTTTATATAGTATTAAGTTTTTTTTAAGAGCATGTTAAAGTGATTATTAAAATGAATATGATTATGTTATTTTTTATGACCAACGTTGTTTAATAACATGATCATGTTTTATTATTGAAATTTAAAGGTGCATTTATTTCTAATATTTTGCCCAACGGTAATATAGATTTAATTGCATAGACAATTATATGCTTAATTTGACCAACGTTAGATTAATGCATATGATTGTTATATTGATGTCACTTAAATTGTGATTTCAGGAGGCTTTCACTTGATGAGTTGCCTAAAAGAAGTTCCGACACTCAGAGGTGACAACCACACTGAGTGGAGGAAGAAAGTTGAACTGGCATTTGTTTGTGTTGATCTGGACTAGGTTCTGGAAGAACAACAGCCGGTCAGACCTACAGAGCCAGTAAGAGAGACTACTGAGGATGATGCTGCATGGGCTAAAAGGAAAGGGGATTATGCTCCTTTGGAGATGTCCTACATCATAGCCAACCAAAAGTGGGTCAATGCAAATAAAAAATGCATGGCCTTTATAAAGAATACAATTGAGAGCACCATTGTGGGCTCCATTGCAGAATGCACTTCCGCAGGGGAGTTGCTGACAAAGATAAAGAGCCAGTTCACTGGCTCTTCAAAGATATATGCCACCCAGGTGTTAAAACAACTTGTGACAGAACAATACACAGGTGGTGGAATAAGAGAGCACATCCTGAGGATGAGCAATATGGCAGCAAAGTTAAAGCCCATGGATGAGGATCTGGAGATCAAACCAAAGTTCCTGGTTCACCTGGTCATGGCTTCACTGCCAAAGGAGTTTGAAACTTTTGTTGTGAACTATAATATGTCACCTGGAACATGGGACATAGAAAAGACAATTGCTATGTGTGTCCAAGAAGAGGACAGACTAAAAGCCTCACATGGTGGAACACTAAACTATGTGAAGGATCACAAGAAAAAGAACTACAATCAAAACAACAAAAGTTCTCCTTCAAAGCCACAAGGAAAAGCTCCCTATCAGCATCAGCGTCAGCAACAGTCTTTCCTAGTGGACAAAGACACTTGTCTCCACTGTAAGCAGACCGGGCATTACAAGAAAGACTGCCCTGTTTGGCTAAAGTCCTTAATGGCAAAGCAAGGTAACAACATTGTTTCCTTAGTTAATGAATCCTTGTACACACAGTTTTCGAAATCTACTTGGTGGATTGACTCAGGGGCAACTGTTCATGTTGCAAATTGTTTACAGGGATTCCATTCAACCCGGACTACGCTAAGAAGAGAAGGAGGCATTGAAGTAGCCAATGGAATAAAAGCAGAAGTTGAAGCTGTCGGCGACATCTCCTTGGAGTTAGCTGATGGCTTCAAGCTTCTACTTAGAGATGTTCTTTATGTTCCTTCATGTAATAGAAACTTAATTAGCGTTTCATGTTTGGACAAAGAAAATTATGAGTGTTATTTTGGACATGGCAAGTGTGCCATCTGGTATAATAATGCTTATGTTGGTAATGCTTTACTACATGATGAGCTTTATCTGTTATCACTTCGTGAAAAAGTGCATTCTGTATGCAATGTGAATGAACATGTTTCCGCGTCGAATAAAGAACAAAAGAAAAGAAAGAGAACATTCGACTCATCGAAATTATGGCACTGTCACTTGGGCCATATTTCGAAGGGGAGAATAGAAAGATTAGTCAAAAGTGAAATTCTTCCACAGTTAGAATTCTCAGACTTAGAACAATGTGTAGATTGCATTAAAGGAAAGTATATAAAACAAATCAAAAGGGTGCAATCCATAGCTCAAGCACAATAGAAATCATCCACACCGACATTTGTGGACCATTTTCGGTGAAAAGTGTGGATGGATATGACTCGTTCATAACATTCACAGATGATTACTCTCGCTATGGTTATATTTATCCAATCAAAGAAAGATCTGAAGCGTTGGATAAATTTAAAATATTCAAAGCTGAAGTTGAAAATCAGCATGATAAAAGAATAAAGATAGTAAGGTCCGACCGTGGGGGAGAGTACTACGGTCGGCACACTCCATATGGCCAAGTCCCTAGACCTTTTGCAAAGTTCTTACAGAGACTGGCATAGTCGCCGATATTCAATGCGGGTGAACCTCAAGCAAAATGGGGTAGCTGAAAGGCGCAATCGTACACTTATGGATATGGTGCGCAGCCATGTTGGGTATTTCAACTTGCCATTGGGATTATGGATGGAGGCGCTTAAAACCGCCATTCACATTCTCAATAGAGTACCAAGCAAGTCGGTGCCCAAAACACCGTCTGAGCTATGGACAGGAAGGGTGCCCTCCTACATCACTTTAAGGTGTGGGGTGTCTCTGAGGCCAAAATGTTTAATCCAAACATTGCAAAGTTAGATTCCAAAACAGTAAGTTGCCACTTCATTGGCTATCTAGACAGATCAAAAGGTTTTCGTTTCTCTGTCGAGACGGATATACAAAGTTTGTAGAAAGCGAGACATACAGATCTTCTTTGAGGACAAAATGATGAGGGGAGCTTGGTAGCTCGAAAATTGATCTTGAGGAGAAGAGGGTGCATGCACCTAATCCGATGATTCAGAGCCATTTTCTCACTACCGGTTGCAACTCCACCCATGACAACTTTGGGGTAGACCCGAACCTGTCCGTCGAGAGCCGATTGGACCGTTGTTGAGCATGAAAGGAGGTGCAACAGCAAATTTTAGAAAAAGTGCTGAAGTTGAGGCACAGAATGTGCGTAAATCGAGGCCCTTAGAAGGTCTACAAGACCAAGAAAGTCAGCTATTTCTACTGACTTTAAAGTTTATAACACAGAAATGGTTCATATGGAAAAGGATCCCACCTCATATGAAGAAGCCATGAGAAGCCCTCATTCATCGAAGTGGATGAAGGCAATGGAAGACGAGATGAAATCGATGAGTTCCAAAGATGTTTGGGACTTAGAGGAAATTCCTAAAGGAGCCAAAACAGTAGGCTGTAAATGGGTCTATAAAATTAAGTATGACTCTAAAGGGAATATAGAAAAGTATAAAGCACGACTCGTGGCAAAAGGATTTACACAAAGAGAAGGGATAGATTACAATGAGACATTTTCTCCAGTCTCATGTAAGGATTCCTTCAGAATCATAATGGCATTAGTTGCTCATTTTGATTTAGAGTTACATCAAATGGATGTTAAGACGGCATTTCTGAATGGTGATTTAAAAGAAAAGGTTTACATGAAACAACCCAAGGGTTTTATCATGGAAGGCAAGGAAAATATGGGATGTCGCCTGAAGAAATCCATTTATGGATTAAGACAAGCCTCTCGGCAGTGGTATCTAAAGTTTAGTCAAACGGTCAAAAGTTTTGATTTAAAGAAAACATTGAGGATAATTGCATTTATGCAAAGTTTAAAAATGGGAAATACATTTTCCTAATCTTGTATGTGGATGATATTCTGCTTGCTAGCAGTGATGGTAGTCTACTACAAGAAACAAAGAAATTCTTATCCTCAAATTTTGACATAACAGACCTTGGTGAAGCATCATATGTTTTGGGCATAGAAATTCACCGAGATAGGAACAATGGAGTCTTAGGACTATCGTAGAAAGCATATTTAGAAAAGGTTCTTAAAAAGTATAATATGCATGCGAGTAAAGCCACACCTGCTCCCATAGTCAAGGGCGATAGTTTTGGGAAATTCCAGTGTCCCAAGAACCAGTACGAGATCGATCAAATGAAAGCAGTACCATATGCTTTGGCAGTTGGCAGCTTACAGTATGCACAAGTGTGCACTCGCCCTGATTTAGCTTTTATCACCGGGGTACTCGGTAGATATCAAGAGAATCCAGGCATGGAGCATTGGAAAATGGTAAAGAAAGCATTGCGTTATGCACAAGGCACGAAGGACTACATGCTTACATACAAGAGATCTGATTCCCTAGAGATAAAAGGGTATTCAGACGCAGATTTTGCGGGGGACAAAGATGATAGAAAATCCACGTCAGGATACGTATTCACCCTCGCTGGGGGAGCTATTTCATGGAAAAGCTCCAAACAGTCGATAGTTGCATCATCCACGATGTATGCAGAATTCATAGCATGCTTCGAAGCCACGGGGCAGGCGATATGGCTAAAGAAATTTGTACCCGACTTGAAAGTGGTAGATTGTATTCACAAACCACTAAAGATGTACTGCGACAACCAAGCTGCAGTATTTTACGCTCACAACAACAAGTCGAGTAATGCTGCCAAAACAATAGAGATAAGGTATTATGTTGTGAAAGATAAAATCCAGGATCAAACTATAAGTCTCAAGTATATAAGGACAAAAGATATGCTTGCGGATCCGCTAACGAAAGGCTTACCACCCAATTTGTTCAAGGAACACTTGGCCTGCATGGGTTTAAGGGAAAGCCTTATGATTCCTGGATAGGCCCAAAAGGAATAGAATTTACTTCTGATCATAACGTATGTTGTAGCTGTATGATTCTAACGGCAATTAAGCCGTGACGATGAAACATGCTCTATGTACCAATATGTGATGAAACAAATAAACTAGAAAGTATAAGGTTAAAAGTAAAAGTTGAGATCAAGGGGAAGAATGTTAGGTTGATCTCTCCACCGAGTGGGCCCAACGGCCCATCGGGCCCTGATCTATTCGCGCCCTGATCGGGGGCGCCCAACCCTCTTATGGTTGGTGGGCCCCTGTGACCTGCGATATATAGAGAGGTGGGGGCCGGGGCACACGGTACGAGGTTAACCGCGCCGCCAGACTCCCCACCGAAATCCCCTTTCGATCTAGGACAATCGCAGTGCTCACGGGAAGCACCACTGCCACCTCTCCATCTCGATCTCTCTGCTATCACCGGCCTCTACTTCACCATGGCCGGCTCTGGATCGAGCTCATCCGCACCCAAGGAAGGTAGGTTACTGGAAAGATCTAGTCTACCCTATCCAAAGAAATCTATCACTAAAATGTACTTTGCTACTTTTAGCTTAATGTACTATTATTTGAGCATCATTGAGGAGGAACGCCAGCAAAAACTTGAATTGATATAGGAACCTACGCTGTTCTCTAATAAATCGGACACACCTCTAGTAAGAAAATAGTAAAGGGAAGACAGCTCATTTTGGCTTATCTATTGCCCTTTTTGATGCCGGCGGTGGTGGATGGCGCCTCACCATGCCCATCCCGCCGTTGGGATCCGGCGTGGGAGGCAGCTTCATGGGCGTCCTCGGCCCCATGCATCTCGCAGCTCCCACACCGCCTAGCGCCCACCCTCCACAGCGCCGCCACCTAGCATCATCGATCAGCACCAAAATCAGATCAGTCCACCCATTCACGCATGCATATGCAGGAGACTAACTAGGATCCGGAACATCCAAGGGAAATCTGGTGGCGCTCGTGCGTACCTGGACTTGCATGACGCGGCAGGTCATGCGCGGACGCCGCCAGCATGGGCAGGAGCGCGGTGGCGACGACGAGCCACCAGGCGGCTACCCTTTGGCGGCACATCCGCGAGCTGCGGAGGCGAAGCAGAGACCCACTCGACGTCTGGACTGTGTGGACAGTGCACGGTGGTAAAGTGCTTCAGCTTGAGAGATCACCGAGAGATGTGAGCTGTTCGAGGTTCGACGTACTTGAATCCTCCACCCTCGCGGCATTTACGGCCGTTTTGTCCTGTGCTGGCTCCCTCGTGAATCACCCGTGAGGAAACGATGCATGCAGGGGCACGCTTGCCATGCGAGCCCAATTTTCCTGGAGCAACTAAGTGAAGAATGCTCCATTCAGAGCGCCCAAGGTCACTTGAGGTGGGCCGGAAGGACGCCATTTGGCATGGTCTCAGCTGTCGTCATGTGCCACGCTCTATACGTTTTTTTTAATTTTTAATTTTTTGCACGCGTTTTCGGATTTTTAGATGTTTTCTTTGATATTTTTTTCGGTTTTCGGTTTTCCACCGGTCTCTCTTAGCTTACAAAAGATATTTTCATTTTTTTTACTTCCGCAAAAGGCACGTCCGTGCCTATCGAAAACGGAAAATAATATTTTTTTTCTTCCGCGAGAGGCATGGTCGTGCCTCTCAGAAACAAAAAAAACTTATTTTTCTTTCCTTCCGCGAGAGGCATGTCTTTACTTCTTGTGGAGGCACGAATTTGCTTCCGCGAGAGGCACGGTTGTGCCTCTTTCGGAAAGGAAAAAAAACATGTCCCGGTTTGGTTTTTCCGTTCATTTTTTTAAAGTTCGTCAAAACCTGTTAATATGGGATCTAGTTTTGAATATCTTGACACGAGAAATCGAACGGTGAAAACTGTTCGAGATTTGGACGCATGGCCTAAGGGATAAAACGTTTTGAATAAATGGATCTACGAAAAAAAGGGAAACTCTCAGGTTGCGACAAGTGGTGCACATGCAGTGCGCGACTTGTCGCAATCTGAAAGGTGGGAGTGACATTTGCAAATAATGCTCCTTAATTAGTGATTTCAAATTTTCAGTTGCTTAATCGCCTTCGAGTCTCTCACAGAAACTGTGCACGAAACGGTCCTGCTTCAAATGGAAATAAAGGAACTGGTTAGTCCCAAATATAATGTGGCCCGCTAAAAGCTCATAACAAACCTCACTTATACTAACCTGCCTTTACGAGCGATCATCAGAGAAATTATATACACGAAGACTGATTTCAGTAATGTACCTTCATTCATAAAAGTAGGATTTTTAATTTTGAGGCTCACAATATAGATATGCTTATAATTTAGCATTAGGACGTCATTTATGGTTGGGTGTTCTGCCTGACCAAGTTCTTGCACCCTTAAACGTTGTTTTTTTATCAATAAAGGTTATGAGAATTCTCAAAAAGAAAACCACTTTTACGATTCTGAGAAAGAAAAACATGTTTATACGATTCTCAGAAGAAGAAAAATCAACTCATTTCATCGATCGGCGCCAGGAAGGAACCGGCTAGGGACTTACACGAAAAATAAAGAGTGTAGAACCTGAGGCGGACATGGCTCCCGACCTGGCAGCGGCCGCGGGGATGGGTTTTACGTGTAGTGTGTACGCGGTGAGAGTGAAGGTGGTGCGGGTCGTATTTATATCCACCTACCGACGGGCAGGTCGACGTTCGCTGCGTCCGTCCCCACCCAGCGAAACAGTTTGGCTCAGGAAAACAACTGATCCATCCATACTCCATTCGTTCCGCTCCGACGCGCCGGTTGAGCGTTAATTTAATGCGTGGGTCCTCCCCAACAATAATTTGGTAATACGGTTGACGCATACGGGTAAGAATACAGGAAACGCATGCATCCCGGTGAGGGCCAACGGACTTGATTTCGGGATCAGCTGTCCTCACGATCATAAACGAATTTTCGGAAATAGAGAAATATAACCTGTTTCGGCTTTTTAGAGCATCTCTAGCCAATTTCTCAAAACCGCTAACTCCTCCATTTTCCTCATTTTGAGCAGTTAAACCCTCGCGCGACGGCTGCCGGTTATATTTGAGCGACTGCATCCGAGTCTCCGGATAATTCTGGCCCTTCCCCAAGCGCCGGCTCTCTCCCCCGCTTGGACCACAACCCACACCACATGCCTCGACTCCCCACTCCCCACCCATATTCTAATCCATCAGGCCACTCCTTGTTGCCCCAAATTGCCGGGTCCAGCCATTGGAAGTCGCCACCACCGAATTGATGCAGGAGGCCTCCGTCAGATCAGCGTTGCGATCGAAACAAGGTCGCGCGGCCGCCTAAAGCACGCACCGGCACGCCAAGCTCCAGATCCATGCCAACCTGCTAATTTAACCGTTGAATAAGAAGTACCATGGTGTGCGGCAGTAGCCGTTGGGGACGTGGGTGTCAGAGATGAAGGATCGGGACACTGGAAAGCGGCAATGGAACAACTCATTCCAGTAGGCAAAGGTGCGGTACAATCGGGAGGCCATCGAGCAGACCGAGGTTTCTCGCGCCCCGAGGCCTACACTGTTGACCTCCAAGCAAATCACCCGGAGCTAGTCCCTAAGGAGTTCATGTTCTACGAGCTCCAAAAGAATATTATCGATGAGGCCATGTCGTCCGGTGGGGCGGGAGGGGGGCGACGATGAGGCCGGAACTGAAGTGATTGATTTTTCGTATAGCGACTCCGACGACATGGATTGGGAGAATCTCATGGCCGAAGAAGATTAAGTTATTCAGTTTTTAGTATTTTTCTACAGAACCTCGTTAGAGGGTAGGTTGCTCCCGCAATTTCATATAATAGAAAACAGCAAAAATACCGAGTGACACGGTTCGTAAGGGAAAATATATACAAAGTGCTCCTGCAATATAGTTTCTAATATGCTAGTAGTAGTTTTATTTTGTTTGAATGGAGTAGGTTAAGTTCATGTTATGCAATGTATTGAATCGTTCTACATTTGTGTTTGAATCAAGTGGGTTGAATTTGTGTTTGAAATGAATTAGTGTGAAAAAAGTTTTAGAGAGTTAAATTTAAGAGTTTGGCTTGGAACCGGCTTTATTTATTTATTTATGTGTGTGTGTGGGGGGGGCAGCTTTATTTAACTCTTCAAATATATGAAGTTAGGGTTAAGAGGCCGTTTGAGGGATTGGATTATAATGGAGCGGTTAGAGATGCTTTTTGGTTATTATATCACACATGTATGTTGTGTCTAAACGGAAGGTACACGATGATGGATAGCTAAGGTTTGGGGGTTCGGACTATATGCCGGTAACTGTACATTTGGGTACAAGCATGCTTGCCAACCTGTATGTCCATCCCCGCAACTGAACTAGCTACTGAAGAAAAACTATATGTTTATAAACTTTGTTCGATGATGAATTGAAAGATATATTTTTGTCATATAACACATGCTTCGCTAATCAAATTGAAGACTTAAAAACCTGTGTCCAACTTATAAATCTGGACAGAAGTGGTATTAGGGAGATTGGGCTCCATGGCATTTGGACACCGAACTCAGTTTTTTCAGCCACGTTGCACCATCGCCAAATTGCTTCAAACTAGCATGGATAAGCATGAACAAAACGTAAATGTAGAAAAGAAGAGCTATATTCATTGACATAGTTCAACTGATGCCATTATTCTACTAGATGACGATGAGCACTCCCTCACGACAACAATTTCCATGACTAATTTATCCTCGTCATCTTCTAGCGGTCGGCAAAATAAAAGTATTTCAATCCCTCATACCATGTGGCGGGCGTAGTCAACCATCTCCAAATCACCCAAAAGAGTGTGTCCATCCCTTGGGGATGGGTTGGTCATCACCACCGAAAATTAAAATTGTATTTATTCACACTCTACCAAACTCACTTACAACACTACAATTGTTGCAACTAAAACACATAAGCTATCCTTGCACGAATTCACAACAAACTCAACCATTCTATTGGTGAATATCCATGTTTGCCCTCCTAATAGCTTCTAGCATAGGTTAAAATTGAATTAAGTATGAGAGAAAAGTGCTTACTTGCCATTTTTTACTTGTGTGTTCGCATGTCGTGCTCTACCTGGGAGGAGGACGGCTAAGATACTGGAGGTGTATGGGGTTAAGAGCTGGAAATGAAGTATCAACTGCATGTTAGTTGATGAAACTACAGCAGCCCCATGCCATACCAACGGAATGAGATGCTAGAATATTCAAGAATAAAAATGAAGTATGCACTCAAGTGCAATGAGTTCACGTCTATCATGAAAGATGCATGCACTCATCTGAAGGCCATGACAAATATGTTATTATCACTGACAAGAGAGCAAAAGAAGAGAGTTGTGATGGTTAATGCTGAAATGGCTACAGATGGAACATCATCATATCAATTCATGCTGCTCTAGATGTCGCTACAATGTGAGGGGTGCGCTCGGGCCCAAATGACCATACATCAATAGCAACGGCTTGCTAGGCATCGTGGACAACTAATATACTGTTTCTCTATAATCAAATACGGAGGTGCAGAAAAGGAAATAGGTATTTGAGCAGCCATTTGACATTGGTACCAGCATGCAAGATTGTGTATCAATGGACTACGAGGCTCATAAATGCTCAAATAAGCGATAATGATCACTTGAAGAATAAAAATAATTAGCATCCAGCTCCCCTTGAGTACACTGGCCTATATATCTTCTTAATTAGTTGCAGGTCTAATGAACTTAGGGGATAAAAGTGTCGAAGGCATCGTGCAGTACTACTTTCAAAAAACTTGATGTGAGAAAAAAAATTGTATTATTTTTCCTATGTTTTCTAGAATATAAGAGTGAGCGATTGAAAACATATATACAAATCACATGGGGTTGTGGCATGTACGAAAATACAGAGTGAGTTCTTAAGTGTTTCCATCAAGCTGCCACACTCATCCTTCCATTTCATTGAACAATTTATTTATTAACTACTCGTTTGTTACATGATAACTATCGCAATTTTTAATTACATACACTCAGCAAATTTAATTACATTTTTTTATTTTCATTATACCTTATTCTATCAATATACATGAAATATGATCCCATATCTCCATTACATTTAGCAAAATCTAGCATTTACAAATGTACATATGGCTGCAGTCAATTTAAATCATATTTTGCAAGATCAATGAAATTTGTTGTTTAATTTTGGAACATTCCCCTCGAATATAAGAAAAAAAATGAAAACAAGTAATAACCATATGCATCCACATATTAATCTATGCCCCTTAGGCAAAGTAATATGTATATGCATATATGTTAGTCTTTATTTATGGGTTCTTAAATATATTGGTAAAGGGGTCTAAATTGTATAGTCTAACAAATATCTTGATAGTGGGTTCTAGATCAGGAGTATATAATTTCTATCATATGTGTAAGTAAGTAGACAATTCTAGAGATGTCTACAAGGATTTACTGTCAAATAGTTGAAATGTTTGTTTACTAGTTTTAATATCATCAAGTAACTATCAGTTTCTTCATTTTTCGTGCAAATAAGTGTGATTGTAGTCAAACTCGTCTTGCGTAAGCGTAATTGCATTCAGGCCTCTATGGCATGCTACAACCACTTTCCCTCTGAACGAAACACAATTATCAAAACAAGGCACCCTAGAGCTACAAGAAATCAAATCAAACACAAAACTTACCTCACAAAGTAGCATTAGGCACATCGTGTTCACCGCCCCGAGCACACTTGATGACCGATCTCCTCAAAGCTTGATGACCACCACCATAGACCAAGATCCAAGGTTGCTTGCTCAAGACTTTGCACCCACAATCTGTTAAACCAAAACGGAGACAAGGGAGGACACGTTTCTCCATGTCGGCCAACATGTAAATTGTCATTGCAACAAGGCGGAGAATATCAGGGTCAAACATACGAACTCTAGCATCGTGGAGTACTCAGAGGGGCGACATACAGTGATGTGTGACATGCAACGGTATAGTGGGTATTCAAAGGAATCTGTTGGTAGCATCATGAAAATATACTCTACTGCAAACCTTTTCTCCTCTCAACGTATTGGACAAGGTTATCCTATATTCCAATATTAGTTTCTTCTTGCAGCGGATGATTTTTTAGCCTATTTAAACATCATTGTCTATCATCAAATCTTCATGGAATAAAAGTGTACGTGTCAGTTCCGACAGTTAGTCACTTGTTATTAGCTGATGATAGTCTTCTAGTTTTTGGGCCAGATGTGGGGAGCGCATAATAAACTATTGAGGTTCTACAAAGATTCGGGTTAGAGAATTAACATTGAAAAGTCATCAATATTTTTCAATAAGGGGTGCAGTAAATTTTTTTGTGATGATAGGTAAAGGATATACTCAGTATCCAATATGAATCGTTGATTGGAAAATATTTGGGAATGTCAACATATATAGGAAGAGATATACCAGGGTTTAGTCATTGAGTTATTCAGAAAATAAAATGTTGCTTGGTGAGAGGCATGGGTTTTAGAGACACTAAATTATTCAATTTGGCACTTCTGGCTCATCAGGCTTGGAGAACTTTGCAATGTCCCGAAAGTTTGAGTGCTAAACTTCTAACTAAAATATTGTGCACAAGGAGATTTTCTTACAACAAGCTTGGCCTCTCATTGTTTGAAGGTTTGCAGGGCGATGCTTGATGGGCTTGATACTTTAAAACTAGGCCTTATTAGGCGGATCATTAGCAGAGAAGGGACAGATCCATGGGAAGACAATTGGATGCCCGGTAATGGCTCTTTGCGTACAACAACTTGGTTAATGGATGGAGCGCCCCTATGTCTCACATTCAGCAAGACAGGAGGGAACCCTTCGCTGAAGGGAGCCGCCAGTTGGGCCGGCCCGGGTGTGCGGCAAACACCAGCCTTGTTTTTCGTTTTGTTTTTTTTTCATGTTTTTTGTTTTTGCATTTTTCTTTCTTTTTTGACTTTTTTATACTTTCAAATATTCTAAATAAATATATTACAAAAATGACTCTTCATAAATGTTTTTGAAAAATGTTGACCAAGCATTTGAAAAATGTTAAATGTGTATAGAGAAAATGTTTATCACATATATGAAAAATGTATACAAAAAAATAAAAAGTGTATGAAACAATTTAATCATGTATTTAAAACAAGTTAATCAAGCATTTGAGAAAATTTTGAACAAGTGTTTGAAAATTTTAAATCAAGCATTTGGAAAATGTAAAATGTGTATAGAAAAATGTTGACTATGTATTAAAAATGATGAAACAAATTTCATCATGTATATAAAAATGTTAATATAGCATTTGAAAAATGTTGAACAAGTATTTGAAAACTGCTAAACGTTTATTGAAAAATGTTGAGCATGTATTAAGAAAATGATGAAAAACTTTAATCCTATATATAATGTTGAAAAATGATGAAAAGTTAATCAAACATTTGTAAAATGTTGAACAAGTATATAAAATGTTCATCAAGCATTTGAAAAATGTTGAATGTGCATAGAAAAATGTTGACTATGTATTAAAAATATGAAATTTTTTATCATATATATAATGAAATTAATCAAGCATTGGCAATTTTTTTAATAAAGTATTTGAAATATGTTGATCAAGCATTTAGAAAATGTTAAATGTGAATAGAAAACATGTTGACCATGTGTTCCAAAAATTTTAATATTGCATTCAATAAATGTTAATCAAGCATTTGATTTTTTTAAATGTGCATAAAAAAATGTTGACCATGTATTAGAATAGGTTAATCTTGTATTTGAAAATGGTTAATAAATCATTTGAGAAGGTTTAAAGTGTTTACAGATAAAATGTTGAACATGTATTCGAAAAATATTAATCTTGTATTTGAAAAATGTTGAAAATGTGTATAGGAAAAATATTGGCCGTGTATTACAAATTGTTAAATTTTTGTTGGAGAAATGTTAGACGTGTATTATAAAAATGTTGTTGACACATACAACAAATGTAGTATAAAAACAAAAAGAACAAAGAAAAACTAGAAAAGAAACAAAAGAAACCAAAGAAAAAATAAAATGAAATAATAAACCGAAGAAACAAAATGCAAACGAATGAAAAAATGGAGAGAGAAAAAAAGAAAAGAAGTAAAAGAATACGAAAAAAGAAAAACCAGCTCAAATGGCATTAAGTAGGGCGCGTCCGTAGTACATACCACGAACGGAACTTGGCGAATTGGCTAGCAGCGTGCCTGATATACCTGTCAACCAGGGATCTCCCTGGTTCTCCCCTTTCTTGTTCTATTTCTACTTTAGCGCATGTGAATGGGCCGGTCCAATTACCTCAGATTCAGCGAGACTTTCTAGCGACTCGCTTAATGCGAGATATAAACGCTACGTATTCACATGAACAGGAGGAGGGAGAATGGATCTCCTCTTTGATCGATGTTCTTTTCCACTACTTGCTTGTGGAGACTTTTGAGAACGGTGATTTATGAAGATACTTTTCAGAGCCGGTTGTCCACTAGGTGCTTTGTTCAAAACTTCTTGGAGGAACTCCAAATATCTAAGAAGAAGCAGGTTGCATCTACCTCAGAGTCAAGTTCGCGTCGTTGACCTGGGTGGATTCCACCCTTGCAAGGGTGCATGAAGATGAGTGTTGACACAACGGACAGAAAAAATTACACAAAAGGTGTTGTTGCAATCGTGGTCAGAAACAAAGAAGGAAAGCTCATCAGTGCTCCATGTTGGGGAACGTAGTAATTTCAAAAAATTTCCTACGCACACGCAAGATCATGGTGATGCATAGCAACGAGAGGGGAGAGTGTTGTCTACGTACCCTCGTGAGACCAAGCGAAGCGATCTGGCGTAGAGGAAGTAGTCGTACTTTCTCCTCGCGATTCGACCGATCCCGCGCCGTTACTCCGGCGCCCGAGTTCTTGACACACGACAGCTCGATGATGCTCCTCGGGCTCCAATCGATGAGAGCCGGGAGGAGAGTTTCGTCAAGACGACGGCGTGGTGGCGATCTTGATGTTCTATCGCGCAGGCTTCGCCTAAGCTTTGCGATGATATGACCGAGGTGGAATATGGTGGAGGGGCACCGACACGGCTAAGGAACGATCCGTAGATCAAACTTGTGTATCCTAGGGTGCCCCCTGCCCCGTATATAAAGGAGCAAGCGGGAGGGGGCGGCCGGCCAAGAGGAGGCGCCAGGAGTCCTACTCCTCGGGAGTAGGATTCCCCTCAATCCTAGTTGGAATAGGATTCACCGGAGGGAAAAGAGAGAGGGGCGGCCCACCTTTCCTAGTCCTAGTAGGACTAGGGAAGGGGAGGCGCGTGACCACCTAGGGCTGGCCCTTTCTCCTTTCCACCAAGGCCCACTATGGCCCATATAGTTCCGGGGGTTCGGTAACCTCCGGTACTCATAAATTCGATTTCACCCGGAACCATTCCGAACTCCAAATATAGGCTTCAATATATCAATCTTTATGTCTCGACCATTTCGAGACTCCTCGTCATGTCCGTGATCACATCCGGACTCGAACTCCTTGGTACATCAAAATACATAAACTCATAATATAACCGCCATCGAAACCTTAAGCGTGCGGACCCTACGGTTCGAGAACAATGTAGACATGACCGAGACCGTCTCGGTCAATAACCAATAGCGGGACCTGGATGCCCATATTGGCTCCTACATATTCTACGAAGATCTTTATCGGTCATACCGCATAACAACATCGTTGTTCCTTTTGTCATCGGTATGTTACTTGCCGAGATTCGATCGTCGGTATCCAATACCTAGTTCAATCTCGTTATCGCAAGTCTCTTTACTCGTTCCGTAATACATCATCTCACAGCTAACTCATTAGTTGTAATGCTTGCAAGGCTTGATGATGTGTATTACCGAGAGGGCCCAGAGATACCTCTCAGACAATCGGAGTGACAAAACCTAATCTCGAAATCGCCAACCCAACATCGCCTTTGGAGACACTGTAGTAATCCTTTATAATCACCCGATTCGTTGTGACGTTTGGTAGCACCAAAGTGTTCCTCCGTAAGCGGGAGTTGCATAATCTCATAGTTACAGGAACATGTATATGTCATGGATAAAAGTAGTAGCAACATACTAAACGATCGTGTGCTAAGCTAATGGAATGGGTCATGTCAATCAGATCATTCTACTAATGACGTGACCTTGTTAATCAAATAACAACTCCTTTGTCTATGGTTAGGAAACTTAACCATCTTTGATTAACAAGCTAGTCTAGTAGAGGCATACTAGTGACATATTGTTTGTCTATGCATTCACACATGTATCATGTTTCCGGTTAATACAATTCTAGCATGAATGATAAACATTTATCATGAAATAAGGAAATAAATAATAACTTTATTATTGCCTCTAGGGCATATTTCCTTCAGTCTCCCACTTGCACTAGAGTCAATAATCTAGATTACATAGTAATGATTCTAACACCCATGGAGTCTTGGTGTTGATCATGTTTTGCTCGTGGAAGAGGCTTAGTCAGCGGTTCTGCTACATTCAGATCCGTATGTATCTTGAAATCTCTATGTCTCCCACGGACTAAATCCGGATGGAATTGAAGCGTCTTTTGATGTGCTTGGTCCTCTTGTGAAATCTGGATTCCTTCGCTAAGGCAATTGCTCCAGTATTGTCACAGAATATTTTCATTGGACCCGATGCACTAGGTATGACACCTAGATCGGATATGAACTCCTTCATCCAGACTCCTTCATTAGCTGCTTCCGAAGCTGCTATGTACTCCGCTTCACATGTAGATCCCGCTACGACGCTTTGTTTAGAACTGCACCAACTGACAGCTCCTCCGTTTAGTGTAAATACGTATCCGGTCTGCGATTTAGAATCGTCCGGATCGGTGTCAAAGCTTGCATCAATGTAACCGCCACGATGAGCTCTTTGTCACCTCCATATACGAGAAACATATCCTTAGTCCTTTTCGGTATTTCGGGATGTTCTTGACCGCTGTCCGATGATCCACTCTGGATTTCTTTGGTACCTTCCTACTAAGCTTATAGCAAGACACACATCAGTGCGGTACACAGCATTGCATACATGATAGAGCCTATGGCTGAAGCATAGGGAACATCTTTCATTTTCTCTCTATCTTCTGCAGTGGTCGGGCATTGAGTCTTACTCAACTTCACACCTTGTAACACAGGCAAGAACCCTTTCTTTGCTTGATCCATTTTGAACTTCTTCAAAAAAATTTCAAGGTATGTGCTTTGTGAAAGTCCAATTAAGCGTCTTGATCTATCTCTATAAATCTTAATGCCCAATATGTAAGCAGCTTCACCGAGGTCTTTCATTGAAAAACTCTTATTCAAGTATCCCTTTATGCTATCCAGAAATTCTATATCATTTCCGATCAGCAATATGTCATCTACATATAATATCGTAAATGCTCTGAGCTCCCACTCACTTTCTTGTAAATACAGGCTTCTCCAAAAGTCTGTATGAACCTAAATGCTTTGATCACACTATCAAAGCGTTTATTCCAACTCCGAGATGCTTGCACCAGTCCATAGATGGACCGCTAGAGCTTGCATACTTTGTTAGCACCCTTTGGATCGATAAAACCTTCTGGTTGCATCATATACAACTCTTCTTCCAGAAATCCATTCAGGAATGCAGTCTTTACATCCATTTGCCAAATTTCATAATCATAAAATGCTGCAATTGCTAACATGATTCGGACAGACTTAAGCATCGCTACGGGTGAGAAGGTCTCATCGTAGTCAACCCCTTGAACTTGTCGAAAACCCTTTGCGACAAGTCGAGCTTTGTAGACAGTAACATTACCGTCAGCGTCAGTCTTCTTCTTGAAGATCCACTTGTTTTCTATTGCTTGGCTACCCTCGGGCAAGTCAACCAAAGTCCATACTTTGTTTTCATACATGGATCCCATCTCAGATTTCATGGCCTCAATCCATTTTGCGGAATCTGGGCTCACCATCGCTTCTTCATAGTTTGTAGGTTCATCATGATCTAGTAGCATGATTTCCGAACAGGATTACCGTACCACTCAGTGCGGATCTTACTCTGGTTGATCTACGAGGTTACGTAGTAACTTGATCTGAAGTTTCATGATCAATATCATCAACTTCCTCACTACTTGGTGTAGATGTCTCGAAACGGTTTCTGCGACAAACTACTTTCAAGTAAGGGAGAAGGTACAATTACCTCATCAAGTTCTACTTTCCTCCCACTCACTTCTTTCGAGAGAAACTCCTTCTCTAGAAAGGATCCATTCTTAGCAACAAATGTCTTGCCTTCGGATCTGTGATAAAAGGTGTACCCAACTGTCTCCTTTGGGTATCCTATGAAGACACATTTCTCCGATTTGGGTTCGAGCTTATCAGGTTGAAGCTTTTTCACATAAGCATCGCATCCCCAAACTTTAAGAAATGACAACTTTGGTTTCTTGCTAAACCATAGCTCATAAGGTGTCGTCTCAACGGATTTTGACGGTGTTCTATTCAGTGTGAATGCGGCCGTCTCTAGAGCATAACCCCAAAACGATAGCGGTAAATCTGTAAGAGACATCATAGATCGCACCATATCTAGTAAAGTACGATTCGACGTTCGGACACACCATTACGCTGTGGTGTTCGGGTGGCGTGAGTTGCTTAAACTATTCGCATTGTTTCAAATGTAGACCAAACTCGTAACTCAAATATTCACCTCCACGATCGATCGTAGAAATTTAATTTTCTTATTACGATGATTTTCAACTTCACTCTGAAATTCTTTGAACTTTTCAAATGTTTCAGACTTATGTTTCATTAAGTAGATATACCCATATCCGCTTAAATCATCTGTGAAGGTGAGAAAATAACGATATCCGCCACGAGCCTCAACATTCATCGGACCACATACATCGTATGTATGATTTCCAACAAATCTGTTGCTCTCTCCATAGTACCGAGAAGCGGTGTTTTAGTCATCTTGCCCATGAGGCACGGTTCGCAAGTGCCAAGTGATTCATAATCAAGTGACTCCAAAAGTCCATCGGTATGGAGTTTCTTCATGCGCTTTACACCGATATGACCTAAGCGGCAAAGTGCCATAAATAAGTTGCACTATCATTATCAACTCTGCATCTTTTGGCTTCAACATTATGAATATGTGTATCACTACTATCGAGATTCATCAAAATAGACCACTCTTCAAGGGTGCATGACCATAAAAGATATTACTCATATAAATAGAACAACCATTATTCTCTCGATTTAAATGAATAACCGTCTCGCATCAAACAAGATCCAGATATAATGTTCATGCTCAACGCAGCACCAAATAACAATTATTTAGGTCTAAAACTAATCCGAAGGTAGATGTAGAGGTAGCGTGCCGACCGCGATCACATCGACTTTGGAACCATTTCCCAGCGCATCGTCACCTCGTCCTTTGCGGTGTTAAGCAATCCGTAGTCCCTGCTTTGAGTTGCAAATATTAGCAATGAACCGTATCAAATACCAGTGCTACTGCGAGCTCTAGTAAGGTACACATCAATAACATGTATATCACATATACCTTTGTTCACCTTGCCATCCTTCTTATCCGCCAAATACTTGGGGCAGTTCCGCTTCAAATGACGATCGCTTGCGGTAGAAGCACTCGTTTCAGGTTTAGGGCCAGACTTGGGTTTCTTCTCTGAGCAGACAACTTGCTTGCTGTTCTTCTTGAAGTTCCTTCTTCTTCCCTTTGCCTTTCTTCTTGAAACTAGTGGTCTTATTGACCATCAACACTTGATGCTCCTTCTTGATTTCTACCTCCGCAGCTTTTAGCATTGCGAAGAGCTCGGTATAGTCTTTACTAACCCTTGCATATTATAGTTCATCACGAAGCCTTTGTAGCTTGGTGGCGGTGATTGAAGAATTACATCAATGACACAATCATCCGGAAGATTAACTCCCGGTTGAGTCAAGTGATTGTAATACCCGGACATTTTGAGTATGTGCTCACCGACAGAACTATTCTCCTCCATCTTGCAGCTATAGAACTTATTGGAGACTTCATATCTCTCAATCCGGGCATTACTGTTGGAATATTAACTTCAACTCTGGAACATCTCATATGCTCCATGACGTTCAAAACGTCGTTGAAGTCCCGGTTCTAAGCCGTAAAGCATGGCACTTGAACTATAGAGTAGTCATCACTTTGCTCGCCAGACGTTCATAACATCGGTGTTGCTCTGCAGAAGAGGTCTGGCACCTAGCGGTGCATCCGGGGCGTAACTCTTCGTGCAGCAATGAGGATAATCCTCGAGTTACGGACCCAGTCCGTGTAATTGCTACCATCATCTTTCAACTTTGCTTTCTCAAGGAACGCATTAAAATTCAACGGAACAACAAAGACGAGCCATCTATCTACAATCAAACATAGACAAGCAAGATACTATCAGGTACTAAGTTCATGATAAATTTAAGTTCAATTAATCATATTACTTAAGAACTCCCACTTAGACAGACATCCCTCTAGTCATCTAAGTGATCACATGATCCAAATCAACTAAACCATAACCGATCATCACGTGAAATGGAGTAGTTTTCAATAGTGAACATCTTATGTTGGTCATATCTACTATATGATTCACGCTCGACCTTTCGGTCTCCGTGTTCCGAGGCCATATCTGCATATGCTAGGCTCGTCAAGTTTAACCTGAGTATTCTGCGTGTGCAAAACTGGCTTGCACCTGTTGTAGATGGACGTAGAGCTTATCACACTCGATCATCACGTGGTGTCTGGGCACGACGAACTTTGGCAACGGTGCATACTCAGGGAGAACACTTCTTGATAATTTAGTGAGAGATCATCTTATAATGCTACTGTCAATCAAAGAAAGATAAGATGCATAAAAGATAAACATCACATGCAAATCAATATAAGTGATATGATATGGTCATCATCGTCTTGTGCTTCATGATCTCCATCTCCGCAGCACCATCATGATCACCATCGTCACCGGCGCGACACCTTGATCTCCATCGTAGCATCGTTGTCGTCTCGCCAATCTTATGCTTCTCGACTATCGCTACCGCTTAGTGATAAAGTAAAGCATTACATGGCGATTGCATTTCATACAATAAGCGACAACCATATGGCTCTGCCGATTGCCGATAACCGGTTACAAAACATGATCATCTCATACAATAAAATATAGCATCACGTCTTGACCATATCACATCACAACATGCCCTGCAAAAACAAGTTAGACGTCCTCTACTTTGTTGTTGCAAATTTTACGTGGCTGCTACGGGCTTTAGGCAAGAACCAATCTCACCTACGCATCAAAACCACAACGATACTTCGTCAAATAGACTCCGTTTTAACCTTCTCAAGGACCGGGCGTATACACTTTTCAGTTCAGCTAAAGTGAGAGAGACAGACACCCACCAGTCACCTTTAAGCAACGAGTGCTCGTGGCGGTGAAACCAGTCTCGCGTAAGGGTACGCGTAATGTCGGTCTGTGCCGCTTCATCTCACAATACCGCTGAACCAAAGTATGACATGGTGGTAGGTAGTATGACTTGTATCGCCCACAACACGCTTGTGTTCTACTCGTGCAAAACATCAAACCATAAAAACCTAGGCTCGGATGCCACTGTTGGGGAATGTAGTAATTTCAAAAAATTTCCTACGCACACGCAAGATCATGGTGATGCATAGCAACGAGAGGGGAGAGTGTTGTCTACGTACCCTCGTGACCGGCGAAGCGATCTGGCGTAGAGGAAGTAGTCGTACTTTCTCCTCGCGATCCGACCGATCCGGCGCCGTTACTCCGGCGCCCGAGTTCTTGACACACGTACAGCTCGATGACGCTCCTCGGGCTCCAATCCGGTGAGAGCCGGGGAGGAGAGTTTCGTCGGACGACGGCGTGGTGACGATCTTGATGTTCTACCGGCGCAGGGCTTCGCCTAAGCTTTGCGATGATATGACCGAGGTGGAATATGGTGGAGGGGGGCACCGCACACGGCTAAGGAACGATCCGTAGATCAAACTTGTGTATCCTAGGGTGCCCCCCTGCCCCCGTATATAAAGGAGCAAGGGGAGGTGCGGCCGGCCAAGAGGAGGGCGGCCAGGAGTCCTACTCCTCCGGGAGTAGGATTCCCCTCAATCCTAGTTGGAATAGGATTCACCGGAGGGAAAGAGAGAGAGGGGCGGCCCACCTTTCCTAGTCCTAGTAGGACTAGGGAAGGGGAGGCGCGCCACCTAGGGCTGGCCCTTTCTCCTTTCCACCAAGGCCCACTATGGCCCATATAGTTCCGGGGGTTCGGTAACCTCCGGTACTCGATAAATTCGATTTCACCGGAACCATTCGAACTCCAAATATAGGCTTCCAATATATCAATCTTTATGTCTCGACCATTTCGAGACTCCTCGTCATGTCCGTGATCACATCCGGGACTCGAACTCCTTGGTACATCAAAATACATAAACTCATAATATAACCGTCATCGAAACCTTAAGCGTGCGGACCCTACGGTTCGAGAACAATGTAGACATGACCGAGACACGTCTCGGTCAATAACCAATAGCGGGACCTGGATGCCCATATTGGCTCCTACATATTCTACGAAGATCTTTATCGGTCGACCGCATAACAACATCGTTGTTCCTTTTGTCATCGGTATGTTACTTGCCCGAGATTCGATCGTCGGTATCCAATACCTAGTTCAATCTCGTTATCGCAAGTCTCTTTACTCGTTCCGTAATACATCATCTCACAGCTAACTCATTAGTTGTAATGCTTGCAAGGCTTCATGATGTGTATTACCGAGAGGGCCCAGAGATACCTCTCCGACAATCGGAGTGACAAAACCTAATCTCGAAATACGCCAACCCAACATCTGCCTTTGGAGACACCTGTAGTACTCCTTTATAATCACCTAGTTACGTTGTGACGTTTGGTAGCACCCAAAGTGTTCCTCTCGTAAACGGGAGTTGCATAATCTCATAGTTACAGGAACATGTATATGTCATGGATAAAAGCAGTAGCAACATACTAAACGATCGTGTGCTAAGCTAATGGAATGGGTCATGTCAATCAGATCATTCTAATAATGATGTGACCTTGTTAATCAAATAACAACTCCTTTGTCTATGGTTAGGAAACTTAACCATCTTTGATTAACAAGCTAGTCTAGTAGAGGCATACTAGTGACATATTGTTTGTCTATGCATTCACACATGTATCATGTTTCCGGTTAATACAATTCTAGCATGAATGATAAACATTTATCATGAAATAAGGAAATAAATAATAACTTTATTATTGCCTCTAGGGCATATTTCCTTCACTCCATCTGTCACTTTTGATGGAATCACGGATCCTGAGATACTCGAGGCTCAATCGGTGGTTATGGATACAAATCAAACGTTGTAATATTTTAGGCAACTGATATATAGATGATCCCTTACTTTTCGATAAATAGTGTTGCTATCTTTTTTCCCTTCTAGATATACAGTTTTGCTATCTATTCATGCTCAGCAACGGGCCAGCTTTATCATGGATAAACAGTGTCACTTGTAATTAACCTGTTTTTACTAGCAATTTTGCTAAAGCACATCCATAGATGTGACATAAGTATTGCACATCTAAATCCCATGTCATTGTTCTTACGTTGAGATTCGTGTGGATATTTCCTTTTCCTTTTTTCTTTTCCTCTTTATGCTTGATTGACTCACTTAGATGTGCAATAACTGGAGCACATCTAGATGTGCCCTAGACACACCCACAAAAGATGCTCCCTACAAAAAAGAGAGAGAAATAAAAGATGCTCATAATCCAAGCTTGGCAACCGTGTTCATTCTTGGCTATTTCGCACGCGCAACACTGCGAAACATAAACAAATGAGCATCACAAAAGTATATATGTACCTAACCTTCATTAGATACTAATAATCGTTGAAAAAACAATAAGGAACAGGGCAAATTAATTATGTCAGCTACTCCCTCCGTCCCGGTGTATAAGTCATTCGCGTAGTTCTAGGTCGACAATTTAACTATCTAAATATGTATTATATGTGACAAAAAATATATATTTAAAAACTACATCCGTGTAGAAATCTAGTGATATACTTTTCATGACATATAGCACATATTTAATTCCACAAATCGATGACCTAGAACTACGCGAATGACTTATACACCGAGACGGAGGTAGTAGTTCCTTCGATCACGGATGCAATCAAGCCAACTGCTCCCTGCTTCAGCACCGGAATCGTATGCAGTGCTAATTTAAAAAACACCCGTGATACTATATACTCCAAACCTTAAAGAAAAGTAGAGGAGTATATTTTGGGCCAGTGATAGGCGCCGGCGCACCGGCCCAAATTTGGGCCGGTCGGCCACCCACCGTTCGATAAGATTGCCTCTGACCGTCAGATCTCATACGAACTGGTCAACGCGTACTCCCCCCTTCTGTTTTTCACGCGCTCTAGATCTCCGCCCTGTCTAGATCGCGCCGTCCATGGGCCGCATTCCCAGCAACCTCCTCCCCCCGTGCAAAGAGGCTGCCCGCTATCGCCGCCCCCCATCTCGCTTCCTCCTATCGCTGGATGGCTCGCCATCTCATGCTAGTGACCGGTTGTAGCAAAAACAAACAAGGAGAGCACGGCGTCCCCGGTTTGAAGGCAAAAACACATGGTTCCAGCAAAAAAATTATATGGTTCTAGCAAAAAATGATGTGGTTCCAGCAAAAAATAATATGTTTCCAGCTAAACATTTACATGATTCCAGCAAAAACAACACATGGTTCCAGCAAAAAATTGATATAGTTCCAGCAAAATAAAAAATGGTTTCCAGCAAAAAGAACGATGCAGAAAAAAAAATCATGGCATCGCTGCCGTAGCCGCCCCAGCACCATCCTCGCCGGTTGCAGCAATCAAAAAGCTGGTTCCAGCAAAAACCTTGTGCAGCAAAAAATCATGGCGCTCGTCGCCGTGGCCGCCCCTTTCCTGTTGCATCAAATCAGAAAACTAGTTCCAACAAAAATCAGAAGTGGTTCCAGCAAAAATCAAAAAAATACAACAATTTACCGCGCCGCCGTTGTCGCCGTCCACCACCATCCTCGCTGGTTGAAGCAAATCCCCGCGCCGGTTGAAGCAAATCCCCCGTGTGTCACGTCGGTCCGAGGACGCAACAACCTTCGCCGCGGGCCGACCTCTCCGCTGCCTCGCATCCATGGGCGCAGCTCGCTGTGGTGGCAGAGAAACTCGTCGGCTACACATGGGACGAGGTGGAAGCATAGCAGCGGAGCGGAGAAAATGGCAGGGTTATGAGATGAGCCTATGAGGGGATGAGTGGATCTGGTGGTTTGAGAGGATAAGGCGAAGGGAGGGCGGTGGGCTGGCCCCACTTAAGATGTGTGCGTCTGACGCCCGTGCGCGACCGGTCGAAGACTCGGCCGGCGCGCCGATTCGAAACGTTTCCCTATATTTTGACGATGATTATGTCCCGTCCTTTTATTCTCATGTCAACAGGAAATGTGTTGGAATTTTGCCTGCAGCAGTGCTATACACACGATACAATATGGACGATTCACAGACGATCCTTAAATCCAGCCGGACATGCGCAGCATTGAGATCATGGCGGCCGCTGGATTAGTACGTCGTGCATAGATCGGGTGGCAGTGTCGTGTGGGTAGCTGTTTCGTTTTGCCTGCATATACACTGTCGAGAGACCGGCTAGGACTGGTCGGTGTCTGCACAAGGTTGACGACCACTACCCAGCACCTCCGATGGGTCAAGCGTACCGACCCATACGCGTACATGCATGCATCATTCGCTAAACCCGAAAGTTTTTGTTCTTAACTAATCATTATCAGTTCCAGCGTTAAGCAGCCAATGCGATAGGCCTCGTTGGTTACCCTGTCAATTTGGTTGTGAGCACTGTTGTCCTTTTTTTTTCGATGGCACTGTTGTCTTTTCTTCAAAGAAAACTCTTCACCTGATACTACTCCTGCATGATACTTTCCGATTGGAGTATCAAGTGTTTCATAAGCATGATGCTTTTCTACTACCTGCTAGTCAGGGACCTCAGAGACGGAAAATAACAAAATAAATATAGTTGGTTAATTGTGATGTATATCTTGACTTGGGGTATGTATCCTGTTTCCTGCGTCTTTAGATAATGGAATCCCAGGTCCGTCTCCGAGAGCGACGACCCGATGGCTCCGGCTACGCGGAGCAGACAGCGGTACGTACGTGGTATGGAGAAGACGGTCATTGTGTACGAACGAATCGATTGATCGGGCTAGCATAGCATGCATCCCATCTGGTCTGGCTGTGATCTGTACCGTCCCACTATCATCAACCCACTAATGAGTGGCACCAAATTGACCGGTAATGATAAGCCGAGGGCCCCCGCTGCTGCCGCATCATGCGACGCAGTGCCATCGTGCCAGCCTAGCTAGTTTTTGGTTGTACCTCTGCGATTGTACCTTTTTTATAGAGGACAATTTTATTAACTCAAAATGTAGCATAAAACTTATACCAGGCATGATGAGCAACACATGGTCTATGCATAACTAAGTGCACATAGCCAATCATCAAAAGCCTCACAAAAGAAAATCAAAAACATACATCTCGACAACAGTAGAGTCACATAAGACCGATACTATGCCTATGTATGTAGGAGGCGGTGGAACGATCTGGAGATTATGCTATAATTCATGCTGGGTAAAAACCTCACTGATCACCCGCTCCACCTGAGAGGTGGTTTTTCTTTCACACGATCGACGCGGCTTCAGAGCATGTGTTTTTCTTTCTAAACTGGGCTTACCCCCTTCCATTACTTGCATAACGAAAATACAATGTTCAGACATCAAGAGATATAGGAGCTAGAGGAAGAGCAAAGAAGCGTGTTCAACGCGTTATAAAAAACACTATGCACGCCTGGAATCGGCTCGTGCACCACGGGGCAACTTCAGAGTATGTGTGGATGAGCTTAAGAGCGTGTGTTGATGGAGCAAAACGAGATGGATGCGATCGGCCTCCCCAAAACGGAAGCTGCACCCGAGGATAGGCATGATGAGAGTTGGGACTATATGTTGAGAAATGAACAAGTAGCAACCGTGGCAAATCCGTGCGTCCATCGATCACCGTGAGGCCGTGATTGCACAAGTACGAACGAGAGCTTCAGCTAAAAAGGTTGTCACGCCCGCCCATGAAACCGCCTTGCTTCCATGCATAAAACTATGTGCTCATGACGTGCCCGTGCTTAGTACTGGCGGAATCTACCTACCGCCTCATAGGCGACAGCTTATTGGCCACACTCAACGCCGAGAGATAGTGTGTTGCTTTGGGGCTCACTGTTCTTTTTTAAGCTCATATTAACAAGGGGGTAAATAAAGTACATATGTACAAACAAGAGTGAAACAAAGAAGGAAACGAGTCTATTCAATGACAGTTTTGGGCAACATAAAAACTAAATGATTAAGGAAAGTTGCAGATCAACATCAAAGATGTGTTTCCATCGAGTTCTATAAAGTTGCAGCATTCTTGCTATTCACTCGATGTCTCAAAAGCATCAAATCTTGCTTGAGGAGGAACTTCCATGTGTTAACACCTGGCACTTCGTTTTTGAAGAATTTTCAATTTCTTCGATTCCAAATATTCCAGCATCCTAAAATGATTATATCCAGGGCAATTTCTTCACTAGTTCTAGAGAAGTGAAAATGATTTCATCATAAATTTAGATACCTCTCTTGTTCCTTAACCCTATCTTAGATGGTTAGACCAACATTGTTGAGCAAATATACAGTCCCAGAAAAGATGCAAACATATTTCATCGGGGTTTTCATTGCAAAAACAAAGTCACAACAATCAACATAAAATGATTAGTTTTTCAGCAATTTTTTGGTATTGACCCTGTCATAAAAGAGCAGCTAGAAAAACGACTGACACTTTTCCATAGCCAGCTAAAGATGATATGTGCAATTTGTCTCCCTTTCACATAGTTATACATTTTTCTAGAGGTAAGGCATGCTCCACCCCAAGGGTGAACCCATCTATTCATAGCTTGAGGGTTGCAATTTTGAAGGATTAACTCTCTCAGATCATTTTATTAGGGGGAGGGAGGAGGCTTATGTGGAAACAATGATCTAAAAATTGTTTGCCAAATCTTCAGAGTTGAACATTTCAGCGAAGGAAATCCTCCTCCCGCCCCTGGGACAATGCTAGGCTACGTTCTTAGTTATTTATGGCTATAATGAAATTTGCAGCAGAAAAAGCGAGCGACAATTGAACTTGATGTGACCAAGTTATGTTTATTTGTAGGAAAAGCACAAAAATGTACATGAGGCTTCAGTTTGTAAAATATATATGGAGTGGGTAACTCAAATGGCGTTGAATACATGTATTATTGCTTTATAATTTATCTAGCCTAAAACAATGGTAACTAACATGAGTTTTTGTTACACTTAGCAAAATTAATCACTTTATAAGTTATATTTTTTACTGGTAAATTGAGACATTGTTTTATAAGTTACCCCATTATAATGAAGTGGGTACCTTACATTTTCCCTTCATCATAACTTATTCTGTCAATATACCATTAATATCAGTAAATAACTTCATGATACCTAGTAAAATAAATCACATTTTGTACTTATTTATAACTTATTCTTTGTATGTACAATTGTAAATACTCTGTTTTGATTTTACACATAGCAAAATTAATCACATTTTCTATCATTTTATAGCTCAATTTATTATCGTACGATTCAGAAAGATTATCCATGGAATAACATAGTTGAATAGGAAGGTAAACCGTTCTTTATTTTAAAAAATAACAACCATCACTATTACGCTTCCACTCAATTTGATTCACATTTTGCAAGCACAAATCATTAGTTATTTTGTTTTGAAACTTTGGCCACAATAACCTTCCATTATGAGCATCCTCTTGTATCTAAGAAAAAGTTCTAAAAGTGACGTAATGACATACCCCCAGGTAATCATTTATACCACTTATGCCAAATATAACTGCATATTCATATGTATTAGTGTTCACTTGAGGGTTCTTAGATATCTTGGCAGAGAGAGCTACATTGTATAGTCTAACAAATATCTTGATAGTGGGTTTTAGAGTATATAATTACCTATCGCATGCGTAAATAGCCAAGTATAGATATGTTTACATTATTTGTTCTCAAATAGTTGGAATCGCTTATTTACTAGTTTAGGAGGAAAAGCGATTGACTATGGCAGAGGTGCATGGCAGTTCACTTTCACGATCTCCATTGGTCATACCCGCCAATTCGTCTGGTAGATCCACGATGCCAAACGCCAGTGCTTCGCCGCCTCCTCTAGGCCCCGACTCCTCACATCACGTCTGCAGATCGTGACTCTACAAGACATGAGCTCATGAACCTGTAGTCCTCTCGCACCATGCTCTTATAGTCATGCAAGTACATCTACAATCTATCTCCTTATCATATATGATTCAACAAAGCATGTTAAATCTGAGGGCTCTAATTTCTAAAGTTCGAATTCGAAAGTAATTACTTTCATTCACAATTTTATGTGTTATAATATTGCTTAAAGGCTTAATTACAAGCTTCCCTTACTTCTTCATTTTATAGTGTTATATGATATATGTATTGTTTCCATATTCCACTAAAAGGTGGAAGATTTTTCTTGACAAGCTTCCAAAGTTGAATCTCAAGCATGTCTAATACTCATTTGGAGAGCTTAGTAAAGAGCGTGGAAACCTAGGCACAAAATTCCCCAAATAAGATCAGCTTTGATGAAATTGGATTAGGCTTATATATTACAAGAAAGATTGAATGGCTTGGCTATGTGCTTCGTTGAGAGACTCTCGAGCAGGTTGATTTAAGCACTAAAGCATTCTTGACGATGGAGTTATTGAAGTTTAATTAGTTCTTATTTGCGGTAATCACACTAGCTCCATTTGCTATTTATAGGTCTTTTTGCTGTCATATGACGCTCAACAATCATTACATGTCAAACCAAGAATGTGTGGTTAGAGTTAACTCTTAATATTTTGCAAGTGAAAGTAGACATATATGTATATATACCTACATAGCCAAAGGGCTCATGTTGTCCATTTTGCCTTAGGTCCCTCCAAAACACAGAAGTTCATAAGGTGCATCGGGAGGCAAATGAAGTTGCTCATGTTTTAGTTAAAACCAGGCCGACGGTTTCCAAGAAAAGACATAATAGTTTATGTCATATGTATTTAATACCAGATTTCTACAACATGAAGCCTATTTTAAGACTATTTGTTAGAATTGTAATGAGATTTAGACCAAATTGTACTATTTGTAGTGTAATTTTCACATGTTTTGAACATATGTATTGAAGTCAGGTTATTCATAAATTGTACATACATATATATGGTGGTACCCCACTTTATAGGATCCTAGCCCCGCCACTTTCCAGGGGGAGGTGTTTGGTGATGGTGTCTTGCGAGGTGTAATGCTGAGCATTGTCTCAAACTAGATCTTGTGTGATTGTTATGGAAACTTTATTTCATAATTAATATATACCATTTTAAAATAGCACTTTTCATGTTCTTGTAACACATGCAGACTATGTATTGCAATATCATGGACATGCATTGTAATTTGTACATCAGATTTTCCCCTTTTGGTTTGACATGAACACAGTTTGTATTAATTTGGCAACTCCATCTCACAAAATACTACTAGGGCATGTTTGGTTGATCGCATAATCTTCATCTAGGCTTTGGGGGATCAAATTTGGCTCGTTTAGTTAGCCGCACGTTCAGCTAGGCCTGCATTGCATGCTCCTCGAATCAGCTGAGAGCCTAGCTCTCGAGGAACAGCCAAATCGATTGTTTCTAGTGACCCAAGACCGAGCGAGCATAAAGAGGATATGAGGACGAGTGGGGGAGGATGAGTTGTTTCCCGAAAGCACACCATAAAATCCCCACAGTGCTCACTCTCCCGTGTCTTCCCTATCACTCTCCTCTCACCTTCTGCGGCACCGCGGTGAGCATCAGCAGCGGGAAGATCTCGACAGTGAGCATCAGCGGCTAGAGGATCTGGAAAACGACCATTCGGAAGGCAGCTCATCACCACTTCGTCAATGGTGGTATGTCCCAAGCCCACCGGATCTGTATGTACTGGAAAATAATTTTTTTCTAAACCTGGTGTGTGTTCGATTTAGGGTTTGATTTGGGCTAAGATATGGTTTGATGGGTTCAATTTGGGGGTAAATGTAGGGTTCATGATCTTCATTAATTGCCTGCAGTTCATTTATTAGAGTGATCGTTGGTACGATGATTGGTTCTACACATTGTAGTTTTGATCCTTGTACCAACTCTCCACTTCTACATGACATCAAGCAGTCAAGATCAATCAAGCTTTACCCAATGGATGTCTATGGTGGAATGCTTGTTTAGTAGTTTGGTTAATCCATGTTCGCTAGTGTTACTGCTACTATTATACCTATGACTATGTGGTTTTAACTTCACCACTCAAAGAAGGGGTTACCACACGGCACGTCTTGCACGTTACCAAACAGCCTAATGTTGCATCAGGGGAGCACATACATGCAACCAAACACCATGCTTGTATTTCTACCCTAGTCTTCGTGGGCAACCAAACGACATGCAAAACATGGTCCAGATGTTTGTACTAGTTCAGCCGGGCTCTATCGGGCTTCGTTCCTAGGAAGCTCAAAATGGTTGCGAGCAACCGAAAACGCCCCCTCCCCAGAGCCGCTTAACTTATCTAAAAATATACTGGACAATCAGAATGAGGAGGAAGGAACCAGGCCAGAGATAAAATATCATTTTTTTTCTTTGTTAATTACTATCTTGAAGTTGTAGTTTTGTTCCTAGTCAAATCTATTTAAGTTTGGTCAACTTTATATAAATAGGTGCTAAAATCTACAACACCAAATACACAAGTATGAAATATATTTCATAAAGAATCTCAAGAGACTAATTCGTTGTTTTAGATGTTAGTATATATTTTTTTTTCTATAGACTTGATCAAATTGCAACTAGTTTTACTTGAGACAATGGCAAAACTTCAATTATTTCAAAATGGAGGTAGTAATCATTGTCAGCTCGAACGTGGAACATCCAACTATGATGATAGGGCTCGTTGGGTTATCATGTCAATTTGGTTGTGAGCAATGTTGTTCCTGTCTTTTCTTCAGAAAAATAGAACTCCTCATCTGAACTTTATCAAGTGTTTGTGTTTCAAAAGCAGAATACTTTTCCTACCTGCGCGCTAGCCAGGGATGTCAGAGACAACAAATAAATAAACAAATATAGTCTGGTTAGCTGTGATGTACTATCTCTCGTGATTGTACTCCCTCTGTCCGATAATGAAAAAAACATGCTACATTATGGAACAGAAGGAGTAGCATATATCATATATCCCAGTTCCAGAAGGTCGTATGAAGGCCGGCAAATTTCAATATACAAAAGATAACGCTCTTAAGAGGGGTTCAGACTGGATCGAAAAATATGCTTCTAGCGGGGCGAAGGAAGTCCAGATTAAGTCTGTTATTCAGGCCATTATGGTCTATGCCATGAGTATTTTTAAATTCCCTATGACTCTTTGTGATGAACTATCTCAAATTATACGGAATTTTTGGTGGGGTGATGAGGAGAATAGAAGAAGAACTCATTGGTTGGCTTGGGAAAAATTAACAAAGTCAAAAGGAGAAGGGGGTATGGGATTTCGGGACCTCAGGCTTTTCAATCAAGCACTTTTGGCCAAACAAGCTTGGCGTTTATTGGTTTTTCCAGACTCTTTGTGTGCAAAGGTGATGAAAGCTAAATATTATCCTCATGGGCATCTTATTGATACTGTCTTCCCTCAAGCGACTTCGCTTACATGGCAAGGTATTGTGCATGGACTCGAGTTATTGAAAAAGGGTATCATCTGGAGAGTCGTCGATGGTGCTAGTATAAATATTTGGAGGGATAATTGGCTTCCGAGGGATTCTGGCCTAAAATTTCTGCTAAGAGGACCAGAACGAGGGTCAAATGGGTTGCTGATTTATTCATGAGTGGCTCAAGGAGATGGGATGAGAATTTAATCAGGCATCTGTTTTACCCTCATGATGCGGAGGAAATTTTAAAGTTATGCATTCTGAATTTGAACGAGGGTGACTTCATCGCTTTGGCACCATGAGAAAAATGGGTTGTTTTCAGTGAAGAGTGCGATAGGTTGGCCCTGAATATTAAGGACTCGGACATGGCACCGGGAACTCCAGTGTATATGTTAATGGGGAAAGGAGGCTCTGGAATATTATTTGGAAGGCTAATGTTCCTCGAAGATTAGAATCTTTGCTTGGAGGGCTGCATCTAATAGCCTAGCCGCATAAGTTAACAGAGTAAAACACCATCAAGCTATCCTAGGTACGTGCTCAATTTGTGGTGTTGAAGATGAATGTGTTTTCATGCTTTGGTATGCTGTCCCAAGATACGTGCATTCCGTATGAGTTTGAGAGAGGTGTGGAATTTGCCAGATGAGGACATTTTAAACTATTCGGGGCCGGACTGGTTACTTATTTTATTGGATCAGTTAAGTTCGCCTATGCGTGAGCAAACAATTTTCATGTTCTGGAGAGCTTGGCATTTGAGAAATGACTTGATTTTTGGTAAAGGAAAGGAATCTATCTCGGCCTCAGTGAGTTTTATTCAAAATTATTGGGCTTCATTCTCATCTTGTCATGCAAAAACGAAGGTAGAGGTTAGTAACAAAGGTAAGGGTGTAATTGATGGTTTACAACCCATTAGTACTGTGGAGAGGATTTGTGTTCCATGGCTGCCTCCCACTCCGGAATTCCTCAAGATTAATGTTGATGCAAGTTTTGTGGAGGCCATTAGCGCCATGGCGTTAGGGGTGGTTGTTAGAAATCATTCGAGAAGTTCTTATTTCTTCTTGGGATTATATTGGTTCATGTCTTTGTGCTGAGGAAGCGGAACTTCGAGCAGCCATCTCAGGCCTTTACATTGGTATCACTCTTCACAAGCCCATTATTTTAGAAACTGACTGTTCTTTTGTGGCCTCGGTTTTTGCAAATGATAACCTGGACAGGTCAAACCTTGTGGATTTGAAGAAGGAGGCGTTGAGTGTCTCCAAGATGATGAGTACTTTAAAAATCACCAAGATTAACAGAAAGGTGAATATGGTGGCGCATGAGATTGCAAAATTTAGTTTTATAAATAGGTCTGATGGTATTCTTATTAATAGTGTTCCGCCCTGCGTGGCAAGAGCTGTAACGAATGATTGTACGAACATTTATGTCAATTAATTAATATATGGGTGGGGTTTTTCAAAAAAAAATTATCTATCAATCACATGTCTGATCCGTCTCTGAAAACGACCACCTGCTACGCGAAGCAGGCAACGATATGTACGTACTCTTTTCGTCCCATAATACAGGACATTTTTTAACCTATTGGGAGTAGTAGTTTGGCGAAAACGGTCACTGTGTACGAACGAATCGATGAATCTAGCTACTACCTCCGTCCAGGTGAATAAGTCATTTACGTAGTTCTAGGTCATCGATTTGAGCAATTAAATATGTATTATATGTTATGAAAAGTATATCACTAGATTTCTACAAGGATGTAGTTTCTAAATATATATTTTTTATCATATATAATACATATTTAGATAGTTAAATCGTCAACCTAGAAATACGCGAATGACTTATTCACCGAGACGAAGGTAGTAGCTAGCATCCGTGTGGCCTACAGTTTGAACCGTCCCACTGTCGATCAATCCACTGGTGTCTGATGACTGGTAACCATAAGCCGAGGGCCCAGCTGCCGCGGCATTATGCGATCAGCGGAGTGCCATCGTGCTAGCCTAGTTTTGGTTGTACCTCTAGACCCCACCTGAGCCTACAGGTCAACAGGTGGGTTTGGAGCGTGCGTTGATGGAACGAAACGAGATGGATGCATGCAACCGGCCGCATGCGTGCCGACGGCCGCGCCAAAACTGAAAGGTGCACCGGACTATGCATGGTTAGGTGAGGTTTTTTTTTTCTTGAGAACTTCATGGTTAGGTGAGGTGTTGTGCCGTTGGGAGCCGTGATAACTTGTGTGCCCATCGATCCCTGTGATGGAACTAGGAAAAGCTATATGAACATAGACACGGTAAGAAAACATTGTGATGTGCCCATGGAAACCACCTTGCTTCCACGCATGAAACGGTGCGCTTCGTAGGGGCAGAATCTGCTGGCCGCCTCAAAGGATGACGGCCTGTTCGCCATTTCGACGGCGTATTGCTTTAGGATCCATAACGAGACATAAGTGAAAAACTCATGGTAGACCTTGAGACATACTCCCTCCATTTCAAATTACTCGTCTCAGAAATAGATGTACCTAGAACTAAAATACATCTAGATACATCCATACCTGCGATAAGTAATTCGGAACGAAGGAAGTAAGTGAAAATGCCCACATTCTTCTCTTTGAGCTATCACACAAAGGCGATGCTCAACCACTCATGGTAGACCTTGAGGCGACCTCCAAAACCTTTACAAATCACGGGGTAACTCATAACTTGATTCCTCATTGGTGACTCCTATCACCTAAGAGTCTTCAACCTTCAAGAGTAACGAGAACAAAGGGGAAAAGATCAGAACTTGTTAAAATTAAGAAAGTGGTTGGTCAAGAGAGAGAGGAGGAACAAATATATGCTTGGGCTTGCTCCTCCCACAAATCTCTATAGGAATCGAAGATTTACGGTTAGGAGAGATTGGGAGGTGTTCTTCTCAGATCTAGAATATCCCGAGTGAAGTGATCAACCCTTTACCAAAAAGGCATATAGTGTTCAAAGGAAACTAGTGATTTTGTGCTAAAATGCAACTCGAAGGCTCAATCCCAATTGGCCTGGAGGCAGCATGGGGAAGCGGAGACGCCCACGTCCAATCAGTCGACACGCGTCGACCAAGGCCGCAGGCTGTTGGGGCCCGTGGTGCTCCGCACTTGCCCTTTGGCTTCGCCGCTAAGCCAAGTCCGAGCGCACCTTGGGCCCGGGGGCTACTGTCGGCATTCTGGGAAAGGGGGTCCCCAGACTTGCCTGCCTGCGGCCCGCGGCGTGGCTCCACCAGTGGCCCAGTGCGGCCCGTCTTCATCAACCAACACTCAAGACCCTCGCGAGGTGGACGACACAAGGCCTCATCAGGAGCGGCCTCACCAGGCAGGCTCGCGAGGAGGCGGAGAGATCAAGGCTAGGGGTACCTCACGAGGTTCCCGTGATGCAAGCCATGACGACCAAGGCCAGTCGGGCGCCAGCACGCACAGTGTCCTTGTTTCCCCTTTGGTGCTAAGGGCGCAAGCGTGGGCGTGGAGTACCGAGGCATCAGGCAAAGGTTTCCATATCGGTGCAACAAGAGCAAGACCAGCAGGATGGCAGGACAGAGGTCATCGTGGAGCCCAAGACGGCGTCACCACCAGCGCCTTTGACAGGCGAAGACCACCTTTAGTCAGGATAGCTTGTACTAGTTATCCCCTTTCAAATTGGCCGTTGTTGGATCCCTTCCCACTCAATATTTAGGAAGAGGACCAGGGCCTCTATAAATAGGACTAGCCACTACAATAGAAGGGGACCTTCAGATCATCCTTATCTACACAACACCAAGCACAAGAACACATCTCCTCATGTGGCTGTTCCTCCCCTGTACTGTTCATCATCAGCCCAAGAGGCAATCCACCACCACCACACAGGAGTAGGGTATTACACCACAACGGTGGCCCGAACCTGTATAAATCTTGTGTCCCTTGTGCTGTGAGTTCATCGATCTAAGCTTAGGGATCGCGGCGAGGCTGAGAGTGAGATTCGTTAGGGAGAAGTCTTCGTGCGCACCCCGGTGTTCGAACCTCAACGGTTTTGCCGGAACCCGAAATCCGACAGTTCACATCCATCACGAATGGATACATCCACAATGAATGACACATAGATGATTATCGATGCACATTTGAAGCCCACGGCAAAGGAGTTTGCGACACATAAGAGAAAGCAAGAGAAGAGATATATGATGGCTAATACTGAAATTCCTACACATGGAACACCGATGAGCATGTTAGTTCTGTTGACCAAGAAACCGCCGCCATGTTGGTGGTATGCTTAGGCCCAAATGACCCTACATCCAGTGCAACTGCTTTCCAAGCATTGTGGAGGCTAATATAGCATCGACCCCCCCCCCCCCACACACACACACACGCAAATCAAACATGAAAGGACAATAAAAGAAATAGAGGTTTACTATCATTGAACATTGGCACAAAGGACAGAAGTGAATGCATGCTCTATGGATCCAAGGACCACAACACCATTAAATGCGGGAAGAAGGGGCAATGACCATTTGAAGAATGAAAAAAATAAATCATCCTCCTACCCCCTTAGGGTAAACTAGGCTATGTTCTTGGTTATTTATGGGTCTACAAAAAATGTGACAAATAATTGAAATTTATGTTATCGAGTTTTGTTTATTGTTTAATTGCAGTAGTCCATGAACAAACACGTACAAAAAACGCTCATCGGAGGTTGTATGTAAAATAAAACCATTGAGTGGGTACCTCAAATCTCACTGAACACATGCATTATTTCTTTATAATTCATTTGATCTAATAACAGTAACTAACACATTTTCATTACACTTAGCAAAATTGATTACTTTTTTTTTTACTTCATTATAACTTATTCTGTCAATATACGGTTAATGTCAGTAGATAACTCCATTACAATTAGCAAAATTAATCACATTTTTTACTTATTTATAACTTATTTTGCGTGTATGAAGGTGTAACTACTCTATATTGATTTTACACATAGCAAAACTAATCACATTTCCCACCCTTATACCTTAGTTTGTCCAGGTATGATTCTAAGGTGTTTATCATTCTATTATAGAGCAAGATTAACCATGTAACAATATTGTAAATGCTAAGACAAAGTGTTTTTGTTACACAATTTAGCATAATTGCAAATATGCTTGCACTCAATTTGAATCACATTCTGCAAGGATAAACACATTATTTATTATGTTTTTATAAACATTGCCTCTATAGCCTTTTGTACGAGGACCCACTAGGATCTAATAAAAAATCTAAAAAGGAAATAATCACATGCCCCCAGGGAATGGTTTATGCCACTTAAATGAATTATAGTTTTATACTAATATGCGTTAGTGTTCACTTGAGGGTTCTTAAATATCTTGGCAGAGATATCTACATTGTATATTCTAACAAATATCTTGATAGTGGGTTCTCGAGTATATAATTTTCTGTCACATGTGTAAGTAGCCAACTATAGATATGTTTACAATGATTTGTTCTCAAATAGTTGGAATTGCTTGTTTACTAGTTTTATTATTGTCAAATGTCCATCTTCTTTTTCATATTTGGTGCCAATAAGCATGATTGCAGTCAATCTCATCATGCTCCAATGTGATTGTGCAAATATTATTGCAAAATTTGGAAATTTGCAAGCATGAAGGTAAAGTGGTTACTATAGTGTGCAAAATAACATGAACCGATGGTCGGCGCTGGGCCTAGACGGGAGGGGCGACCGCCTAGGACGGATGCCTGTGTGGGGAAGGCAAGGAGAATGTATATACATTCCCCAATCATTGATAGCCATCGTATGCATGTGTAACTGGCTGGAGGATTGAGACTAGGAGGAAAAAGAACACAAGTTAATAGTCTAGTAGGAAAAGGAAAGGATCAAAGTAGATGTTCCAGTGCATGAGGAGGTGTGATTGATGATGGAACGAGTGCATGCTAGTTCACATTTTGTGGTATCTATCGACCATCTTCGTCGATTCGTCTCGTCGCTCCACGATTCCAAACACCAACGGCCTCACCGCCTTTTGCCTTGCCCTAGACTCCTCACATCATGTCTACGACCATGACTCTTCGAGGTACGAGCTCGTCACCCTCTTGGCCTCTCACACCACAGTCCTACAAGCATGCAAGTACATCTAATATCTATGTTCCATCTACTTACTATATATGATTCACCGAAGCATGTTAAATGTTAGGGTCATAATTTCAAAGTTGTAATTCAAAGTAATTGCTTTCTTTCAAAACTTTAGGCATTGGAATGTTATCTAAAGTTCTAATACCAAGCTATTTGTCTTCGGGTTATACATCAGACATATGTATTGTTTTCACATTCTACTAAAATATGGAAGATTTTACTTGAGGCTTCCAAATTAAACTGACTCTCAAACATGTCCAACCTTATCGGGAGATTTGAATAAACAATGTGCAAACCTACCAAGTACCAAACTCCCCAAATAAGACCAGCTTTGAAGAAATTGGGGGAGGCTTATGTGCTGCATTGAGATGGATGTCTTGGACAACTTGCATCTTGATATTTAGATACATTAAAACTGAGCACCCTCCCAGCCCTCTCAGACCATCAACATTTCTATCCGTTGGATTGTTTCTTTTTGGCTTTTTTGGCCGTCCGATTCACTCTTTTTTTTGAATATGTCCGATTCACTCTTAATCCCACATAAATCGCATCGTACAGGCTAAATCGTGCGTACCGGTTGCGCTAGCCTTATCGGGCCGCTGCTCCGGTGGCTTTTTTCGCCGTCCGATATTCAATTGGGCCTACTAGCGCTACTGGGCTTGTATTTGATTGTCTGTCCCAGTTTCCCTGCTCGACGTCTGCTCTCCCCGACCTCTCTTCTCTTTCTATCCGCCTGCGGGGCTTCCGGGGTGCTAACGCAGGGGAGGAAATCGCATGCGCTTGACCGCCGGCGGGGCTTGCTCCCAGGAGGTGCAGCGGAGGGTGAAGGAGTCGGAGCCGGATCTGGTGGCTCATCGCCACGCTTGAGGATCTGGACCTCCTCTGTCACAATCAACTACTTGGGTTTCTCCTTCGTTAGGTAAGTCTGAGATGCATCCTATCACTACCGGAAAACTGACCTACCCCGATGGCCAAATCAATGCCGACGGCTGCCGTCGGCCTAATTAGAGATATGCCGACAGCCTCGTCCTGGCCGTCGGCTTATCCTGGCCGTTGGGCTACCCTGATATAAGCTGACGGCAGCCGTCGGCACAGACCAGCCGTCGGCCTATCTACGAACACGTCGACAGCAGCCGTCGGTATAACACAGCCGTCGGCATACAAAGTGGGCCCGGCGACCCTGCCCGTGACCAGGGCTAACGCCGTCCACCCTATGCCGACGGTCGGGACGGGCAGCCATCGGCATTTCTCCGCATGCCACATCACCGATTCGCGGCGTAGATATGCCGACGGCAGCCGTCGGCATAGGCGCCACATCACCGATCCGCGGCACGGCTCCTCCCAAAACCCTGCCGTTTCTATCCTGACGGCAATGCCGTCGTCATAGCTATTTTTTTAAATGCGTTTTTTTCATATGTTTTTATGCTTTTTTACATATGGTTTTATGCTTTTTTTTTAAATATGTTTTTACGCTTTTTTTATGTATTATATGAATATATATGTAGTTTGTAATTTTTTCCATAGATTATGATATATATATATATATATATATATATATATATATATATATATAGTTTGTATGTTTTTTTCGAGCACATTAATAATGTGTCGTCATGTTCTTTTGAATATAGGTCCTTATATTTTATTAAAATAAAAAATAGCTATGCAACAGAAGTTTAGTGGCGGTTGCAAACGCCCGGCACCCGTCTCCGGAGTGTGACCCCCTCACGTCCGCGGTGTGCCCCCCTCACGGACGGCGCCGCCACCAACATCTGGAGGGTGGAAACAGCCGCATCGTTTCTATACGGAGGGGACGTTGCTCCCAAGTGTTTCTATGGGATGACCTACCACAACCGGGTGGTGTTGTGGCATGTTCGAAGAGGCGGCACACATCTCCAAGGCGTGGCCCCCCTAACGGACGGTGCCGCCGCCGGCACCTGGAGGGGGAAAACAAACACATCGGGTCTATACGGAGGGGATGTAGCTGTCGGTTTGGCCCGGATGTTGCTCCCAGGTGTCCCTCTGAGCTGACCTGACACAACCAGGTGAAGAGGTCTACTGTTCAAAGCCCGTCCATGGAAAGTCAAAGGGCTAGATCTCGTGGTCAACCACTCCAGGGTTAGGCGGGACGGGGGCCCTGGGGGTAGTAATGCCACCGGAGCGTCGCACCGGCCCCTCATACATGCGGGGTGGTGTGATGGCATGTCCGAAGAGGCAGCACGCTGATACGTCTCCAACGTATCTATAATTTTTGATTGTTCCATGCTATTATATTACCCCTTTTGGATGTTTATGGGCTTTATTTTACACATTTATATCATTTTTGGGACTAACCGACTAACCGGAGGCCCAACCCATATTGTTGTTTTATTGCGTGTTTCAGTATTTCGAAGAAAAGGAATATCAAACGGAGTCCAAACGGAATGAAACCTTCGGCAGCGTGATTTTTTGGAAGAATATGATCCGAGAGACTTGGGGTTCACGTTAGAAGATCCTCGAGGAGTCCACGAGATAGGAGGGTGCTCCCCTACTGGGCGCGGCCCCCTGTCTCGTGGGCCCCTTGAGCACCTCCCGACCGACTTCTTTCGCCTATATATGCCTACGTACCCTAAAACCATTAGAAATCAAGATAGATTGGGAGTTCCGCCGCCGCAAGCCTCTGTTGACACAAAAAACCTCTCGGGAGCCCGTTCCGGCACCCTGCCAGAGGGGGAATCCATCACCGGTGGCCATCTTCATCATCCCTGTGCTATCCATGACGAGGAGGGAGTAGTTCACCCTCGGGGCTGAGGGTATGTACCAGTAGCTATGTGTTTGATCTCTCTCTCTCTCTCTCTCTCTCTCTCTCTCTCTCTCTCTCTCTCTCTCTCTCTCGTGTTCCCTCTATGGCACGATCTTGATGTATCCCGAGCTTTGCTATTGTAGTTGGATCTTATGATGTTTCTCCCCCTCTACTCTCTTGTGATGAATTGAGTTTCCCTTTTGAAGTTACCTTATCGGATTGAGTCTTTTATGAGAACACTTGATGTATGTCTTGCCATGTTTATCTGTGGTGACAATGAGATATCACGTGCCTTTTGATGTATGTTTTGGTGACCAACTTGCGGGTTCTGCCCATGAACCTATGCATAGGGGTTGGCACACGTTCTTGACTCTCCGGTAGAAACTTTGGGGCACTCTTTGAAGTACTTTTATGTTGGTTGGATGAATCTGAGATTGTGTGATGCATATCGTATAATCATGCCCACGGATACTGGAGGTGACAATGGAGTATCTAGGTGACATTAGGGTTTTGGTTGATTTGTGTCTTAAGGTGTTATTCTAGTTTTCCTTCATGACTTCGCACCAAGAAACGTCCAAAGAAGTTTTTGTAAGCACTAAAGAATTGTTATCGATGGAGTCGTTGAAATTTGGTTCTTATTTAACGTAATCATAGTATATCCATTTTCTATTTGTCTTGTTGTCGTAATATGACATTGTTCAACAGAGATCATTAGACATTTCAAAACTGAACTTGGTGGTTCAAAGTAAACTTCTAATACATGTTGCAAGTGAACATAGACATACATTGTGTATCACCCCCCCCCCACCACCACCACCACATAGACACAAGTACATAGCCTAAGGGCTCATGTGATTGATTTTGCCTTAGGACCCTCCAAAAGGTAGAGGTTCAGAAGGTGTGCAAGGAGGCAAATGAAGTTTCTCATGGTTTAACTAAACCCAAGGCCAAGGGTGGTGTTTAGCACCGGTGTGTTGCACGGTGCAATACCGATCGATGTGTCAAACCTGTGATTGCAATGAACATTTTATTTCGTAATTTATATATAGCATTTTAAATAGTAATTTGTATGTTCTTGTAACGCATGCATCTGTGTTGCAATAACATAGACATGCACCCGAATTTGCACATTATATATGTTTTTCTTGGTTTCATATGAATATGAGACTGGCAACTGGATCTCAAAAAAAAATAGTTCTAGGGTAAAGCATGCGCATGGTACACCTATCTTCGACCTAGCACCAAGATCATTCAGGAGACCAGAAGAGTTTACTTTGGCAACTATTAAACATGATAAGAGGGAAAGTAATAATGAGGTCCATGACCTTGCTAAAGTAGAAGTTGGGCCTCATATTTGGTGTTTAGCAACTCCAGAAATTTCTTGTATTCCTATAGACGCCATAGTTTGACTAAAGTGTCTCACCCCTCAAAAACAATGCATTCAATTATAGAGATCAATCAGTGGTCCTAGATACAACTCGAATGGCACGTAAAATATGACTGAAACATTGTAAAATTTCTGGCAACTTGTATAAAGATGGTCCCTTTTTCAGATAAACAGGGTTGCTATCTTTGTAGTGTTGCTATCTATCTATCTATGCCAACATGTGAGCAACGGGCATGCTTCATCATGGAAAGTGAAGGAACCAGGCTGCAGTTAGGTTTGTCCCAAATATAAAGCATCTGCTAAAAGCCCATTTAGGTTTCGTGGGCTTGTTGTGCTGGGCCTCAGCTGAGACCTTTCTTGTTTCCCTTCTCTTTTCTTGTTTCTTATGGACCTTCGTTTTCAGTTGTGATTGTATCGTAGTGATGTTTCTATCTTTTTTTAGTAAGTGGTGATGTTTTTATCTATAACACGGGGTGCAGAGCCTTTTTTTTTGGCAAAGCCCAAAACAAAAGCCACTTGTAATTAATATGTTTTTGTGAACTACTAGCTCCCATTCCCCGTGTTCCATCGCGATGATGAAGAAACCAACACAGAAATAAAAGATGCTCATTTTTATTATTATTTTGCTAAAAATACCTTTATAAAAAATCACCGGAAGTACAAATGATCTCAAAACTAATAAAAGATGTTCATAATCAAAGCTTGAGCAATCATGTTCATTCCTGGCTATCGCGCATGCAACACCGCGGAACATATAAAAAAGAGCATCATAGATGTATGTTTTTTTTTTTTGCGAATGAGAAGTATATATGTTTTACTCGTACCTAACCTTCATTAGGTCCTAATAACCGGTAAAAATAAATAAGAAACAGGGTAAATTAATCATGTCAGCTAGTCGCTTCTTGGTTCATGGCGGCAATCAACCCAACTGCTCCCTGGCTTCAGCACTGGAATCACAGTGCTAATTTAAAAACGCCAGTGATACTGTAATATCAATCAAAACCTAAAGAACAAAATACTTGGCATATGTTGAGAATGATTATGTCATGTCATTTTATTCTCATGTCAACAGGAAATGTGCTGGAATTTCCCCTGCATATAGACTGTGGAGAAACCGGCCCGGAGTGGTAGGTGTCTGCACAAGGCTGACGGCCACTACCAGACATTCGACACGCAACGGCCCAGCACCTCTGATTCGTCAAGCGTACCGACCCATACGCGTGCATGCATGCAATTTTTTTCTTAATTAATCATTATCAGCTCCAGCGGTCAAGCAGCCAATTGGATAGGCCTCGTTGGTTATCCTGTCCATTTAGTTGTGAGCACTATTGCCACTGTCTTTTCTTAAAAAGCAAAAACTCCTCCCCTGGATATTATCAGGTGCTTCCTAGGCATGATACTTGTTTACCTGCTATCCAAAGACTTCAGAGATGAAAAACAGATAGTATTAGTAGATAGTCTTAGATTATCACCTCGAAATAGGCTTTCGCCCCGCTATGTAGATATAGCAACCACACGATACAACTGATAGTTCGATGCTGGGCCAGACAGCACAAGCAAGCCCAAAAGAAATAATAGAGAAAGAAAAAGAAACTAATGACAACAGAGTCGGATCGACGAAAACGATGCTGACCAGCAATCGTTGCGCCCGCCGGAGAATTTCCACCACGCACCTAGCACTTCGGACCGCCGCATACCAAGCAACACCTTCAGGAAGGAACGCGACAATGTCGACGCTGCTGCCCGAACTGGTCCTAGGGTTTTCCCCGGTACACGGAGGGCGTGTGGAAGAGGCATGCCCGACGCCCTTCAGGAAGGAACGGTGGTGCCCGCGGGCATCACCGCATCGGTGCCGGCCAAGCTGATAGGGATTTCTCCCGTCCGCCACACAACCACAGCCCCGGCCGCTCCGTCGCACTCCACCAATCTTGCCGCCCATCAACATGCGCCACCACGGTCTTGAGATCACCACCGCCGTCTCCCCATGGAAAGTGAAGCGAGACCGACGGAGCCAAGAGGGGACAGCCGAGAACGAGGAGCGGCAAAATCAGCAGCCATGTGGGAGGGGACAACCTCCACCGCCCTTGGGCGGTCACCGGCCGAACGCAGCAATAGGAGCACACCAGGCACACGGCCCGGCCGAGCCAAAAAGGACACGTGAAGCTCCCGTCACCACGCTGCAGTTAGCGCGCCGCCGTCTCCACAACCCCCCGCACGAGCCGCACCTCCGTCCGTCCAAGCTGTCGCAGACGAACAAGCGGCAAAGCGAAACCTACGAAGCCGAGAGGGGACAACCGGGAACGAAGAGCGGCAGAATCGGTAGCCACGCGGGAGGGGACCACCTCCACCGCCCATGGAGGTCATCGACCGGACACAGCAAGGGGAGCACACCTGGCCCATGGCCCGGCCGAGCTAGACATGGCTCGTGAAGCTCCACAACCCCCCGCATGAGCCGCTCCTCCGTCCGTCGCTGTCGCCGGCCAGGCCCGCTCAGACCCAGATGGGGCCCAAAAGGCCTAGATCTGGGCCAGTAGGGCGCCACTGCCTGTTGCCGCGCAAGCCCACAGCCAAGTGGCTGCGCCACCGCCTCCTCACCATCCGACGTAGCGCCGCCGCCGGAACCACCGCTGCCCGAGGAACACCGTCGCACACCTGCGACGGGGAAAGAAGACCACCCGCAGCACCACCGGAGGACCGAAGCTGGGCCCCCGCCGCCACCACGGGGCACAGCCGCCGCGAGCCATGCACCCATCAACCGCCGCAGCACCGCAGCGCACCGTCGACCGGAGAGAGGGCCGCCTCGGCGCCGGGCCCCGTGCACGCCCGACGCCACCGCCCAGGGAAGGAGCCCCACACCCACCTACACCAGGACATGGAGAAGACATCCCCCGCCGCCAGCCACCGTGAGGGGCTTCGCCTTGGCGGTCCCGGCCGGCGACGGAGGCGGGAGGAGGAAGGGAAGGGCGTCCGCTGCAGGATCTGGCGCCGCCGCCCGAGCCGCCCGCGAGGGGGGGGGGGACAGCGCGGGGGCAGGGGAGAGGGGGTGGTGGGGCAAGAAGGAGAAGCGGCGACGGACGGGCGGGCGAAGCGCCGGTGTGGCGGGAAGGGGCTAGGGGCGGTGGGGGCAGGGGAAGGGGAGGAGGAACCCTAGTCCGGTCCGTCTGGTACGTCAGTCCTAGATTATCACAATCGCATGCCTGGTCCGCTGGTCGGTCTCCGAGAACGACGACCTGATAGCTCTGCAGCAGACAGCGGTACGTACGTGGTTTGGAGAAAACCACGTAAAAATCACTGTGTACGAATGAATCGATTGATTTGGCTAGCATAGCATGCATCCCGTCTGCCTGTCGTGAGCTCTGAACTGTCCCGCTATCATCAACCCACTAATGAGTGGCCACCAAATTGACTGGTAACCATAAGCCGGGGGCCCCCACTGCTGCAGCATCATGCGACACAGTGATGCCTATATATCCTTACGGATTGATTGTGTTCGGTGGAGATGCCTATATATGCTCTCATGCCCATGATATCGTTCAGTAATAAAATGTACTTTGCTACTTTTAGCCTAATGCACTATTATTTGGGCATCACTGAGGAGGAGCGCCAACAAAGACCTTAATTGATAAAAGAAACCTAGGTAGGTATTTATTTCTGTTCTCTAATAAATTGGACACACCTCTAGTAGGAAATAAAGGGAGGACAGTTCATTTTTGCTTATCTATTGCCCTTTTTATTTTGTATATACAAAATTGATGGCCTGCTACTCGTTGACTGACGCCGACGATGGCGGATGGCGCCTCACCATGCCCATCCCGCCATTGGCATCCGGCGTGGGAGGCAGCTTCATGGCCGTTCTCTGCCCCATGCATCTCGCGCGCGGCTCCCACACCGCTGCCCTCCTTCCACAGCGCAACCCCTTCGGTCGACCCCACGCACCAGTGCCGCCACCTAGCATCATCGATCAGCACCAAAATCAAATCAGTCGACCCATTCACCCATGCCTATGTAGCAGACCAAAAGCATCTATAGCTGGGCGCCCCCCAAACCCTGCTCAAACGCCTGGGCGGGCCGCCCGGTCATTGACCGGTCATGATTTTTCAATCCAGACAGACGCCTCAAACGGCCCAGGCTGACCGGCATCCCTCATATCCAACCCAAATATGGGGTGGATATGGGGGTGTCCGGGCACGCCTGCCACGTCAGACTGACGGTGGGGTCCCAGCCGAAAACGTTCGGAAACCCAGCGGTCCGAAGCTCATCTCCTCCGTCGGACCGGTGGCACAGCTCCGGCGGGCCGCGTAGTGCCTATCCCGGCTATTTAAGTTGACCGACGTCAAGGAAACCCTATCATCCATCCATATTTTCCTCCGCCTGCCTGCCGTCGCCGCCACTATCCACTCCACCCGTCCGCCTAGTAGCCATGCCCCCACGGCGCCGGGTGAGGAGCGAGCCATTTTTGACGTGTGAGTGCTGGCACGAGCTCCTTGAGCAGATCCGGGCTAGCCGCGAGGCCCGGATTGCCGCGGGGCTGCCTTCGGATGCAGTGGATTCGGAGGAGGAGTTGGAGGAGGACGAGGATGACGAGGAGGAGGTTGAGGACGAGGAGGATGAGCCGGAGGAGGAGGATGTGGGGGACGCTGGCGACACGGATCTGCAGGCGGAGCAGCAGGCCATCCTCGATTCCCTCCGGTCAGAGTTGGTAGTGGAGGCCAGACGCCGTCACCGGCAAGAGTTGGAGGCGCAGCAAGCTGCAGAGGAGACGAAGATGCTCGCCTACATTCCAGGGCCCTCCTACCTGCCCGTCCAGCCGGCGCCCGGTACCATCATCGTGGACATCTTCAACGACGAAGAGTAGTTAGGTTAGTACGTAGTATGTCGTGCGTAGGATTTCTTTTGCATGCTTTGTATGGATCTAGAGGTTGAAATATGAAATAAGCGGATGCATAATGGCTAATTTGAGATGTGACCGGTCACTGTCTGCGGACACGACCGGACGCGTCCAGTCATTACCGCGGACGTTTGTGGTACTTGAAAATGTCAGCTGTTCGGAGTACTTGAATCCTCCACCCAGAGCGCTGGCGTGTGGTGTGACCTCCAGGCATTTAGGTCATTTTGTCCTGTGCTGGCTCCCTCGTGAATTATCCGTGAGGAAAGGCTAGCCACCGCCTCCTCCTTCCTCCACAAAAAGTTAGGGTTTCTGCCTCCCGCCGTCGCCGCCGCAGGTCCGCCTCCTCTCCGGTGGCCCTAGGGCCATGGGGGCGCGGTGGATCTCGGCAAGGGCCGGCGGGAGGGCTCCGTTTTTAGTCGTTTCTTCCAGTTTTGCTAGGGTTTGTGTCCTGCTCAGGCAGACGAGACGGCGACGGCTCCTTGAAGATGGAATAAAGGTCTCCCCGCCTAGTCGCCGTTCCGGCGGCGCGTCTAACAGCATCAAGCAGGGCGGTGGAGGTGTGTCTCCGGCGGATCTATCTTTGGTGGATTTGCTCGGATCTCGCCGTTGTTCGCTCACGTCGCGTGTCTTCGGATTGGATCTTTCGATCACGTTATTCTTCATCTGCGGCGGTTGCTGCTCGTGCGCTGGTCCCACGGGCCTTAGCACGACGACTTCCGACTGTCTACTACAACAAGTTGTGCCCGACGGCGATGGAGGGCGATGACGGCGGCGCGCTTCGCTCGCTTGATCTTGGTAGTCGTCGCTAGGTGGTCTATGGATCTGGATTTAATTTTTATTATTTCTGGTATTCGTTGTACTGCCATGATTGAAGATGAATAGATCGGAAATTTTGTCGCAAAAAAAATTATCTGTGAGGAAGCGATGCATGCGAGTCCAATTTTCCTCGAGCAACTAAAGTGACGAATACTCCTTTCGGAGCGCCCAAGGTCCAGTAACAAAAATTATCTGCTGTCGTCATGTGTCGCGCTCTAGATGATTTTTTTTTCAGTTTCGGTTTTCCACCGGTCTTTTTTAGCTTCCAAAAGAATTTTTCAAAAAATGTTACCCGAAGAAACGCGGTTTTTCTGTTTTTACTTCTGCAAGAAGCACGCTCGTGCCTATCGGAAAGGGAAAATAACATTTTTTTTCTCCTTCTGCGAGAGGCACGGGTTTACTTCTCGTGGTGGCACGGATTTACTTCGGTCGTGCCTCTCGAAAACAAAAAAAAACGTTTTTTCCTTCCGCGAGAGGCATGGGTTTACTTCTTGTGGGGGCACGAGTTTGCTTCTGCACCTCTTTCGGAAAGGAAAAACACTTTCTCCCGGTTTGGTTTTTCCGTTTGTTTCTTTTAAAGTTCGTAAAAACCTGTTAACATGGGATCTAGTTTTGAAGATTTAGACACGAGGAATCAAACGGTGAAAACTGTTCGAGATTTGGATGCACGACTTAAGAAATAAAACGTTTTGAATAAACGGATCAAAAAAAGGAAAACTTTCAGGTTGCGACAAGTGGTGCACATGCAGTGCGCTACTTGTCGCAATCTGAGAGGGGAGAGTGACATTTGCAAACAATGCTTCTTAATTAGTGATTTCAAATTTTCCTTTGCTTAATCGCCTTCGAGTCTCTCACAGAAACTATGCACGAAACGGTCCTGCTTCAGCTAGATCGTAAAGGAATTGGTTAGTCCCAAATATAATGTGGCCCGCTAAAAGCCCATAATTAACGAACCTCACTTATACTAACCTGCTTTTACGAGCGATAATCAGAGAAATTATAAACACGAAGACTGATTTTTAGTCATGTACCGTCATTCATGAAAGTACAATTTTTAATTTTGAGGCTCACAATATAGCCAAGTATGCTTATAATTTAGCATTAGGACGTCATTTATGGTTGGGTGTTCTGCCTGACCAAGTTCTTGTACCCTTAAACGTTATTGTTTATCAATAAAGGTTACGAGAATTCTCAAAAGAAAAATCCACTTTTACAATTCTGAGAAGGAAAAAAGAAAAACATGTTTCTATGGTTCTCAGAAGAAGAAAAAATCAACTCATTTCCGGTGATCGATCGGCACCAGGGAGGAACCGGCTAGGGACTTACACGAAAAATAAAGAAATATAACTTGTTTTGGCTTCTTAGAGCATCTCTAGCCAATTTCTCAAAACTGCTCACTCCTCAATTTTCTTCATTTTGAGGAGTTAAACCCTCGCGCGACGGCTGCAGGTTATATTTTAGCGAGTGCATCCGAGTCTCAGGATAATTCTGGCCCTTCCCCGCGCGTCGGCCCTCTCCCCGCTTGGACCATGGCCCACACCACAGGCCTCGACTCCCGAGTCCCCACCGATATTCTAATCCACCCGGCCGCTCCTTGTTGCCCCAAATTGCCGGGTCCAGCCGTTGGAAGTCGCCACCACCGAATTGATGCAGGAGGCCTCAGTCGGATCGGCGCTGCGATCAAAATGAGGTCGTGCAGCTGCCTAAAGCACGCACCGGCACGCCAAGCTCCAGATCCATGTCCAACCTGTTCATTTAACCGTCGCTGAAGAAGAAGTACCACGGCGTGCGACAGTAGCCGTTGGGGACGTGGGTGTCAGAGATTAAGGATCGGGACACGGGAAAGCGGCAATGGAACAGCTCGTTCTAGTAGGCGGAGGTGCGGTACAATCGGGAGGCCTTCGAGCAGATCGAGGTCGCTCACGCCCCAAAGCCTGCATGGCCGACCTCCAAGCGAATCACCCAAAACTAGTCCCTAAGGCTGGTCATAGTGGAGAGTAACTTAGACTAGTAACATGCATATGTTACTAGTCTATGTTACTACCTTCATAGTGGGTAGTATCATATATGTGGTAACATAGATGTCTTCATTTATTACTTTGTAGACTCATTTTGCATTGCGAAACGCTATGTGATGGTAACATATTATGTTACTCTATTTGCCTCTCTCCTCATTAACTACTTGCCACCTCATCATTTTTGCTTATGTGGCATCTAAGTTACTACCTATGTTACTCCCACTATGACCAGCCTAAGGAGTTCCTGTTCTACGAGCTCCAAAAGAATATTATCGATGAGGCCATGTCGTCTGGTGGGGCGGGAGGGGGGAGACGATGAGGCCGGAGCAGAAGTGATTGATTTTTCGTATAGCGACTCCGACGGCGTGGATTGGGAGAATCTCATGGCCGAAGAAGATTAAGTTATTCAGTTTTTAGTATTTTTGACAGAACCTCGTTTGAGGGCAGGTTGCTCCCATAATTTCATATAATAAAAAACAACGAAAATACCGAGCGACACGGTTTATAAGGGAAAATACAAAGTGCTCCTGCAATATAGTTTCCAATATGCTAGTAGTAGTTTTATTTTGTTTGAATGGAGTAGTTTAAGTTCATGTTATGCAATGTATTGAATTGTTCTACATTTGTGTTTGAATCGAGTGGTTTGAATTTGTGTTTGAAATGAATTAGTGTGAAAAAGTTTTAGAGAGTTAAATTTAAGAGTTCGGCTTGGAACTGGCTTTATTTATTTATTTATTAGTGGGGGAACCTGCTTTATTTAACTCTTCAAATATAAAGAGTTAGGGTTAAGAGGCCGTTTGAGGGACGAGATTATAATGGAGCAGTTAGAGATGCTTTTTGGTTATTATATCACACATGCATGTAATGTCTAACGGAAGGTGCACGATGATGGATAGCTAAAGTTTGGGAGTTCGGACTATAGAACATCCAGGTACGAGCATGCTTGCCAGCCTGTGTGTCCATCCCCGCAAATGAATTGCTACTGAATGAAAACTATATGTTTATAAACTTCGTTCGATGATGAATTGAAAGATATATTTTTGTCATATAATACATGCTTCGCTAATCAAATTGAAGACTTAAAAACCTGTGTCCAACTTATAAATCCGGATAGAAGTGGTATTAGGAAGATTGGGCTTCATGGCATTTGGACACCGTACTCATTTTTTTCAGCCACGTTGCACCGTCACCGAGTTGCTTCAAACTAGCACAGATAAGCATGAACAAAACATAAATGTAAAAAGAAGAGCTATATTCATTGACAAAGTTCAACCGATTCCATTATCCTGCTAGATGACGATGAGCACTCCTTCACGACCATAATTTCCATGACTAATTTATCCTCGTCATCTTCTAGTGGTCGGCAAAATAAGAGTATGTCAATCCCTCAAGACCATGTGGCGGGCGTAGTCAACCATGTCGAAATCACCCAAAAGACTATGTCCATCCCTTGGGGATGGGATGACCGTCACCACCAAAAATTACAATTATATTTATTCACACTAATAGAAAAGGGGGCATTTGTCCCGGTTCGTAAGGGCCTTTAGTCCCGGTTCATGAACTGGGACTAATGGGCCGTTACTAATACCTCCACCCTTTAGTCCCGGTTCAAACACGAACCGGGACAGATGGTCCTCCACGTGGCCGGTGCGCCGAGCCCTGGCAGGGGAGCCTTTGGTCCTGGTTGGTGGCACCAACCGGGACCAAAAGGCATCACCGCGTCAGCATTCCAGTGGCTGGGGTTTTTGTTTTTTTTTGAAGGGGGGGGGGGATTGGGGGTTTTGGCGGTTAATTTAGGTATTTCATATATTGTGTTAGCTAGCTAATTAATAGAGAGAAGTGTCCTCTCTTATGTACATGCTTGGTCGACGCTACGTACTATATACATATAGCCCTCGACACGCTAGCTAGTAAGAAAATGAAGGGAACCATTGAGTACAGAAGTTCGTCATGCATACCAAGAGAAATGATTGATCGACCTCTCCTTCTCCGAGAGATTGGTCGAACAACAAGTTTTCGTATCATGTACGTCCGACGCTACTGGCTACATACATGTACAATATATAAGATCTCTCAATTACAGTCCCCTAGCATTTGAAATCAACTTCCACATGGTATTCACCGGCTTTATTGATGACGTGGTCAAGAAAGAATCCCGCCAATTCCTCTTGAATTGCTTTCATGCGATCTGGTTCTAGGAGTTCATTCCGCATCTGCCACGTCTAATTTGAAGAAGGGGTTAATTAATACATATATATGAATGAAACTCAATAGAAATGATGGTGTAATAAAATGAAATTGTGAATATTATTGCTTACGCACCTCATATTGTCTTTGAGAGTAGCCCCGCGTTTTTTTCAAAGTCACGGTGTGGATGAACTCGCACACGTAGTATCCACAGAAATCATTCCCTTGTTCCTGCCACAAGCACTTTACGAGAAATAGAGGTCAATCAAACTGATAATGAAGCATTATAAATGGCATTGATGAAAGTATAGCTATAGAATCAACGGGAGATGCGCGCAACTAGCTAGCCAATAGTACTTACTTTCGGGTATGTATATCGCAGCTCCTTCGGCAGACCCGGAGCTTCTGCGGTGAACTGTTTCCAAACCCTGCAAGACAAAGAAAATAATTATTATTACTTGAGATATCAGGAAATGAACAAAAAGTTGCCGATATGGTGCGATAATGGTCGATTGAACTTACTTGCTGAGAATTTCAGACATGTCCGCATAGGTTTTGGGATCTTTCCGTCTCGAGTCTAAGACGGTTACTAGTCCACGCTCAAGCTTAATCTGCAGAAGAATATAGTGGTACCTGCGCACGCATGCATAACTCATCAATTAAATTACTATAACCTCGCTCGAGTAATAAGGGAAACCGAATATGCAAACGACAGTAACACTCACTTGCCGTTGTAAGGAAAGAGTATGGTACCTTTGTTTTGATTTTTTATCAACGATTGTAGCAAGTTGTCCTCGGCCTCTTTGACGTCCTTTTCAACCAGAAATTCATCTATGATATTTGTGTTAATGAACCCAATATCATAAATTTCTTGTTTTTTGCACTCGACGATCTTCAATCTTCATAATATATTGAGGATAATTAATTATAAATACATGCAATGAAAGAGCTGAGCTATATATAGAGACTTAATGACAGAAATAGTACTTACAGGCAGTAGCAAAAGACTGTTAGTTTATCGAGGGCCTTTTGATTGAAGAAATCGAAGAACTCCTCAAATGGAACAGGCAACAGATCATTTCCAACGAGGTCGTGCTCCTCTTTAATTCTCAGATACAAAGTATTTGTCCCCCCAGACTCTCGGCAGGTTTTCATGTACCAAGTATAGAATCTTCGCATCATCGTTGTTAGAGATTTTTCATCTTTTACGAGAGGCTTCCCGTACTCGTATTTGTGTTCTTCCACCTCCATGAAATTAGGAAGTGCATCGTCAGGCAGGTAATCTTGTAGATTGCCATAACCGGACACCATCCCCGGAACATTAGCGACGATGTTGCCGCTAGACACATTGAGCGGGGGGCACGATTGGTTTGCTTGTTCGCCGAGCTGGTCAATTTTTTTCGCAGCTGCTCGTTCTATTGCTCTTTGATGTCTGACAGTACTTCCCAACCGCTCCGCTTGGAGATATGTCTGTTCAGTAATGCGCTCATAGTTGGTTCTCGGCGGAGACTTTTCTGGTTTCCTCAGGGCATCGAGAGTGCGCTTTGCTTTCACCGGATCTACCTTCTCCTCCGGAGGTGGATGTCTCTTTGCTTTCACCCCTTCAAAGAACTCCTTCACGTGGGTCCGCATGATCGTATTGTTTTTCTCCTCGGTCCTCTCGTACGGTAACTTCTCTAGAGGCTTTAGAGGTGGACCGTATCTGTATTGCCTCCCGCCTCTGCTTGTGCTACTAGACGTCGGAGCAGACGGAGCGGCCGCGGCGCCTGTCTTCTTTCGTGCTTGCTTACGAGGCGGAGGAGAAGGACTACGACGCCAAGCAGCCGGGCGGCGGCGGGTCTCTTCCGCCTTGCCGGGCGAGGCGGAGAAGGAGGAGGCTGCTGGCTGCTCGGGAGCGCCGGCGCAGGCGGAGAAGGAGGCGGAGTGCCGCCACGCGCCGGAGAAGGAGGCGAAGTGCTGCCACGCGTGCGATCGTCACTCGCCGGAGGAGGAGGCGGTGGAGGAGGCGGAGTGCCCTGACTCACCGGAGGAGGAGGAGGAGGCGGAGGCATCCAGTTCGGAAGGTTGATGAGCTCCTTCCGCCGTAGGCATGGAGTCTTCAGAGCAGAACCCAGCCTAGTCTCCCCTTCACCGGTAGGGTGGTCAAGCAGGAGGTCCTCAAATCCCTCCGTTATTTCACCCACCATCACCTTAGCATATCATTCTGGAATCGGCTGGCAATGATAAGTTGTGCCGGGTCCACTAGGATAAACTTGGCCAACAGCCGCCTTGACCTTCAAATTCATCCATCGCGCCATAATGTGGCAATTTTGAGAATCCGTTATATCATCCACGGGACAGCTGGCAGGAGCCGTCAAGACATGTGAAAGAACATGCGGTGCCCCCATGTTTGGTTTTGGTAATTGATGACAATCTCTATGGACTAATGGTTGCCTTGAGTTATATTTGAAGGGTCTGTCCATAGGCTTTTCTTGGAGTCCATTTGTTGGTTTCAAGGAGAGTTTGTGATGACCACCGTGCTATTAAGGAATTATCCAAAGATTGGTCATGTGAGTGTTGAGCTTATTGCAAGCATGTCTTGAAGAAAAAGATTGTGTGATCATTCATGTCTACCTTCAAGACATCATTCAAATGAAGAGAGTTGGAAAGATTCAACACACAAAGCGCACAAGATGTATTGAGGGATCAAGTGATCCCATGGTATGGTAAGCATTGTCCATTACGCTTTGTGTGCTAACCCATGGTCTTCGTGAGAGTTCTTTGTGGGGTTAGGTTGCGGTGTGCAAGTTCAAGTGATGCATCACGAAGAGATCAAGTGCTTGAAGCTTGCCGTCCATTGTGGTGACAATGGACTTGTGAAGATGAGCGAAAGAGTGTCTCACCCATAGTGGATTATGGGGGAGCAATCAACTAGTCTTCATCGAGCCAACGCAGTCAAGAAAGGTGGTCCATCTTGAGGAGGAGTAGATCGTCATCATCTAGCTCAAGTGGACTTTGTGCAAGGCAAAGGTTTGCCCTTTATAGGTTTTCTATTTTACTGGTCTCATGGTAGTTGTGGGAGACCGGGTTATAGGATCGATTGTCGTACTATCAAGGGGGGCTCTCGATGAGTTGCTTGATCGTATCGTTCGTAGAGAGCTCAAACCATTGCATCCTTGCATCATCTTTATTGGTTCTTGTTTGGTTCTTCTCCTTGTGAGATTTGGAGCTTTTGGTCATTTGCATGACAAGCTCGAGTTCATCGAAAACGGAGTTTACATGCATCTTCTATGATGTTTTCGATGTTGGAGGCTCTGCCGGTTCTTCTTTGTTGGTGGTTTCTCTCCTCTCTTGTTAGGCATACCTCCCCTGTCGCTGTTTTGATGCTACTCGTCTTCCTCTATCCAACAAGCTTGAGTTTGCTCAATTCGGAGCTCATTTGCAGAAGTTATGGCAGTTCTGGTTTTAGTGTTTCCTCTGTTGTCTTCTCGCAAAATGAAGGACTCCTAGTGTTGCTGATTTGGGGCATGCGGTAGTACTGCTCTCCGGAGCGGTAGTACTGCAGGCCCTTGCGGTAGTACCGCTCTGTGGGAGCGGTAGTACCATGGCCTCCGCCAGCGCAATGCTCGAAGCGGTAGTAGGGGCGGATGTAATTTTTTACATCCGCGCCCTACTACAGTAGTACCAGCGCCGCGAGCGCGGTAGTACCGTGGGCTCTGGCCAGGCTTAGCAGCATGAGTGGAAGTAGGGGCGGATGTAATTTTTTACATCCGCGCCCTACGCGGTAGTACCGATCTTCATGTGCGGTAGTACCGTGCCGGAGTTTTGCGCAGGTCCTCCCTCAGCGGAAGTAGGTACGGAAGTAATTTTTTACGTCCGTGCCTTCTCTGCGCCTAGTGTTGCCTGCCTTACGGTAGTACTGCTCCGGCGGTTCTATCGCTCGTTGCCCTGTGCAACAGGCCTTCATCTGGCTAGAGCTGCACATGCGGTAGTACCGCAACCTGCAGCGGTAGTACCGCGGCCAACCGCGGTAGTACCGCAGCTCCCTGCGGTAGTACCGCGCCGTGCGGGCTGAGTGAGGGGATAACGGTTGGATTTTCTCCCCACCTATAAAAGGGGGTCTTCTTCCCCATTGGGATTTCATCCCTTGAGCTCGTTCTTGCCCCCATTGTTGACCTTCTCCGAGCTTGCTAACTCTCAATCCCTCCATGGATTCTTGCTAGTTTTTGAGGGAAAAGAGAGAGATCTAGATCCACGCTTCCACCACCACTTTCTCCTCTTAGTGAGGGGAACCCTTTGGATCTAGATCTTGGAGTTCTTCGTGTTCTTCCTTCGTTCTTCCTCTCATTTTCCTCCCTAGCATTAGTTGCTTTGGTGGGATTTGGGAGAGAAGGACTTGGCACTCCGTGTGCCCTTGCCATTGCATTTGGTGCATCGGTTTGAGTTCTCCACGTGATACGTGGAAGTTACAAGTTGAGAAGCTTATTACTCTTGGGTGCTTGGTGCCCTTGAGCTTGTTTATCTTGGGTGCTTGGGCCCCTAGTCGGTTGGTGGTGTTCGAGCTCAATCATTGTGGTGTAAAGCTCCGGCAAGCGCCGGGTCTCCAATTAGGTTGTGGAGATCGCCTGAGCAATTTGACGGCACCGTGACCGCCCCAAGGGTTGCCAAAGTGTACGGGTTCGGTGACCGCCCCAAGGGTCGCCATTTGTACGGGTTCGTGACCGCCTCAAGGGTCCCTTAGTGGAATCACGGCACCTTGCATTGTGCAAGGGCGTGAGGAGATTACGGTGGCCCTAGTGGCTTCTTGGGAGCATTGTGCCTCCACACCGCTCCAAACGGAGATTAGCATCCGCAAGGGTGTGAACCGGGATACATCGTCGTCTCCGCGTGCCTCGGTTATCTCTTACCCGAGCCCTTTACTTATGTACTTTACTTTGTGATAGCCATATTGTTCTTTGTCATATATCTTGCTATCACATAGTTGTTTATCTTGCTTAGCATAAGTTGTTGGTGCACATAGGTGAGCCTAGTTGCTTTAGGTTTTGTGCTTGACAAATTAACCGTTAGGTTTATTCCGCATTTGTTCAAGCCTAAACCGTAATTATTTTAAAACACCTATTCACCCTCCCCCCCCTCTAGGCGACATCCACGATCTTTCAACATGCTCCGGCTGAAGCAGCTCGGTGGAAGCCACGCTGCTTCTCCGCTGAGATGGCGGGGTAGCTTCGGGGGAAGCTTCGACATGTCTTTTGCTGCGATCTGCTGCTTCTCGTTCCCCTTCTCGTTCCTCTAGCCCCATTACACTTTCGTGCAGCGCCTGCAGTTGCCCCTGCTCCAGTTTCTTCCTTCTCTCATGGGTTGTAACCCCCTGCGTCCGGAAAACCAACCTTCCACGGAATGGAGCCTAGCGTGCCTCGTGTCCGTCCAGGGTGCTCAGGATTCTCGAGGGCCATTGTGAGCTCGTCCTTCTCCCTGTCTGGAACGAACATCCCTCGGTTCGCTGCATCGATATAGTGCCGAAGGTTCTTGACTGGTATTTGCAGTTGCTTGTCCGTCCAATGGCACTTCCCTGATACAGGGTCCAAGGTTCCGCCAGCCCCGAAGAACCAAGTCCGGCAACGGTCTGGCCAGTACATTGTCTCTGGTTCGATCCCTTTTTCAAGGAGATCATGCTCAGCCTTGGACCACTTAGGCCTGGCTTTGAGGTAGCCACCTGACCCCGTGTGATGGTGAAGCATCTTCTTCGCAGCATTTTGCTTGTTTGTCGCCGACATCTTCTTACTCTTTTCCAATGTCTTGTGGGCCACAAATGCGGGCCAGTGATCTTTGATCTTCTCATATTTGCCGATGAATTCTGGTGTCTTTTTTTTGTCGACAAACTTGTTCAGCTCTTTCCTCCACCTCCTCATTAGGGTTGCCATCTTATTAAGAGCACAAGACTTGATTAATTGATCTTTAACTAGCTTCTCCGGATCGATCCTCCTCTGGCGGTAGGGTGAAATTTGCCTTCAGCTCAGTCCAAAGATCTTCTTTCTGCATATCATTGACATAAGACACCTCAGGGTCTTCCTCCTTAGGCTTATACCATTGTTGGATGCTGATCGGGATCTTGTCCCTAACAATAAACCCCACACTGAGCAGTAAATGTGCGCTTTGTCCAGATGGGTTCAATCGGTTCGCCGTCGGGCGCGATTTCTATGATCTCAAACTTTTCATCCGAGCTCAACTTTTTCTTTGGGCCTCGTCTCCTTACCGAAGTTGTGCTCGATCCGGAGGGCTAGAAATTATACGGAAGAAAGACGAGAGTAATTAATATGTGTACATATACCAAAACAATGGATGCATCAATTAACTAGTCAGCACGGGCTTAACTAATATATATATATATATATATATATATATATATATATATATATATATATATATATATATATATATATATATATATATATATATATATATATATATATATATATACCTGGCGGACTCGGTTCGGTCACCGGAGCAGTCAGCACGGTCTCATTCTTGTACCTCCATTGTGTCATCGGAGCCATCATGGACATAGTCCTCTTCTTGTACCGGCATTAATGGGCCGAAGCCATCATGAACATAGCCCTCTTCTTCACCCAGTCCTTCCTGACCATCGGTGTCGTTGAGAAATGACGCAACTTCGTCACTTCCTTGTGCGATTATGTCCCCCAACATCGCTTATGTTTCTTCGTCTCGGGAGTGCTCCATAGTTTCTGCAAATATTTACAACATGTCAATTATTATTCAAACATGGTACAGATGGATATATATATATATATATATTAGTGGCAAACGTAGAACTAGCTAGCTAATCACAATAAGGAATCATGTTAGTGGCCTCGACGCTGCTTCTCTAGGGTTTGGGGTCGCCTCGACACAACGCTTCAAGCGTTTGGGGTGGCCTCGACGACAACGCTCTTTTAACTTGGTAAATTTGGGTGGCCTCGAGAGAGTTAATTTGTCGGGTAGGGGCGCGGTGGGAGGGGGTAGGAGACCAACATCGTTTTCTCTCTAGGGTTTGGGTGTCTTCGAGAGTTTTGGTCGAGCGAGAGGGCCGAGGGGGGTGCTATCATTGTATAAGTTATCACGGTCGAGAGGGGGTATATATATCGACCGACATACATATATACATGGGAAAATAATGTTATCGGGGAGGGGGTATCGGTACCCCCCCTCGTGTTGAAGTTTCTTCTTTCTCCTCTATTTCTTTCTTCTTCTTCTCCTCTTCTTTTTTTCTTCTCCCTCGAGAAAGGAAAATAAGGAAAAGGAAGAAAAGAGGAAGAAGGAAGAAGGAAGAAGAAGAAAAAAAAGAAAAAAAAGAGGAGAAGAAGAAAGGAATAGAGGAGAAGAAGAAAAATAGAATATTTTCTATTTTTCTTCTTCTCCTCAATTCCTTTCTTTCTCTCTTCTTTTTCTTCTTTTTCCTCTTCTTATTTATTTCTCCTCTTCTTCCTCTCCTCTTCTTCTCCTTTCTTCCACTTCTTATTTTCCTTTTCCTCTCATTCTTTTAGTATTGCTTGTTTTAAAAAATGTTCAAATAGTAAATTACAAAAAAACAAAGGTTTTGCCTAATGCATTGTTCATATGAATATACAAACATTTGCATATTCTACAATAATTAATATCACCAAAAAATCTATGAACAGAAAAAAATCCTAACTTTTCTAAAATCTATCTTTTGTATATATGAAAACATTAATACACATATGAACAAAAATACATATATGAACAAAAACATGCTCTAAGCAATTTTTTTATACATTTTGAACATCTACATACACATAGCCACATACATACACATATACATTATATATATATATATATATGAACAAAAAAACTAAACTAATAAAAATGAAAAAACAGAGCCGCATATATAGCCACATACATACACATATACATTGAACAAAAAAATTAAACTAATAAAATAAAAATGAAAAAAACAGAGCCGGTGCAGCGCGGCGGCTCACAGCAGGGGCGGCTAGATGACGATGGCGACGGTGGGGGCGGTGAGGGCGCCAGGCAGGGCGGACGGGCAGGGCTCGGGGCTGGGGGCGGACGGGCGGGCTCGGGAGGCCGGGCGACGAGGACGGCGCAGTTCGGGAGGTCGGCGACGAGGACGGCGCTGGCTCGGAGAGGCGACGGCCTTGGCGGCGGCGGCTACGATGGCGAGGTGGAGCAACTGGCGGCGCCGAGGTGGTCGGCGTCGTCGGGGCAATGGCGATGAAATTCTGAATTTTGCAAAGTGTTTGCTTATATAGCAAAGTTATTGGTCCCGGTTCGTGAAACCAACCGGAACTAATGCACCCTTTAGTCCCGGTTGGTGCCACCAACCGGGACCAAAGGCCTCTTTTTCGGCAGCCCAAAGGGCGGAATGCGGCAGCCTTTGGTACCGGTTGGTGCCACCAACTGGGACCAATGCCTCCCCCCTCCTTTAGTCCCGGTTGCTGCCACCAACCGGGACCAAAGGCCCCTGTGCTGCCCGCGTCGGGGCCAAAGTTTAGTCCCACCTCGCTAGTTGAGAGGGGCGCGCAGTGGTTTATAAGCCCCACTGCCGCACCCCTCTCGAGCTCCTCTCCCTTGCAGGCTTTCGGGCCTACTTGATATTGCTTTGCTTGATGGGCCTTCTGGGCCTACTGCGGGCCTGAATCCTGGCCCATAGTAGGGTTTCTAGTCGTATTCAGGCCGTGGGGCCCAGTAGTAGGCATTTTTTTGATTTTTGTTTTCTTTACTTATTGTTGCTATTTTTATTTTTTTCCAGTTTTTTTGTTTTTTTTCTGCATTATTTATTTTCTTTTATTTTTTGCTTTATTTTTTAATTCTTTTTGCTTTTAGTTTTAGGAAAATTATAAACTTTCTGTTAGTGCCATTAGTTTTCAAATTTGAAAACACTTTTTTTGTTTTTTTGTTTTCTTTCTTGCTTTATTTATTTTATTTTGCTTCTACTTACAACAAAATACTTATTGTTGTTTTTTTGTTTTGTTTTCTCCATTATTTATTTTCTTTTGTTTTTTGCTTTATTTTTTAATTCTTTTTGCTTTTAGTTTTAGGAAAATTATTAGCTTTCTGTTTGTGCCATTAGTTTTCAAATTTTAAAACACTTTTTTTGTTTTTTTGTTTTCTTTCTTGCTTTATTTATTTTATTTTGTTTCTACTTACAACAAAATACTTATTGTTGCCATTTTTAATTAGTACGAGGGCCGAGCCATAAGATATTAAAGCATTTCAAATGAACTATAAAAAAGTTGAAAGTTGGCATGGTATCATAAATTGACCCACATAGCATGTGCATGTAGAAAACGGACAATGATATCATACTCGTCAGTTACAAAGTTGGCATGGTATCATCATATTAGTTGCGGGAGAAAGTCTTCGCTTTTTCTTTGCTTGTGTCATTTGCTTATTGCGCCGTAACCATGGATAATCTTGATCGTTTATCAGGATGCTGGGGTCAGCCTTGACTTTGAAGGGAGGATTTTCATGAAACTTTTCATAATCTTCAAACATGTCTGTCTTGCCCTCCACTCCCACGATGTTCCTTTTTCCTGAAAGAACTATGTGGCGCTTTGGCTCATCGTATGATGTATTCGCTTCCTTATCTTTTCTCTTTCTCGGTCTGGTAGACATGTCCTTCACATAGATAACCTGTGCCACATCATTGGCTAGGACGAACGGTTCGTCGGTGTACCCAAGATTTTTCAGATCCATTGTTGTCATTCCGCATGTGGGTCTACAGCATACCCGCCTCGACATGATTGACCCATTTGCACTTAAACAAAGGGACCTTAAAATCATGTCCGTAGTCAAGTTTCCATATGTCCACTATGTAACCATAATATGTGTCCTTTCCCCTCTCGGTTGTTGCATCAAAATGGACACCGCTGTTTTGGTTGGTGCTCTTTTGATCTTGGTCAATCGTGTAAAATGTATTCCCATTTATCTCAGATCCTTTCCAAATCAATACAGTCAAAGATGGTCCCCTCGACAACAAGTACAGCTCATCACAAACAGTGTTGTCACCTCGAGACGTGCTTCCAACCAACCGCTGAAAGTCCCGATGTGTTCACATGTAATCCGATCGCCGACCGCTCGGGTGTTTGGAGCGCAGACTATTCTTGTGTTCATCGACATACGGGTCACGAAGGTAGAGTTCAGAGAACTGTGTAGTGTGCTTGAGACCAAGAATATCCGTCCTGCATATTATTGAGTCCTTCCAAGCGTGTTTTTCCAAATGGGTCTCCCCTCATACCGCGATTTAGGGAGACCTATCTTCTTAAGGCAGTGAATGATGTCAACACAAAACCCGATGACATCCTCTGCTTGATGGCCCATGGAGATGCTTCCTTCGCCAAGCGCGTTATGGACATATTTCTTTAGGACTCCCATGAACCTCTCAAAGGGTACATATTGTGTAGAAATACGGGCCCGTAATGACAATCTCGCCAACTAGATGAACTAGGACGTGCGCCATGATATTGAAGAAGGATGGTGGGAACACCAGCTCGAAACTGACAAGACATTGCACCACATCACTCCTTAGCCTTGGTATGATTTCTGGCTCGATCACCTTCTGAGAGATTGCATTGAGGAATGCACATAGCTTCACAATGGCTAATCGGACATTTTCCGGTAGAAGCCCCTCAATGCAACCGGAAGCGATTGCGCCATAATCACGTGGCGTCATGAGACTTTAGTTTCAAACTTTTTCTCTGCCATATTTATTATTCCTTTTATATTCGATGAGAAGCCAGTCAGACCTTCATACTAAGCAGGCATTCAAAGAAGATTTCCTTCTCTTCTTTGGTAAGAGCATAGTGGCGGTGACCTTCATCCGCTTTGGAGGCATGCCGTCTTTTTTCGTGCAAACGTTGCAGGTCCTCCGTGCCTCGGCTATATCTTTTGTCTTCCCATACACGCCCAAGAAGCCTAACAAGTTCATGCAAAGGTTCTTCATCACGTGCATCACGTCGATCGAAGAGCGGACCTCTAGGTCTTTCCAGTAGGGTAGGTCCCAAAATATAGATTTCTTCTTCCACATGGGTGCGTGTCCCCAAAGATCACCGGAACAGCTAGTCCACCGACCCTTTCCAAAGATTACGTAAATCATTGACCATAGCAAGTACGTGATCACCGGTACGCATGGCGGGCTTCTTCCGGTGATCTCGCCTCGCCATTGAAATGCTTGCCTTTCTTTCGACATTGATGGTTGGTCGGAAGAAATCGATGATGGCCCAGGTACACATTCTTCCCGCAGCTTGCCAAGTATATACTATCGGTGTCAAGTAAACAGTGCGTGCATGCGTGGTATCCCTTGTTTGTCTGTCCCGAAGGTTACCGAGAGCGGGCCAATCGTTGATGGTCACGAACAGCAACGCCTTTAGGTTAAATTCTCCTGTTTGTGCTCATCCCACATACGCATACACCGCTTCCATTCCACATCCGTAAAAGTTCTTCAACTAATGGCCTTAGGTACACATCAATGTCGTTGCCGGGTTGCTTAGGGCCTTGGATGAGAACGGCATCATAATGAACTTCCGCTTCATGCACATCCAAGGAGGAAGGTTATACATACATAGAGTCACGGGCCGTTTGTGATTGCTGCTCTGCTCCCTGAAAGGATTAATGCCATCCGCACTTAAAGCAAACCATACGTTCCTTGGCTCACTTGCAAACTCATCCCAGTGCTTTCTCTCAATTTTTCTCCGCACTTAAAGTCAGCGGTGCTCTCAACTTCCCGTCTTTCTTACGGTCCTCACTGTGCCATCGCATCAACTTGGCATGCTCTCCGTTTCTGAACAGACGTTTCAACCGTGGTATTATAGGAGCATACCACATCACCTTCGCAGAACCCTCTTCCGGGGCTCGCCGTCAACATCACCAGGTCATCTCGTCGATCTTATACCGTAATGCACCGCATACCGGGCATGCGTTCAGATCCTTGTACGCACCGCGTAGAGGATGCAGATCATTAGGGCATGCATGTATCTTCGCACCTCCAATCCTAGAGGGCATACGACCTTCTTTGCTGCGTATGTACCGTCGGGCAATTCGTTATCCTTTGGAAGCTTCTTCTTCAATATTTTACGTAGCTTCTCAAATCCTTTGTCGAGCAAGATTCTCTCGCCTTCCACCGCAGCAATTCCAAAGACGGTACCGAGCTTTGTGTTGCCATCTTCGCAATTGGGGTACAACCCTTTTGTGGTCCTCTAACATGCGATCAAACTTCAGCTTCTCCTTTGACTTTCGTGATTGCGCCCTTGCATCAACAATGACCGGCGGAGATCATCATCATCGGGCACATCGTCTCGGTTCCTCTTGATCTTCAGCAGCTTCGCCCATTGCAGCATCATCGCACATCGCCTAGTTCCTCTTGATGTTCAAGAGCATCACCATATTCAGGGGCACATAGTTGTCATCGTACTCTTCTTCTTCGCCGCCTTCCATCATAACCCTATTTCTCCGTGCCTCGTCCAAACATTATAGTGTGGCATGAAACCCTTGTAAAGCAGGTGGGTGTGGAGGATTTTCCGGTCGAGTAAGACTTCAGATTCCACATATAGGGCATGGACAACACATAAAACCTTTCGCTTGTTTGCCTCAACCACTTGAGAAAATCATGCACGCCTTAATGTACTTGAGGTGTGTCTTGAACCGTACATCCATTGCCGGTTCATCTGCGTGCATTATATATAATTATGTGTCAAAATCATTACGTAACATCATGAATAGATAATTAATGACCAAATTAATAGAAGTTCATCATCACATTAAAACCAAAGTACATACATAGTTCTCATCTAACAACGTAAAGCTCTGCAGAGCATCTAAATTAATTAAACCATACACTGAAACTATGTAAAACATTTCAATGCGAAAACAAATGCAATCATAATTGCAACCAATGTAACAACTGATCCAACGGCATAATGATACCAAGCCTCAGTATGAATGGCATATTTTCTAATCTTTCTAATCTTCAAGTGCATTGCATCCATCTTGATCTTGTGATCATCGACGACATCCGCAACATGCAACTCCAATATCATCTTCTCCTCCTCAATTTTCTAATTTTTTCCTTCAACAAATTGTTTTCTTCTTCAACTAAATTTAACCTCTCGACAATAGGGTCCGTTGGAATTTCCGGTTCAACAACCTCCTAGATAAATAAAATATATGTCACGTTGGTCGGCATAATTGTCTGTGACGCCCTCGATTCAATCGTACACTAATCATGCACGCAAATGTGTACGATCAAGATCAAGGACTCACGGGAAGATATCACAACACAACTCTAGACACAAATTAAAATAATACAAGCTTTATATTACAAGCCAGGGGCCTCGAGGCTCGAATACATAAGCTCGAAAACACAAGGGTCAGCGGAAGCAACAATATCTGACAAGAGACATAAGTTAGACAAGTTTGCCTTAAGAAGGCTAGCACAAAAGTAGCAACGATCGAAAAGGCAAGGCCTCCTGCCTTGGAGCCTCCTAACTACTCCTGGTCGTCAGCGGTCTCCACGTAGTAGTAGGCATCAGCGGTGGCATCTGGCTCCTGGACTCCGACATCTGGTTGCACCAACCGGAAAGAAGAAGAAAAGGGGGGAAAAGGGGAAGCAAAGCAACCGTGAGTACTCATCCAAAGTACTCGCAAGCAAGGATCTACACTACATATGCAACATTATCAAAGGAAGGTTGTATATGTGGACTGGCTGCGAAATGCGTAATAGAGAGAAGGCCTAGTCCTATCGAAGACTAGAATCTTCCGAAACCACCATCTTGCAAGCAAACAGGAGGGAGTAGAGTAGCATAAGGTAAAGTAGTAGTAGTGTTATCAACCTCGGCCGAGATCCTTTCTCGACTCGCGAGAAAGGCATCCCAGAGCCATACTATCCGTTATCACCTCATCACAATCCAATTCTCATCACAAGTATCCAGTTCTAGTTGTACCGATCGATACAACTCCAAGTGTCCGCTATCAGAGGACAGGCTATGCATAGATTAGTTCTTCCGCAGGGTGCACCAACTTACCCACCACGCTTGATTAACTCCGCCGGACACACTTTCTCGGTCATGCCCGCCTCGCCAAACAATACGCCGCAACCCGACCTAGGCTTAATAGAGAGGCCAGAGACGGACTAAACCTATGCCCCAGGGTCATGGGCCATCTCCCGGGAACTCCCAGACGCTATGCGACGCGCCGGTGAGCGACCTAGCTACCTCCTTAAAAGGAAGAAGCTACCAGTCCAACCCGGCGCAAGGCCGCCCGTCGCCGACGCCTAATAAGCTTCGGCTGATGCATATGACGGAACGCCCATACTATGCCCACGTGATGGTTAGTGCTATCGGGCCGAGGCCCTCGGATCAAATATCCAAATCGTAGTGGATTAGGAGCACGCGGTAACAAGCGAGACTCACGAAGATGTGACCCGTTGCCCGCCTCGAGGACTTGCGGCAAGGGCTAAGAATGCCCGCCACGCCCGTAATTATCTCTCGGGCACCTTCCGTGTCAACCCGACTCCACATCACTCGCAATTATGCTCGCTGGTACCCTCGGCGGACCCGCCTTTAGTAACATGGTTCAGTGTAAAGTCATAGTAATCATAGTAACGTGTGTCTAAACATCAATGGTAAACCCGAGGAATCACCCCCGGTGAACTCCACTCAATGTAATCATCAAGGTGAACGTAAGAGGAATCACCCTCGAAGTTCACACTTGAGGGGTTACACGACGTAGTCGATCGTAGTGGTTAAGGAGGAAATCACCCTCGATGACCACGATCGAATGACTACACTACTGTGGTTAACATCGGCGTCAAGAGGTTCACCCTCGGTACTCGATAGTAACCCAAAGAGTGTCGAGCAACTAATGGGAAAGTGATGTGCGGTGTCGGGCCTGGTCTTCGATCCCGCTGATCGGTCTTCAATGATGAAGCGAGGCAACAAGGACAAGGTGGGGTCATCGATGGATCACTAACCAACCTATACTAAGCGGTTTAGCATAAGGTGTAAGGTACAACAACAGATACAAAAGCGGGCTATGCATCGTAATAGGAGCAAACAATAACGAGAGCAAAATCTAATGCAAGCATGAGAGTATGGAATGGGCGATATCGGGATGATCAAAGGGGGCTTGCTGGTTGCTCGGCAAGGAGGGGTCGTCGTCGACGTAGTCGATCACCGGGGCGGCATCGGTCTCGGGGTCTACCGGAGAGAAGAAGGGGAAGGAATAGTAAATATAAAGCAAACATAGCATAATAGGACAACATGCAGAGCTAGACGTCTAACGTGGTGCTACACGATACTGGTGAAGGGGGATAACATCCGGGAAAGTTTTCCCGGTTCCGGACCTGTGTCAGACAGATGACCGGAGGGGGAAAGTTCCATGTTCGGATAGTTAGAGGCATTTGACAGGTAAACAGACCACGTGTTTGGATTCGTCTCGTCGTTCTGAGCAACTTTCATGTAGAAAACATTTTCATCCGAGACACGGTTTATTTTATATTAATTTTTGAAGATTAAAGCATTTTTTTAATTCAAATCATAAACAGTGAAATGTTTTGCTTTAACTCAGCAGGGGGCTAGTCACACTCAATGACATGTGGGGTCAAGGAGCTGGGTTGACTCAGTCAACACCTTTACTAGTCAACCAATGAACAGTACATTGGGTCCTACTTGTCATTGGCACAAACTATTAATTAGGCTTTTAAATAAAAGGGGCCACATGTCTTCTATACATAAAACTATTCTAGCCATTAATTAACACCTAGTAATACTAATCCAAGCAAGGGCCGGCCACTACTCCGGCCACGTGCACAGACGCGCACACACAGCACACACAGGTTAGTAGGCTAGGAGTTATTAACATAAGATGTCATTTTGTGATTTTTGTAGGATTTAATCTAATCATCAAAAGGATTTGGTCCAGTGGGATAAAATGGAGTTTGTCATGCATACTTTCTACTTATATTATTTTTAGGCCTGTTAGTAGTTGTTTAACCACTGATCAAAGGCTGTCAAGGGGGTTAGTCATTGTGAAAATAGGAAAGCTAGCAACATGTACAGTAGCTAGTAGCAGTACATGTAGATGAGCGATGGGCAGAGCCGTGGCGCGGACGACGCAGTGGCGGGGAGCGCGCGGCCGTCGCGGTGTGGTTCACGGCCAGGGACGGCGGTGTGCTGGGAGCGGAGCCGCGTGGGCGGGGCGCCGCGGCCGGGCGAGGGCCGGCGTGGCTGAAGGCAGTAGCAGCAGCAAAACGCAGCGGGCAGCGACAGCAAGTAGCAGCAGCAGTAGCCGAGCAGCAACAACAGCGCAGCAGCAGCACTACAAGGAGAAGAAACAGCAGGGCGAGCGCGGGGGGAGGACCTGCAGGCGGCGGCGGCAGAAGCAGCAGTACGCAGGCACGTAGGGCGCAGCCAGGGGACGGCCGACGCGCGACCGGTCGCGGCCAAGGGATGCGGCGGGGTACGCACGAAGCGGCCGTCTCACGCGCGCGAGGGTGCGTTCGGAGCGGCTATAGTCGACGGCGGAAAAGATGCTACGGCGCGCTACGGAGCAAAAGGAAAGGATGGGGAGGATCTGCACGGAGCGGCGAGTCAAACAGGCGCGACCCCGTGACCAAAAGGTCACCGGAAGGATGCCGGCGACGAGCTCGCGCGGCGTCGCGTTCGGCCACGGTGAGAGAGACGGCTAGGGACCGCGCAAGGGCAGACGGAGAGAGGGACAAGGAATGTGGTGGCTCACCGCGCGGCTACGGAAAGCCCTTGACGGCTTAGGAGCAGAAGCGCGCGCCGGAGTTGCTGCGGCCGTCGGAGATGGGGACGAAGGGGGGTTCCAGTGCTGCAGCGCCTCCGAGCCCAGCTGAGGCCACCAGTCGAAGGAGTCGACCCGACGGAGCTCACCGACGGGTCAGCGGGCGCGGGCCGCCGGTGGCCGTGACAACGATGGAGGACGGCGGCGAGCTCTCGGGCAAGGTGGGGGAACCGAGAGGCGAGGCGTGGGGCAAGTGGGGGCAGGGGAGAGAGACGGATGAGGACACCAGGGGAGTGGGGGTGAGTGGAGGCGGGATCGAGGCGCCGAGGAGTGGAGGCCTTATCCTCTCGCGGCGACGCCGGGCGAGGTGATCCGCGGGTCTCGCCCAGAGCGATGCGGTCGAGGAACAGGGAGACGACCGGGAGGGAAGTTGGGCTGGCTGGGCGCTCGGGTGGCTAAGGCCTGTGGGGTCATGGGCCTCTCTCTTTTCTTTACAGCTTTCTTTTGCTCTCTTTTTTTTGCAGAAAAATGCTATGCAATATTTGAGCTGCCAAAATAAGCTCTGTAAAAGGTGGGACTTGTCCAACTAAATACATTACAATATTTGGCACCTGACACAAAAAGTTTGGGAGGAGTTTGAATTGATTTGGATTTTTTCACAAATTGAAAAGCATTTACAAATGCTGATATGGAACTGCTTCAATTCCCAGGATAAATTAGCTATCTCTAATGATGTTGTATCACTCATGACACTTAGTGAATATTTGCAACCCAGCGAACATTTTTGTTTTACTGTTTGGAGAAATAATTTATTTGACTTTATTTTAAAATTGAATTTGAATTGGTTTTGAATCAAAGTGAGATTAGCAGCAGTAACAGTGATGACTTGGCATCATTAGTAGGGGATTACTGTAGCTTGATTATCCGGGCGTTACAAATCTCCTCCACTACAAGAAATCTCGTCCCGAGATTTAAGTGCGGAAGTAAAAAGTAACTTTGGGAGAACTGACCCGTATAGGGCTAATTATCTGGTGAACAATTCAAGGAAAGTGGCAGATGTACTTCTCGAGTTGAAACTTGAGAAAACATCGAGAGCAAAATATGAAGGTACAAATAGGAAGTCTCAAGCGAATGGACAAACGACCGATACCTGAACAGAGTGTGAAAAGGGGGTTCAGAGCATCGGGAATAGATCATCTCTCGAAAGGTGGCTCGTGACATGATATGAAGCCAAATGCAAGAATATTTCAGAATCAAAGATATACAAGAGAGTCAGGTTCCGATCCTGTGGGACTGTGGGTTATGGACCCACCATGTGGTTTAAAAGTAGAAAGGGGGCTGATAGAAAGGCATGTCAGATGATAGACTGCCAGTTATGTTGTCAACAACGTTGGTACCAAGGGCGAGGGACGAAGAGAACCATATTCCTCCTCGTTGAACGAGGCGGACCAATCGGCAAGGTTCGCGTCCATCGGTGGTTACCGGAATGTCATCAACAATAGTAACAGGGTCTCACTGACAAGGTTGTATATCGGGGCGTTTTATAAGCAGGGATTTATCTCTGCTCAGACGAGTTAGATGACAAGAAATGTGAAACAAAACAATGGAAAGGAAAATGTGTTTATTATGATAACCAGACCAATGGAAAGGAAAGATGTTTATAGCCAAGTGTTAGAGTATAACTTTCCCAAGGAAAGGCAGAGCATGATAGGGCTCCAAGTATTAAGCCGTTTAGACAAAGGGGCAAGGAATTTATGAGGTTTACCCATACAACGGTGTTTGGATAATTGATCACGAACAGTTAGCATTGCACTCCCAATGTTCTTGTTGATGATCGGAGTACCACACACATGCTTCAGGATAGTGTTGACATGGTCATCGAGGAAAGGTCAGACTTCGGATACACAAAGGATCCATCGGAACAACTTATAAAATAAGTCATACAATTTCAGCAAGAAAAAGATGAGGATGGGGCCCACGGGCTTAGCAACAATTCATCGAGGGGGCAAGGATGGTATTTCTCATCATGAATTCGGTTGATATCCTAGAAAAGTTTGGAATGATGATGATGATCACGACACATTTGTCGAGAGGTTTCATGAAGATGTAATCGATCAATGACGACATTAAGCAAAAGAAATGATGAAGCGTAAGGTTAATTGAACCACGAGTACGACACAAACTCGAAAGCAAGCTTGCTGTTCATGGCAAAATGGTATGACGAGGAAGATCGACATAAGCTTAGCTCGTCGTCGAAAATTGTGCTCCGGAAAGGACCTGGTAGCACAGTTAAAATTTAGCATGATAATGATATAACCGATCAAGCTAGGAATGATGCGATGGAGTATCATTCCAATGAGAATTCACAAGTGGTAGTGCAATGACACAATATACTTGAGATAACAGGGGCAATACTTGAGGTAGATCAAAAATAGAGGTTAGACATATGAAATGATCTACAAAAGACAAGTATTTTAATTTGTCCGGGAAATGGAGTTAAGGAGAAACTATGGTCGGAACCACGGTTACGAATGATCAAACCACCGATACAAGATGTACTTATAACAAGGGGTAATCATTTTTACGAGCAGCTTCCACGATAAGTTCTACATCGGGTCCACGAGCATGAACACAAGGGTTCAAGGTCGACTCCCACTTCTTCAATGCATAACCTTTCATTCACTCCTCGTTTTTCAAAGAAAATGTAGTGCAGAGGATTTATCTGGCGAAGTACTAGAAGAGTAAGACTCGTGAGAACTCTCGGGTTCACTCGGATTACGGAAGGCATAAGTTCAACCCATCGGGGCATTTTTACAAATCTATACAACCATCAACCAAGCAAAAGATACGAGTTCAAAAGCAGAGTATCGAAGTCAAAGCAGATGATACAATATACCGAAGGTATTATGTATCAGGGAAATACTGATAAGATTTTGGATGTGAAGGACACTGTCGGATAACATCCAGCAATGGATCTGGCGATTCACGACAGAGTTGATGAGAGTATTGGTAATCAATCGGATGAAGAAGGGGATGCAAAGGCATCGTCTTATTTAAACGTCTAAATGATTCGATGCTTGGGTACACAGGAATTATGGTTTCAAGACGAAGGTTCAGAAGCAGAGGCTCTGATCAAAAGATGAGTAAGTTGAATAGACTTAGAGGTGCACCCGATCAAATCTTGATTGGGCAAGAACCAGCTCATATTCGAAACAATGCCTGAGCCGGAAAGAAAATTTCCAAGGATTAATTGATGATCGTGTGCATTCTCACACATGCTAAATCAACAGGATTAGAATGTTAATCCCAAAGGATTTTAACGAATATCGCTAGACAAATGGAATTAACCAGAAAGCAAGTATGCAAGAATTCCAAGAGCAACAGGTTGTAGAGGATTTTCGGAAGATCAAATAGTCTTTCGAAGTATTTTGTGAATCACACGAACAACTGAGGATGAACTGATCCTCGGTGACTGCGAGGCATTAAGCTCAAAGGATTCTCGAAACAATAGAGAATTTCGGGGCATCTTGTAATATCAGGAGCAACTAGGGATGAAGGTACAAACGGCAAGGATGTTATCCGTGGGGACTTATCGAAGGTAGGGAATTGCAAAAGCGACGGGCGCAAAGTCTCGAGAGAACATCGGAGAGTATCTTCGAAATCTTCTGGTGCAGCAGGCGATCATCTGTAATAAGGGGCTCTCCGGGAGGAAGTAGTTACGTGATCCTAATGTTAAGTTAGCAAAACCGTTTAACCCGAATGGAAGAGAGATCAGAGTCCCAGAGTATAGACAAGGAATAAAAGATCCTAATACCACCCAATTGGCGACGTGGGCTCATAAGCCACACAGCCAAGTTAGTAAAACGGTTTTCGGTTTCTAGACTCAACTTCGCCAAGGAGTTGGAAAGGGGCTACCTACAGCAAATGGCTCGATACCATCTCAGACGCTCGATTCAATCGTACACTAATCATGCACGCAAATGTGTACGATCAAGATCAAGGACTCACGGAAGATATCACAACACAACTCTAGACACAAATTAAAATAATACAAGCTTTATATTACAAGCCGGGGCCTCGAGGCTCGAATACATAAGCTCGAAACACAAGGGTCACGGAAGCAACAATATCGACAATGACATAAGTTAGACAAGTTTGCCTTAAGAAGGCTAGCACAAAAGTAGCAACGATCGAAAAGGCAAGGCCTCCCGCCTTTGAGCCTCCTAACTACTCCCGGTCGTCGCCGGTCTCCACGTAGTAGTAGGCATCGCGGTGGCATCCGCTCCGGACTCCGACATCTGGTTGCACCAACCGGAAAAAAGAAGAAAGGGGGAAAAGGGAAGCAAAGCAACCGTGAGTACTCATCCAAAGTACTGCAAGCAAGGATCTACACTACATATGCAACATTATCAAAGGAAGGTTGTATATGTGGATGGGCTGCGTAAATGCCGAATAGAGAGAAGGCCTAGTCCTATCGAAGACTAGAATCTTCCGAAACCACCATCTTGCAGCAAACAGAGGGAGTAGAGTAGCATAAGGTAAAGTAGTAGTAGTGTTATCAACCTCGGCGAGATCCTTTCTCGACTCCTGCGAGAAAGGCATCCCGAGCCATACTATCCGGTTATCACCTCATCACAATCCAATTCTCATCACAAGTATCCAGTTCTAGTTGTACCGATCGATACAACTCCAAGTGTCCGTTATCAGAGGACAGGCTATGCATAGATTAGTTCTTCCTGCAGGTGCACCAACTTACCCACCATGCTTGATTAACTCCGCGGACACACTTTCTGGGTCATGCCCGCCTCGCCAAACAATACGCCGCAACCCGACCTAGGCTTAATAGAGAGGCCAAGACGCGGACTAAACCTATGCCCCTGTGGGTCATGGGCCATCTCCCCGAACTCCAGACGCTATGACGCGTCGGTGAGCGACCTAGCTACCTCCTTAAAAGGAAGAAGCTTACCAGTCCAACCCGGCGCGCGCGCCGTCGCCGACGCCTAATAAGCTTCGGTGATGCATACGACGCAGAACGCCCATACTATGCCCACGTGATGGTTAGTGCTATCAGCCGAGGCCCTCGGATCAAATATCCAAATCGTAGTGGATTAGGAGCACGCGTAACAAGCGAGACTCACGAAAGATGTGACCCGTTGCCCGCCTCGAGGACTTGCGGCAAGGGCTAAGAATGCCCGCCACGCCCGTAATTATCTCGGGCACCTTCCGTGTCAACCCGACTCCACATCACTCGCAATTATGCTCGCTGGTACCCTCGTATGGACCCGTCTTTAGTAACATGGTTCAGTGTAAAGTCATAGTAATCATAGTAACTGTGTGTCTAAACATCAATGGTAAACCCGAGGAATCACCCCCGGTGAACTCCACTCAATGTAATCATCAAGGTGAACGTAAGAGGAATCACCCTCGAAGTTCACACTTGAGGGGGTTGCACGACGAGTCGATCGAAGTGGTTAAGGAGGAAATCACCCTCGATGACCACGATCGAATGACTACACTACAGTGGTTAACATCGGCGTCAAGAGGTTCACCCTCGGTACTCGATAGTAACCCAAAGCGGTGTCGAGCAACTAATGGGAAAGTGATGTGCGTGTCGGGCTGGTCTTCGATCCCGCTGATCGGGTCTTCAATGATGAAGCAGGCAACAAGGACAAGGTGGGGGTCATCGATGGATCACTAACCAACCTATACTAAGCAGCTTTAGCATAAGGGTAAGGTACAACAACAGATACAAAAGCAGGCTATGCATCGTAATAGAGCAAACAATAACAGAGAGCAAAATCTAATGCAAGCATGAGAGTATGGAATGGGCGATATCGGGATGATCAAAGGGGGCTTGCTCGGTTGCTCGGGCAAGGAGGGTCGTTGTCGACGTAGTCGATCACCGGGCGACATCGGTCTCGGGTTCACCGAGAGAAGAAGGGAAGGAATAGTAAATATAAAGCAAACATAGCATAATAGGACAACATGCGAGCTAGACGCCTAACGTGGTGCTACACGACATTGGTGAAGGGGATAACATCCGGAAAGTTTTCCTGTTAGGACTGTGTCGATGATGACCGGAGGGGAAAGTTCCATGTTCGGATAGTTAGAGGCATTTGACAGTAAAGCAGACCACGTGTTTGGATTCGTCTCGTCGTTCTGAGCAACTTTCATGTAGAAAACATTTTCATCCGAGACACGATTTATTTTATATTAATTTTTGAAGATTAAAGCATTTTTTAATTCAAATCATAAACAGTGAAATGTTTTGCTTTAACTCAGCGGGGGCTAGTCACACTCAATGACATGTGGGGTCAAAGAGCTGGGTTGACTCAGTCAACACCTTTACTAGTCAACAAATGAACAGTACATTGGGTCCTACTTGTCATTGGCACAAACTATTAATTAGGCTTTTAAATAAAAGGGGCCACATGTCTTCTATACATAAAACTATTCTAGCCATTAATTAACACCTAGTAATACTAATCCAAGCAAGGGCCGGCCACTACTCCGGCCACGTGCACAGACGCGCACACGCAGCACACACAGGTTAGTAGGCTAGGAGTTATTAACATAAGATGTTATTTTGTGATTTTTGTAGGATTTAATCTAATCATCAAAAGGATTTGGTCCAGTGGGATAAAATGGAGTTTGTCATGCATACTTTCTACTTATATTATTTTTAGGCCTGTTAGTAGTTGTTTAACCACTGATCAAAGGCTGTCAAGGGGGTTAGTCATTGTGAAAATAGGAAAGCTAGCAACATGTACAGTAGCTAGTAGCAGTACATGTAGATGAGCGATGGGCAGAGCCGTGGCGCGGACGACGCAGTGGCGGGGAGCGCGCGGCCGTCGCGGTGTGGTTCACGGCCAGGGACGGCGGTGTGCTGGGAGCGGAGCCGCGTGGGCGGGCGCCGCGGCCGGGCGAGGGCCGGCGTGGCTGAAGGCAGTAGCAGCAGCAAAACGCAGCGGGCAGCGACAGCAAGTAGCAGCAGCAGTAGCCGAGCAGCAACAACAGCGCAGCAGCAGCACTACAAGGAGAAGAAACAGCAGGGCGAGCGCGGGGGGAGGACCTGCAGGCGGCGGCGGCAGAAGCAGCAGTACGCAGGCACGTAGGGCGCAGCCAGGGGACGGCCGACGCGCGACCGGTCGCGGCCAAGGGATGCGGCGGGGTACGCACGAAGCGGCCGTCTCACGCGCGCGAGGGTGCGTTCGGAGCGGCTATAGTCGACGGCGGAAAAGATGCTACGGCGCGCTACGGAGCAAAAGGAAAGGATGGGGAGGATCTGCACGGAGCGGCGAGTCAAACAGGCGCGACCCCGTGACCAAAAGGTCACCGGAAGGATGCCGGCGACGAGCTCGCGCGGCGTCGCGTTCGGCCACGGTGAGAGAGACGGCTAGGGACCGCGCAAGGGCAGACGGAGAGAGGGACAAGGAATGTGGTGGCTCACCGCGCGGCTACGGAAAGCCCTTGACGGCTTAGGAGCAGAAGCGCGCGCCGGAGTTGCTGCGGCCGTCGGAGATGGGGACGAAGGGGGTTCCAGTGCTGCAGCGCCTCCGAGCTCCAGCTGAGGCCACCAGTCGAAGGAGTCGACCCCGACGGAGCTCACCGACGGGTCAGCGGGCGCGGGGCCGCCGGTGGCCGTGACAACGATGGAGGACGGCGGCGAGCTCGGGCAAGGTGGGGAACTGAGAGGCGAGGCGCGTGGGGCAAGTGGGGGCAGGGGAGAGACGGATGAGGACACCAGGGGAGTGGGGGTGAGTGGAGGCGGGATCGAGGCGCCGAGGGAGTGGAGGCCTTATCCTCTCGCGGCGACGCCGGCGAGGTGATCCGCGGGTCTCGCCCTGTAGCGATGCGGTCGTAGGAACAGGGGAGACGACCGGCGAGGGGAAGTTGGGCTGGCTGGGCCGCTCGGGTGGCTAAGGCCCAGGGTTCAGTGGGCCTCTCTCTTTTCTTTACAGCTTTCTTTTGCTCTCTTTTTTTTTGCAGAAAAATGCTATGCAATATTTGAGCTGCCAAAATAAGTTCTGTAAAAGGTGGGACTTGTCCAACTAAATACATTACAATATTTGGCACCTGACACAAAAAGTTTGGGAGGAGTTTGAATTGATTTGGATTTTTTCACAAATTGAAAAGCATTTAAAAATGCTGATATGGAACTGCTTCAATTCCCAGGATAAATTAGCTATCTCTAATGATGTTGTATCACTCATGACACTTAGTGAATATTTGCAACCCAGCGAACATTTTTGTTTTACTGTTTGGAGAAATAATTTATTTGACTTTATTTTAAAATTGAATTTGAATTGGTTTTTAATCAAAGTGAGATTAGCAGCAGTAACAGTGATGACTTGGCATCATTAGTAGGGGATTACTGTAGCTTGATTATCCGGGCGTTACATTGTCATAAACAATAAATGAACCAATAGTTATGAAAAGATAATATATACCACATCTGAATCATAGATAGGACGAGGGCCGACGGGGGCGGATACCAAAACCATCGCACTATATAAGATGCAATAATAAAAGTAAGAAAATTATACAAGTATCTATAAAAACATACAAGTAAGAATTTTTTTCCTTTCAGAAAGAAGATAAGAACAAGAGGCTCACCACGGTGGTGCCGGCGACAAGATCGGCGTGGGCGATCGACGGCGGTGAAGACGGGGACGGGACGTGACGGACCGCTAAACCTAGACAAATATTGAGAAAAATGGAGCATGGAGGTCGAGCTTGGAGAGGAGAAAGCTTAAGTAGTGTGGCTCAGGCATTCCATCGAACACCTCGTGTGCATAGGAGGTGAGCTAGAGCACCACAAAGCTCTCCCTCGCGCGGCCACAAAACAGAAAGCAGTGGGAGTGCTCGCTTTCATGGCGAGGGGTATATATAGGCAACTAATTGGTCCCGGTTCGTGGCAAGAACCGGGACTAAAAGCAGCCTTTGGTCCTTCAAGCCACCAACCGACCAATGATGGTGGGCAGAGCGAGGCCCATTGGTCCCGGTTCGTCCCACCAACCGGGACCAACAGGTCCAGTCGAACCGGGACCAATGGCCCACGTGGCCCGGCCGGCCTCCGGGGCTCACGAACTGGGTCCAATGCCCCCATTGGTCCCGGTTCTGGATTGAACCAGGACTAATGGGCTGACCTGGCCTGGACCATTGCCCCCTTTTCTACTAGTGTCACACTCTACCACACTCACTTACAATACTACAATTGTTGCAACTAAAACACATGAGCTGTCCTTGCACCAATTTACAACAAACTCAACCATTCTATTTGTGAATATCCATGTTGCCCTCCTAATAGCTTCTAGCATAGGTCAAAATTGAATTAAGTATGGGAGGAACGTGTGCTTACTTGCCATTTTTTTACTTGTGTGTTCGCATGTCGTGCTCTACCTGGGAGGAGGACAGCTAAGATACTGGAGGTGTATGTGGTTAAGAGTTGGAAATGAAGTACCAACTACATGTTAGTTGATGAAACTACAACGGCCCCATGCCATACCAACGGAATGAGATGCTAGAATATTCAAGAAGAAAAATGAAGTATGCATTCAAGTGCAATGAGTTCACATCTACGTCTATCATGAAAGATGCATGCACCCATCTGAAGGCCATGAAAATAAGTTATTATCACTGAGAAGAGAGCAAGAGAAGAGAGTTGTGATGGCTAATGCTGAAATGGCTACAGATGGAACATCATCATATCAATTCATGCCGCTCTAGATGTCGCTACCATGTGGGGGGTGTGCTCGGGCCCAAATGATCATATATCAATTGCAATGGCTTGCTAGGCATCGCAGACAACTAATATACCGTATCTCTGGAATCAAATACGGAGGTGCGGAAAAGGAAATAGGTATTTGAGCACCATTTGACATCGGTGCCAGCATGCAAGACTATGTGTATCAATGGACCACGAGGCTCAGAAATGCTCAAATAGCCACAATGATCACTTGAAGATTGAAAATAATTAGCATCCAGCTCCCCTTGAGTACGCTGGCCTATGTTCTTAATTACTTGAGGGTCTAATGAATTTAGAGGATAAAAGTGTCGAAGCCATCGTGCACTACTACTTTCAGAAAACTTGATGTGTGCAAAAAAAATGTATTGTTTCTTTTTATGTTTTCTAGAATATAAGATTGAGCGATCAAACACATATAAACAAATCACATGGGGTTGTGGCATGTACGAAAATATAAAGTGAGTTCTTAAGTGTTTTCATCAAGCTGCCACACTCATCCTTCCATTTCATTGAACACTTTATTTATTAATTACTCATTTGTTCCATGATAACTATCACAATTTGTAATTACATACACTCAGCAAATTTAATTACATTTTTTATTCCATTATAACTTATTCTATCAATATATATCGAATATGATTCCATATCTCCATTACACTTAGCAAAATTAATTACATTTTATACTTATTTATTGCTCATTTTGTGTATATGGAGTTGTACCAATTCTATTCTATTTTTACACATAGCAAAATTAACCACATTTCCTACCTTCATATAGCTCAATTTATCAAAAAAAAATCATGAGTAGTAGATCGTTCTATTACCAAGCAAGATTAACCATGTGATGATATTGTTGAATGTTCAGATAAAACATTCTTCCATACAAAATCTAGTATTTATAAATGTACATATGGTTGCACTCAATTCAAATCATATTTTGCAAGATCAATCAAATTTGTTGTTTAATTTTGGAACATTCCCCTCGAATATAAAAAAAAGTGAAAACAAGTAATAACCATATGCCTCCACATATTAATCTATGCCCCTTAGGCAAAGTAATATATGTAAATCTGTATATGTTAGTCTTTACTTATGGGTTCTTAAATATATTGGCAAAGGGGTTTAAATTATATAGTCTAAAAATATCTTGATAGTGGGTTCCAGATTAGGAGTATATAATTTTCTATCATATGTGTAAGTAAGTAGACAATTCTAGACATGTCTACAAGGATTTACTATCAAATAGTTGAAATGTTTGTTTACTAGTTTTAATATCATCAAGTAACTATCAGTTTCCTCATTTTCCATGCAAATAAGTGTGATTGTAGTCAAAATCGTCCTGCGTAAGCGTAAATGCATTCAAGCCTTTGTGGCATGCTACAACCACTTTCCCTATGAACGAAACACAATTATCTTAACAAGGCACCCTAGAGCTACAAGAAATCAAATCAAACACCAAACTTACCTCAGAGAGTAGCATTAGGCGCATCTTGTTCACCGCCCCGAGCACACTTGATGACCGATCTCCTCAAAGCTAGATGACCACCACCATAGACCAAGATCCAAGTTTGCTTGCTCAAGACTTTGCACCCACAATCTGTTGAACCAAAACGGAGACAAGGGAAGACACGTTTCTCCATGTCGGCCAACATGTAAATTGTCATTGCAACAAGGTGGAGCATATCAGGGTCAAATACATGAGCTCTAGCGTCGTGGAGTACTCAGAGGGGCGACATATAGTGGTGTGGTGACATTCAACGGCATAGTGCGTATTCAAAGGAATCTGTCGGTAGCATCCTGAAAATATACTCTACTGCAAACCTTTTCTCCTCTCAACGTATTGGACAAGGTGATCCTATATTCCCATATTAGTTTCTTCTTGCACTGGATGATTTTTTAGCCAATTTAAACATCATTGTCTATCATCAAATCTTCATGGAATAAAAGTGTACGTGTCAGTTCCGGCAGTTAGTCACTTGTTATTGGCTGATGATAGTCTTCTATTTTTTGGGCCAGATGTGGGGAGCGCATAACAAACTATTGAGATTCTAGATATATATTGCAACGATTCAGGACATAGAATTAACATTGAAAAGTCATCAATATTTTTCAATAAGGGGTGCTGGATTTTTTTTTGTGATGACAGGTAAAGGATATACACAATATCCAATGTGAATCGTTGATTGTAAAATATTTGGGAATGCCAACATTTATAGGAAGAGATATGCCAGGGTTTAGTCCTTGAATTATTCAGAAAATAAAATGTTGCTTGGCCAGAGGCATGGGTTTCAGAGACACTGAATTATTCAATTTGGCACTTTTGGCTCATCAGGCTTGAAGAATTTTGTAATGTCCCGAAAGTTTGAGTGCTAAAGTTCGAACTAAAATATTTTGCACAAGGAGATTTTTCTTACAACAAGTGTGGCCTCTCGTAGTTTGAAGGTTTGGAGCGTGATGCTTAATGGGCTTGATACTTTTAAACTAGGCCTTATTAGGCAGATCATTAGCAGAGAAGGGACAGATCCATGGGAAGATAATTGGCTGTCCGGTAATTGCTCTTTGCGTATAACAACTTGGTTATTGGATGGAGCGCCCCTATGTCTCACATTCAGCAACACAAGAGGGAACCCTTCGCTGAAGGGAGACGCCAGTTGGGCCAGCCCGGGTGGCGGGAAACACCAGCCTTGTTTTCTGTTTTGTTTGTTTTCACGTTTCTTTTTTTTGTTTGTGCTTTCTTTTTTGACTTTTTCATACTTTCAAATATTCTACATAAATATTTTACAAAAATGACTCTTCAATAATGTTTTTGAAAAATCTTAACCGAGCATTTGAAAAATGTTAAATGTGTATAGAGAAAATGTTTATCACATATACGAAAAATGTATACAAAAAATAAAATTTGTATGAAACAATTTAATCATGTATTTCAAAAAAGTTAATCAAGCATTTGAGAAAATCTTGAACAAGTGTTTGAAATTTTCTAAGCAAGCATTTGGAAAATGTAAAATGTGTATAGAAAAAATGTTGACTATGTATTAAAAAACGATGAAACAAATTTGATCATGTATATAAAAATGTTAATATGGCATTTGAAAAAGTTGAACAAGTATTTGGAAACTGTTAAACATTTATTGAAAATGTTCAGCATGTATTAAAAATGATGAAGTTTTTTAGTCATTCCAATATATGTTAATCAAGCATTTGTAAAAATGTTGAACAAGTATATAAAATGTTCATCAAGCATTTGAAAAATGTTTTATGTGCATAGAAAAAAGGTGGACCATGTATTAAAAAAATGATGATTTTTATCATGTATATAAAAAAATTAATTTTTTTTTGAAAAAGTATTTGAAATATGTTGATCAACCATTTAGAAAATGTTAAATGTGAATAGCAAAAATCTTGACCATGTGTTCAAAAAATGTTAATATTGCATTTAATAAATGTTAATCAAGCATTTGAAAAAAATGTTAAAATGTGCATCAAAATATGTTGACCATTTATTAGAATAAATTAATCTTGTATGTGAAAATTGTTAATAAGCATTTGAAAAGGTTTAAAGTGTTTATGGATAAAATTTTGACCATGTATTCAAAAGATGTTAATATTGTATATGAAAAATGTTGAAAATGTGTATAGGAAAAATATTGGCCATGTATTACAAAATATTAAATTTGTGTTGGAAAAATGTTAGAGATGTATTATAAAAATGTTGTTGACATATACAAAAAATGTAGAATAAAAACCAAAAGAACAAAGAAAATCTGGAAAAGAAACCAAAGAAACATAAAACCAAAGAAACAAAATGCAAAATGAATGAAAAAATGAAGAAGAAAAAAAAGAAAAGAAATAAAAAAATGCGGAAAAAAGAAAGAAACCGGCTCAAATGGTATTAAGTAGGGCGTGTCCGTAGTACATACCACGAATGGAACTGGGCGTATTGACTAGCAGGCGCCTGATATACCTGTCAACCAGGGATCTCCCTGGTTCTCCCCTTTCTTGTTCTCTTTTTACTTTAGCGCGCGCGAATGGGCGGGCCCAATTACCTCAGATTCAGCAAGACTTTCTAGCGACTCGCTTAATGTGAGATATAGAGGCCGCGTATTGGATGGGCCACCTAGAAAGGTCAATGAGCCGATTAATCATACGTCGGCCACATGGAACATAGAAAAATTGGATCAAGTTTTCCTACCAATGGATGTAGATGTTATGAAAAAAATCACTTTGAGTACTAGATATCAAGATTTTTTTGCATGAAATTATGATGGTAAAGGAGTTTTTCTGGATGGTCAGCATATAGGATGTTTATCACCACCAAGGTCATGAGGGAGGCGTGGCTGGATTGGTCGACTGCAACATTGTATTTGAAGGATGAAAAGAAACAGTGGACATCGCTATGGAAGGTTCATGTTCCAGCAAAGATTCGTGTTTTTCTATGAAGATTAACAAAACAATCTATACCAATTGGTGATGTGTTGCACAAAACGAACATGGGGGAGGATGACAAGTGTCTGACTTGTGGTCAAGAGGACTCATGGATACACTCATTTTGAATGCATGACGTTGAAGTCTGTTTGGGCATTGGCATTGGAAGGGGTCATGGAAGCATTAGCATATTCACACGAACAGGAGGAGGGAGAATGGATCTCCTCTTTCATCGATGTTCTTTTCCACTAGTTGCTTGTGGAGACTTTTGAGAAAGGTGATTTATGAAGATACTTTTCAGAGCCGGTTGTCCACTACATGCTTTGTTCAAAACATCTTGAAGGAACTCCAAATATCTAAGAAGAAGTAGGTTGCATCTACCTCAGAGTCAAGTTCGTGTCGTTGACCTGGGTGGATTCCACCCTTGCAAGGGTGCACGAAGATGAATGTTGACAAAACGGCCAGAAAAGATTACACAAAAGGTGTTGTCGCAGTCATGCTTAGAAACAGAGAAGGAAAGTTCATCGATGCTCCATCTGTCACTTTTGATGGAATCACGGATCCTGAGATACTCGAGGCTCAATCGGTGGTTATGGATACAAATCAAAAGTTGTAATATTTCAGGCAACTGATATATAGATGATCCCTTATTTTTCAATAAATAGTGTTGCTATCTTTTTTTTCCTTCTAGATATACAGTTTTGCTATCTATCTATGCTCAGCAACGGGCCAGCTTTATCATGGATAAATAGTGTCACTTGTAATTAAACTGTTTTTACTAGCAGTTTTGCTAAAGCACATCTAAATGTGACATAAATATTGCACATCTAAGTCCCATGTCATTGATCTTACGTTGAGATTCGTATGGATATTTTCTTTATCTTTTTTCTTTTCCACTTTATGCTTGATTGACTCACTTAGATGTGCAATAACTAGAGGACATCTAGATATGCTCTAGACACACCCACAAAAGATGCCCCTCAAAAAAGAGAGAGGGAAATAAAAGATGCTCACAATCCAAGCTTGGGCAACCGTGCTCATTCTTGGCTATTTCGCACACGCAACACTGCGAAACATAAACAAATGAGCATCACAGAAGTATATATGTACCTAACCTTCATTAGGTACTAATAATCGGTGAAAAATAAATAAGAAACAGGGCAAAGTAATCATGTGAGCTAGCTCTCATCGGATCACGGATGCAATCAAGCCAACCGCTCCCTGCTTCTATGCAGTGCTAATTTAAAAACACCCGTGATACTATATATATACTCCAAACCTTAAAGAAAAAATAGAGGAGTATTTTTTGTTGACAATGATTATGTCCTGTCCTTTTATTCTCATGTCAACAGGAAATGTGTTGGAATTTCGCCCGCATATACACTGTCGAGAGACCGGCCAGGACTGGTCGGTGTCTGCACAAGGTTGATGGCCACTACCAGACATTCGACACACAACGGCCCAGGACCTCTGATGGGTCAAGCGTACCGACCCATACGCGTACATGCATGCACCCCTTGCAAACCTTGCAGAATTTTCTTTTCCTTATTACAATCATTTTTGGATTCCAGCGTTAAACCGCCAACTGGATATGTATTGTTGGTTATCCTGTCAATTTGGTTGTGAGCACTGTTGTCTTTTCTTGAAAGAAAACTCCTCACCTGGATACTATCAAGTGTTTCATAAGCATGATACTTTTCTACCTGCTATAGTCAGGGACTAGCTTCAGAGAGGAAAAATAACTTAATAAAAATAGTTGGTTAGTTAGTTGGGATGTATATCTTGAGACTTGGGGATTTGTATCCTGTTTCCTGCGTCTTTAGATATTGACATCCCCTGTCCGTCTCCGAGAGCGACGACCTACGCAGAGCAGACAGCGGTACCTACGTGGTTTGCAGGAACCGGCCGGAACGAATCGATGGATCCGGTTAGCATCCATCCCGGCCGGCATGAGCTCTGAACCGTCCCACTATCAACCCACTGTGACTGGCCACCAAATTGACCGATAACCATAAGCCGAGGGCCCCCGCTGCTGCAGCATCATGCGACGCAGTGCCATTGTGCCAGCCTAGCTAGTTTTTGGTTGTACCTCTGCGATTGTACTTTTTTTATAGAGGACGATTTTTATTAACTCAAAATGTAGCATAAAACTGATGCCAAGCATGATGAGCAATACATGGTATTAGTGTAACTAAGATGCACATAGCCAGTCATCAATAGCCTGAGAAAAATAAAATAAAAAATATACATCTCGACAACATCAGAGTCACATAAGATCGAAACTATGCCTATGTACAAGGAGATGGTGGACCGATCAAAAATTATGTTGTCATTCATGTTGGCTGAAAACATCCCTGGCCACCCCGCTCCACCTGAGAGGTGGTTTCACTTTCACACGATCAACGCAAATTCAGAGTGTGGGTTTTTCTTTCCGACCCGGTTTAGTAGTGGCAAAATCTGCGTACTGCCTCATAAACCGGAGTAATGTGTTGCTTTGGGGTCCATGGTTATGTTTTAAGCTCATATAAACAAGGAGATAAATAAAGTACATATGTAGAAACAAGAGTGGGAAAAAAAGAAGGAAAATACTCTATTCAATGCCAATTTTGGGCAACATAAGAACTAAATGATTAATGAAAGTTGCAGATCAACAAAATCAAAGATGTATTTCCATCGAGTTCTATAAAGTGGCAACATTCTTGCTATTCACTCGGTGTTTCAAAAGCATCAAATCTTGCTTGAGGAGGAACTTCCATGTGTTAACACTTGGCACTTCATTTTTGAAGAATTTTTAATTTCTTCGATTCCAAATATTCCAACATCCTACCAAGGCAATTCCTTTCGCCAACTCTAGAGAAGTGAAAACGATTTCATCGTAAATTTGGATACCTCTCTTTTTGCTCTGCACTATCTTAGGCACATTTCTGAGCAAAGATGCAAAGAATTTTCCTCGGAGTTTTCATTGCAAAAAACACAGTCACAACCCCTATGCAGGAATTCGGCCGATTAACCAGTTAACTGGCCGATTAATCCCTACTCGTAGGGTCACCTAGTAGCCGATAAACTGATAAATCGGCTAATTAATTGATTAACTTGTCGATTAGCCTATTAGTCCCCTACTTGCCAGCCAACTGAGCGCTACTAGTTAACGATTTCCTCACAGAAATCAACATAAAATGTTTTTTTCCTTTTCAACAGATCTTTGGTATTGACCCTGCCATAAAGGAGCAGCCAGCAAAACGACTGACATTTTTCCATGGCCAGTTGAAGATGATATGTGCAATTTGTCTCCCTTTCACCCACTAATCCATTTTGCTGGAGGAATAACATGTTCCCGCTCAAGGGTAAACTCATTTATTCATAGCTTAAGGGTTGCATTTTTTAAGGATTAACTCTCTCAGATCAATACATCGGGGCCGGGGAAAGGCCTGTGTAGAAACAACGATCTAAAAATTGTCTGCCAATCTTCAAATTTGAACATTTCAGTGAAGGAAACTCTCCTCCCGCCCGCCTGGGGAATGCTATGCTATGTTCTTAGTTATTTATGAGTCTAATGAACTTTGCGGGAGAAAAAGGCTGCAGTTCGTAAAATAACTATGGAGTGGGTACCTCAAATGTGTTTTTTATAATTCATTCAGCCTACAAATAATGGTAACTAACACGACTTTTTTTTATTACAGTTAGCAAAATTGTTATATTTTATTTCATTATAACTTATTCTATCAATATACGATATTAATCAGTAGATAACTCCATTACACTTAGCAAAATTAATCATATTTTTTACTTATTTATAACTTATTGGGTGTGTATGGAGTTATAACTACTTTGTTTTGACTTTACACATAGCAAAATTAATCACATTTCTATCATTTTATAGCTCAATTTATCATCGTACCATCAAGAAAGATTAACCATGTACCAATATTGTTGAATATGAAGGTAAACCATTCTTTCTTAAAAAACAACCATCACTATTATGCTTGTACGCAATTGGAATCACATTTTGCAAAGATAAATTATTAGTTATTTTATTTTGAAACTTTGCCCTCCAATAAACTTCCATTATGAGGATCCTCTTGTATATAAGAAAATTCTAAAAGTGACATAATCATTGGCCCCAGGGAATCATTTATACCACTTATGCGAAATATAATTCTTATGTTGACATGTTCATTGTTCACTTGAGGTTTTTTAGATATCTTGGCGGAGAGATCTACATTGTCTAGTCTAACAAATATCTTGATAGTGGGTTCTAGGGTATGTAATTACGTATCGCATGCATAAGTAGCCAATTATAGATATTTTTACAACCATTTGTTCTCAAATAGTTGGAATCGCTTGTTTACTAGTTTTCTTATCGACAAATGCCTATCTTTTTTTATTTTCAGTGCAAATAAGTGTGCTTGCAACCAAAACCATTGTGCTCGTGTGTGATTGCCCTAAGGTGATTGAGAATTTGAAAAAATTGCATGTGTGAAGTTTAGTGCTTACTAGAGTGTGCAAATAAACATGACCACATGACCGGCTTTAGGCCTGGGCAGGAGGGATGATCGCCTAGGGTGCATGTTTGTGTGTGTTTTTTGGAGGGGGGAGGGGGTAGTAAGGAGCACATATATACACTTCTCAATCATCAGTAACCATCATGCATGTGCCCAACCAGTTGGAGACCCAAGCCTAGGAGGAAAAAGAACGCATCCCAGCAGGCTAGTAGGAAAAGAAAGGATCAAAGGAAATGATTCAGTTTAGGAGGAGAAGCAATCGACTATGGCAGAGGTGCACGACAGTTCGTGTTTCATGATCTACATCGACCATCTCCATCAATTCGTCTCGTAGATCACAATGCCAAATGCCAGTGCCTCGCTTCCTCCTCTAGGACTTGACTCCTCACATTACGCCTGCAGGACCGTGACTCCATAATGTGAGAATGAATAATGTCAACGGGAGGGTTGTCGTGGATCAAGGGTGGCTGAGCTTCCCCATTGCCCACAAGATGCAGATCGAATACTTCTTGACATTCAAGGTCCTGGCCCATGATGCTTTCAATGTCACCATCTTCGACCGTTCATGAGCAGAGGCGGTCATTAAGGGCAGTCAACACAAGCCAGCTCTTGCCATGATCAACAAGTAATGTTGTTTAATGTTGTTCGTTAGTATTGCTTCTACTATTAAGCCTATGACTATGTGTTTGTAACTTCACCACTCAAAGAAAAGGTTACCACACCGCATGTCTTCCACGTAACCAATGGCCTAATTTGGGATCGATGGAGCATAGACATTCAACCAAATACCATGTTGCATTTCTGCTCTAGTCTTGATGGGCAACCAAACGATGTGCAAAACATGGTCTAGATGTTGTATTTGCCCTGCCGGGCTTGGTTCCCAAGAAGCTCAAAATGGTTGCCACACCATGGAGCCATCGGGCTTGCAAGAAGCGAGCATACGAGTCATTGCCCACAGGCATATTTGTAGCAGCAGCAAAAAAAAGCGTCGTCATCTCGGTCACAGGGAGTAGGGGAGCCAATCCATGGCCTGTTCTGGTCTCGCCACTCGAGCCATTTCCACCTATAAGTCACAGCGCCCTTCCAAACATCTTCAGATCAATCACACCGAGACCCCCAAGGCCTTTCGAGTGACATATTGTGGACCAGTTGACCAACGTAATGCCCTTGTCTGCCTTTGGACGAATCTCACGAGACTAATTTGATGTTTTAGATGTAATTATATTTTATATAGACTTGGTCAAATTTTAGTTAGTTTTACTTGAGACAATCCCAAAACTTCAATTATTTCTAAATGGTGGTATCTAGTAGTCATTATCAGTTCCAGCGTTAAACAGACAAGAATGAGGATAGGGCTCGTTGGTTATCCTCTCAATTTGTTTGTGAGCAATGTTGCTCCTGCCTTTTCTTCAAAGAAATTAAAACGCCTCATCTAAACATCATCAAGTGTTTCATCAGCATAATACTTTTTTTTTTTGTGGAGGGTAAAAACTTTATTGATTACCCAGGAATAAGGTCTTGCTTACAGAGATCCGGAACATCGCCAGGACCAGAACCGAGCCACACAGCAGTGCGCTCTTCTACTCTACCAAAGTTTGCAAGGAAATGACTGACTTTATTTTGGTCTCGAGATATATGAGCTAATCTCACTTCTCGTCCTCCATACATGAGGCGCTTGGTTTGATCTATCAACATAGCATAACGGGATCGATCAACAGAGAAGCTCCTCAGCATATTGATGCCCAAAAGGCAATCGGTCTCAATCTCCACCGGCATCGGCGTCCACTGGAGTGCCAAATTTAGGCCCTCCATACATGCAGCCAGCTCCGCCTCCAATGCATCTGCGCAAGAGCGCAGTTGGCGGCATGACGAGAAGATGATCCTGCCCGTGTTGTCCCGGAGCACCATGCCCGCACCAGCCGACCCCGTTGTTGGGCAGAAGGACCCATCGACGTTGAGTTTGGCCCAGCCCGCCGGGGGAGGGGACCATTTGACCGGGGTCGAGCTGCTCTCCCGGACGTGAGCTGGCGCCGACGGTTGCAGCACCCCTCCCGCTTGCTTGCCCTTCACCGGGTCCGCTTCAGGCCGGTTCTGCGCACCGATGATGGATTCCACGTAGCTCTCCAGGAAGCGGCATAATACTTTTCTATCTCCACGCTAGCCAGGGACTTCAGAGACGAGAAATAAACACACAAATATCGTCTTATTAGAGCATCTACAGCCACAGTTGGCATATCAGAGCCCCTATACACTCATGGACGCGTCCGAACACGCCCGCTGGCAGTGAGCGGATAGTCCTCATCCCCCATGTCCACAACCGCAGTCCGCATATCTGCATACCCAATTTCATACAATACATGCAACAACGTAGATTAACATCAAGATTGAGTGAGAAATATAGATAGACTGTTTCATCGGACACAAAAGACATTGTTCGCCCGATTCTAATAAATACAAAATATATTCATATAGCTAGCAAGACGATGATGGGAGGCGGATATCACCATTTCAGACCCTTGCCCTTATGGTCACCGGCACGGCGGTCCCTCTCCTCCGTGTATATGCCCTCCGAACCTTCGAGCCCGAGCCCGAGCGCCTTTGCATGTTTGTGACGGAGGCACCTGACATCTGACTCCATCGTGGTCAGCGGCCAACGCATGACCTCGCGGAGGTACGCCTCCTCCGAGTCGAGGGGGGGCGGAGCAGGCGAGTTGGCGGGAAGAGCTGGGCTCTGCCATGGCCCGCTGCCGCTCGCGGCGGGGGGCCTTGACCTCTGACTCCGGCATGCACATTCGCACAAGAGCCACGGGCACGAGCACCTAGCACTGCCTTGGCGGTGCTGGCGCCGGAGGGGAAGGGGGGAAGGCCGCCATGCTCTAGATCTAGAGTGATGTCGAGCGGGATGGGCGACTGTGGCCCGCATTGCGGCCGAGGGACCCGGAGGAGCTAGCGACGGACACAACGGAGCTCGAGCTCCCGCCGGTGTCCGCCGCGACCGTTGTATGGCGATCCTGGTCCGTGGAGTCACTGCCTAAGCCGGAGTCCTCCTTCACACGCTCGTCCCAATCCATGGGATCGGGTATGCTGCTGGAGCCATGGCCGGACTTGCCAATGTTGGAGGGGGCGGAAGAGATTAATTAAAGATGATGCGGAGGAGATGGGAAGGGAGCAGAAACGGCGAGAGGACTGAAGATTTGACTAGGGTTCGTTGGACATGGGTGGGGTTTTCGTAGGAGCAATGGTGGTGACGGTGTGGCCCATTGCGAGCCAGTCTAATGTGATGGCAGTGTCTAGACGCGTCCAGGCCACCTCATATCTGCTGAACAGCCAGGGAGTTTGGCTTGTTGTGGGGAGCGCGGTTGGGTGCGATTTTTCTGATCCGGGCAGGATCGTACAGTATATATATCCTGCTTCCTGCGCCTTACATGCCTGGTCCGTCTCCGAAAACGGCCACCTGCTACACGGAGCAGACAGCGGTACGTAGTCCCGTAGTTTGGCGAAAACGGTCACTGTGTACGGACGAATCGATGGATCTAGCTAGCTATAAGCCGAGGGCCCAGCTGCCGCGGCATTATACAATCGACGCAGCGCCATCGTGCCAGCCCTAGTTTTGGTTGTAGCTCTTGCGATTGTACGCTGCACGGCTGCACGTCTGAATCCTGACCGATTCCTTTAAACCCCACCTGAGCCTACAGGTCAACAGGTGGTTTCACGTGACGATGGTTGTTTGCAGCGTGCGTGGATGGATGGAACGAAACGAGATGGATGCATGCAACCGGCCGCGTGCGTGCCGAGGGCCGCGCCAAAACTGGAAGGTGCACTGCACCGGACGATGCACAGTCAGAGCATCTACAGTCGGATGCCCCAAGCCCGTCTAAATGTCCGGGCAGGATACCCGGTCACTGACCGGTCATAAAATTTTGACATAGTCAGACGCCTCAAACGGGTCTCAAACATCCGGGCTGACCGGCCCCCCTCATATGCAGCCTAAATATAGAGCAGATATGAGGCTCCCGGACGCTTCTGCCTCATCGGACTGATGTCGAGGGCCCACGCAGAATCACTCAGAAAACTGGCGGTCCGAAGCTGTCTCCTCCATCAGACCGATGTCGCCGTGTGACGCTACTCCGGCGGGCCGCGTACTGCATAGCCGGGCTATTTAAGACGATGGCTGGCACCGAAACCCAACCCCTTCAAATTTTCCTCCTCTCATCCGCCGTTGCCACCACTTTTCACTCCCTGTCTGCGACCACCATTAGTCATGCCCCCACGCCATCGGGTGAGGAGCTACCCATTTCTAATGCCGGAGCGCCGCTACTGCTCCTTGAGCAGATCATGGCAAGGCGCGAAGCCCGGATCGCCACCGGGCTACCTTCGGATGCACTGGATCCGAAGAAGGAGTTGGAGTTGGAGGAGGAGGAGGAGGATGATGATGATGTGGGGGATGCCGGGGACACTGATCTGCAGGCGGAGGAGCAGACCATCCTCGATTCCCTCCGCTCAGAGTCGGATGCGGAGGCCAGACGCCGTCGTCAGCATGAGATGGAGGCGAAGCACGCCACAGAAGCGGAGGAGATGCTCACCTGCATGGATGAGATCGAGGAGGAGAAGGAGGAGCCGGAGCCCTCGTATGCGCCCGTCCACCCGGTGTCCGGGACCGACCTCGTGGACATCTCCGATGACGAAGATTAGCTAGGGTAGTACGTAGTATGTAGTACGTAGGATTTCTTTTGCATGCTTTGTACAGATCTAGGTGTTGAAATATGAGAAACTCGGATGCAGAGTAGCAAATTTAAGGTGTAGCCGGTCACTGTCCACGGACGCGCCCGCGAGCGTTTGAGGGATTGAATTTGCCAAATTCGATTGTAAATGCTCTTAGATGTGGTGTGGTGCCGTTGGGAGCTGTGACAACTTGTGTGGCCATCGATCCCTGTGATGGAACTAGGAAACGCTGTATATGAACGTAGACATGGCAAGATAGCATTTGTGATGAGACCATGAAAACCACCTTACTTCCACGCATGAAACGGTGCGCTTCGTACGGGGCAGAATCTGCTGACCGCCTCAAAGGATGACAGCCTGTTAGCCATTTCGACGGCGTGTTGCTTCACCATCCATAACGAGACATGAGTGTACATGCGTGTATGTGAGTGCCCATCATAGCAAGAAATAAGTGAAAACGCCATTTTTGTTGCTAGAAAGATTCGGCTTTCCCGGCCAAAAAATAAAATAAAATGGGACATCATGGCATTTGACGCCAGACATAATAAGTTTTCTGGAATATGCACGAGACTGCATGTCATCTATTAAAGAAGGAATAGGGTTATAGAAACCCTCCATAAGTTGTGTTACATGTGATACAAGCAAGCACTACTCTAGCCGGCCACTGCCGGCTTTAAAAGCCCTACCCTACTCTCATATCAATCCACCTATGCAGCTCCACTAAGAGATGGTCCAGGTTGTCCTTGATGAGCCCGGCACGCTTCCAGTTTGTGCATTCAAGGTGAATTGTCTCGGTGACCCGATGTATGGAGGGGGTTGCACTATCGAATACGATCGCGTTTCGGTGTTTCCAGAGGGTCCAGAGCCCTAGTATGAGGATCGTTTTGTTGTCCTTGTCGGAGAATCGACTGTCAGTCCTCCTGGTGCACCACTCGGTCAGGGTGTCTTGCTGCATGGGCATACTTGAGGGCGATTCCATCGCCGCGGCAAGCACCGTCCACATTTGCCTTGAGAACACGCACTGGAGAAGAATGTGGTTTATCGTCTCATCTTCATGCTCGCAGAACGGGCATTTGTCCTGATGGGGAAGACCTCTCCGAGGTCCAGCACCTGTTCTTAATCGCGAGCCAGGAGAAGAATTTGCAACGGAGCGGGTCTCGCGACTTCCATGTGGAAGACGTAGTCGGGGAAACTTCTTTGCCCCAAAACTTGGCGGCATAGGCTGAGCTTGTTGAGAAGTGTCTGTCTTTCTCCCATGCACAAGAAATCTTATCCGGGAGCTCAATGTGTAGCTGGACCAAGGCCGTGCGATCGCGGACATCAAAGAGCTCGAAGAGCTGCTCCACCGTGAGCTCGAGGCCAAAGTCACGCGTCCAGGACTCTTGCCCCAGGGCTTCTTTCACTGTCCTTGTTTTCCTGACTCTGTTTGGAACGGCATTGTACATGCTCGGTGCGAGTTCCTGCCACCGATATCCCTGGAGCCAGCGATCTTCCTAGAATAGGGCCGTGTTGCCGTCCCTGATTGTGGCAGAGTTACGCACGCTATATAACGCCCGAATTGCATCTTTAAACTATCACAAATAGGTATGTCCAAAACTTAACGAAAATAGGATGCCAGTATTCATTGACAAAGTTCAGCCGAAGCCCGAATCCTAGTAGACAACCTGATACTCCTCCACGCCCGCCACTTCCCTGATGAAGTTATCCCAAAGTCATCTTCTAGTTATTATGAAACCGACTACGTCCATCCCTCCGGATCAAAATCACCGCCGCTGCTGAAAACTCTAGTTCTACATATTCGATCACTACCACACTCGTAACAATGTATACTACAACTTGTGCAAACTCAAACACATGATATATTCATCCACATATGAGACAAGCTCAACTATCAAATTATTGTGGGAGAAAATTGTACTTACTTGCCATTTGTGTGTGTATTTTGTAAACCATGGCCTGCTCGAGGTCATTGTAATGCCAGAGGTGTATATGCTCAAGAGGTGGACATGGAATGAATGAGATGCTAGCTGGAATGGCTTGTTAGTGGTTTTGTTGTTGTGAAATAACTGCATTTTTTTTATTTTCCATGCAAATAGTGTGATTCATGCTTGACTGTGATTGTGTTGGGATGACCGCAAAATTTGAAATTTTTGGAGGCAAGAAGGTCAGTGCTTACTAGGGTGTGCAGCGACACATGACTTGCCTTAGAGTTGTTATATGTTTTTAAGGCCAAGAAGGTGCACCAGAAGGCAAGTGGAGTCGCTCATGGTTTAGCTAAACTCGTGATTGCATGTTGCAAGATAAAATGACCGAAAGGACCGAGATAGACCTATCAGGGGGTGAATAGGTCTATACAAATGTTAGCTCCATTCATTTACAATATTAGGCTTTTTGGAAAATGAAGTGTTCCTAATGTAGCTACGATGAGTAGCAACCTATATGTTGCTTGCGAGGTCAATGGACCAAAGTAAAACACGAAGTGTATGAGCTTGGATCAGAGATAACCGAAGACCCATGGAGACGAAGATGTATTCTGATGTTCAGTTCCTTGGAGGGAAACTAGTCACCATTGGAGAGGTGGAAAACCACAAAGGCCTCCTACGCTACAAAGGCTCACATTCTTCTTTTTTTGCTATCACCACGAAGGCGATGCTCAACAACTCATGATAGACCTTGAGGCGACCTCCAAACCTTTACAAACGACGTGGTAAATCATAAATTGATTCCTAATTGGTGACTACTATCACCTAAGAGTCTTCAACCTTCAAGAGTAATAAGAACAAAGGGGAAAAGATCAGAACTTGGTAAAATCAAGAAAGTGGTTGGGAGAGAGAGAGAGGAACAAATCTATGCTTGGGCTTGCACCTCACACGAATCTCTTGAGTAATCGAATAATTATGGTTAGGAGATTGGGAGGTGTTCTTCTCAGATCTACAATATCTTGAGTGAAGTGATCAACCCTTTCAAGAAAAGGCATGCGACTTATAGAGTGCTCAAAGGAATTAGTCGTTTTGTGCTGAGAATGCAACCCGAAGGCTCAGTACCAATTGGCCAGGAGGCTCTAGGTTAGCTCCAATGGCTAAGAAAAAGCAATCCAAGTGAGGCGCCAGGCTAGGAGGAACATCCAGCATGTCCGGTCGGGACATAACCACACAACCTAGGTGCCAGCCCAGAACAAGAGACCCTAAAGTCCTTCGTGGTATTCCCTGAACACACATGATGGGAGCGCCCCAGAGAAGGAGCCAGAGACTCCTGCTCCAACCCGAGAGGGCCAGAGTAAGTCTTAGATGCTCCTGCGTAAACCAATCTTCCTTAGTAGCCACAGGTGGTTGCCTAGAGGCTCCGACAAACACTAAAGTTGCACATTAGTGGTTTTTTCTTTGGATTTGTTTGGGCCACTTAGCATTGTACTTTGGGCTGATGAAAAAGGTGCCTTAAAGATTGGCTTGAGTGTCCTTTGCCTGCCAACGGCCCTGTTTTTTTGCGGGGTTCCCAACGGTCCCTGTTAATAGTGTGGAATTCCAAATACTCAAGAACAAAAAGAATGACTATAAAAGCTAGCCCTCATGAAGTCCTTCTTAATCACTTTCATTTTTATGGTCATCGGTCCTCGACATTCTTTGCTCATGGGAATAAATCTGCTCTCGTACATTTAGCGGCCTCAATACTCCCTTTAGTTTTTCATCCTCAATACCAAACCATACTTAGGGGCATGACTATACTTTCAATGACAACCTACGTGTCAAACGTGATTTTGCGTGATTGTAATAAACACCTCATTCCCTAATTAATATACACCATTAAAATGTGTCTTCCATATTCTTGCAATGCATGCATATGCTATGTGGAAATAGCATTCATGTAATTGGAGGTTTTGAGCATCCCTTCAACATTGGGACCATGAGTAGATTCCAAGGATCAAACGGCTGCAACACATGTAAATGCACGAAGAAGGGGCAGTGGGTAGCTAAAGAATGGAAAAGAGTCGTCCCCGTGGACTGTGCTACTCTATGTTTCCAATTATTTATGGGTCTAATTAATTTTGCATAAAAATGTGAAAGGCATTGTGAATTGCTACTTTCAAACATCGAACTTGATGTGAGCGAGATATTGGTTTATATTGTTTTTTTATGTTTGCTAGAATGTAAGAGTAAGTGAGCAAACACGTATAAGAATCACATTTGGGGGGACAATTTAAAAAAATCAATATCCCAAATGGTTGTCAAGGTATCACTTCCACCCTTTATTTCATTCAACATATTTTTTACTTATTCACAATTAAAATCTACATATAATGGTAACAATACATTTTCTATTACACTTAGCAAAATTGATCACATTTTTTACTTCGTTATAACTTATTCTGTCAATATACGATCAATATTAGTTGATCTCTCCATTACACTTAGCAAAATTAATTACATTTTATATTTATTTATAACTCATTTTGTGTATATGGAGTTCCAACTATTTTATTTTACGTTTACACATAGCAAAATTAAACACATTTGTTTTTCTTTTATACCTAAGTTTATCAAGGTACGATCCTAAGTTACATACCATTTTATTACAAAACGAAAGCAACCATGTACTCCTTCCGTTCCAATACTTGTCATGGTTTTGGTTCAAATTTGAACTCAAACCACGACAAGTATTGTGGAACACAGGGAGTAACATTATTGCTGCATATTAAGGTGAGATGTTCTTTGTTACATAAGTTCTTATCTATCATTATAAATATGTTTGCACTCAATTTGAATCACATTTTGCAAGGATAATCACATTAGTTACTATAACTTTTAACCATGCATGTCTCCACAGATTAATATATGCCACTTAGATGAGTGATAGTTTATATATTGATATGGTTAGCATTCACTTCAGTGTTCTTAAATATCTTGACAGAGGTCTATGGTGTATAATATAACAAATATCTTGATGGTGGGTTATAAAGTATATGATTTTCTATGGTATGTGTAAGTATGTAGTCAATTCTAGAGATACCTACAATAATTTGTTCTCAAATAATTGGAGTTGCTTTTTTTAATGGTTTTACTATGGTCAAAGACTTGTCCTTTTTTATTTTCCATGCAAACAAGTGGGATTTACAACGAAACCTATCGTGATTGAGTGTAACTGTGTTGAGGTGGTTGCAAAATTTTAAATTTTGAATGTGAGATGGTCAGTGTTTACTATGGTGTACGAAGACACACAACACACCTTAGATTAGTTGCATGACATTAAGGTCAGAAGGTGGACACGGTAGGCCAATGAAATTTTGTATGGTCTAGCTACAGTCCAGGCGAGGTGTTAAGTGATTATGTGTTGCAAGGTGCCATGCCGACGGGTTTGGTTCCTCTACAGTTGAGTTGTTACTATACATGTATAGTAGTGTCAAAATCTGTCATCTAATTGCGATCCAATGGCTCTCCTATACCTCCTTCACACTCTTTGCAGGAATGGAGGATTTCCATGGTGATAGGCCTCGCGGCGCCGGTGTAGGGCCAGCTGGTGCGCCAACACCAACAGCCGGGATCAACTCAGAGTGCATGAACGCGGTGTTGAGCATGTCAAATGGCATGCCCTATATATGTGGAGAGTGGGAGCACGATGCGGCACCTAGAGAAGACATGTTGCCTAGAGTTGGATGGACTACTGCAATCCAACATCGTCTGCACGACCTAGGGCAGCATTCGTTCACGGAGTTGTACTCTGACTGCTATCAATCTAGCGACCCGAACCATGACGAGCGCAACTTCGCAAACACACTGGCTGGTAAGCCATATGGACGTCTACTTCTTACTGGTGCGCTTCAGGCAACGGTTGTCCTCACAGTCTATGGAATCCACCGTTTGCTGCAGAGAGTGAGAGGGGGCAGGAGAGCCACTGGATTGCAACTAGACTGCATAACTGCAACAAGTTAACTGTAGAGGAGCCGAACACCATGCTGACCTGTGATCATAACATAATTTTCCGTGATTGTAGTAAACACTTTATTTTCTAATTAATAGACACCATTTTAGAAAGTCCCTTTCAATGTTATTACAACACATGCATACTGTTTGTGGCACTAGCATGTCATTTTATATACGCGCATGAGAACTTTACACATGATGTCCTTTTATCTTGGTTTGATATAAACATAACTAGAAGAATTTTGTACACTTTGTTGCGCCGCTTTCAAAAGATGGATTGTGGCATCCTCATATGTATATGACAAGATAATCTGTCGCCTCAATGCAAATATATGCATCAATCTTGGCCTACTCGGATAGACATCATTGACATGTAAAAATGATTTGGGAGCCCCATATTGTGATCGGTGGCAATAATACTACACAGTTACTGTGGAGGAACTACATCTGATCATTACCACACATCAACATAACAACCCAAAATCAGAAAATAAAACGCAAGGATTTCTCTCCATGTCATAACAAAACAACAATAACACCATGGACCACCAATCCACACACACAACCAAAGGTTGCCCACGAGTGAACGATCATCATAAGAGTAAGCACCGATGGTTCACAATAAAATAAACACTCAACATCAATCCAAATCAAACTCATGAAGCATGTTAACAATAAGCCACTCTAATATACCGTCACACTCTAAAGCAACAACTAATGATAGCCATACAATCAAATGCGGGAGGAATGCAACACGGAAATAATCTGGATACTCAATGGGAAGTGAGAAGAACACAACACCCCAAGGGAATAAATCGAACAAAGGAAATGAAAAGACACCACTCTCCATCGATGATATCTCAACCACCGAACACCCAGACAAAGAAGACTGCTTCTAGCTGCCAAGGTTGCATCCGAATGACTGGCTAGGAAAGACGTCGCTCCTAGCCGCGTGCTCGCGGCCGCCAAATGCGCAACCAGGAGAGACGCCGAACTCCCCTGAAGCCGCCTACTCCCAGCCGTTGAGATATCCTCTAGCTTATGATAACCCACAAGTATAGGGGATCACAACAATTTTGAGGATAGAGTATTCAACCCAAATTTGTTGATTCGACACAAGGGGAGCTAAAGAATATTTGCAAGTATTAGCAGCTGAGTTGTCAATTCAACCACACCTGGAGATTAATTATCTACGACAAAATGATTTGTAGCAAAGTAATATGATAGTTTTGATAGTAGTAGCAATAACAATAGTAACAGCAACAGTGATAGCCGTAACGGTAACAACAGCAGTAGTAACTTAGTAAGAATAATGTAAGAGAAATTCATATGCATTGGATCGGTGAATTTGTTGGATGATATTCATCATACAACAGTCATAACCTAGGGCGATACGGCACTAGCTCCAGTTCATAAATAAAATGTAGTCATGTATTCCGTAAATTGTCATACGTGCTTATGAAAAGAACTTGCATGACATCTTTTGTCCTACCCTCCCGTGATATGTCTCCAAAGTATCTATAATTTTTGATTGTTCCATGCTGTTATATTATCATTCTTGGATGTTTTACAATCATTATAGCAACTTTATATCATTTTTTGGGACTAATCTATTGACATAGTGCTAAGTGCTAGTTGTTGTTTTCTGCTTGTTTTTTACATAGCAGAAAATCAATACCAAACGGAGTCCAAACGCAGTGAAACTTTTTGTTGTTTTTTTGGACCAGAAGACATCCAGTGGGCCAAAGAAGTACCGCAGAGGGGGCCCAAGGTAAGCACAAGACACCAGGGCGCGCCTGGAGGCCCAGGCGCGCCCTGATGGGTTGTGCCCACCTCAATGACCTCCCGCACCGCCTCTTTTCTCTATAAATACCCCAATATTCCAGAAACTCTAGGGGAGTCGACGAAAATCAATTCCAGCCACCGCAAGTTCTAGAACCACCAGATCCAACCTAAACACCATCACAGAGGGGTTCATCATCCTTGAGGGAGTCCTGGACTAGGGGGTGTCCGGATAGCCGAACTATCATCATTAGCCGGACTCCAAGACTATGAAGATACAAGATTGAAGACTTCGTCCCGTGTCCGGATGGGACTTTCCTTGGCGTGGAAGGCAAGCTTGGCAATACGGATATGTAGATCTCCTACCATTGTAACCGACTCTGTGTAACCCTAGCCCTCTTGGTGTCTATATAAACCGGAGGGTTTTAGTCCCGTAGGACGAACAACAATCATACCATAGGCTAGCTTCTAGGGTTTAGCCTCCTTGATCTCATGGTAGATCTACTCTTGTACTACCCATATCATCAATATCAATCAAGCAAGAGTAGGATTTTCCTCTATCGAGAGGGCCCGAATCTGGGTAAAAACATCGTGTCCCTTGTCTCCTGTTACCATCCGCCTAGACGCACATTTAGGGACCCCCTACCCGAGATCCGCCGGTTTTGACACCGACATTGGTGCTTTCATTGAGAGTTCCTCTGTGTCGTCGCTCATAGGCCCGATGGCTCCTTCGATCATCAACAACGACGCGGTCCAGGGTGAGACTTCTCTCCCCGGACAGATCTTCGTATTCGGCGGCTTTGCACTGCGGGCCAATTCGCTTGGCAATCTGGAGCATATCGAAAGCTACGCCCCTGGCCATTAGAAGTTTGAATTATACGGCCGACATCCGCGGAGACTTGATCTTCGACGGATTCGAGCCACAGCCGAGCGCGCCGCACTGTCACGATAGGCACGATTTAGCTCTGCTCCCGGACAGTGCCCTGGAGGCCGCACAAGAGTCCGCTCCGACCCTTAACTCGGAGCCGACTGCGCCGATCGAGGATGGGTGGCTAGACACCGCCTCGGGCGCTGCCACCTCTACGGCGATGGAGCCGAATACCGACCCTGTCCCTTGTGAAGCTCGTGACTCCGAGGTGCCAGATTCCTCGCCGGACTCCGAACCTCCCGCGCCCCTACCAATCGAATCCGATTGGGCGCCGATCATGGAGTTCACCGATGCGGACATCTTTCAGCACTCGCCTTTCGGCGATATCCTGAATTCGCTAAAGTATCTCTCGTTATTAGGAGAGCCCTGGCCGGACCACGGTCAGGACGGTTGGGATGCGGACGACGAAGAAATTCAAAGCCCACCCACCACCCACTTTGTAGCCACTGTCGACGACCTAACCGACATGCTAGACTTCGACTCCGAAGACATCGACGGTATGGACGACGATGCCGGAGACGACCAAGAACCAGCGCCTACGGGGCACTTGAAAGCCACCTCGTCATACGACATATACATGGTGGACATCCCAAAGGATGGGAATGGCGATGGAACAACGGACTCCTCCAAGAAACAGCCTAAGTGCCGGCGTCAGCGGCGCCACTCTAAATCCCGCCACAGTAAGAATGGAGATTCCGGCACCGGAGACAATAACACCCCGGACAGTGCCAAAGATAACCCCCTCCAGCAAGATTCAGCACAGGAGGATGGAGAAGCCAGCCCTCATGAGAGAGCGGCAGACAAAGAGGTAGAGGACGATAATTACATGCCTCCCTCCGAAGACGAGGCAAGCCTCGATGACGACGAATTCATCGTGTCTGAGGATCCCGTCGAACAAGAGCGTTTCAAACACAGGCTTATGGCCACGGCAAGCAGTCTCAAGAAAAAGCAGCAACAGCTTAGAGCTGATCAAGATTTGCTAGCCGACAGATGGACCGAAGTCCTCGCGGCCGAAGAGTACGAACTCGAACGCCCCTCCAAAAGCTAACCCAAACGCAAGCCGCTGCCCCGGTTAGAAGAGGAAGCATATAAATTTACATCACCAGTGCACAATACGGCCGACCGGCCACCTCGTGGCCGCGACAGAGAGGCCTCTAGGCCTTCCACTAAAGCCGTACCCCGGCATCGCTCGAAAAGTACAAAGCCACGAGGGAATGCGTCGGACTTGCAAGACATATTAGAGGATAAGGCAAGACAATCAAGATCGATCTACGGATCGCGTGGGCGCCCCACGATACGCGACGACAACCGTCGCGCCGGATACAGCAATTTCGGCCGGACCGAACACAGTAGACAAAGCTCGCTTGAGCTACGTCGTGATATAGCCCAATACAGAGGCGCCACACACCCACTATGCTTCACAGATGAAGTAATGGATCATCAAATCCCCGAAGGGTTCAAACCCGTAAATATTGAATCCTACGATGGCACAACAGACCCCGCGGTTTGGAGAGAAGACTATCTCCTTCATATCCACATGGCCCGCGGGGATGATATTCACACCATCAAATACCTCCCACTCAAGCTTAAAGGCCCAGCTCGGCATTGGCTTAACAGCTTGCCAGCAGAATCAATTGGGTGTTGGGAGGACTTGGAAGCCGCATTCCTTGATAACTTCCAGGGCACATATGTGCGACCACCAGACACTGATGACCTAAGCCACATAATTCAGCAGCCAGACGAATCGGCCAGACAATTCTGGACACGGTTCTTAACCAAGAAAAATCAAATCATCGACTATCCGGATGCAGAGGCCCTCACAGCCTTCAAACATAACATCCACGACGAGTGGCTTGCCCGGCACCTAGGACAGGAAAAGCCGAAATCCATGGAAGCCCTCACATCACTCATGACCCGCTTCTGCGCAGGAGAGGACAGCTGGCTAGCCCGCAGTAACAACCTCAACAAAAATCCTGGCAGTCCGGATACCAAGGACCGCAATGGCAGGTCGCGTCGCAACAAGCACAAATGCCCATTAACAGCGATAATTCTGAGGATACGGCAGTCAACGCCGGATTTAGAGGCTCCAAACCCGGTCAGCGGAAAAAGCCATTCAAAAGAACTACTCCGGGTCCGTCCAATTTGGACCGAATACTCGACCGCTCGTGCCAGATACACGGCACCCCCGAAAAGCCAGCCAATCACACCAACAGGGATTGTTGGGTATTCAAGTAGGCAGGCAGGTTAATTGCCGAAAACAATGACAAGGGGCTGCATAGCGATGACGAGGAGGAGACCCGGCCGCCGAACAATAGAGGACAGAAGGGTTTCCCCCCACAAGTGCGGACGGTGAACATGATGTACGCAACCCACATACCCAAAAGGGAGCGGAAGCATGCACTCAGGGACGTATACTGTCACATCCCTAATTCTGGTCTGACCTAGGCTAGCTTCATGTGTGCATCATGTTTAAATTCAAATGAAACTTGAATTGAGGAATTTTCAAAAGTCTCAGAAAAACCTCTAAAAATAACCAACATTTAAACCTCATCAAATGAGCCCAAGAAAATGTTCCTGTTATTTTGTGAAAATATTGGCATGAGGTAAAATTCAAACCAATATTTCTGTTATCACAGAAATAATTTATTTTGGGTCTTTGATTTAAATCAATAATATATTTGGGTTGGAATTATTTCTGCTATATAAGAAATATTGTTCAAATATTTTGTAAGTTTGCATGTGAACTTGGACTAGTGAACTTGGACTAGCTCTCTGAGCTCACATAAAAATTTACAGAAAGTTTTAAAATGGTTTAGTTTCCAAACTAAATCAAAACAAAATAACAGAAATAGAAAAGAAATAAAAGAGAGAGAGAGAGAAGTAAGTTACCTAGCGCTTACCTGCAGCCCAGCCGGCCCAGCTCCTGCGCCGGCCCAGCCCACCTCCACCTGCCCTGTCGTCTTCCTCGCGCCTACTAGCGTTGTGCGTGGCGCGCGCACAGCTGAGCCGCGCCCACCTCCTGCTTGCCACGCAGCTGCTCCCCCTCGCCCTGGACGACGCCACGCCACCCCGCAGAACCCCCTGGCCTCTCCCCTCTCTCCCTGGATCTCTCCTTCGTCCTCCTCCGCTATGGCCGACGCGCTCGTCGCCGCCGTTCGATGCCGCCGTGGCCACAGCCACCGCCTCATCTCCCTGACGCGTCCCAAAGCTCCGCCTCGACCTACTCTCCCTCCTCACCGCGCCAAGCGACGCCGGGGGCCCTGCAGTGACGCCGACGCCGTCGTCTTCAACCTTCGGCTCCGAGATCGCCGGAGATGCTACGACGCCGTCCGGCCTTCCCCGAGCACGCTGAGCTACTCATCGACCTCGCCGTGAGCTCCTCTGCCGAACCCCTCTCTCCCGCAGTCTAACTCGCCCTCTAGCACTAGCTCTGCCTCGCCCGAGAGCTTGCTGCCGCCATCCATGGCGCCGCCGCGGCCACAGCTGCTGCCACTCGCGTCCGAGCGTTGCCCCGTGCTTAGCACGCTCCCAGGAGCCGGGCGCGCCCACCAGTTCGACCTACCGTTCCCCCTAGCACCAACCCGCACCAACCCCGAGCTCCGGCCGCCGCCGCGAGCTTGATTCCGGCGAGCCCGTTCGACCTCAGCCCCTCCCGCTTGCTTAGATGGATGCGGCTGAGCGCCAGCTACGCGTAGATAATCGCTGCCGCTGTTTAGGTCGCCGGAGGGCGTTTCCCGAGCCCCTCCGCCGCGTCTGGACTCGCCGGCGGCTAAACGCCGGCGACCGTTGACCCTTGACCGGCGCGGGATGACCCCACTGCCCGGTTTGACTTCCCGACCAGCGGCGTGTGGGCGGGCCCTGCTAATTAGCGATAGATTAATTAGCGATAATTAACTTAGTTAGTTAGGTTAGTCTCGACATGTGGGCCTGTGCCTTAACTAAACTAGATTAGGTTTAGTTTAATTTATTTAACCTCGTTAGTTAAGCGTGTCAGCGACGTGTGGACCCCACACGTCAGGTTTGACCTGGTCGGCTCCGTTGACCTGCTGACGTCACACTGACGCACTGCTGACGCAATAAGTATTTCCTGGATTTATTTTTATATAGGAAATTCCAGAAATTGTTGCAAACTTCTAAAATTCATATAAAATCAACCGTAGCTCCAAATCAAACAAATTATATATAAAAAATGATCATAAAATCCAATCTTTCCATCTGTACTAGTTTCATGCATGTCAGAACACTTTTACCTTGCTGTTTATGTGAAACAAGCCAATGCACTTATATCACTTATTATTTTGGGTGATCATTTGAATCCTTGGTTCAAATGGACTCAAACCTTTATGTCCCAAGTTGCATTAGACCTATAAACACACTCATTTTGCCATGTCATATTCATGCATCATATTGTTGCATTGCATTGATTGTGTTTTCTCTGTGTAGCCGGTATTTGTCCCCTCTCGATAGACTTGGTTCCGACGATGAATTCGATGACACCGATGAAGAACTATATTATCTTCAGAAGTGCCAGCCATGAAAAACCCCCTTGTTCATTCCGATACAATCCTACTCTCTCGCTCCTGCTCTATTTTACTGCATTAGGACAACAACGATACAACTGTTACTTGCTGCGGTAGTTGAACCCCTTTATCCTCTGCATGACCTGTCATTGCCACAGTAAATAGATGAAACCCACTAGCATGAGTAGGAGTTGTTTGAGCCCTGATGTGCCTACTCATTCATGCTTGTTTGTCATGCCTGCTATTGCTTAGAGTTGAGTTAGGTCTGATTCATCAGGGATGAATTGGAGGTGTGTGAACATGTGCTACCGTGTGTGAGCTAAGTGTGAGAACATGATTTGGTAAAGGTAGCGGTGAGAGGCCATGTAGGAGTACATGGTGGGTTGTCTCATTGCAGCCGTCCTCAGGAACTGAGTTCTGTGTTTGTGATCCATGAACAGTTACTACCATACATTGGGTTCCGGTAACTCGGCCCCTCTCGGCTTCTTAATCACCCTTGTTCTCTGTCCAGGAGTTGCAACTAGTTTCTGGTGTTTGTAGGTAGTGCTATTTTTCTACCAAGTGGCACCCGGCAGGGTGGGCTTGGGACAGACTAGGCACACGTGGCCTGGTGTACCGAGTGGCACCCGGATGGTGGGCTCGGGAACCCTGCACACATCGTTTGGGGTCGTGAGCGACACCCCGGCCAGATCTCCTTGCGGATGGAACCCGAATAGGCGATAAACCTGGACGAGAGACTTGATTGTTTAGGTAGGTCGTGGCCGACTCCCTCGCCCGGCTTCGCTTGAAGGTTGCCGAGGTACATGGCGTGTCTGAGGCGATAAGTGGCGAGAGCGTGTGAAGAAGTACACCCTGCGGGGTTATCATTATCTATTCGAATAGCCGGATTCCTCGGATATGGAAACTTGGACCCCTTGCATAGCTCATAGACAAGTGAAAGTGGATACTCTAAAATACGCAAGATAAGCGTGAGTGCTATGGATGGCGTTCTCGTAGGGAGGCGGGAGCGGATCCGTAGTGGTGTATTGATATGGTGAATATGTGGACTCGTGTGCGCCACCTCAAAAGAGTTACTTGCAGTCGTAGTTCAGGTTAGCCACCGAGTCAAAGCTGGCTTGCTGCAGTTAAACTCCACCACCCCCTTTGTTGATAATGATGCATATGTAGTTAGTTCTGATGTAAGTCTTGCTGGGTACATTTGTACTCACGTTTGCCTATTTTACATTTTTGCAGAGAGACTTGGTCTCGCTAGTAGTTCAGCGTGGACTTGACGTTTAGCTTGTTACCTCAGCTACGATCTTGTGCCCTCGGCAGATCTCGGTAGATAGTCGGGCTTCTAAGCCTTTTTCATTTGTAGATGTACGTACTCGGACATGATAAGCTTCGCATGTGCTTGATCTGTATGCTCACGAATGTTGTGTCATGAGACCCATGTTTGTAATATCTCGCTCCTCGAGCCTAATGAATACATACTTGAGTCGAGAGTCATGTTGTGATGCCATCTTGTATTTGCACATATCGAGCATATTGTGTGTATGTTATTGAAATGCTTGGTATGTGTGGGATCGACTATCTAGTTGTTTATCCTTAGTAGCCTCTCTTACGGAAATGTCTCCTAGTGATTCCATCGAGCCACGGTAGCTTGCTCTTGCTCCGGAACACTTAGGCTGGCGGCATGTGTCCTTCTTCGTTCTGTGTCTGTCCCTTCGGGAAATGTCGCGTTGAGTACCGGAGTCTGTTAGCCGCTACTGCCCGGTTTATCGGAGTCTGCTAGCCCAGTGCTACAGCCGGAACTTACTCGTGATGACCGACACGCTCGATCTTTCGGGTCATGGATGCTGTCCTATAAGTCTGTGCCAATTTGGGTTTACGACTAGCCATGTCAGCCGGGCTCCTTATCATATGGATGCTAGCGACACTATCATATCGTGTGCCAAAAGGCATAAACGGTCCGCAAAGGTAAGGCGACACCCGTGGGATTACCGTGCGTGAGGCCGCAAAGTGATATGAGGTGTTACATGCTAGATCGATGTGGCATTGAGTCGGGGTCCTGACAGCTGTGGTATCAGAGCTTGACTGCCTGTAGGATTACCAAGCCAAACCGGACGAAGTTGAGTCTAGAAATGCTTTAGTTATATGTAGGGGAATTGATTGTGGGATGGAACGTAAGGCTCTTTTTACTCCTTATACCTCATGGCCTTCTGATCTGAGTCAACCTCTTCTCTTCTACGGGGATTAAGAACTAGGCTTCTCATCTATCTATCAGGATGACGTGTTACTAATCCTTAGACTTATAGAATTGTTAGTTTCAACCTCAGTTCAGTTTTACTACTTCCGTATGTTCATAAGTTTTGATTTCGAAACCTTGATATTGTGCTTCGGAGTGGCTATGCCACCATTTTTGTAGCATGTCTACAATCTTTTTGAGCATTTACAGCCGTTATGCTGTCCGAGTCATCCTAGGTTTCTAAATAGTCTGATGCATTTGCAAATCCTTTCTTTCCGTTCCCAGTGTCCTTTATGGCCAGATTAACCACACTAATCGGTGAGTTGAGGTACTCTGTTGCTTTGACATATATGTTGGAGGTAGTATTATGACCCTAGGTGTTTTAGGGAGTCACCTAGTAATCTAGCAATGTTTTGTGTTCCATTGTGATGACTCTGGCCTTCATTCACGAAAGCATCCCGTGATGCAATTTAGTTAGTAGGTATTCTACTCCAGGGTTTTGAACCCAAGATTCACCCTACTCACTTCATGTTGATAGTGTTTGCTAGTTCCTTTAGGTTATTAGTAACCTTGCATTAGTCCTCGAGGTCCGTGGTATTTCCTTCTTCCAAATACCATGAACCATTAAGGCAGAAGTTATTTGAACCAAAAGATCACAATCAGAGTACTCTTGAGGAGTTCTCCATTCATAATCGTGACTCTGCCAGTTCTACCCTTTCCGCATGGGTTATCCGGAAGAAACATGTTGAACTTGGTTCGACATACTAATCTATGCATCCACAACTCAGAAAATTATATGTTCTTTTGAGTTGTCCCTCTTTAGTTGTATCCTGACCTTCGTCTATCGATTGATAGTCAGGAGTAGTCGTGCATTCGTGTTCATCGATGCCTTTTACTTCTGTGGTCCGTCAAGCCATTCTATTCGGAGTGACTAGGAGAGACAAACTCCAGTACCTTGTCCATTTCTAGGATTGGGTCAAAGCAGTTGTACTCCGCGGATCAAATTGCTAATCTAGCTTTTGCTCTGTTCTACCTTGGAGTATTACCATCTTTATATCAAGAATGTCATGGGAATTGCACACCATCCTATGAACTCTTGATACAGTAATACTTCTTGCCATCATTGTTCATTCCTCGGTTTCCGTGTTATCGTAACCGGAATGCCGACAAGTGAATCGTGGTGTGTGAAATCAATACTGCTAGCAACTCCATTGCTTGGTAGTTAAATGGACGATAACCTCATTCTTAACATGTTGATTATTGGATCGTCACCCTAAGGTTGATTGTGCTACCTAGTCCCTATTTCCGGTGCACTCTTCGGTCGTTGAGTTAGGATTTTGTCAATCCCTCGCTCATTTGATCATATCGTCTTGCCCTGAAAAGCAAGATTGCTCTCGAGCTTAGTAACATACCGGTGGTTCGTGATTTTCTGATTATCTTCTCGGAAGTATCACCAGATCGTCACCTGACCGCTATGTTGAGTTCGTGATCAAGTTGGTTTCTTGTAACCACCCCTTCTCCAAGGATCTGTATCGAGTACCCCTGAGCTAGTTGGGTAAGCTGAACAACAACTTGGAGAGTTGGAAGATAAAAGCTGCCTGACCTAGTTCGTGTGAAAGGATATCTTGTGTGTGTGTTGAAGAAAGATGATATCTTCATCAATTGATCCTCGAGACCAGTTGTTGAAACTATTGTCTTACCAAAAACTTTGATTTGAGTGTGGGCTATTCTCAAATCAAATCAGAACCAATGATGTTCGTAATGTTGTCTTACTCGTGGATTTTCCTCGAGCATACACCATTATGTCTTTTGGGTCTGACCAATACTATCACCTTGTTCACATAGTTATGGAATTCCATCTCCATGGGAATCTGGATGAATTTTTGTTGAGCCCATCGACAACACCCTTTTCTCCTCCATGATTTTGTTGAACATTAAGCTAGTGTTGGAAACTTCTATAAACAATGCCTTCATGTTTCGTTCATGAAGCATATGTTCGGATGTAAGAAGTGATTTCCTTATATTCATGTGCATTTAGTGTAAGTTGCCGCCGTGAATTTGATAAAGTCAATGTTGCTTCCTTGGAATCATCCCAAGTTAGTCACACATGTGCAAAGTATACTATGGTTTGGTAGATTAATTGCCTCCACTCCATAGTATTCTGTAGCACACCAAGCCACTAATTGATTTGTTCAAGGACAAGAAGCTCCTTCTTAAGAGTATACCCTATGCAAGGACTTCGATATCCTCGATGATGGTTCCCCACCGGAACTCGGTAGTGTTTTATTGTAAGACTACCATGGGATCATGTTTGTCTGGGACAACGTGTTCACATGTTGTAGCAGAACCAGCTCAGGTTTTGGAGCTTGCTATCGCAGTTCATTCCCCGGGAATCTTGCAACGTTATCTCATTGATTAGTGTTGCAAACTTTCATTTTTCTTTCCAGACCCGATGAGTCTGGATTATTCTAACACCAACCAGATCTGAATCTCAGGCAGACATGATGGTTGGAACATTTTCCAGGAACTATAATATTGGTCACGCGATAACCGGTAAAGTGGATGTCATGGCCAACACACCCCGCCGGAAGACTTATTATTGTAGTATCTTGATTGAAGAAGTTGGCCACCTCCCCATAGGGATTTCGCAGGATTTACTCCTTAGTTGTCCCTTATGGATTCTTGAGCTCCCGAAGTCCTACCTGTTACTTGATGTTCTAGATTTTAAACCATTTCAATGAATGGGGTACACTAGCACATCAAGGAGAACATTAGAAGCGGAGTGCTAAATGTCTCTCGGTCGATCATCCAGATTTTGTTTCCTTGGCCTCGCTAAGGTGAAATCTGAGAAGGTGTTATCTTCCTTTGCATCTGCATCGTCCATCGCTATTCATCATGGTAGTATGTTGTGTTGCCAGGATCCTTGACACGGATGTTGGTAAAACCTTGATGATTATGGAAATGCTCAAGTTCTTGAGAGCACGCACAAGTGCTAGGTGTTACCATCGGCACTAACTGGGATTGCTCTCAGTTTCCTCGGTTATGCTATAACCATTCCAATAGTGGAATCACTCTCTGCTGTCGGGTTTCTCCCCAATTACTAGAATCATTCCCAGCATTTGTGTTTTGTTCCCAGCTTGCACCGTCATTGTGCCATCCTATCTTGGGTCCCATCCATTTTCGATGATAAGCAAAATCATCCCTTGTGTTGTCTTCAACAAGGTAATCCACATCATCCATTCTAGACCGAGAATGTCATTCTTTCGGACTCCTTCAAATGATCGATTGTGAATTGCCTTAGGCTGGTATAAAGAGTTTCAATGATCTCTGAATCAAAGGTAATTCTTTTTGCCACTTATGGTAATAACCTATGAATCACCCTCCTCCTTAATGTCTCGCTGTGGTATCATGGCAACTCAAACTCTCGCTACGTTGACAACCGTTCACCACCCTCTTAGGTGTGGAATTGTTGTCTACCTAGTGAACCTTCGTCATCTGTTCCACTCCATTCCTCTAGACGTGTGCTTTGTATCTCAGCTTGAGAGATGTTTTTATGACTCACCCCGTGAGCTGATCCTATGTTGTTTGATCTTCGAGAAGATCGATCCTTCTAGAGTTTTCCCTTTCTACTCGTTGTCATGTTGGATGTAGTTCTCAAGCAAGACGTCGAGATCAAGGTGATGCAATGAATCAACATCCTCGAGAAAGACATCTGGATCGTGAAGATCGTGTTAGCTTGTATCCCTCTGCCTTCTTACCTCACGTCTTGAATCTCGAGACGAGATTCTTGTTTAGTGGGGGTGAGTTGTCACATCCCTAATTCTGGTCTGACCTAGGCTAGCTTCATGTGTGCATCATGTTTAAATTCAAATGAAACTTGAATTGAGGAATTTTCAAAAGCCTCAGAAAAACCTCTAAAAATAACCAACATTTAAACCTCATCAAATGAGCCCAAGAAAATGTTCCTGTTATTTTGTGAAAATATTGGCATGAGGTAAAATTCAAACCAATATTTTTGTTGTCACAGAAATAATTTATTTTGGGTCTTTGATTTAAATCAATAATATATTTGGGTTGGAATTATTTCTGCTATATAAGAAATATTGTTCAAATATTTTGTAAGTTTGCATGTGAACTTGGACTAGTGAACTTGGACTAGCTCTCTGAGCTCACATAAAAATTTACAGAAAGATTTAAAATGGTTTAGTTTCCAAACTAAATCAAAACAAAATAACAAAAATAGAAAAGAAATAAAAGAGAGAGAGAAGTAAGTTACCCAGCGCTTACCTGTAGCCCAGCCGGCCCAGCTCCTGCGCCGGCCCAGCCCACCTCCACCTGCCCTGTCGTCTTCCTCGCGCCTACTAGCGTTGTGCGTGGCGCGCGCACAGCCGAGCCGCGGCCACCTCCTGCTTGCCACGCAGCTGCTCCCCCCGCCCTGGACGACGCCACGCCACCCCGCAGAACCCCCTGGCCTCTCCCCTCTCTCCCTGGATCTCTCCTTCGTCCTCCCCCGCTATGGCCGACGTGCTCGTCGCCGCCGTTCGATGCCGCCGTGGCCACAGCCACCGCCTCACCTCCCCGACGCGTCCCAAAGCTCCGCCTCGACCTACTCTCCCTCCTCACCGCGCCAAGCGACGCCAGGAGCCCTGCAGTGACGCCGACGCCGTCGTCTTCAACCTTCGGCTCCGAGATCGCCGGAGATGCTCCGACACCGTCTGGCCTTCCCTGAGCACGCTGAGCTACTCATCGACCTCGCCGTGAGCTCCTCTGCCAAACCCCTCTCTCCCCGCAGTCTAACTCGCCCTCTAGCACTAGCGCTGCCGCGCCCGAGAGCTTGCTGCCGCCGTCCATGGTGCCGCCGCGGCCACAGCTGCTGCCACTCGCGTCCGAGCGTTGCCCCGTGCTCAGCACGCTCCCAGGAGCCGGGCGCGCCCACCAGTTCGACCTACCGTTCCCCCTAGCGCCAACCCGCACCAACCCCGAGCTCCGGCCGCCGCCGCGAGCTTGATTCTGGCGAGCCCGTTCGACCTTAGCCCCTCCCGCTTGCTTAGATGGATGCAGCTGAGCGCCAACTACGCGTAGATGATCGCTGCCGCTGTTTTGGTCACCGGAGGGCGTTTCCCGAGCCCCTCCGCCGCGTTTGGACTCGCCGGTGGCTAAACGCCGGCGACCGTTGACCCTTGACCGGGGCGGGATGACCCCACTGCCCGGTTTGACTTCCCCTGACCACTGACGTGTGGGCCAGGCCCCTGCTTAATTAAGCGATAGATTAATTAGCAGTAATTAACTTAGTTAGTTAGGTTAGTCTCTGACATGTGGGCCCAGGCCTTAACTAAACTAGATTAGGTTTAGTTTAATTTATTTAACCCTGTTAGTTAACTGTGTCACTAACGTGTGGACCCCACACGTCAGGTTTGACCTGGTCGGCTCCGTTGACCTGCTGACGTCACACTGACGCACTGCTGACGCAATAAGTATTTCCTAGATTTATTTTTATACAGGAAATTCCAGAAATTGTTGCAAACTTCTAAAATTCATATAAAATCAACCGTAGCTCCAAATCAAACAAATTATATATGAAAAATGATCAGAAAAATCCAATCTTTCCATCTGTACTAGTTTCATGCATGTCAGAACACTTTAACCTTGCTGTTTATGTGAAACAAGCCAATGCACTTATATCACTTATTATTTTGGGTGATCATTTGAATCCTTGGTTCAAATGGACTCAAACCTTTATGTCCCAAGTTGCATTAGACCTATAAACACACTCATTTTGCCATGTCATATTCATGCATCATATTGTTGCATTGCATTGATTGTGTTTTCTCTGTGTTGCCGGTATTTGTCCCCTCTCGATAGACTTGGTTCCAACGATGAATTCGATGACACCGATAAAGAACTATATTATCTTCAGAAGTGCCAGGCAAGCAAAACCCCCTTGTTCATTCCGATACAATCCTACTCTCTCGCTCCTGCTCTATTTTACTGCATTAGGACAACAACGATACAACTGTTACTTGCTGCGGTAGTTGAACCCCTTTATCCTCTGCATGACCTGTCATTGCCACAGTAAATAGATGAAACCCACTAGCATGAGTAGGAGTTGTTTGAGCCATGATGTGCCTACTCATTCATGCTTGTTTGTCATGCCTGCTATTGCTTAGAGTTGAGTCAGGTCTGATTCATCAGGGATGAATTGGAGGTGTGTGAACATGTGCTACCATGTGTGAGCTAAGTGTGAGAACACGATTTGGTAAAGGTAGCGGTGAGAGGCCATGTAGGAGCACATGGTGGGTTGTCTCATTGCAGCCGTCCTCAGGAACTGAGTTCTGTGTTTGTGATCCATGAACAGTTACTACCACACATTGGGTTCCGGTAACTCGGCCCCTCTCGGCTTCTTAATCACCCTTGTTCTCTGTCCAGGAGTTGCAACTAGTTTCTGGTGTTTGTAGGTAGTGCTATTTTTCTACCAAGTGGCACCCGGCAGTGGTGGGCTTGGGATGACTAGGCACACGTGGCACGGTGTACCGAGTGGCACCCGGATGGTGGGCTCGGGAACCCCTGCACACATCGTTTGGGGCCGTGGCGACACCCGGCTGGATCTCCTTGCGGATGGAACCCGAATAGGCGATAAACCCGGACGAGAGACTTGAGTGTTTAGGTAGGTCGTGGCCGACTCCCTCGCCCGGCTTCCGCTTGAAGGTTGCCGAGGTACATGACGTGTCTGAGGCGATAAGTGGCGAGAGCGTGTGTGAAGAAGTACACCCCTGCAGGGTTATCATTATCTATTCGAATAGCCGGATTCCTCGGATATGGAAACTTGGACCCCTTGCATAGTTCATGGACAAGTGAAAGTGGATACTCTAAAATACGCAAGATAAGCGTGAGTGTTATGGATGGCATTCTCGTAGGGAGACGGGAGCGGATCCGTAGTGGTGTATCGATATGGTGAATATGTGGACTCGTGTGCGCCACCTCAAAAGAGTTACTTGCAGTCGTAGTTCAGGTTAGCCACCGAGTCAAAGCTAGCTTGCTGCAGTTAAACTCCACCACCCCCTTTGTTGATAATGATGCATATGTAGTTAGTTCTGATGTAAGTCTTGCTGGGTACATTTGTACTCACGTTTGCCTATTTTACGTTTTTGCAGAGAGACTTCAGTCTCGCTAGTAGTTCCGCGTGGACTTCGACGTTTAGCTTGTTACCTCAGCTACGATCTTGTGCCCTCGGCAGGATCTGGTAGATAGTCAGGCTTCTAAGCCTTTTTCATTTGTAGATGTCTGTACTCAGACATGATAAGCTTCCGCATGTGCTTGATCTGTATGCTCTGAATGTTGGGTCATGAGACCCATGTTTGTAATATCTCGCTCCTCAGAGCCTAATGAATACATACTTGAGTCGTAGAGTCATGTTGTGATGCCATGTTGTATTTGCACATATCGAGCATATTGTGTGTATGTTATTGAAATGCTTGGTATGTGTGGGATCTGACTATCTAGTTGTTTATCCTTAGTAGCCTCTCTTACCGGGAAATGTCTCCTAGTGATTCCACTGAGCCACGGTAGCTTGCTACTGCTCCGGAACAGTTAGGCTGGCCGGCATGTGTCCTTCTTCGTCTCTCAGGTCTACCTTCGGGAAATGTCACGCATTGAGTACCGGAGTCTGTTAGCCCGCTTCTGCCCGGTTTATCGAGTCTGCTAGCCCAGTGCTACAGCCGGAACTTACTCGTGATGACCAACATGTTTGATCTTTGGGTCATGGATGCTGTCCTCGTAAGTCTGTGCCACTTTGGGTTTACGACTAGCCATGTCAGCCCGGGCTCCTTATCATATGGATGCTAGAGACACTATCATATACGTGTGCCAAAAGGCGCAAACGGTCCCGGGCAAAGGTAAGGCGACACCCGTGGGATTACCGTGCGTGAGGCCGCAAAGTGATATGAGGTGTTACATGCTAGATCGATGTGGCACTGAGTCGGGGTCCTGACAGGTTTGGTATCAGAGCTTGACTGCCTGTAGGATTACCAAGCCAAACTGGTCGAAGTTGAGTCTAGAAATGCTTTAGTTATATGTAGGGGAATTGATTGTGGGATGGAACGTAAGGCTCTTTTTACTCCTTATACCTCATGGCCTTCTGATCTGAGTCAACCTCTTCTATTCTATGGGGATTAAGAACTAGGCTTCTCATCTATCTATCAGGATGTCGTGTTACTAATCCTTAGACTTATAGAATTGTTTGTTTCAAACCTCAGTTCAGTTTTACTACTTCCGTATGTTCATAACTGTTGATTTCGAAACCTTGATATTGTGCTTCGGAGTGGCTATGCCACCATTTTTGTAGCATGTCTACAATCTTTTTGAGCATTTACAGCCGTTATGCTGTCGAGTCATACCAGGTTTCTAAATAGTCTGATGCATTTGCAAATCCTTTCTTTTCGTTCCCAGTGTCCTTTATGGCCAGATTAACCACACTAATCGGTGAGTTGAGGTACTCTGTTGCCTTGACATATATGTTGGAGCTATTATTATGACCCTAGGTGTTTTAGGGAGTGTTCTATTGCTAAGTGAGAGTGTTCAAGCATTATAAGTCCGGTTGCCTCGTTCGCTGTGTTGAGCGCCTCCCTAGAAGGACCCAAAAATGGGAACAAGAGCGCTCAAGTTTATCCCGAACACCCCAGCACTCGTGGCATGGGGGCTAAAGCCAACGACTTGCCATCTCTCAGATTTGATAAACGGCCGCACAGAAGGTAATATTTTAAATTAACAAAAGTTGCTTAGTGCATATGAACAAAGTTTTCAGCGCACAGGATAACAAAACGCGAGTCTAATCAAAGATTACATCTTTGGAGCACTCACCCGCAATAATGCGGGCAACCTTCAGGACACCCTTGTAATACATCTCGGGCGTGCGATACTCCTTGCCCGGCGGTGGCGAGTCCGTCCCAAGCTTCTCGGCGTCCATCCTGCCCCAGTGCACCTTAGTGCGGGCAAGGGCCCGACGGGCACCTTCAATAAAGGAGGAGTGCTTGATGATGTCAACCCATGGACAAGCGTCCACCAGCCGCCGCACCAGACCGAAGTAGCTCCCAGGCATGGCTTCCTTGGGCCATAGCCGAACTATGAGGCCCTTCATGGCCTGTTCGGCCACCTTGTGGAGCTCGACCAGCTGCTTCAGCTGGTCGCTCAGGGGCACCGGATGTTCGGCCTCAGCATACTGAGACCAGAACACCTTCTCCGTCGAGCTCCCCTCCTCGGCCTGTAGAACGCGGCAGCATCGGACACGCTGCGGGGCAGATCTGCGAACGCTCCTAGAGAGCTCCGAATTCGGGTAAGTAACAGGTAATTCACTTTTACATGCTTGCTTTGCATGAAGAATGTCGTACCTGCCGCCATCTTCTTCACCGCCTCGATCTCCTGGAGGGCCTTTTGGGCTTTGGCCTTAGCGGCTTTGGCACTATGAAGAGCGGACGCAAGCTCGGACTCTCGAGTCCTCAAGTCACGCTCCAAATCCTCGTGTTTTTCCACGAGAGCCTGGAGCTCTTGCTGAACCTCCGCCACCCACACCTCCTGCTTCTCTCGCTCCGTGCATTGCGCGGCCGCATTGCGCTCGGCTACAGATACCGCCTCCTTCAGGGTCGCCACCTCGTTTGTGGCCCCTGCAATACCCACGTTATTCCTGTCATTTTTTTGCAAACAAATCCTTTTTTCATAAGGTACAACTTTAATAAGGTGTTACTTACCTTCCTTGTCCTCGAGCTGCTTCTTGGCATGGCCGAGCTCGCTCTCGGACCGCTCGAGGCTCTTCTTTAAGGCATTGACCTCCGCAGTCAGTGCAGCAGAGGTCAGCAGCGCAGCCTGCATTCCCATATCAACATATTTTTGTTAGACTCCTGCGTCTTTTTAGATCCTCAGTTCGGCTTTTCTTTCCGAACACCGAACCGAGCATCAGGGGCTACTGTCTTTGCGGTACTATTTTACATATCTTAAAATTCTTACCTCAAAGCCTGTTAGAAGGCTGCTGCAGGCTTCGGTCAGCCTGCTTTTGGCGAGCTGAACCTTCTGAAACACCGCACTCATGACGGTGTGGTGTTCCTCATCGATGGAAGCGCCATTGAGCGCCTCCAGCAAGTTATCCGGCGCTTTCGGTTGGACGGAGGCCGCCGGCGTCATAGTCTTGCCCTTCTTACGAAGGGGCCGCCCGCAGGACTCCGGAACCACTGAAGGTTCCGTTGCGGAGTCCGGTCCAAAGTCCGGGAGGTCGCCCTGCGGCACCTCCGGGGCCTCCTCCTCCTGGTGGGTCCCTTTCTGGGATCCCACCTCGGCGTAGTCGGCGTCACGGGGGGAGGAAGTGGTCGGAAGTGAAGTGCTATTCACATCCGACGTACCCAAGGACCCGCTCGGCGAAGCGGGAAGATCGTCCTTGGGAGGACTACAGGGTTGTATGCGGCGTTAAAATATGCTATGCGACAAAAAGAAAATTATGAGTTATTCAGGAGTCCGGATACTTACGATCTCGCCAGGGGCTTGGCCCTTGAGGGACACTCCTCGTCGTCGGCGGCGGTGTTGGTGGAACAGTCCGGGGAGGTTCCTTCCCTTCTTGGACCTTTCGGCCTCCCCCTTTGGGGAGGCCTTCCTCTTCTTCTCTCCCCCCACTGGGGGAGAGGCCTCTTTCTTCTCCTCCCCGTCCTCGTGGGAGGAGTCTGCCTCGGAGTCATCGGACGATGAATCCGATAACACCTGACGCCGGGAACTCCTCCGGGTTCCCGTGGCCTTCTTCTTGGCCTTCTTCTCCGGCACCACGTAAGGCGCCGGGACCAGCAGCCCTGTCAAATGGGCATTCACTGGGTCTTCTGGAAGGGGAGCCGGACAGTTAACTTGTCCGGACGTCTTCTGCCAGGCCCCTTAAAGGTATTGGGAGTTTAGATCCCGCATAGAGTCAAACTATGAAAAGCAAGTGTCCCATAAAGGATAACATAGCTTACCTCGCCAGCCGGATGCTGCGAGCTGAATCCGCGATCTTCGGTAGCGGATGCGGGAGCCTCGGCACCCTTGAACAGCACCCTCCAGGCCTCTTTGTACGTAGTATCGAAGATCCCGCTCAAGGTCAGGTGCTGTGCCGGATCAAACTCCCACAAATTGAAGTCCCGCTGTTGGCAGGGAAGAATCCGGCGGATGAGCATGATCTGGATTACGTTGACAAGCTTGAGCTTCTTGTTCACCAGGGTTTGGAGACAGGATTGGAGTCTGATTAGCTCTTCCGAATCGCGCCACAGCAGGCCCTTCTCTTTCCAGGAAGTGAGCCACATGGGGATGCCAGACCTAAATTCGGGGGCCGCTGCCCATTCAGGGTCACGCGGCTCGGTGATGTAGAAGCACCCCGATTGCCACCCTTTGATGGTTTCCACGAAGGCGCCCTCGAGCCAAGTGACATTGGGCATCTTGCCCACCATGGCGCCTCCGCACTCCGCTTGGCTGCCCTTCACAACCTTCGGCTTGACATTAAAGGTCTTTAGCCATAAGCCGAAGTGGGGCTGGATGCAGAGGAAGGCCTCGCACACGACGATAAACGCCGAGATGTTGAGGATGAAATTCGGGGCCACATCATGGAAATCCAGGCCATAGTAGAACATGAGCCCCCGGACAAAGGGGTGGAGTGGGAAGCCCAGTCCGCGGAGGAAATGGGGAAGGAATACCACCCTCTCATGGGGCCCGGGGGTGGGGATGAGCTGCCCCTCGTTGGGGAGCCGGTGCGCGATATCGTTGGACAAATATCCGGTGTTGCGCAGCTTCTTGATGTGCCCCTCCGTAACGGAGGAGGCCATCCACTTGCCTCCCGCTCCGGACATGGTTGGAGAAGGTTGAGGTGAGATGTGCGGACTTGGGCGCTGGAGCTCGAGTGCGCGGAGATGGATAAGCAAAGGAGGAAGAAGGCGTAGGTAAAAAGGTGGATCTCTATCCCCTTGTATATGGGCGAACGAAACTGTGCGTTCCCACCAGCCTGGTAAAACTCGCTTATCTCCCAAGCGCCACAATCAATGGCGCGGTTGGGTTACCCACGTCTGTATTGATCAGAATCCCGGAATAAGGGGACACGATCTCTGCTTCGATAAGACGTGCCAAGGAAACCGCTTCGCTAAACGCGCTGAGGTGGTATAACAAAAACGATTTGAGTAAAGGCTTGGCCGTGGTGTGACGTCACGCCACGAAATACGTCAGCAGATTGAACTTGTGTAAATATTATTCTCTCTACGGAGGTATGTGGAATTTATTTTACAGAGCCGGACACTATCCTGGTGTTCACAATCTTCTATGAATTATTCGGAGGAGGAACCCGCCTTGCAATGCCAAAGATAATATGCGCGCCGGACTCGTCGTCATTGAAGCCTGGTTCAGGGGCTACTGAGGGAGTCTTGGACTAGGGGGTGTCCGGATAGCCGAACTATCATCATTGGCCGGACTCCAAGACTATGATGATACAAGATTGCAGACTTCGTCCCGTGTCCTGATGGGACTTTCCTTGGCGTGGAAGGCAAGCTTGGCAATACGGATATGTAGATCTCCTACCATTGTAACCGACTCTGTGTAACCCTAGCCCTCTCCGTTGTCTATATAAACCGGAGGGTTTTAGTCCGTAGGACGAACAACTATCATACCATACGCTAGCTTCTAGGGTTTAGCCTTCTTGATCTCGTGGTAGATCTACTCTTGTACTACCCATATCATCAATATCAATCAAGCAGGAGTAGGGTTTTACCTCCATCGAGAGGGCCCGAACTTGGGTAAAAACATCGTATCCCTTGTCTCCTGTTACCATCCGCCTAGACGCACAGTCCGGGACTCCCTACCCAAGATCCGCCGGTTTTGACATCGACAATCCTCATTGGTGCCTCTCCGATGATGCGTGAGTAGTTCATTGTAGACATACGGGTCCGTAGTTAGTAGCTAGATGGCTTCCTCTCTCTCTCTCTCTCTCTCTCTCTCTCTCTCTCTCAATTCTCAATACAATGGTCTATTGGAGATCTATTTGATGTAACTCTTTTTGCGGTGTATTTGTTGGGATCCGATGAACTTTGAGTTTATGATCAAATCTATGTTTGTATCCATGAAAGTTATTTGAGTGTTTTGATCTCTTATATGCCTGATTACTTATAGCCTCGTATTTCTTCTTCGAATCTTTGGTTTAGTTAGGCCAACTAGATCGGTTTTTCTTGCCTTGGAAAGTGGTGCTCTGTGATGGGTTTGACTTACGGTGCTTGATCCCAGTGACAGAAGGGGAACCAACATGTATGTATTGTTGCTATTAAGGATAACAAGATGGGATCTATTTCTACATAAATAGACCTTTTCTACATCATGTCATCATTCTTATTGCATTACTCCGTTTCTCCATGAATTTAATACACTAGATGCATGCTGGATAGAGGTTGATGTGTGGAGTAATAGTAGTAGATGCAGGCAGGAGTCGGTCTACTAATCTTGGACCTGATGCCTATATAATGATCATTGCCTGGATATCATCATGATTATTTGAAGTTCTATCAATTGCCCAACAATAATTTGTTTACCCACCGTATGCTATTTTTCTCGAGAGAAGCCACTAGTGAAATCTACAGCCCCCGGGTCTCTTCTTAATCATATTTGCCTTCGATACCTATTTTTATTTGCTTTTATTTTCAAATCTATTAGTCCAAAAATACAAAAATACCTTGCTGCAAATTTTATTTATTTATTTCATCTCGTGTTCCCGCGAGATCTATTTATCCAATCTAATGCAATTTTACCTATCTTTTTACCCCTGAGGAATTAACAACCCCTCTCTTACGTCAGGTTACAAGTATTTGTTCTTTCTATGCAGGAGTTGTTTACACGGTGTTGCATGGTTCTCCTACTGGTTCGGTAACCTTGATCTCATCACTCAGGGAAATACCTACCGTTGCTGTGCTGCATCATCCATTCCTCTTTAGGGAAATACCGACATAGTTCAAGCAAACATCAAAAGGAATTTCTGGCGCTGTTGTCGGGAGACATCGTCAACATCTACCAGGTTCCTAATCACAAATCTCATCTATAAGGATTTACTGTCAAATAGTTGAAATGTTTGTTTACTAGTTTTAATATCATCAAGTAACTATCAGTTTCTTCATTTTCCATGCAAATAAGTGTGATTGTAGTCAAAATCGTCTTGCGTAAGCGTAATTGCATTCAAGCCTCTATGGCATGCTACAACAATTTTCCCCCTGAACGAAACACCATTATCAAAACAAGGCACCCTAGAGCTACAAGAAATCAAATCAAACACCAAACTTACCTCACAGAGTAGCATTAGGCGCATCTTCTTCACCGCCCAGAGCACACTTGATGACCGATCTCCTGAAAGCTTGATGGCCACCACCATAGACCAAGATCCAAGGTTGCTTGCTCAAGACTTTGCACCCACAATCTGTTGAACCAAAACGGAGACAAGTGAGGACACGTTTCTTCATGTCGGCCAACATGTAAATTGTCATTGCAACAAGGTGGAGCATATCAGGGTCAAACATATGAGCTCCAGCATCGTGGAATACTCAGAGGGGAGACATACAGTGGTGTGGTGACATGCAACGGCATAGTGGGTATTCAAAGGAATCTGTCGGTAGCATCATGAAAATATACCCTACTGCAAACCTTTTCTCCTCTCAACGTATTGGACAAGGTGATCCTATATTCCCATATTAGTTTCTTCTTGCAGCGGATGATCTTTTAGCCTATTTAAACATCATTGTCTATCATCAAATCTTCATGGAATAAAAGTGTACGTGTCAGTTCTGGCAGTTAGTCACTTGTTATTCGCTGATGATAGTCTTCTATTTTTTGGGCCGGATGTGGGGAGGGCATAATAAACTATTGAGGTTCTAGATATAGATTGTAACGATTCTGGATAGAGAATTAACATTGAAAAGTCATCAATATTTTTCAGTAAGGGGTGCATGAATTTTTTTGTGATGACAGGTAAAGGATATACACAATATCCAATCTGAATCGTTGATTGTAAATTATTTGGGAATGTCCACATATATAGGAAGAGATATGCCAGGGTTTAGTCATTGAATTATTCAGAAAATAAAATGTTGCTTGGCCAGAGGCATGGTTTGAGAGACACTGAATTATTCAATTTGGCACTTTTGGCTCATCAGGCTTGGAGAATTTTGCAATATCCCGAAAGTTTGAGTGCTAAAGTTCTAACTAAATTATTTTGCACAAGGAGATTTTCTTACCATAAGTTTGGCCTCTCGTCGTTTGGAAGTTTGGAGGGTGATGCTTGATGGGCTTGATACTTTAAAACTAGGCCTTATTAGGCGGATCATTAGCAGAGAAGGGACAGATCCATGGGAAGATAATTGGCTGTCCGGTAATTGCTCTTTGCGTACAACAACTTGGTTATTGGATGGAGCGCCCCTATGTCTCACGTTCAGCAAGGCAGGAGGGAACCCTTCGCTGAAGGGAGACGCCAGTTGGGCCAGCCCGGGTGCGCGGGAAACACCAGCCTTGTTTTCCGTTTTGTTTGTTTTCACGTTTTTTATTTTTGTTTTGCTTTCTTTTTTGACTTTTTTATACTTTCAAATATTCTACATAAATATATTACAAAAATGACTCTTCAAGAATGTTTTCGAAAAATCTTGACCAAGCATTTGAAAAATGTTAAATGTGTATAGAGAAAACATTTATCACATATACGAAAAATGTATACAAAAAACAAAATGTGTATGAAACAATTTAATCATGTATTTCAAAAAAGTTAATCAAGCATTCGATAAAATCTTGGACAAGTGTTTGAAAAAATTTATGCAAGCATTTGGAAAAATTTAAAATGTGTATAGAAAAAATATTGACTATGTTATTAAAAATGATGAAACAAATTTGATCATGTATATAAAAATGTTAATATAGCATTTGAAAAAGTTGAACAAGTATTTGGAAACTGTTAAACGTTTATAGAAACATGTTGAGCATGTATTAAAAAATGATGAATTTTTTTAATCAATTCCAATATATGTTAATCAAGCATTTGTAAAGATGTTGAACAAGTATATAAAATGTTCATCAAGCATTTGAAAAATGTTGAATGTGCATAGAAAAATGTTGACCATGTATTTAAAAATGATAAATTTTTTATCATGTATATAAACAATTAACCAAGCATTGGAATTTTTTTTGAAAAAGTATTGAAATATGTTGATAAAGCATTTAGAAAATGTTAAATGTGAATAGAAAAAATGTTGACCATGTGTTAAAAAAACGTTAATATTGCATTTAATAAATGTTAATCAAGCATTTGATTTTTTTAAAATGTGCATCAAAAAATGTTGACCATGTATTAGAATAGGTTAATCTTGTTTGTGAAAATTGTTAATAAAGCGTTTGAAAAGGTTTAAAGTGTTTATGGATAAAATGTTGACCATGTATTCAAAAAATGTTAATGTTATATTTGAAGAATGTTGAAAATCTGTATAGGAAAAATATTGTCCATATATTACAAAATATTAAATTTGTGTTGGAAAAATGTTAGATGTGTATTATAAAAATGTTGTTGACATATACAAAAAATGTAGAATAAAAACCGAAAGAACAAACAAAAAAATGAAAAAGAAACCAAAGAAAAATAAAACTGAAGAAACAAAATGCAAAAGGAATGAAAAAATGGAGAAGGAAAATAGAAAAGAAATAAAAGAATGCGAAAAAAGAAAAAAAACGGCTCAAATGGTATTAAGTAGGGCGTGTCTGTAGTACATACCACGAATTGAACTGGGCGAATTGGCTAGCAGCGCGCCTGATATACCTGTCAACCAGGGATGTCCCTGGTTCTCCCCTTTCTTGTTCTCTTTTTACTTTAGCGTGCACGAATGGGCGGGCCCAATGAACTCAGATTCAGCGAGACTTTCTAGCGACTCGCTTAATGCGAGATATAGACGCCACATATTGGATGTGCCAGCTAGAAAGGTAAATGAGCCAATTAATCATACGTCGGCCACATGGAACATAGAAAAATTGGATCAAGTTTCCTACCCAATGGATGTAGATGTTATGAAAAAATTCACTTTGAGTACTAAAAATCAAGATTTTTTTGCATGAAATTATGATGGTAAAAGAGTTTTTCTAGATGGTCAGCATATAGGATGTATATCACCACCCAGGTCATGAGGGAGGCATGGTTGGATGGGTCGGCTACAACATTGTATTTGAAGGATGAAAAGAAACAGTGGACATCCCTATGGAAGGTTCATGTCCCAACAAAGATTCGTGTTTTTCTATGGAGATTAACAAAACAATTTATACCAATTTGTGATGTGTTGCACAAAACGAACATGGGGGAGGATGATAAGTGTCTGACTTGTGGTCAAGAGGACTCATGGATACACTCATTTACTGAATGCATGATGTTGAAGTCTGTTTGGGCATTAGCATCGGAAGGGGTCATGGAAGCATTAGCATATTCACACAAACAGGAGGAGGGAGAATGGATTTCCTCTTTGATCGATGTTCTTTTCCACTAGTTGTTTGTGGAGACTTTTGAGAAAGGTGACTTATGAAGATACTTTTCAGAGCCGGTTGTCCACTAGGTGCTTTGTTCAAAACTTCTTGGAGGAACTCCAAATATCTAAGAAGAAGTAGGTTGCATCTACCTCGGAGTCAAGTTCGTGTCCTTGACCTGGGTGGATTCCACCCGTGCAAGGGTGCATGAAGATGAATGTTGACACAACGGCCAGGAAAGATTACACAAAAGGTGTTGCTGCAGCCGTGGTCAGAAACAGAGAAGGAAAGTTCATCGGTGCTCCATCTGTCACTTTTGATGGAATCACGGATCCTGAGATACTCGAGGCTCAATCGGTGGTTATGGATACAAATCAAACGTTGTAATATTTCAGGCAACTGATATATAGATGATCCCTTATTTTTGCGATAAATAGTGTTGCTATTTTTTTCCCTTCTATATATACAGTTTTGCTATCTATCTATGCTAAGCAACGTGCCACCTTTATCATGGATAAACAGTGTCACTTGTAATTAACCTATTTTTACTAGCAGTTTTGCTAAAGCACATCTAGACGTGACATAAGTATTGCACATCTAAATCCTATGTCATTGATCTTATGTTGAGATTTGTGTGGATATTTCCTTTTTCTTTTTTCTTCTCCTCTTTATGCTTGATTGATTCACTTAGATGTGCAATAATTAAAGCACATCTAGATATGCCCTAGACACACCCACAAAAGATGTTCCCTCAAGAGAGAGAGAGAGAGAGAGAGAGAAGATGCTCATAATCCAAGCTTGGGCAACCGTGTTCATTCTTGGCTATTTTCGCGCACGCAACACTACGAAACATAAACAAATGAGCATCACAGAAGTATATATGTACCTAACCTTCATTAGGTACTAATAATCGGTGAAAAATAAGTAAGAAACAGGGCAAAGTAATCATGTCAGCTAGCTCATTGGATCACGGATGCAATCAAGCCAACCACTCCCTGCTTCAGCATTGGAATCGCATGCAGTGCTAGTTTAAAAACACCCGTGATACTATATACGTACTACCAATCCTTAAAGAAAAAGTAGAGGAGTATATTTGGACGATGATTATGTCCCGTCCTTTTATTCTCATGTCAACAGGAAATGTGTTGGAATTTCGCCGGCATATACACTGTCGAGAGACCGGCCAGGACTGCTCGGTGTCTGCACAATGTTGATGGCCACTACCGGACATTCGACACGCAACGGCCCAGGACCTCTGATGGGTCAAGCGTACCGACCCATACGCGTACCCGTAGATGCATGCACTCCTTAAACCTTGAAGAATTTTCTTTTCCTTATTATAACCATTTTAGATTCCAGCGTTAAACCGCCAACGGGATAGGTATTGTTGGTTGTTATCCTGTCAATTTGGTTGTGAGCACTGTTGTCTTTTCTTGAAAGAAAACTCGATCCTCACCTGGATACTATCAAGTGTTTCATAAGCATGATACTTTTCTACCTGCTATAGTCAGGGACTAGCTTCAGAGAGGAAAAATAACTTAATAAAAATAGTTGGTTGTTAGTTGGGATGTATATCATGGGACTTTGGGGGACTGCGTCTTGTTTCCTGCGTCTTTAGATAATGACATCCTCGGTCCGTCTCCGAGAGCGACGACCTGATGGCTCCGGCTACGCGGAGCAGACAGCGGTACGTACGTGGTATGCAGAAGACGGTCATTGTGCACGAACGAATCGATTGATCTGGCTAGCATAGCATGCATCCCGTCTGGCCTGAGCTCTGAACCGTCCCACTATCATTAACCCACTAATGAGTGGTACCAAATTGACCCGTAACGCTCCGGAGGAAAACCTCAGATCTGCTGGATCGGGCGATGAAGGCGTCTTCGCGTCTTTCTCCTTCTTGGGGGCATCGTCTCGGAGCCGCCTACGCCTGGGAGACTGGTGGACTGTGGCATCTTCGTCGTGGATGGCGGCATCTTCGCCGCGTGGTTTGCTGAGGTGGGGCGCTGGTTTCTGTTTGGCAACGATGATGGTGTCGAGAAGAGCTCGGGTCGCGGCGTGAACTTTGGTAGTCGGTCCTTCCCTGCGTGTCCGAATTGCTCTTCCGTGGGTCGCTTGGTTGCTTTGAAGTCGGAGCTGCGGTGGAGCGGGTCCAGGTGGTGACGATGACAGGTGTCCGGTGGGCACGATCGGCGCAAGTCCTGCATATTTCCCTTGCGATGCTCGTCGTCAAAGTCAAAGTTGTCGGTTGCTTATGCGTGTGGCCATTTGTTGGCATGTGCCATCGTGGCTTCTCCGGCTGTTTTCTTCTTTGCAGTTTCGGGTTCCATGTCGGTGGCCAGGTTGGCCGGTGGTACCCATGTCATATGGGTTGGCTTGTATCGGTTTTAGCCCGGTTTTCCGCCAATTAACCGGGCAATTCTCTTCTTCTTAATCAATGAAAAATGGCAAGTCTTTTGCGTCGTTTAAAAAAAAGAGGGCCCCCGCTGCTACCGCATCATGCGACGCAGTGCATCATGCCAGCCTAGCTAGTTTTTGATTGTACCTATGCGATTGTACTTTTTCTATAGAGGATATTTTTTATTAACTTAAAATGTAGCATAAAACTGATACCAAGCATGACGAGCAACACATAGTCTATGTATAACTAAGATGCACACAGTTAATCGTCTATTTCTTTGTGATATTGGTAATTAGTTAGAACTTTCACATGTCATATTGCTTATCAAAAAAAAAGTTGGGGCGGACCACCCGGTGTCAAATGCTAGCTCCGCCACTGACTATGCCTATATACAAGGAGATGGTGTACCGATTCAAAGATTATGTTGTCATTCATGTTGGGTGAAAATATCCCTGGGCATCCGCTCCACCTCAGAGGTGGTTTCACCTTCAGACGATCAACGCAAATTCAGAGTGTGGGTTTTTTCTTCCGAACCCGGCTTAGTACTGGCGAAATCTGCCTACTGCCTCATAAACTGGAGTAATGTGTTGCTTTGGGGTCCATGGTTCTGTTTTAAGCTCATATGATGAAAAAGGGTCTCCCCGCTTTATATTATCAAGAAACAACCAACCAATACAACCAGCTCGTTGGAGCAGCGACACAAACATGCCCAAAAGAATATTAACAAGGAGATAAATAAAGTACATATGTACAGACAAGAGTGAAAAATAATAATAAGGAAAATAGTCTATTCAATGCCAATTTTGAACATAGCTACTAAATGATTAATGAAAGTTGCAGATCAACAACATCAAAGATGTGTTTCCATCGAGTTCTATAAAGTTGCAACATTCTTGCTATTCACTCGGTGTTTCAAAAGCATCAAATCTTGCTTGACGAGGAACTTCCATGTGTTAACACTTGGCACTTCATTTTTGAAGATTTTTCAATTTCTTCGATTCCAAATATTCCAGCAACCTAAAATGATTATATCGAAGGCAATTCCTTTCGCCAGCTTTAGAGAGGTGAAAACGATTTCATCGTAAATTTGGATACCTCTCCTTTTGCTCTGCACTATCTTCGGCCAACATTTTTGAGAAAATATACAGTCCCAGAAAAGATGCTAAGAACTTTCCTCAGAGTTTTCATTGCAAAAAACACAGTCACAACCCCTATTCATGAATTCGGTGGACTAACCAGTTAACTGGCCGATTAATCCCTACTCGTAGGGGCAGCAAGTAGCCGATAAACTGATAAATCGATCAATTAATTCATTAACTTGTTGATTAGTGTAATAATTCCCTACTCGCCAGCCAACTGATCACCTACCAGTTAACGATTTCCTCACAGAAATCAACACAAAAGGTTTTTTTTCAACAGATTTTTGGTACTGACCCTGTCATAAAGGAGCAGCCAGCAAAATAATCACTACTAGGGAAAAGCTTATACACAGAACTTTAGCAGTAGCGCGTGTCAAAAAAGCACGCTGGTGCTAAGTAGGAGTGGCGCGCTGGTGTAAACGGCGCTACAGATACAGTTGTAGCAGTAGCGCACCTGAAGATAAAAGCGCTACTACTAAAATTCCCACGACTTAGCTGATAGGCTACACATAGTAGTAGCGATCTACTTCGAACTGCGCTACCGCTACTTGCTTTGTAGCAGTGCGTTTACGCTGAAAGGCGCTACTGCTAAAGAAAATAAAATTAAATGGAAAGCAAATGGAAAAATAAATGAAAATGAAAGAAATAGAAAAAGGTGAAAGGAAAAAATAAAATGTAAAAAAATAAATGAAATAGGGGGAAAAGAGAAAGGAATAGCAGTAGCGCATATCGAGGAACGCGTTGTAGCTAACTTAGCAGTAGCGCACTTCCTGGAACGCGCTACTGCTACTTCTGACTTAACCACGCGGTTCGTTCTTCCTCACAGCCACTTCCCCCAAATCCAACTCCTCCGTTGTTGCCGCTGCTATCGCCCTTTGGCCGCCGCGCTCTCCCGTCGCTCTCCGCACACCCTCAACGCCGCCCCGACCCCAGATTCGATGCCGCCCCGACCCCGACCCCGACGCCGCCCCCGACCCCGACGCTGCCCCCGGCCCCGACCTCAACGCCACCCTCCGCTGCGCGCCTGAGCCCCGACCCCAACCTCGACGCCGCCTGCCGTCCCTCGCCGCAGGCACCCGAGGTGAGCACGCCTGCTCCTCCCCCTCCCCTACCTCTGGCTAGGGTTCTTCAAATTTTAGTTGCATCAAATTAGTTAGGGTTCATCTATGGGTGGAAACGAAACAGATCCGGATGTTATTGGATACGGATGCAGCTTGGATGCTTTCTTAGATGATGAATAAACACTATTGTAATGCATAATAATTTCTAAGATTAATCATAAACGAGTAAAATTGGACCACTTATTTCACTTTTAAGTTGGATAACTGGAATATCCGCTACCACTTTCCACCCCTAGGTTCATCAAATTAGATGGTAATTAGGGTAGTAGTTACTAGGTATTAATTAGTTAGTAAGAACTAGGTACTAATTAGGTACTAGTTTATTTTTATTTATAGTAAGTTTATTTTTAGTAGGAACTAAAAAAACTAGTTCTTACTAAAAATAAACTTACTATAAATAAAAATAAACTAGTACCTAATTAGTAAGAACTAGTTGAACATGTCACATTTGTTGTTATTTTTTTAGTTAAAGCAATTTTTCCCGCATCGACGTCGATGATGCCTATCCCGCATCCTCGTCGTCGACTCGGTGGAGGAGCCTGCTTGACCAAATGGGCCATGTCCGCGACTGGGCGCCGGGCTGGTACTGGGAGGCGCTACCTTCCGGGGGGCGCAGCTTGGTGAGGAGTCAGCCTGTCGTTGAACCAAACCTTCTTTGGTGGCTGTCGCGTGGGCGAGTGATGGTCGAGAGGCTTGAGGACCCCGCGGAGGTGGTACGTCACCGTCTCAACGAGGAGGACCCGCACGTCCGTCGCTACTTGTTTGCGCTGGAGCACAGGTTCTCCAATACCTGGCAGGTTCTCCAGGGATCTCACTGGAGCTATGATCCTATGATGGTTCCTTCTCTTTGGGTGTCCACCGCCCGCGCCGATACCCGTCGTTCGCTAGGGTTTTAGTTGTATTAGTGATGTTATATGTATGATACTATTTGGGATGTATTAGTGATAACATTCAACGATGTACGGACGCAAGAGATGATTTACTTTTGCTTATTGAATATATGCTAATTTGAATGCTTATTTATTTTACGATTTGATTTCCCTTATTGAATGCACATGTCAATATGAGTCCTATAAGATATTCTGAAATGTATATCTTGTGTTGCTCAAATAGGATATGTGCTTGCCCAAGTGGCCGATCATGTTTGCAGGTTACATCTTCGAGTGGCCTATGTTTTGCCGGAGTGTTGATTCATTTCTGTTCTGGCAAATTTCAGGCGCTCGATATGTCCTATTTTAGCAAAGGTCATGCCGGATTTTTCCGTGAATTTTGGCATGACATGTGCCAGAATATGTAGGAAATATCGAGTGCCCCGAATTTTTGTGTTGAGTATCCTGGTAGTTGTCTTCGATCGATTTTCAATTAATGTTTCAACTATGAACATAGGAAATGTCTGATGACGAAAAGGATTTCGGTATTTGCAAATACTGCGAAGACGAGCGCCTGTCTGATGTAATCTTTCTAGATGATGATAGGCGCTTCAGCATCAAGCTGGACGAGAACATCGAAGTGGATACAGTAAGTCACAACGACAAGTCTTTTTTTGTAATTAAGCATGACATCTGCTTCAACTTATAATTTAATTTTTTTTACTATTCTACTAGCGTATCCCCTGCCATGCGAGAGTTTTTGTCTTGGATAAGATAGGTTTCAGTCCTATGAAAACTAGTATGAAGGTGAAGAGAGTTTACTTGAAGACCGAGCATGGTTGTATTTTCCACACAAAATTATACAATGCAGACACCTACACTTATTTTGGATGCAAAACTTATGCATTTGAGCATGATATGGTTATCACCTTTGATATTCGTCCAGAAGATGATATTGAAGGTAATATCGACATCTGGGTCGATGTGCAGACGCATCCAGTTATACCATTATGTGAGTTTGTCAACCATATTTATGTCTTTGATATTGTTTATTCAAAAATAGTTGACAACTAATTTCTATTGACAGCTTATTTCCATTCAAGCAAACATGTCCAGTGCTTGGTAGACAGGACCTACTACTGTCCCGGGGCTGAACTAAACTGCAAGGAGATAAGTCATGATGTTTCATGGCTTGAGGATCTTCATACTGTCAAGACAAATTATTTTTCTGGACTTAAAAATCTTAGTACTCAAAATGTGCGAACAATAGTGTTCGTATTGAACTACGGTCACATCTATTTAGGAAAGATGGTAAGATTTTTACTATTTGTCCTCAGTGCATCTTTTGCATACATTATTTTTTAAGCTAAACTTCATTGCTAAGTATGTTACTATATGATGTTCTTTATATGATGTTCTTCAACAGGGACTCCCGATGAATGTTGTGCCTCATTGGATTGAGACCAAAAGTCGCATGAAAATTGTTAGCTTACGGCCAAGACATCCTACAATGCACTTTAGTGCATTCAGGATTTCTAATAGTGAGGAATGCTTAATAGTGAAAGACTGGAGAAAAATTGTGAATGATCGCAGAGAAGTACTAGGGGCAGCAATCAGAAGCGCATCCCACGATTAGGAGACAGGTTCATCTGCATGCTCCAACTTGATGAAGCGGGAGTGCTACACATGTTTTATGTTATTTTACCTAAGAGAGAGCAGCGGGAGTGATTAGCTAGCTAGAAATGAGTTTGAAGATGATGATGCGCTATACTATGACTATGATTATTAAATAGCTAGTGTTGGTGGTAATGACTATGATGATTATTATTAGCTAGTGTTTGTGGTGATTAGATATCTACCGAAGCTAGTGTTGGTGGTGATTAGCTAGCTAGAATGAGTTTGAAGCTGATGATGTGCTACACTATGACTATGATGATTAAATAACTATTGTTGGTGGTAATGACTGTGATGATGATTAAATAGCTTGTGCTGGCGGATTAGATTCAAGTGGAGGCAACATGTGGTGCACATCGAAAGTACTACTAGTCCAGACTAGATCAAGTCTGGATTAGTAGTATACTTTTGACATGCACCACATATTGCCTCCACTTGAACCTAATCCGCCTTCATTTGACACACTGTTATGGACATAATGATATAAACCTCATAATTGGTATTATACCAAAATTTGTATAACGGCGTGTAAATACACTCAAAATAAAAAAAATACTAGTAGCGATGGATAGTAAACACGCTGCTACTAGCTAGATTAGCAGCAGCGCGGGAGAGAACAAACGTTGTGGCTATGTGTCTTAGCAGTAGCGCATGTCGCACGCGCTACTGGTAAGTAATAGCTGTAGCGCCTTATCAGTAGCGCGGTGACCCACGCTACTAGTGGGCATTAAACCCGTGCTACTACTATGGTTTTCCCTAGTAGTGGATTGACACTTTTCCATGTCCAGTTGAAGATGATATGTGCAATTTGTCTCCCTTTCTTGAGGAATAACATGTTCTAGCCCAAGGGCAAACTCATTTATTCATAGCTTGAGGGTTGCATTTTTGAAGGACTAACTCTCTCAGCTCAGTACATTGGGGGAAAGGCATGTGTAGAAACAACGATCTAAAAATTGTCTGCCAAATCTTCAGATTTGAACATTTCAGCAAAGCAAACTCTCCTCCCGCCCGCCTGGGGCATGCTATGCTATATTCTTAGATATTTATGAGTCTATTGAACTTTGCAGGAGAAAAAGCGAGCACCAATTGAACTTGATGTGACCAAATTCTGTTTATTTGTAGAAAAATCACAAAAATGCACATGAGGCTGCAGTTCGTAAAATAACTATGGAGTGGGTACCTCAAATGTCGTTGAATACATGTATTATTTATCTATAATTCATTTAGCCAACAAATAATGGTAACTAACATGACTTTTGATTACACTTAGCAAAATTGATTATATTTTATTTCCTTATAACTTATTCTATCAATATACGATTAATATCAGTAGATAACTCCATTACACTTAGCAAAATTAATCACATTTTTTACTTATTTATAACTTATTATGTGTGTACGGAGTGCTAACTACTTTGTTTTGACTTTACACATAGCAAAATTAATCACATTTCCTATCGTTTTTATAGCTCAATTAATCATCGTACCATCCAGAAAGATTAACCATATAACAATATTGTCGAATATGAAGGTAAACCATTCTTTGTTAAAAAAAATAACCATCACTATTATGCTTGCATGCAATTTGAATCACATTTTGCATGGATAAATTATTAGTTATTTTATTTCGAAACTTTGCCCTCCAATAAGCTTCCATTATGAGGATCCTCTTGTATATAAGAAAATTTCTGAAAAAGTGACATAATCACTGGCCCTAGGGAATAGTTTATACCACTTATGTGAAATAGTAATTATTATGTTAACATGTTTATTGTTAACTTAGGTTTTTTAGATATCTTGGCAAAGAGATCTACATTGTCTAGTCTAACAAATATCTTGATAGTGGGTTCTAGAGTATATAATTACCTATCGCATGCTTAAGTAGCCAATTATAGATAATTTTACAATCATTTGTTCTCAAATAGTTGGAATCGCTTGTTTACTAGTTTTCTTATCGACAAATGCCTATCTTTTTTTTTCTTATAGTGCAAATAATTGTGCTTGCAACCAAAACCATTGTGCTCGAGTGTGATTTCGGTATGGTGATTGAGAATTTGAAAAAAAAATGCATGTGTGAAGGTTAGTGCTTACTAGAGTGTGCAAATAAACATGACCACATGACCGGCTTTGGGCCTAGGCAGGAAGGATGATCGGGTGCTTGTTTGTGTGTTTTTTGGAGGGGGGGTGGGGTAGTATGGAGCACATATATACATTTCTGAATCATCAGTAACCATCATGCATGTGCCCAACCGGATGGAGCCCCAAGCCCAGGAGGAAAAAGAACACACCCCAGCAGGCTAGTAGGAAAAGAAAGGATCAAAGGAAATGATTAAGTTTAGGAGGAGAAGCAATCGACTATGGCAAAGGTGAACGACAGTTCGTGTTTCATGATCTACATCGACCATCTCCGTTGATTTGTCTTGTTGATCACAATGCCAAACACCAGTGCCTCGCTTCCTCCTCTAGGACCTGACTCCCGACATCATGTCTGCAGGACTGTGACTCCGTAATGTGAGGTTGAATAATGTCAATGGGGCTCTAGTCTTCACGGGCAACCAAACGATGAGCAAAACATGGTCCAGTTGTTGTATTAGCTCAGCCATGCTTGGTTCCAGGGAAGCGCAAAATGGTTGCCACACCATGGAGCCATCATGCTTGGTTCCTGGGAAACGCAAAATGGTTGCCACACCATGGAGCCATCGGGCTTGCAAGAAGCGAGCACGCGAGTCTATTGCCCATAGGGATATTTGTAGCAGCAGCAAAAAAAGTTTCATCATCTCGGTCACACGGAGTAGGGGAGCCAATCCATGGCATGTTCTGGTCTTGCCACTCGAGCCATTTCCACCTATAAGTCGCAACGCCCTTCCAAACCTCTTCAGATCAATCACGTCAAGACTCCCAAGGCCTTTCGAGTGACATACCGTGGAACAATTGACCAACGTCATGCCCTTGTCTACCTTTGGCCGAATCTCAAGAGACTAATTTGATGTTTTAGATGTAAGTATATTTTTTATAGACTTGGTCAAATTTCAATTAGTTTTACTTGAGACAATCCCAAAACTTCAATTATTTCGAAATGGAGGTATCTAGTAGTCATTATCAGTTCCAGCATTAAACAGACAACAATGAGGATATGGCTCGTTGGTTATCCTCTCAATTTGTTTGTGCGCAATGTTGCTCCCGCCTTTTCTTCAAAGAAATTAAAACGCCTCACCTAAACATCATCAAGTGATTCATCAGCATAATACTTTTCTACCTGCGCGCTAGCCAGGGACTTCAGAGACGAGAAATAAACACACAAATATAGTCTTGTCAGAGCATCTACAGCCACAGTTGGCATATCCGAGCCCCTATACACCCATGGACACGTCCGAACATGCCCGCTGGCAGTGAGCGGACAGTCCTCATTTCCCCCTGTCCACAGCTGCGGTCCACATATCTGAATACCCAATTTCATACAATACATGCAACTGAAGGAAATATGCCCTAGAGGCAATAATAAAGTTGTTATTTTGTATTTCCTTATTCATGATAAAGGTTTATTATTCATGCTAGAAATGTATTGATCGGAAACTTAAATACATGTGTGAATCCATAAACAAATACCGTGTCTCTAGTAAGCCTCTACTAGACTAGCTCGTTGATCAAAGATGGTTGAGGCTTCCTAACCATGGACATGAGTTGTCATTTGATAACGGGATCACATCATTAGGAGAATGGTGTGATGGAAAAGACCCATCCTTTAGCTTAGCATAATGATCGTTAAGTTTTATTGCTATTGCTTTCTTCATGTCAAATACATATTCCATCGACTATGAGATTATGCGACTCCCGGATACCGGAGGAATGCCTTATGTGCTATCAAACGTCACAACGTAACTGGGTGATTATAAATATGCACTACAGGTACCTCTGAAGGTGTTTGTTGAGTTGGCATAGATCGAGATTAGGATTTTTCACTCCGAGTATCGGAGAGGTATCTCTCGGCCCTCTCGGTAATACACATCACAAGGAGCCTTGCAAGCAAAGTGACTAATGAGTTAGTTGCAAGGTGATGTATTATGGAACGAGTAAAGAGACTTGTTGGTAACGAGCTTGATATAGGTATGAAGATGCCGATGATCGAATCTCGGGCAAATAACATACCAATGGACAAAGGGAATTACGTATTTTGTCATAAGGTTCGACCGATAGAGATCTTCGTAGAATATGCAGGAACCAATATGGGCATCCAGGTTCTGCTATTGGTTATTGACCGGAGAGGTGTCTCGGTCATGTCTACATAGTTCTCGAACCCATAGGGTCGGCACAATTAACGTTCGTTGATGATATAGTGTTATATGAGTTATATGATTTGGTGACCGAATGTTGTTCGGAGTCCCGAATGATTTGGTGACGGACATGACGAGGAGTCTCGAAATGGTCGAGAGGTAAAGATTGATATATAGGATGATGGTATTTGGACACCAGAATGGTTTCGGAGTGCATCGGGTAGTCATCGAATCATCGGAAGGGGTTCCGGGAGGCCCCGGGAGGTCTATGCGCCTAATGGTCCAAGGAGAGGCACACACCAACTCACAGAGGGGATGGCGCGCCATCTCCCTGGCCGCCGGAGCTAGAAGAAGGAAAGGAGGGGGCACCACCTCCTCCTGCCATTCCCTCCTTGTGGGAGAAAGGAAAGGGGGGCGCCACCTCCTCCTTCCTTCCCCTTGGCGCCAAAAGAAGGATAGGTGGGTCGGCCTAGGGCAGGAGCCCAAGTAGAATTCAGACCTACTTGGGGCGTGATGTCTACTACGCAACTTTATTCTTGTAGACACGTGTTGGGCCTCCAAGCGCAGAGTTTTGTAGGACAGTAGCAATTTTTCCTCAAGTGGATGACCTAAGGTTTATCAATCCATGGGAGGCGTAGGATGAAGATAGTCTCTCTCAAGCAACCCTTCAATCATATACAAGAAATCTCTTGTGTCCCCAACATACCCAATACAATAGCAAATTGTATAGGTGCACTAGTTCGGCGAAGAGATGGTGATAAAAGTGTAGTATGGATAGTAGATATGAGTTTTTATCGTGCGAACAATAAAAAACATCAAGGTAGTAAATGATAAAATGGAGCACAAACAATATTGCAATAATGGAAAATGAGGCCTAGGGTGCATACATTCACTAGTGGAATCTCTCAGCAATGCTAACATAGTTGGATCATATGATTATCCCTCAAAGTGCAATAAAGAATCACTCCTGAGTTCCTATTAGCGGAGAACAAAAGATAGAAATTGTTTGTAGGGTGCGAAACCACCTCAAAGCTATTCTTTTCGATCAATCTATCCTAGAGGTCATACTAAAATAATAGCAAGCTGTTCTTTCCGATCGATCTAATCAACAGTTCGTACTAAAATAACACCATGTGATGCATATCAACCAACTCTGATGTCACCTAGATACCCCAATGTCACCGCGAGTACCCATGAGTTAATTATACGATATGTATCAAACAATTTCAGATTCATAATACTTAATCCATACAAAGAACTACAAGGAGACCCCAAAGTTTCTATCAGAGAAAAGATAATAAAAACATGCATCAACCCCTATGCATAGATTACCCCAAAGTCACCTCGGGAATCCGCAAGTTGAGTGCCATAACATATATCAAGTGAATCAAAATAATACCCCATTGTCACCACGGGTATTCATATGTAAGACATATATCATCTGTTCTCAAATCTAAACATTCAATCTGACAAGACAAAACTTCAAAGGACAAAGACTCAATTCATCACAACAAGTGTAGAGAGGGGAGAAACATCATATGATCCATCTATGTTAACAAAGCCCATGATACATCAAGATCGTGGCTTCTCAAGATTGCGCGAGAGAGATTAAACACATAGCTACTGGTACAAACCCTCATCCCGGAAGGTGGACTACGCCCTCCTCATCGTGGTGGTTGTTGGGGAACGTAGTAATTTCAAAAATTTCCTACGCACACGCAAGATCATGGTGATGCATAGCAACGAGAGGGGAGAGTGTGTCCAGTACCCTCGTAGACCAAAAGCGGAAGCGTTAGCACAACGTGGTTGATGTAGTCGTACGTCTTGACAATCCGACCGATCAAGTACCGAATGCACGGCACCTCCAAGTTCAGCACACGTTCAGCTCGATGACGTCCCTCAAACTCCGATCCAGCCGAGCTTTGAGGGAGAGTTCCGTCAGCACGACGGCGTGGTGACGATGATGATGTTCTACCGACGCAGGGCTTCGCCTAAGCACCGCTACAATATTATCGAGGTGGATTATGGTGAAGGGGGGCACCGCACACAGCTAAGAGATCCAAGGGATCAATTGTTGTTGTCTAGGGATGCCCCCTGCCCCCGTATATAAAGGAGCAAGGGGGAGGCGGCCGGCCAAGGAGGAGGGCGCGCCAAGGGGGGAGTCCTACTCCCACCAGGAGTAGGACTCCTCCTTTCCTTGTAGGAGTAGTACAAGGGAAGGAAAAAGGAGAAGGAAGGAAGGGGCGCCCCCCCTCCCTAGTCCAATTCGGACCAGTCCATGAGGAAGGGAGTGGCCACCCTTTGAGGCCTTCCTCTCCTTTCCCGTATGGCCCATTAAGGCCCAATACGAATTCCCGTAACTCTCCGATACTCCGAAAAATATCCGAATCACTCGGAACCTTGCCGATGTCTGAATATAGTCGTCCAATATATCGATCTTTACGTCTCGACCATTTCGAGACTCCTTGTCATGTCCCCGATCTCATCCGACACTTCGAACTCCTTCCGTACATCAAGACACATAAACTCATAATATAACCATCAACGAACTTTAAGCGCGTGGACCCTATGGGTTTGAGAACTATGTAGACATGACCGAGACACGTCTCCGGCCAATTACCAATAGCGGAACCTGGATGCTCATATTGGCTCCCACATATTCTACGAAGATCTTTATCGGTCAAACCGCATAACAACATACGTTGTTCCCTTTGTCATCGGTATGTTACTTGCTCGAGATTCGATCGTCGGTATCTCAATACCTAGTTCAATCTCGTTACCGGCAAGTCTCTTTACTCGTTATGTAATGCATCATCCCGCAACTAACTCGTTAGTCACATTTCTTGCAACGCTTATAGTGATGTGCATTACCGAGAGGGCCCAGAGATACCTCTCCGACAATCGGAGTGACAAATCCTAATCTCGAAATACGCCAACTCAACATGTACCTTCGGAGACACCTGTAGAGCTCCTTTATAATCACCCAGTTACGTTGTGATGTTTGGTAGCACACAAAGTGTTCCTCCGATTAACGGGAGTTGCATAATCTCATAGTTGTAGGAACATGTATAAGTCCTGAAGAAAGCAATAGCAACATACTAAACGATTAAGTGCTAAGCTAACAGTGGGTCAAGTCAATCACATCATTCTCCTAATGATGTGATACCTGAAAGCACATTTGCTCCCTGGGTGGTTTTGGTAATTAATGACAACATACTTTGTGGTTGGACTAATGCTTTTATCAAGTATGTTTCAGGAAATTCAATCACATTGGCATGGCAAAAGGACTGAAGAGGTGGACCCCTAAAATGCTAAGGCAAGCATTGGCAAAAGCTAAAGACTCCATTTTTGGTTTAGTGATCCAAGATCACATTGAGTCCATAGGAAAGCCAATACTATTAAAAGGGGATGAGGTTATGATGATGATCTGGTTGCTCAAAGTGCTTAGTGATACATCTCCTAAACTATCAGCAACTCTCACTGCCATATACACTCATAAGTAATCTCGGTCCCACCGATATTCCAAACTCAGTCACACCGAGATGAACCACCTCAGCCATAAAGCCAAACCCTAAAAATCTCGGATTTTCCGATTCCTAACTCGGTCTCACCGAAACTTGAGTTGCCAAGCTTTTGTAACCTTCTGTCATTAAATCGGTGTCACCGAGATAATGAAGTCGGTCCCACCGAGATTGGCAAGCTCATGTCTTTGCACGAATCGGACTAACCGAGTTTGTATTTTCGGTCCCACCGAAAATCCCAACGTTCACATGATTTGAACTTTCGGTCTCACCGAGTTGTCAACTTCGGTCCCACCGAGATTGGTCAAATGTGTGTAACAGTTGGATTTTGTGTGGAGGCTATAAATACCCCTCCACCCCCTCTTCATTCGTGGAGAGAGCCATCAGAAAGAACTACCACTCCTACCTTACATTTCTGAGAAGAGAACTACCTACCCTTGTGTTGAGATCAAGTTACTCCACTCCCACCGTATGAAGCTTGATCTCTAGCCTTCCCAGGTTGCTTTCCACTCAATCCTTTCTTCCACCACAGCCAAATCAGTGAGGAGAGTTGAGTGTTGGGGAGATTATCATTTGAAGCACAAGAGCAAGGAGTTCATCATCATCAACACCATCTATTATCTTTTGGAGGGTGGTGCCTCCTAGATTGGTTAGGTGTCGCTTGGGAGCCTCCGTCAAGATGTGGAGTTAAACCAAGAAGTTTGTAAGGGCAAGGAGATCGCCTACTTTGTGAAGATCTACCCCGAGTAAGGCTAGCCCTCCGTGGGCGTAGGCCATGATGGCATAGACAAGGTTGCTTCTTCGTGGACCCTTCGTGGGTGGAGCCCTCCGTGGACTCTCGCAGCCGTTACCCTCCGTGGGTTGAAGTCTCCATCAACGTGGAATGACGATAGCACCACCTATCGGAACCACGAGAAAAATCTCTGTGTCTCCAAATTGCGTTTGATCTTCTCCACTTCTCTTTACTACTTGTGCAATTTACTTTCCGCTGCCCATACTCTAGAATTGCATGTGTAGTATGCTACTTGACTAGTGTGTTATGCAAAATCTGCCAAAAACTTGTCTTTGTCAAAAGGCATAATTTTTATCTTGTCGAGTAGTCTAATCACCCCCCCTCTAGACACTCTCACCTTCTTCGATCCTACAATTGGTATCAGAGATTTGGTCTCCATTGCTTTGGTTTACACACCATTGGTGGAAGATGGACGTGTCTACGTTTGGGAGTGTTAGCCATAGAGTGCCTATTCTTAATGGAGTATCCTATAACTCATGGAGGATTGAAATGCTTATTATCTTTAAGAAGTATAACTTGCGCAAATATGTTGAAACCCCATATGTGCCTCCATTTGACCCCTTGCACCCTACCATGGATGAAGAGCTTGATTTGCTTCGTAACCTTAGAACTGTAAATCTTATCATTAGAGGGTTACCCGATAACTTGCTTAAGCTCGTCACAAACTTTGAGTGTGCCTATGCTATGTGGAAGTTCTTGGAAGAACTTTATCCGGACTGCTCTTTGAGAGGTCTTGATGAAATTCTATACAAGACTATTGAATTTGATATGATGCGCCCCAATGATCCCAACTTTGATAAATGCTTCTTTGAGCTTCGTGATCTCATGAAAAAGAAGGGTGATCCTTGTCTTATTAATGCTCTAATTAGAAATGCTCTTGTATTGCATTCCTATGATTATTGTCACATTAACAAAACTAATGCAAGTAGTTGTCAAATTGACCTAGGTGTTGATGATGAACTATCTATGGGTCAATATGATGATGAGCATGAGCATGATGATGATTACTCCGATTTGGACACCGAGCTAGACAAGATCATGAAGAGTCTCAATCTTATGGCAAATCTGAGAGACTACATATCCGGTGGAAAAGAGTGGATTCTTGATAGTGGATGCACCGATCACATGACCGGAGATGAAGACATGTTTCGAGAGCTTGCAAAGAACGATGGTCCACGCAAGTATGTGACTTTGGAGACAACTCCAAGGGTAAGGTACTTGGCCTTGGTAAGGTGGCCATATCTCATGATAGCTCTATTCAAAATGTCATGCTTGTAGAATCACTTGGATACAATTTACTTTCCGTGTCTAGATTAGCTGACTTTGGATTCAATGTGCTATTCATCAAGTAGATTGCCAAGTCTTTCGTCGTGACAATCATAACATGGTATTTACCGTATCCGTAGAGGTGATCTATATATTGTTGATTTCACTAAGAAAGCCCAACCTAGAACTTGCTTCATTGCTAAATCCGCTAAAGGTTGGTTATGGCATAGAAGGCTTGGACATGTTGGTATGCGTAATCTAGACAAGCTAATCAAAGGTGATCATATTCTTGGTGTTAAAGATGTTTTCTTTGACAAAGATAGACTCTGTAGTGCTTGTCAGGCAGGAAAACAAGTAGGTGGAAGTCATCCCGTGAAGAACATCATGACCACAAGGAGACCGCTTGAGCTTCTTCATATGGATCTCTTCGGTCCCAATGCTTACAAAAGCCTTGGTGGTAACTCCTTTGGTCTAGTTATAGTTGATGATTATTCCAGATTTACGTGGGTATTTTTCCTTGATGACAAATCACAGGTTCAGAGAATCTTCAAAACCTTTGCCAGAAAGGCCCAAAATCAATTTGAGGTGAAGATCAAGAAAGTTCGGAGTGACAATGGAACGGAGTTCAAGAACGCCCATGTAGACTCTTTTCTCGATGAGGAAGGGATTCTACATGAGTTCTCGGCTACGTACACTCCTCAACAAAATGGAGTTGTTGAGAGGAAGAACCGAACGCTCATAGAGATGGCGAGAACGATGCTTGATTAATACAAGACACCGAAGCACTTTTGGGGTGAAGCCGTCGAGACAGCTTGTCATGCTATCAACAGGCTTTATCTTCATAAGCTTCTCGGCAAGACTTCATACGAGCTCCTCACCGGTAACAAACCCCAAGTGGGATACTTTCGTGTCTTTGGTTCGAAATGCTATATCCTTGATAAGCATCGTCGGTCTAAATTTGCTCCTAAAACTCATGAAGGCTTTTTTCTTGGTTATGGATCAAACTCCCACACCTACCGTGTCTACAATAATTTCACCTGAAAGGTTGAAGAGACGGTAGACGTGAAGTTTGATAAATCTAATGGCTCGCAAGTAGAGCAAATGCCTATTGATGTAGGAGACAAGGACCCATCGGAAGCCATTCAAGATTTATCTATTGGAAAGATTCGTCCCATGGAAGTGAAGGAGAGTACCTCATCTACATATGTGGAGCCCCCTACCTCACGGCAAGATGAACCTCAAGGCAACATGGAGGCTTCCACAAGTGGAACTCACCAAGATGAGGAAGTGCGACAAGAAGATCCACCACAACCTCCTTCTCCACCACCTCAAGACAACACCAACAACAATGAAGAAGAAGAGGAAGATGAGGATGATGAGGAAGCTCAGCCACAACCACAACAAAAGCTATCCCGAGTCCGAGCAAGAGTCAAGAAAAATCATCCCGTGGAACAAATGATGAACGACATCGACTCCGGGAGAATTACTCGCTCTAAAACTCGCCTAGCTAACTTTTGTGAGCATTACTCATTTATCTCTAGTCTTGAACCTATGAAGGTAGAAGAAGCACTTGAAGACCCGGATTGGGTGAACGCTATGCACGAAGAGCTACACAACTTCGAGAGGACAATGTATGGACTTTGGTAGAGAAGCCCAAGGATGATCAAAACGTCATTGGAACCAAATGGGTGTTTCGGAACAAGCAAGATGAAGATGGACAAGTCATCCGCAACAAGGCTCGTCTCGTAGCTCAAGGTTACACACAAGTCGAAGGTATGGACTATGGTGAGACCTATGCCCCCGTTGCTAGACTTGAGTCCATTCGCATTCTTCTTGCTTATGCCAATCACCATGATATTACTCTCTATCAAATGGACATTAAAAGTGCTTTCCTAAATGGTGAAATTGAGGAGGAAGTTTTTGTGAAACAACCTCCCGGATTTGTGAATCCCAAAAAGCCTAATCATGTTTACAAGTTGCACAAAGCTCTTTATGGTCTTAAACAAGCTCCTAGAGCTTGGTACAAATGCTTGACTAGCTTTCTTCTTGAAAAAGGATTTGAGATTGGAAAAATATACTCAACGCTATTCATGAAAAGGGTTGATGGTGAACTATTTGTGTGCCAAATATATGTTGATGATATTATCTTTGGTTCAACTAACCCTCATTTTAGCGAGAAGTTTGGATAGCTTATGTCGGAGAAGTATGAGATGTCCATGATGAGTGAACTCAAATTCTTCCTTGGGTTGCAAATCAAGCAATCTAAGGAGGGTACCTTTGTCTCACAAACAAAGTACACCAAGGATCTCTTCAAGAAGTTCAACATGCAAGAAAGCAAAGGTATGAGAACCCCCATGCCTACAAGTGGACATAATGACTTGACAAAAGATGGAGAACCCGTTGATCAAAAGGTTTACCGATCTATGATTGGTTCTCTACTATATCTCTGTGCTTCTCGTCCTGACATAATGTTGAGTGTATGCATGTGTGCTCGATATCAAGCAGCCCCTAAAGAATGTCATCTTAAAGCTGCGAAAAGAATTGTGAGATATTTGATACACACACCAAACTTTGGCATTTGGTATCCTAAGAGGGCCTCTTTCGACCTTGTTGGCTATTCCGACTCGGACTATGCCGGTGATGTGGTTGATAGAAAGTCAACTTCGGCACGTGTCAATTCCTTGGTCGATCCCTTGTATCTTGGTCCTCCAAGAAACAAAATTCGTATCATTATCCACCGCCAAGCGAGAATATATTGCTGCTGGTTCATGTTGTGCTCGATTGCTATGGATGACACAAACGCTTAAGGATTATGGGATACATGTGAGACATGTTCCTTTGCTTTGTGACAATGAGAGTGCGATTAAGATTGGACACAATCCGTGCAACACTCTCGAGCGAAACATATTGAAGTTCGTCACCATTTTATTCGTGATCACATTGCCAAGGGTGACATCAATCTTAAGCATGTTCGATCGACAAACAACTTGCGATATCTTTACAAAACCTCTTGATGAGAAGGTGTTTTGTCGCTAAGGAGTGAGTTGAACATCATTGATGCTTCAAACTTGGAGTGAAAACTTCATTGATGCATGCAAGGCATGAGCCTACTTGACTAATCCTTGATATTTCTCTTATGATGATGATCATATGTCTTGGACACATTTGCCCCCTTGTATTGCATCTAACTCCTTGTAGGTACTTGGATGATCTACATTCAACAAGATTACCACACACTCAAATCTTGAGTAATCTTGTCATTAACCAAGTATCTAGCCCTTTGGGATGTTGAATTCAAGGAACAAAATTCCACATATCCTTTTTGACACCTTATACATCTAGTATTTCACTCTTGTCATCTTGGATATCCTTGAGTATTTCCTTGCTTGCGTAACCCATGTAGGAAGATGAACTACACAAGTGGAAATGGTGCTCTAACTTCACATTCTATGAGCACCTACATCAAGTTCCTACATGAACAAAGCAACAACAAGCCCAAGGTATGTTCCTCACATCTTTAAGAAGCTTTGCTCAAAGACATGAGTACAAGCAGCTTCATAAGATGTGAACACATCAATGCTTAATCGAAAAATGGCAACCCCATTCTTAAGCTTAAACGATGAGTATGACCTATGATCAAATGTTCTCATTTGACTCCTAAGTCAAAATACTCAAACATAGGTGACTTTGTCGCCGACCCTTATCTAGATGAAGTACATATGTCTTGGAGTCTTTCTATTTTCTCTTATGTTCTCTCATTGAGTTTTCATTTATAAAAAAAAATCCATCTAGGAATCTTTTTTTATTTCTATTCTTCTGTTTTTGTGAATATCCTTTTGACTCTGATCAATTCCTCGAAAATCATTTACAAATTCATTGCAAATCCTTTGAAACATTCCTTGCAAAGTGAGCTGAATTATTTCTGTATTTCCTTGGAATTAAACTCGGCGTCACCAACTTAAAAATTTCGGTCTGACCGAAAAGGATCTGCCCTAAGTCCATGACTTTCGGACCCACCGATCCATCCTATTTCGGTGTCACCGATTTTTCCTTGATATCATCTTCTGCAGCTCCACTCAATGACTCTATATGCATGTTTCTTATTGTCCTGTTGTGATTCTTAAGGATCCCACTTCCTTCTTTCCACCTTCCCTGACCTTCCTAGTTTGCTGTCCTTTTCGGCACTTGATGTCAAAGGGGGAGAAGACTTAGGGGGAGAAGAGAAGATTTAGGGGGAGAAGAAGAGCAATCTTATCTTAAGGGGGAGAGAATCACATCAAAGCTTTGCCGTGTTCCACATTGCATATTACATTTGGCATCATTCTTTTGATTTTGCTCTTTCCATCAAACCCCTTGATCAAAGGGAGAGGAACCCTCACAATTGATATCTTATGGAAAGCAAAATCTCTCAGAGTTCATTGAAAATCCTTTTAGTTTTCGGAGACATGTTTGCTGATTCAAGCTTGTGCTCAAAATGAGACACTCTTTATACATGTCATCCCTGGCTTGGTACTCTTGATGTTCTTGCAGTTGGTTGAAGAAATACTCTTGTGTTATCTAACCTTGTTTTCCCAAGTTTTATTTCTTCAGGTACAATGCCAAGGAACCTCAAGGTAAGTATATGCACCTTGCAGAATGTGCATGTTGGTGACTTGCTTGTGAATACCTGTTTGCAAGAAATCACCATGCACATATGCATTATCACTCACTTCTTTTCATCTGCTCTGATGCATATAGCGAAGCTGCATGTAGCACATCTTGTTTTTCTCTCTTGTGTGCTTGTGGTAGTCCAAAACCATAATTTATGAAAATCTTGCACACTTGTAGGGGGAGACTGTGTACTACATGTTTGTCAAAGCTTTCGTGATAATTCTGTCCTTCTTTCAGTAAGCTTTGATGTCTTGTTTTGTGTGTTGCCATCAATTACCAAAAAGGGGGAGATTGAAAGCACATTTGCTCCCTGGGTGGTTTTGGTAATTAATGACAACATACTTTGTGGTTGGACTAATGCTTTTATCAAGTATGTTTCAGAAATTCAATCACATTGGCATGGCAAAAGGATCAAGAGGTGGACCCTAAAATGCTAAGGCAAGCATTGGCAAAAGCTCAAGACTCCATTTTTGGTTTAGTGATCCAAGATCACATTGAGTCCATAGGAAAGCCAATACTATTAAAAGGGATGAGGTTATGATGATGATCTGGTTGCTCAAAGTGCTTAGTGATACATCTCCTAAACTATCAGCAACTCTCACCGCCATATACACTCATAAGTAATCTCGGTCCCACCGATATTCCAAACTCACCACACCGAGATGAACCACCTCAGCCATAAAGCCAAACCCTAAAAATCTCGGATTTTCCGATTCCTAACTCGGTCTCACCGAAACTTGAGTTGCCAAGCTTCTGTAACCTTCTGTCATTAAATCGGTGTCACCGAGATGATGAAGTCGGTCCCACCGAGATTGGCAAGCTCATGTCTTTGCACGAATCGGACTAACCGAGTTTGTATTTTCGGTCCCACCGAAAATCCCAACGTTCACATGATTTGAACTTTCGGTCTCACCGAGTTGTCAACTTCGGTCCCACCGAGATTGGTCAAATGTGTGTAACGGTTGGATTTTGTGAGGAGGCTATAAATACCCCTCCACCCCCTCTTCATTCGTGGAGAGAGCCATCAGAAAGAACTACCACTCCTACCTTACATTTTTGAGAAGAGAACTACCTACCATTGTGTTGAGATCAAGTTACTCCACTCCCACCATATGAAGCTTGATCTCTAGCCTTCCCAAGTTGCTTTCCACTCAATCCTTTCTTCCACCACAGCCAAATCAGTGAGGAGAGTTGAGTGTTGGGGAGATTATCATTTGAAGCACAAGAGCAAGGAGTTCATCATCATCAACACCATCTATTACCTTTTGGAGGGTGGTGCCTCCTAGATTGGTTAGGTGTCGCTTGGGAGCCTCCGTCAAGATGTGGAGTTGAACCAAGAAGTTTGTAAGGGCAAGGAGATCGCCTACTTCGTGAAGATCTACCCCGAGTAAGGCTAGCCCTCCGTGGGCGTAGGCCATGATGGCATAGACAAGGTTGCTTCTTCGTGGACCCTTCGTGGGTGGAGCCCTCTGTCGACTCTCGCAGCCGTTACCCTCCGTGGGTTGAAGTCTCCATCAACGTGGAATGACGATATCACCACCTATCGGAACCACGAGAAAAATCTCTGTGTCTCCAAATTGCGTTTGATCTTCTCCACTTCTCTTTACTACTTGTGCAATTTACTTTCCGCTGCCCATACTCTAGAATTGCATGTGTAGTATGCTACTTGACTTGTGTGTTATGCAAAATCTGCCAAAAACTTGTCTTTGTCAAAAGGCATAATTTTTATCTTGTCGAGTAGTCTAATCACCCCCCCTCTAGACACTCTCACCTTCTTTGATCCTACAATACCGTTAATCAAATGACAACTCATGTCTATGGTTAGGAAACTTAACCATCTTTGATTAACGAGCTTGTCAAGTAGAGGCATACTAGTGACACTATGTTTGTCTATGTATTCACACATGTATTATGTTTCCGGTTAATACAATTCTAGCATGAATAATACACATTTATCATGAAATAAGGAAATAAATAATAACTTTATTATTGCCTCTAGGGCATATTTCCTTTAGTGGCCGACGGGATGATGAAGATGGCCACCGGAGATGATTCCCCCTCCGGCAGGGTGCCAGAACGGGGTCCCGATTGGTTTTCGATGGCTACAGAGGCTTGTGGCAGCGGAACTTCTGATCTAGGGTTATTTCTGATGGTTTCTCTATTTATAGGAATTTTTGGCGTTGGTCTCACGTCCAGATAGGCCGCGAGGTGAGCACGATACACCGGGGCACGGGCAAGGGCCCAAGCACGCCCCGGTGGGTTGTGCCCTTCTCATGGCTCTTGTGGCCCTCGCGGGGGTCTCTTTTGTTCCAAGAAATCGTCAAAAAGTTTCATCTCATTTGGAGAACTTTCATTTTTGCACAAAAAACAACACCACGGTAGTTCTGCTGAAAACAGCGTCAGTCCGGGTTAGTTCCATGCAAATCATACCAAAACCATATAAAATTATTGTAAAAAACATGTCATGAATACTTCATAAATTATAGATACGTTGGAGACGTATCAGCATCCCCAAGCTTAATATCTACTTGTCCTCGAGTAGGTAAAGATAAACCAAATAATTTATGAAGTGTGAATACTAGAAAAGAGCACAAGTTTGATCAACGACAATTTCAATCACTTTTCCTAGCATCATAACAGCAATTCTTTCTTATAAAATTATCATGACCAAATACCAACCAATTCACATGTTAAGGTTCAAACAATGAATTCTCTTGTAACTCAACAACCTATATTCTTAGTCACTAAACAATTGCAATTCAAATTATTCAACGGAGTCTAAGTAAGAGCTCCACATACTCAACCATCATATATTCTTCTATGATTGCTAACACTCACCACATACACATGAGCAAAACGTTTCAACCGGACACATAGAAAGATAGGGGCTTATAATTTTGCCTCCTAATGTATTCACCTCAAGGGTGATGTCAACAATAATAACTCATGCTACCCATATCCAACTGGATATATGTGCCTAGATCTTTCCTCACCACATGATGCTTGCCAAAAGTGAAAATAAAAAGGAATAGAGAGAGAAAAACTTTGACTCTTTGCATAAAAGTAAATACTAAAAAGTAAAAGATAGGCCCATCGCAGAGGGAAGCGGAGGTTGCCATGCGTTTATTTGTTTGTATGCTCAACCCCTTAGTGTAAAAGAACGTCACGTTATATTGCCCCTCATGATAGAAACCTTTATTATGCAGTATGTCCCTTTTATTCTTTGCCCTCACAAGTTCGTACAACGCTCAATTTTCTCTTACACTAAATGATCTAACACTTTTAGAAGCAATTTTTATTGCCTTATTGCACCAATGACAACTTACTTGAAGGATCTTGCTCAATCCATAGGTAGGTATGGTGGACTCTCAAAACAAGATTTGGGTTTAAGGGTTTTTGGATGCACAAGTATTATCTTTACTTGGTGCGGACTTTTTGGCTAGCAAAGATAGTGGGCAAGCACCACATGGTTGAAAGATCTATCGCAATATAACTTCTATGTGAATATGAACAAACATAAATCATTACGTTGTCTTCCTTGTCCAACGTCAACAATTTTGACATATAATATTTCTATGGGAGCTCAAAATCACAAAAGATTTCCAAGATAGTGTATTTGCATGTGAAAGTTCTCTTCCTTCTACTAATCATTCATGAATTGCTTGTATGACCAATATTGTGATTGTAAAGCTTCAAAAAATTTCACTTTCTAAACCCAATGCGAAGCTACCACTACGCATGATATGAACACACAAGTTCAACTTCATGATATTCAATTCATTCAACAATTTACTCATAGGGCATAAATGAAGCACAAGAGTAAATGACAAACTACTTCAAAAAGATATAAGTGAAGATCAAGCGAGTAGTTATGTAAATGGGTAGCTATTTGAGGACTCTCTTTTATTTAAAACATTCAGATCTAAGTATTTTATTAATACAACAAGCAAAATAAAACAAAATGACATTCCAAGCATAGCAAAACTCATGTGAAGAAGCAAAAACTTAGGCTCAATCGATACTAACCGATAATTGTTGAAGAAGAAAGGCGGGATGCCTACCGGGGCATCCCCAAGCTTAGATGCTTGAGACTTCTTGGAATATTAGGTTGGGATGCCTTGGGAATCCCCACGTGTGTCCTTAATTCCTCTCATATCACGGTTTCCCTAAATCTCAAAAACTTCATCCACACAAAACTCAACAAGAACTCGTGAGATAAGTTAGTATAAATTAGTGCAAAACCTTACTATTCTCTACTGTAGCAAATTACTAAAATTATTATTAAACATTGCATACTAAATTCCTCTGCATATTTAAATACTCATATCCTCAAATAGAATCATTAGACAAGCAAACATATGCAAACAATGCAAACATAACAGCAATCTGCCAAAACAGTACAGTCTGTAAAGAATGTAATATTCATCATACTTCCCTAACTCCAAAAATTCTGAAAAAGATTACCACACTTTAGAAAATTTATCAGAGCTTATTTTGCAAAAAGTTTCAGCATTTTATCACATTCTGACTTTTCTAGGGAATTTTTGCAACAGCGATAAACTTTCTGTTTTGAAACAGCAACATGTATACTTGCAAAATAAACATGGCAAAGGCTATCATTGCCACTTTTATTGAAATAAAAGATGAAAAACATTATTATAAATGACAGCAAGAAAATCCTAACAAAATAAATTTGACGCTTCAAGCAAAACACATATCATGTGACGAATGAAAACATAGCTCCAAGTGAGGTTACCGATAATGTTGGAGACGAAAGAGGGGATGCCTTCCCGGGCATCACCAAGCTTATTTGCTTGGATATTACTTGAATATTACCTTGGGGTGCCTTGGGAATCCCCAAGCTTAGGATCTTGTCACTCATTATTCTCCTCATATCGACATCTCATCCAAAATTTGAAAACTTCAATCACACAAAACTTAACGGAACTAGGTTAGTATGATAAAGAGCAAAGCATTTCACTTAGGTACTGTCAAATACAAGATTCATAATTGTTTCCACCCAATAACTACTGTAGCATATCATTTGCCAATCTATATTTAGCAATATAAGCCATATAAACAAGGAAACAAGCAAACTATGCATTGAAAACAGAATCTGTCAAAAACAGAACAATCTGTAGTAATCTGTACTCAAACCATACTTATGCTACTCCAAAAACTATGAAAAAATTAGTACCATGTGAGAAATTTGTATATTATTTTTTTATGAAAAAAGAATCAACTCAAAAGCACTCTTCTGTTAAAAATGAGAGTTATTTTCGTGAGTGCAAAAGTTTCTGTTTTTCAGCAAGATCAAACCAACTATCACCCAACATGATCCCAAAGGCTTTACTTGGCACTTTATTGAAACAAAAACAAGAAAACATGATTACTACAGTATCATAATCATGTGAACACAAAAAAAACAGTAGATAAAAGTGTTGGGCTGTCTCCCAACAAGTGCTTTTCTTTAATGCCTTTTAGCTAGGCATGATGAGTTCAATGATGCTCGCATAAAAGATAAGAATTGAAACATGAAAAAGAGCATCATGAATCACATGGAAATCACATTTAAGCCTAACCCACTTCCTATGCATAGGGATTTTGTGAGCAAACAATTCATGGGAACAAGAATCAACTAGCATAGGAAGGCAAACAATGCATAACTTCAAAACTTTCAACACATAGAGAGGAAACTTGATATTATTGAGATATGTAAAAGCATATGTTCCTCTCTCATAATAATTTTCAGTAGCATCATCAAGAAATTCAACAATATAACCATCACATAAAGTATTCTTTTCATGACACATAAGCATAGCAATTTTGTTACTCAACACATAAGCAAATTTATTCTCATGAATAATGGTGGGAGCAAACTCAACAAAATAACTATCATGAGATTGAAAATTAAAATCATGATGACAAGTTTCATGGGTATAATTATTCAATATACATACATGTCATCACCATAATCATCATAGATAGAGACCTTGTTCTCATAGTCTACTGAAGCCTCATCCAAAATGGTGGAATCATCATTAAATAAAGTCATGACCACTCTGAATCCACTTTCATCATTATAATCATCATAAATAGGAGGCATGCAATCATTATAACAAATTTGCACATCAAATATTGGGGGACTAAAAACATCATCTTCATCAAACATAGCATCCCCAAGCTTGTGGCTTTGCATATCATTAGCATCATGGATATTCAAAGAGTTCATGCCAACAACATTGCAAGCATGCTCATCATTCAAAGATTCTATGCCAAACATTTTATAGCATTCTTCTTCTGACAATTGAGCACAACTTTCTGATCCATCATTTTCAAGAAAGATATTATAAAGATGATCAATAATATGATGCAACCTCAATTCCATTTTTTATGTAGTTTTCTTTTATAAACAAAACTAGAGATAAAACAAGAAACTAAAAGATTCGATTGCAAGATCTAAAGATATACCTTCAAGCACTCACCTCCCCGGCAACGGCGCCAGAAAAGAGCTTGATGTCTACTACGCAATTTTATTCTTGTAGACACATGTTGGGCCTCGAAGCGCAGAGTTTTGTAGAACTGTAGCAATTTTCCCTCAAGTGGATGACCTAAGGTTTATCAATCCGTGGGAGGCTAGGATGAAGATAGACTCTGTCAAGCAACCCTGCAATCAAATACAAGAAATCTCTTGTGTCCCCAACACACCCAATACAATAGCAAATTGTATAGGTGCACTAGTTCGGCGAAGAGATGGTGATAAAAGTGTAGTATGGATAGTAGATATGAGTTTTTGTAGTGCGAACAATAAAAAAACAGCAAGGTAGTAAATGATAAAACAGAACATAAACGGTATTGCAATAATGGAAAATGAGCCTGTGGTGCATACTTTCACTAGTGCAATCTCTCAGCAATGCTAACATAGTTGGATCATATGATTATCCCTCAAAGTGCAATAAAGAATCACTCTCGAGTTCCTATTAGCGGAGAACAAAAGATAGAAATTGTTTGTAGGGTACGAAACCACCTCAAAGCTATTCTTTACGGTCAATCTATCCTAGAGTTCGTACTAAAATAACAGCAAGCTATTCTTCCCGATCGATCTAATCAAGAGTTCGTACTAAAATAACACCATGTGATGCATATCAACCAACTCTGATGTCACCTAGATACCCCAATGTCACCGCGAGTACCCATGAGTTAATTATACGATATGTATCAAACAATTTCAGATTCATAATACTCAATCCACACAAAGAACTACAAGGAGTCCCCAAAGTTCTATCGGAGAAAAGATAATAAAAACGTGCATCAACCCCTATGCATAGATTACCCCAAAGTCATCTCGGGAATCCGCATGAGTGCCATAACATATATCAAGTGAATCAAAATAATACCCCATTGTCACCACGGGTATTCATATGCAAGACATATATCATGTGTTCTCAGATCTGAACATTCAATCTGACAAGACAAAACTTCAAAGGGAAAAGACTCAATTCATCACAACAAGTGTAGAGAGGGGAGAAACATCATATGATCCATCTATGTTAACAAAGCACATGATACATCAAGATCATGACATCTCAAGATCGCGCGCGAGAGAGAGATTAAACACATAGCTACTGGTACAAACCCTCAGCCCTAAGAGTGGACTACTCCCTCCTCATCGTGGTGCCTGCCGGGATGATGAAGATGGCCACCGGAGATGATTCCCCCCTCTGGCAGGGTGTTGAAACAGGGTCCCGATTGGTTTTCGGTGGCTACAGAGGCTTGCGGCGGCGGAACTTCCGATCTAGGGTTATTTCTGATGGTTTCTCTATTATAGGAATTTTTGGTGTCGGTCTCACGTCCAGATGGGCCTCGAGGTGAGCACGATACACCGAGGCACGGGCAAGGGCCCAGGCGCGCCCTGGTGGGTTGTGCCCTCCTCGTGGCTCTTCTGGCCCTCCCACGAAGCTTTAGGGGTCTCTTTTGTTCCAAAAAAACGTCAAAAAGTTTCAGCTCATTTTGAAAACTTTCATTTCTGCACACAAAACAACACCACGGTAGTTTTGCTGAAAACAGCGTCAGTCCGGGTTAGTTCCATGCAAATCATACCAAAACAATATAAAATTATTGTAAACATGGCATGAATACTTCATAAATTATAGACACGTTGGAGATGTATCAGGGTGCCCCTTGGCCTCTCCCCTCTCCCTCCCACCTATATATATGTGGGAGGGGGGCGCCTAGCACACCCAGAACAATTGCTTAGCCGTGTGCGGCGCCCCCTCCACCGTTTACACCCCCGGTCATATTTTCGTAGTGCTTAGGCGAAGCCCTGCTGAGATGGCTTCACCATCACTGTCACCACATCGTCGTGCTGCCGGAACTCATCTGCTACCTCGCCGTCTTGCTGGATCAAGAAGGCGGAGGACGTCACCGAGTTGAATGTGTGCTGAACGCGGAGGTGCGTACGCTTGGTACTTGATCGGTTGGAGCGCGAAGAAATTCTACTACATCAACCGCGTTACTAAATGCTTCCGCTTACGGTCTATGAGGGTAAGTAGACACACTCTCCCCTCTCGTTGCTATGCATTTCCATGGATAGGTCTTGCATGTGCGTAGATTTTTTTTTGTTTTCCATGCAACGTTTCCCAACAGCAACAACGTAGATCAACATCAAGATCGAACGAGAAATATAGATGGACTGTTTCATCGGACATAGTTCATCGGACACAAAAGACATTGTTTGCTGGATTCTACTAAATACAAAATGTTCATATAGCTAGCTAGACGATGAGGGGAGGCGGATATCACCATTTCGGGCCCTCTCCTCCGTGAAGGGGAAGGAGCGGGAGGATCGTCATCATTGTCTGTGTTGGTGTTGTCGCTCTTTGACGCCGATGAGATGTAGCCGGGAAGGTGGCAGATGGCATGGGCCTGCTCCTTTGTGTGGAGGGCCGCCTTGGCCATGGCAGATTCTTTCTCCCCACGAAGCTCTCCGAACCTTCGAGCCCGAGCCCGAGCGCCTTTGAAGTTTTGTGATGGAGGCACCTGGCATCCCACTCCACCGTTGTCAGTGACCAATGCATGACCTTGCGGAGGTACGCCTCGAGGGGGGGGGGGCGGAGCAGGCGAGTTGGCGGGAAGAGTCGGGCTCTGCCATGGCCCGCTGCCGCTCGCGGCGGGCGGCCTTGGCCTCTGACTCCAACATGCACATTCGCACAGGAGCCACGGGCACGAGCACCCAGCACTGCCTTGGTAGTGTTGGTGCCGGAGGAGAAGGGGAGGATGCCGCCATGCTCTGGATCTAGAGCGGTATCGAGCGGGATGGGCGACCGTGGCCCGCATTGCGGCGGAGGGACCCGAAGGAGCTAGCGACGGACACAACGGAGCTCGAGCTCCTGCCGGTGTCCATCCTGACCGTTTAGGGCGATGCGGAGCACCAGCTCACCCTCGTCCGGGTTGTCGCCGCCTAAGCCGGAGTCCTCCTTCACGCGCTCGTCCCAGTCCATGGGATCGGGCTCGCTGCCGGAGCCATGGCCGGACTTGGCCATGGTGGAGGAGGCGGAAGAGATTAGAGAGGATGGGGAGGAGATGGGTAGGGAGTAGCGAGGGTGAGAGAACCGAGGGTTTGTCTAGGGTTCATCGGATATTGGTGGGGTTTTCGTGTGAGCAGTGGTGATGACAGTGTGGCCCATAGCGAGCCGGTCAGTTGTGGTGGCAGTGTCCGGCGCGTCCAGGCCACCTCATATGTGCTGGACAGCTCAGGAGTTTGGCTGGTTGTGAGGAGCCTGGGTGGGTGCGATTTTTTGATCCGGGCAGGACTTGTGAATCGTATCGTATATATGTCCTGCTTTGTGCGTCTTATAGATTATCTATCAATCACGTGCCTGGTCCGTCTCTGAAAACGAGCACATGCTACGCGGAGCAGGCAGCGGTACGTAGGTACTCCCTCCATTCCAAAATAGATGACTCAACTTTATATTATATTAATATAAAGTTGAGTCGTCTGTTTTGAAACCAAGGGAGTAGCAGTTTGGCGAAAACGGTGACAGCGTAGGTACGAATCGATGGATCTAGCTACGTGTGGCCTACACTTTGAAGCGTCCCACTATCGATCAACCCACTGGTGTCTGATGACTGGTAACCATGAGCCGAGGGCCCAGCTGCTGCGGCATTATGCGATCGATGCAGTACGATCGTGCCAGCCTAGTTTTGGTTGTAGCTCTTGCGATTGTACGCTGCACGTCTGAATCCTGACCGATTCCACTAAACCCCACATGAGCCTACAGGTCAATAGGTCGTTTCACGTGACGATGGTTGTTTGCAGCGTACGAGATGATGGGTGCATGCAACCGGCCGCGTGCGTGCCGAGGGCCGCGCCAAAACTGGAAGGTGCACTGCACCGAACGATGCATGGTCAGAGCATCTACAGTGGGTTGCCCCGAACCCGTCTCATATGCGGGCAGGACGTCCGGTGACCGGTCATAAAATTTTAACGTAGTCAGACGCCTCAAACGAGTCTCAAATACCCGGGCTGACCGGCACCCCTCATATCCAGCCCAAATATAGAGCTGATATGAGGCGATGCGTCCGCCACATCGGACTGGTGTCGAGGACCCATGCGGAATCACTCGAAAACCTGGCGGTCCGAAGCTTGTCTCCTCCATCAGACCGATGTCGCCGCGTGGCGCCACTCCGGCGGCCACGTACTGCATAGCCTGGCTACTTAAGCCGATGACCGGCACCGAAACCCAACCCCTCCACATTTTCCTTCTCCCGTCCGCCGCTGCCGCCACTTTTCACTCCCCGTCCGCCACCGCCACTAGTCATGCCCCCACGCCACCGGGTGAGGAGCTACCTATTTCTAATGCCGGAGCGTCCGCTACAGCTCCTTGAGCAGATGATGGCAAGGCACGAAGCCCGGATCGCCATAGGGCTACCTCCGGATGCATTGGATCCAGAGAAGGAGTTGGAGTTGGAAGGAGGAGGAGGAGGAGGAGGATGTGGGGGATACCCGGGACACTGATATGCAGGCGGAGCAGCAGACCATCCTCGATTCCCTTCGCTCAGAGTTGGATGCGGAGGCCAGATGCCGTGGACGGCACGAGATGGAGGCGGAGCACGCCGCAGAGGAGGAAGAGATGCTCACCTACATGGATGAGATCGAGGAGGAGAAGGAGGAGTCGGAGCCCTCGTATGCGTCTGTCCACCCGGCGTCCGGCACCGACCTCGGACATCTCTGATTATGAAGATTAGTTAGGGTAGTACGTAGTATGTAGTACGCAGGATTTCTTTTGCATGCTTTGTATGGATCTAGGTGTTGAAATATGAGAAACTTGGATGTAGAATAGCAAATTTGAGGCATGACCGGGCATTGTCCGCGGGCGCACCTGCAAGCTTTTGAGAGATTGGATTTGCCAAGTTCAAGTTCAACTGTAAATGCTCTTAAATGTGGTGTGGTGCCGTTGGGAGCCGTGAACTTGTGTGGCCATCGATCCCTGTGATGGAACTAGGAAAAGCTATATGAACGTGACACGGCAAGAAAACATTGTGACGAGACCATGAAAACCACCTTGCTTCCACGCATGAAACGGTGCGCTTCGTACGGGGCAGAATCTGTTGGCCGCCTCAAAGGATGACAGCCTGTTCGCCATTTCGACGGCGCATTGCTTCACCATCCATAACGAGACATGAGTGTACATGCGTGTATGTGAATGCCCATCATAGCGAGAAATAAGTGAAAACGCCATTTTTGTTGCTAGAAAGATTCGGCTTTCCCGGCCAAGAAAAGGGACATCATGGCATTTCACGCCAGACATAAACTTACGCACGCTATATAACGCCGCCGAATTGCATCTTTAAACAATCACAAATAGGTATGTCCAAAACATAACGAAAATAGGAGGTCAACATTCGTTGACAAAGTTCAGCCGAAGCCTGAATCCTAGTAGACAACCTGATACTCCTCCACGCCCGCCACTTCCACGATGAAGTTATCCCTAAGTCATCTTCTAGTTATTATGAAACCGACTATGTCCATCCCTCAGGATCAAAATCACCGCCGTCGCTGAAAACTCTAGTTCTACCTATTCGAACACTGCGACACTCGTAACAATGTATACTAGAACTTGTGCAAACTCAAACGCATGATCTATTCATCCGCATATGAGACAAGCTCAACTATCAAATTATTGTGGGAGAAAATTGTACTTACTTGCAAGTTGTGTGTGTATTTTGTAAACCATGGCTTGCTCGAGGTCATTGTAATGCCAGAGGCGTATGTGCTCAAGAGGTGGACATGGAATGAATGAGATGCTAGCTGGAATGGCTTGTTAGTGGTTTTGTTGTTGTGAAATAACTGCAATTTTTTATTTTCCATGCAAATAGTGTGATTCATGCTTGACTGTGATTGTGCTGAGATGACCGCAAAATTTGAAATATTTGGAGGCAAGAAGGTCAGTGCTTACTAGGGTGTGCAGCGACGCATGACTTGCCTTAGAGTTGTTACATGTTTTTAAGGCTAAGAAGGTGCACCGGAAGGCAAGTGGAGTCGCTCATGGTTTAGGTAAACTCGTGATTGTATGTTGCAAGATAAAATGACCGAAAGGATCGAGATAGACCTATCAGGGGGTGAATAGGTCTATACAAATGTTAGCTCCTTTTATTTACAAGATTAGGCTTTTTGGAAAATGAAGAGTTCCTAATGTAGCTACTATGAGTAGCAACCTATATGTTGCTTGCAAGGTCAATGGACCAAAGTAAAACACGAAGTGAATGAGCTTGGATAAGAGATAACCAAAGACACGTGCAGACGAAGATTATCCCGATGTTCAGTTCCTTGGAGGGAAACTAGTCACCATTGGAGAGGTGGAAAACCACAAAGGCCTCCTACGCTACAAAGGCTCACATTCTTCTCCTTGAGCTATCACCACGAAGGTTCTCCTTGAGCTATCACCATGAAGGCGATGCTCAACCACTCATGATAGACCTTGAGTCGACCTCCAAACCTTTACAAACGACGTGGTAAATCATAAATTTATTCCTAATTGGTGACTCCTATCACCTAAGAGTCGTCAACCTTCAAGAGTAACAAGAACAAAGGAGAAAAGATCAGAACTTGCTAAAATCGAGAAAGTGGTTGGGAGAGAGAGAGAGAGAGAGAGGAACAAATCTCTGCTTGGGCTTGCACCTCACACAAATCTCTCGAGTAATCGAATAATTATGGTTAGGAGAGATTGGGAGGTGTTCTTCTCAGATCTACAATATCTTGAGTGAAGTGATTGACCCTTTCAAGAAAAGGCATGCGACTTAGAGTGCTCAAAGGAATTAGTCGTTTTGTGCTGAAAATGCAACCTGAAGGCTCAGTACCAATTGGCCAGGAGGCTCTAGGTTAGCTCCAATGGCTAAGAAAAAGCAATCCAAGTGAGGCGCCAGGCTAGGAGGAACATCCAGCATGTCCGACCGGGACATAACCACACAACCTAGGTGCCAACCCAGAACAAGAGACCCTAAAGTCCTTTGTGGTATTCCCTGAACACACATGATGGGAGCGCCCCAAGAAGGAACCAGAGACTCCTGCTCCAACCCGAGAGGGCCAGATTAAGTCTCAGATGCTCATGCGTAAACCAATGTTCCTTAGCAGCCACGGGTGGATGCCTAGAGGCTCCGACAAACACTAAAGTTGCACATTAGTGATTTTTGCTTGGGATTTGTTTGGGACACTTAGAATTGTACTTTGGGTTGATGAAAAAGGTGCCTTAAGGATTGGCTTGAGTGTCCTTTGCCTCCCAACTGTCCTTGTTTTTTTTTGCGGGGTTCCCAACGGTCCCTGTTAATAGTGTGGAATTCCTAATACTCAAGAACAAAAAGAATGACTATAAAAGCTAGCCCTCATGAAGTCCTTCTTAATCACTTTAATTTTTCATGGTCATCGGTCCGCGACATTCTTAGCTCATGGGAACAAATCTGCTCTCATACATTTAGCGGCCTCAATACTCCCTTTAGTTTTTCATCCTCAATACCAAACCATACCTAGGGGCATGACTATACTTTCAATGACAACCTACGTGTCAAACGTGATTTTGCATGATTGTAATAAACACCTTATTCCCTAATTAATATACACCATTAAAATGTGTCTTCCATATTCTTGCAGTGCATGCATATGCTATGTGGAAATAGCATTCATGTAATAGAAGGTTTTGAGCATCCCTTCAACATTGGGTCCATGAGTAGATTCCAAGGATCAAACGGGTGCAACACATGTAAATGCTCGAAGAAGGGGCAGTGGCTAGCTAATGAATGGAAAAGACTCGTCCCCCGTGGACTGTGCTACGCTATGTTTTTAATTATTTATGGGTCTAATTAATTTTGCGTAAAAATGTGAAAGGCATTGTGAATTGCTACTTTGAACCATCGAACTTGATGTGAGCGAGAAATTTGTTTGTATTGTTTTTTATGTTTGCTAGAATGCAAGACTAAGTGAGCAAACACGTATAAGAATCACATGGGGGTGGGGGGTGCAATTTAAAAAAAAATCAATATCCCAAATGTTGTTGTCAAGGTATCACTTCCACCCTTTATTTCATTCAACATATTTTTTATTTATTCACAATTAAAATCTACATATAATGGCAACAATACATTTTCTATTACACTTACCAAAATTGATCACATTTTTACTGCGTTATAACTTATTCTATCAATATACGATCAATATTAGTTGATCTCTCCATTACACTTAGCAAAATTAATTACATTTTATATTTATTTATAACTCATTTTGTGTATATGGAGTTCCAACTATTTTATTTTACGTTTACACATAGCAAAATTAACCACATTTGTTTTTCTTTTATACCTCAGTTTATCAAGGTACGATCCTAAGTTACATAGCATTTTATTACAAAACGAAAGCAACCATGTACTCCCTCCGTTCAACAATACATGTCATGGTTTTGGTTCAAATTTGAACTCAAACCACGACAAGTATTGTGGAACGCAGGGAGTAACATTATTGCTGCATATTAAGGTGAGATGTCCTTTGTTACATAAGTTCTCATCTATTATTATGAATATGTTTGCACTCAATTTGAATCACATTTTGAAAGGATAATCACATTAGTTACTATAACTTTTAACCATGCATGTCTCCACAGATTAATATGTGCCACTTAGATGAATGATGGTTTATATATTGATATGGTTAGCATTCACTTCAGTGTTCTTAAATATCTTGACAGAGAGGTCTATGGTGTATGATATAACAAATATCTTGATGGTGGGTTCTAAAGTATATGATTTTCTATGGTATGTGTGAGTATATAGTCAATTCTAGAGATACCTACAATAATTTGTACTCAAATAATTGGAGTTGCTTTGTTTAATGGTTTTACTATGGTCAAAGAATCGTCCTTTTGTATTTCCCGTGCAAACAAGTGGGATTTACAACGAAACCTATCGTGATTGAGTGTAACTGTGTTGAGGTGGTTGCAAAATTTTAAATTTTGAATGTGAGATGGTCGGCGTTTACTATGGTGTACGAAGACACACAACATACCTTAGATTAGTTGCATGCCATTAAGGTCAGAAGGTGGACACGGTAGGCAAATGAAATTGTGTATGGTCTAGCTACAGTCCAGGCGGGGTGTTAAGTGATTATGTGTTGCAAGGTGCCATGCCGACGGGTTTAGTTCCTCTACAGTTGAGTTGTTATTGTACAGGTATAGTAGAGTCAAAATCTGCCGTCTAATTGCGATCCAATGGCTCTCCTGTCCCTCCTTCACACTCTTTGCAGCAATGGAGGATTTCGATGGCGATAGGCCTCGCGGCGACGGCGCAGGGCCAGCTGGTGCGCCAGCACCAACAGCTGGGATCAACTCGGAGTGCATGAACGTGGTGTTGAGCATGTCGAACTGCCTGTCTTATATATGTTGATAGTGGGAGCACGATGTGGCACCCGGAGAAGCCATGTTGCCCGGAGTTGGATGGACTACAGCAATCCAACATCGTTTGCACGACCTAGGGCAGCATTCGTTCAGGGAGTTGTACTCTGACTGCTATCAATCTAGCGACCCGAACCATGACGAGCGCAACTTCGCAAACACACTCGCTGGTAAGCCATATGGACGTCTGCTTCTTATTGGTGCGCTTCAGGCAACCGTCGTCCTCACAGTCTATGGAATCCTCCATTTGCTGCAAAGAGTGAGAGGGGGCAGGAGAGCCACTGGATTGCAACTAGACTGCATATTTTGACAGCTACTGCAACAAGTTAACTGTAGAGGAGCCGAACACATGCTGACCTGTGATCATAATATAATTTTGGCGTGATTGTAGTAAACACTTTATTTTCTAATTAATAGACACCATTTTGGAAAGTCCCTGTCAATGTTATTACAACGCATGCATACTCTTTGTGGCACTAGCATGTCATTTTATATACGTGCATGAGAACTTTACACATTCTTTCCTTTTATCTTGGTTCGATATGAACATAACTAGAAGAATTTTGTACACTTTGTTGCGCCGCTTTCGAAAGATGGACTGTGGCATCCTTATATGTATATAACAGGATAATCTATTGCCTCAATGCACATATATGCATCAATCTTGGCCTACTCGGATAGACATCAATGACATGTAAAAATGATTTGGGAGCCCCATATTGTGATCGGTGGCAATAATACTACACAATTTACTGTGGAAGAACTACATCTAATCATTGCCACACATCAACATAACAACCCAAAATCAGAAAATAAAACGCAAGGATTTCTCTCCATGTCATAAGAAAACAACAAGAACAACATGGACCACCAATCCACACACACAATCAAAGGTTGCCCACGAGCGAACGATCATCATAAGAGTAAGCATCGATGGTTCACAATAAAACAAACACTCAACATCAATCCAAATCAAACTAATGAAGCATGTTAACAATAAGCCACTCTAATATACCGACACACTCTAAAGCAACAACTAATGATAGCCATACAATCAAATGCAGGAGGAAGGCAACACAGAAATAATCTAGATACTCAATGGGAAGTGAGAAGAACACAACACCCCAAGGGAAGACATCAAACAAAGGAAAGGAAAAGACACCACTCTCCATCGATGAGATCTCAACCACCGAACACCCAGACGAAAAAGACCGCTTCCAGCTGCCAAGGTTGCATCTGAATGACCGGCTAGGAAAGACGTTGCTCCTAGCCGCTTGCTCGCGACTGCTAAATGCACAACCAGGAGAGACGTCGAACTCCCCTCAAGCCGCCTACTCCCAGCCGTTGAGATATCCTCTAGCTGCTGATAACCCACAAGTATAGGGGATCGCAACAGTTTTCGAGGGTAGAGTATTCAACCCAAATTTATTGATTCGACACAAGTGTTGCCAAAGAATTGCAAGTATTAGCAGTTGAGTTTTCAATTCAACCACACCTGAAGATTAATTATCTATAGCAAAGTGATTAGTAGCAAAGTAATATGATTGTTTTGATAGTAGTAGCAATAGCAATAGTAACAGTAACAGCGATAGCAATAACTTTGTAGCAAGTGTAACGGTAATAACAGCAGTAGTGACTTAGTAAGAACAATGTAAGAGATATTCATAGGCATTGGATCGGTGAATTTGTTGGATGATATTCATCATACAACAGTCATAACCTAGGGCGATACAGCACTATCTCCAGTTCATAAATATAATGTAGGCATGTATTCCGTAAATTGTCATACGTGCTTATGGAAAAAACTTGCATCACATCTTTTGTCCTACCCTCCCGTGGCACCAGGGTCCTAAAACATCTCCAAAGTATCTATAATTTTTTATTGTTCCATGTCATATTATCAGCCTTGGATGTTTCGCAATCATTTTATAGCAACTTTATATCGTTTTTTGGGACTAATCTATTGACATGGCGCCAAGTGCCAGTTGTTGTTTCTGCTTGTTTTTTACATCACAGGAAATCAATACAAAACGGAGTCCAAACGCAGCGAAACTTTTTGTGGATTTTTTGGACCAGAAGACATCCACTGGATCGAAGAAGTACCGTAGAGGGGGCCCGAGGTGAGCACAATACACCAGGGCGTACCTGGAGGCCCAGGCGTGCCCTAATGGGTTGTGCCCACCTCAATGACCTCCCGCACCGCCTCTTTGCTCTATAAATACCCCAATATTCCGGAAACCCTAGGGGAGTCGATGAAAATCAATTCCAGCCGCCGCAAGTTCCAGAACCACCAGATCCAATCGAAAAACCATCATTGAGGGGTTCATCATCCTCATTGGTGCCTCTCCGATGATGCATGAGTAGTTAATTGTAGACCTACGGGTTCGTAGTTAGTAGGTAGATGGCTTCTCTCTCTCTCTCTCTCTCTCTCTCTCTCTCTCTCTCTCTCTCTCTTCAATATAATGGTCTCTTGCAGATCTATTTGATGTATCTCTTTTTGTGGTGTGTTTGTTAGGATCCGATGAACTTTGAGTTTATGATCAGATCTATGTTTTTATCCATGAAAGTTATTTGAGTCTTTTGATCTCTTATATGCATGATTACTTATAGCCTTGTATTTCTTCTTCGAATCTTTGGTTTAGTTAGGCGAAATAGATTGATTTTTCTTGCCATGGGAAGAGGTGCTTTGTGATGGACGGTGCTTGATCCCAGTGACAGAAGGGAAACCGACATGTATGTATCGTTGCTATTAAGAATAACAAGATGTGGTCTATTTCTACATAAATAGATCTTGTCTACATCATGTCATCTTTCTTATTGCATTACTCCGTTTCTCTATGAACTTAATACACTAGATGCATGCTGGATAGCGGTCGATGTGTGGAGTAATAGTAGTAGATGCAGGCAGGAGTCGGTCTACTAATCTTTTATGTGATGCCTATATAATGATCATTGTCTGGATATCGTAATGATTATTTGAAGCTCTATCAATTTTCCAATAGTAATTTGTTTACCCACCGTATGCTATTTTTCACGAGAGCCACTAGTGAAATCTACGGCCCCCGGGTCTCTTCTTAATCATATTTGCCTTTGAGACCTATTTTTATTTGCTTTTATTTTCAGATCTATTAATCCAAAAATACAAAAATACCTTGTTGCAACTTGTATTTATTTATTTATTTCATCTCACGTTCCCGCGAGACCTATTTATCCAATCTACTACAATTTTACCTATCTTTTTACCCCTGAGGGATTGACAACTCCTCTATTACGTTGGGTTGCAAGTATTTGTTCTTTGTGTGCAGGAGTTGTTTACGTGGTGTTGCATGGTTCTCCTACGGGTTCGATAACCTTGGTCTCATCACTCAGGCAAATACCTACCGTTGATGTGCTGCATCATCCTTTCCTCTTTGGGGAAATACAGACGTAGTTCAAGCAAACATCAAAAGGAATTTCCGGCGCCGTTGCCGGGAGACATCGTCAACATCTACCAGGTTCCTAATCACAAATCTCATCTACAAGGATTTACTGTCAAATAGTTGAAATGTTTGTTTACTAGTTTTAATATCATCAAGTAACTATCAGTTTCTTCATTTTCCGTGCAAATGAGTGTGATTGTAGTCAAACTCGTCTTGCGTAAGCATAATTGCATTCAAGCCTCTATGGCATGCTACAACCACTTTCCCTCTGGACGAAACACAATTATCAAACACAAGGCACCCTAGAGCTACAAGAAATCAAATCAAACACCAAACTTACCTCACAGAGTAGCATTAGGCGCATCTTGTTCACCGCCCCGAGCACACTTGATGACCTATGTCCTCAAAGCTTGATGACCACCACCATAGACCAAGATCCAAGGTTGCTTGCTCAAGACTTTGCACCCACAATATGTTGAACCAAAATAGGGACAAGGGAGGACATGTTTCTTCATGTCGGCCAACATGTAAATTGTCATTGCAACAATGTGGAGCATATCAGGGTCAAACATACGAGCTCTAGCGCCGTGGAGTACTCAGAGGGGTGACATATAGTGGTGTGGTGACACGCAATGGTATAGTGGGTATTCAAAGGAATCTGTCGGTAGCATCATGAAAATATACTCTACTACAAACCTTTTCTCCTCTCAACGTATTGGACAAGGTGATCCTACATTCCCATATTAGTTTCTCCTTGCAGCGGATGATTTTTTAGCCTATTTTTGGGCTAGATGTGGGGAGCACGTAACAAACTATTGAGGTTCTAGACATATATTGTAACGACTCCGGACAGAGAATTAACATTGAAAAGTCATCAATATTTTTCAATAAGGGGTGCAGGAATATTTTTGTGATGACAGGTAAAGGATATACACAATATCCAATCTAAATCGTTGATTGTAAAATATTTGGGAATGTCAACATATATAGGAAGAGATATGCGAGGGTTTAGTCATTGGATTTTTCAGAAAAACAAATGTTGCTCAGAGGCATGGGTTTCATAGACACTGATATTCAGTTTGGCACTTTTGGCTCATCAGGCTTGGGGAATTTTGCAATGTCCCGAAAGTTTGAGTGCTAAAGTTCTAACTAAAATATTTTGCACAAGGAGATTTTCTTACAACAAGTTTGGCCTCTCGTCGTTTGAAGGTTTGGAGGGTGATGCTTGATGGGCTTGATACTTTAAAACTAGGCCTTATTAGGCGGATCATTAGCAGAGAAGGGACAGATCCATGGGAAGATAATTCGCTATCCGGTAATTGCTCTTTGCGTACAACAATTTGGTTATTGGATGGAGCGCCCCATGTCTCACATTCAACAAGATAGGAGGGAACCCTTCGCTGAAGGGAGACGCCAGTTGGGCCAGCCCGGGTGCGCGGGAAACACCAGCCTTGTTTTTCGTTTTGTTTGTTTTCACGTTTTTTACTCTTGTTTGTGCTTTCTTTGTTGACTTTTTTATACTTTCAAATATTCTACATAAATATATTACAAAAAAGACTCTTCAAGAATGTTTTTGAAAAATCTTGACCAAGCATTTGAAAAATGTTAAATTTGTATAGAGAAAATGTTTATCACATATACGAAAAATGTATACAAAAAACTAAAATGTGTATGAAACAATTTAATCATGTATTTCAAAAAATTTAATCAAGCATTTAAGAAATTCTTGAACAAGTGTTTGAAAAATTTAAGCAATCATTTGGAAAATGTAAAATGTGTATAGAAAAATGTTGACTATGTATTAGAAAATGATGAGACAAATTTGATCATGTATATAAAAATGTTAATATAGCATTTGAAAAATGTTGAACAAGTATTTGGAAACTGTTAAACGTTTATAGAAAAATGTTGAGCATGTATTAAAATGATGAATTTTTAATCATTCCAATATATCTTAATCAAGCATTTGTAAAAATGTTGAACACGTATACAAAATGTTTATCAAGCATTTGAAAAATGTTGAATGTGCATATAAAAAATGTTGACGATGTATTAAAAAATGATGATTTGTTTATCATGTATATAAAAAAATTAACCAAGCATTGGAATTTTTTTGTAAAAGTATTTGAAATATGTTGATCAAGCATTTAGAAAATGTTAAATGTGAATAGAAAAATGTTGCCCATGTGTTAAAAAATTGTTAATATTGCATTTAATAAATGTTAATCAAGCATTTGAAAAATGTTAAAATGTGCATCAAAAAGGTTGAGCATGTATTAGAATTGGTTAATCTTGTATGTTGAAATTGTTAATAAAGCATTTGAAAAGGTTTTAAGTGTTTATAGATAAATGTTGACCATGTATTCAAAAAATGTTAATCTTGTATTTGAAAAATGTTGAAAATGTGTATAGGAAAAATATTGGCCATGTATTACAAAATATTAAATTTTGTAAAAAATGTTAGACGTGTATTATAAAAATGTTGTTGTCGTATACAAAAAATGTAGAATAAAAACCAAAAGAACAAAGAAAAACTGAAAAAGAAACCAAAGAAAAATAAAACCGAAGAAACCAAACAAAGAAAAACTGAAAAAATGGAGCAGAAAAAAAGAAAAGAAATGAAAGAATGCGGAAAAAAGAAAAACCGGGCTCAAATGGTATTAAGTAGGGTGTGTCCGTAGTACATACCATGAATGGAACTTGGTGAATTGGCTAGCAACACGCCTGATATACCTGTTAACGAGGGATCTCCCTAGTTCTCCCCTTTCTTGTTCACTTTTTACTTTAGCGCGCACGAATGGGCGGGCCCAATTACCTCAAATTCAGCGAGACTTTCTAGTGACTCGCTTAATGCGAGATATAGACGTCGCGTATTGGATGGGCCACATAGAAAGGTCAATGAGCCGATTAATCATAAGTCGGCCACATGGAACATAGAAAAATTGGATCAAGTTTTCCTACCAATTGATGTAGATGTTATGAAAAAAAATCACTTTGAGTACTAGAAATCAAGATTTTTGGGCATGAAATTATGATGGTAAAGGAGTTTTTCTGGATGGTCAGCATATAAGATGTTAATCACCACCAAGGTCATGAGGGAGGCATGTCTGGATGGGTCGGCTGGAACATTGTATTTGAAGGACAAAAACAAACAGTGGACATTGCTATGGAAGGTTCATGTCCCAGCAAAGGTTCGTGTTTTTCTATGGAGATTAACAAAACAATCTATACCAATTTGTGATGTGTTGCACAGAACGAACATGGGGGAGGATGATAAGTGTCTGACTTGTGGTCAAAAGGACTCATAAAAAAAATGAGACCAACCCAAGGGCTAACCCTCGTTGGCATTTATTTATAGGAGAAACTCCGCGAGCACCACGCGTCCAAGCCGGGACTTGAACTCGTGTGGGCTGGCAGCAACCTCAGCTGCCCAGCCAATGGGTCGACGCCCCGTCCTCTCAAGAGGACTCATGGATACACTCATTTATTGAATGCATGACGTTGAAGTCTGTTTGGGCATTGGCATCGGAAGGGGTCATGGAACCATTAGCATATTCACACGAACAGGAGGAGAGAGAATGGATCTTCTCTTTGATCGATGTTCTTTTCCAGTATTTGCTTGTGGAGACTTTTGAGAAAGGTGATTTATGAAGATAATTTTCAGACCCGGTTGTCCACTAGGTGCTCTGTTCAAAACTTCTTGAAGGAACTCCAAATGTTTAACAAGAAGTAGGTTGCATCCACCTCAGAGTCAGGTTCGCGTCGTTAACCTCTGTGGATTCCACCCTTGCAAGGGTGCATGAAGATGAATGTTGACACAACGGCTAGAAAAAATTACACAAAATGTGTTGTTGCAATCGTGGTCAGAAACAGAGAAGGAAAGTTCATCGGTGCTCCATCTGTCACTTTTGATGGAAGATACTCGAGGCTCAATCAGTGGTTATGGATACAAATCAAACGTTGTAATATTTCAGGCAACTGATATATAGATGATCCTTTATTTTTCGACAAATAGTGTTGCTATCTTTTTTTCCCTTCTAGATATACAGTTTTGCTATCTATCTATGCTCAGCAATGGCCCAGCTTTATCATGGATAAACAATGTTACTTGTAATTAACCTGTTTTCCTAGCAATTTTGCTAAAGCACATCTTGTTGTGACATAAGTATTGCACATCTAAGTCCTATGTCATTGATCTTACGTTGAGATTCGTGTGGGTATTTCTTTTTTTTCCTCTTTATGCTTGATTGACTCACTTAGATGTGCAATAACTAGAGCACATCTAGATGAGAGAAATAAAGGATGCTCATAATCCAAGCTTGGGCAACCGTGTTCATTCTTGGCTATTTCGCACATGCAACACTGCGAAACATAAACAAATGAGCATCAAGTATATATGTACCTAACCTTCATTAGGTACTAATAATCGTTGAAAAATAAATAAGAAACAGGGCAAAGTAATCATGTCAGCTAGCTCATTGGATCACGGGTGCAATCAAGCCAACCGCTCCCGGCTTCAGCACTGGAATCGCATGCAGTGCTAGTTTAAAAACACCCATGATACTATACGTACTACCAATCCTTAAAGAAAAAGTAGAGGAGTATATTTGGACGATGATTATGTCCCGTCCTTTTATTCTTATGTCAACAGGAAATGTGTTGGAATTTGGCCTGCATATACACTGTCGAGAGACCGGCCAGGACTGGTCGGTGTCTGCACAAGGTTGACGGCCACTACCGGACATTCGACACGCAACGGCCCAGCACCTCTGATGGGTCAAGCGTACCGACCCATACGCGTACATGCATGCACCCCTTGCTAACCTTAAACAATTTTCATAGCCTTATTATAATAATTTCGGATTCCAGCGTTAAACCGCCAACGGGATACGTATTGTTGGTTATCCTGTCAATTTGGTTATGAGCACTGTTGTCTTTTCTTGAAAGAAAACTCCTCACCTGGATTGGATACCTTCAAGTGTTTCATAGGCATGATACTTTTCCTACCTGCTAGTCAGGGACTTCAGAGACGAAAAATAACTTAATAAAAAGTACTCCCTCCGTAAACTAATATTAAAGCGTTTAGAACACTACTTTAGTAATTTAAACGCTTTTATATTAGTTTACAGAGGGAGTACTAGCTAGTTAGTTAGTTGGGATGTATATCTTGGGACTTGGGAGACCGTATCCTGTTTCCTGCGTCTTTAGATAATGACATCCCCGGTCCGTCTCCGAGAGCGACGACCTGATGGCTCCGGCTACGCGGAGCAGACAGCGGTATGTACGTGGTTTTGACTTTGGAGAAGACGGCCGGAACGAATCGATGGATCTGGATAGCATACATCCCGGCCGGCATGAGCACTGAACCGTCCCACTATCATCAACCCATGACTGGCCACAAAACTGACCGGTAACCATAAGCCGAGGGGCCCCACTGCTGGAGCATCATGCGACGCGCATCATGCCAGCCTAGCTAGTTTTGGTTGTAGCTATGCGATTGTACTTTTTTTTATAGAGGGCATTTTTATTAGAGTACTTAGAATGTAGCATAAAGTTGATATCGAGCATGATGAGCAACACACGGTCTCTGCATAACTAAGATGCACACAGTCAATCATCAATAGTCTGATAAAAGAAAATAAAAACATACATCTCAACAACAGTAGTTACAAAAAACCGACACTGTGCCTATGTACAAGGAGATGGTGGACCGATTGAGAGATTATGTTGTCATTCTTGTTGGGTGAAAACATCCCGGCCACCCGCTCCACCTGAGAGGTGGTTTCACTTTCACGTGATCAACGCAAATTCAGAGTGTGGGTTTTTCTTTCCGAACCCGGCTTAGTACTGGCGAAATTTGCCTACTGCCTCATAAACTGGAGTAATGTGTTGCTTTGGGGTCCATGGTTCTGTTTTAAGCTCGTATGATGAAAAAGGGTCTCCCTACATATTATAAAGCAACAACCAACCGGCTTAGTACTGGCGAAATCTGCCTACTGCCTCATAACCCGGCTTAGTACTGGCGAAATCTGCCTACTGCCTCACATTATAAAGCAACAACCAACCGATACAACCAGCTCGTTGGGGCTGTGGCACAAACAAGCCCAAAAGAATATTAACAAGGAGATAAATAAAGTACATATGTACAGACAAGAGTGAAAAAAATAAGGAAAATAGTCTATTCAATGCCAATTTTGGGCAACATAAGAACTAAATGATTAATGAAAGTTGCAAATCAACAACATCAAAGATGTGTTTCCATCGAGTTCTATAAGTTGCAACATTCTTGCTATTCACTCGGTGTTTCAGAAGCATCAAATCTTGCTTGACAAGGAACTTCCATGTGTTAACAGTTGGCACTTCATTTTTGAAGAATTTTCAAATTCTTCGATTCCAAATATTTCAGCATCCTAAAATGATTATATCGAAGGCAATTCCTTTCACCAGCTCTAGAGAAGTGAAAATAATTTCATCGTGAATTTGGGTACCTCTCCTTTTGCTCTGCACTATCTTAAGCCAACATTTTTTAGCAAATGTACAGTCCCAAAAAAAGATGCAAGGAGGTTTCCTCGGAGTTTTCATTGCAAAAAACACAGGCACAACCCCTATTCAGGAATTCGGCGGACTAACCAGTTAACTGGCCGATTAATCCCTACTCGTAGGGTCACCGAGTGGCCGATAAACTGATAAATCGCTCAATTAATTAATTAACTTGACGATTAGCCTATTAATCCCCTACTCGCCAGCCAACTGAGCAGCTACCAGTTATCGATTTCCTCACAGAAATCAACATAAAATGTTTTTTCTTTTTAACAGATTTTGGGTATTGACCCTGTCATAAAGGAGCAGCCAGCAAAACGATTGACACTTTTCCATGGCCAGTTGAAGATGATATGTGCAATTTGTCTCCCTTTCACCCAGTTATCCATTTTGTTCGAGGAATAACATGTTCCAGCCCAAGGGTAAACTCATTTATTCATAGCTTGAGGGTTGCATTTTTTAAGGATTAAGTCTCTCAGATCAGTACCTTGGGGAAAAGGCCTGTGTAGAAACAATGATCTAAAAATTGTGTGCCGAATCTTCAGATTTGAAAATTTCAGCGAAGAAAACTCTCCTCCCACCCGCATGGGGCATGCTATGCTATGTTCTTAGTTATTTATGAGTCTAATGAACTTTGCAGGAGAAAAAGAGAGTGCCAATTGAACTCGATGTGACCAAATTCTGTTTGTTTGTAGGAAAATCACAAAAACGCACATGAGGTTGCAGTTCGTAAAATAACTATGGTGTGGCTACCTCAAATGTCGTTGAATACATGTATTATTTCTCTATAATTCATTCAGCCTACAAATAATGATAACTAACATGACTTTTTTTATTACACTTAGCAAAATTGATTATATTTTATTTCATTATAACTTATTCTATCAATATACGATTAATATTAGTAGATAACTCCATTACACTTAGCAAAATTAATCACATTTTTTTACTTATTTATAACTTATTCCGTGTGTATGAAGTTATAACTACTTTGTTTTGACTTTACACATAGCAAAATTAATAATATTTCCTATCGTTTTTATAGCTCAATTTATCATCGTACCATCCAGAAATATTAACCATGTAACAATTGAAGGAAATATGCCCTAGAGGCAATAATAAAGTTATTATTTATTTCCTTATATCATGATAAATGTTTATTATTCATGCTAGAATTGTATTAACCGGAAACATAATACATGTGTGAATACATAGACAAACATAGTGTCACTAGTATGCCTCTACTTGACTAGCTCGTGAATCAAAGATGGTTAAGTTTCCTAGCCATGGACAAAAGAGTTGTCATTTGATTAACGGGATCACATCATTAGGAGAATGATGTGATTGACATGACCCATTCCATTAGCCTAGCACTTGATCGTTTAGTATCCTGCTATTGCTTTCTTCATGACTTATACATGTTCCCGTAACTATGAGAATTATGCAACTCCGTTTACGGAGGAACACTTTGGTACTACCAAACGCCACAGCGAATCGGGTGATTATAAAGGAGTACTACAGGTGTCTCCGAAGGTACATGTTGAGTTGGCGTATTTGGAGATTAGGTTTTGTCACTCCGATTGTCGGAGAGGTAGCTCTGGGCCCTCTCGGTAATGCACATCACTATAAGCCTTGCAAGCAATGTAGCTAATGAGTTAGTTACGGAATGATGCATTACGTAACGAGTAAAGAGACTTGCCGGTAACGAGATTGAACTAGGTATTGGATACCGACGATCGAATCTCGGGAAAGTAACATACCGATGACAAAGGGAACAACGTATGTTGTTATGCGGTTTGACCGATAAAGATCTTCGTAGAATATGAGGGAGCCAATATGGGCATCCAGGTCCCACTAGTGGTTATTGACCGAGAATAGTTCTAGGTCATGTCTACATAGTTCTCGAACCCGTAGGGTCCGCACGCTTAAGGTTTCGATGACAGTTATATTATGAGTTTATGAGTTTTGATGTACCGAAGGAATTTGGAGTCCCGGATGAGATCGGGGACATGACGAGGAGTCTCAAAATGGTCAAGACATAAAGATCGATATATTGGACGACTATATTCGGAGTTCGAAAAGGTTCCGAGTGATTCGGGTATTTTCGGGGGTACCGGGGAGTTGCGGGAATACGAGGAAGAAGCAATGGGCCTCATGGGCCAAGTGGTGGAAGAGAGGAGGAGGGGCGCGGCCCCCTAGACCAAACCGATTGGACTAGGGGCCGCCCCTTCCTCTTTTCCTCCTCTCCTTCCTTCTCCTTCTCCTTCCTTCCTTCCCTCTCCTACTTGGACTAGGAAAGATGGGGGAATCCTACTTGGAGTAGGATTCTCCCCCTTAGGGCGCGCCTCCTCCCCTTGGCCGGCCCCCTCCCCCTTGCTCCTTTATATACGGGGGCAGGGGGGCACCCCATAACACACAAGTTGATCTACGGATCGTTCCTTAGCCGTGTGCGGTGCCCCCTTCCACCATATTCCACCTCGGTTGTATCGTCGAGGAGTTTAGGCGAAGCCCTGCACCGGTAGAACATCATCGCCGTCACCACGCCGTCGTGCTGATGGAACTCTTCTCCGGAGCTTTGCTGGATCGGAGGCCGGAGATCGTCATCGAGCTGAACGTGTGCTGAACTCGGAGGTGCCGTACGTTCGGTGCTTGGATCGGTCGGATCGTGAAGACGTACGACTACATCAACCGCGTTATGCTAACGCTTCCTCTTACGGTCTACGAGGGTACGTGGACAACACTCTCCCCTCTCGTTGCTATGCCATCACCATGATCTTGCGTGTGCGTAGGAAATTTTTTGAAATTACTACGTTCCCCAACAGAGGCATCCGAGCCTAGGTTTTATGCGTTGATGTTATATGCACGAGTAGAACACAAGTGAGTTGTGGGCGATACAAGTCATACTACTTACCAGCATGTCATACTTTGGTTCGGCGGTATTGTGAGATGAAGTGGCCCGGACCGACATTACGCGTACGCTTACGCGAGACTGGTTTCACCGTTACGAGCACTCGTGCTTAAAGGTGGCTGGCGGGTGTCTGTCTCTCTCACTTTAGCTGAATCGAGTGTGGCTACGCCCGGTCCTTGCGAAGGTTAAAACAGCACTAACTTAACGAACTATCGTTGTGGTTTTTGATGCGTAGGTAAGATTGGTTCTTGCTAAGCCCGTAGCAGCCACGTAAAATTTGCAACAACAAAGTAGAGGACGTCCAACTTGTTTTTGCAGGGCATGTTGTGATGTGATATGGTCAAGACGTGATGCTATATTTTATTGTATGAGATGATCATGTTTTGTAACCGAAGTTATCGGCAACTGGCAGGAGCCATATGGTTGTCGCTTTATTGTATGAAATGCAAACGCCCTGTAATTGCTTTACTTTATCACTAAGTGGTAGCGATAGTCGTAGAAGCAATAGACGACGTAACGACAACGATGCTACGATGGAGATCAAGGTGTCGCGCTGGTGACGATGGTGATCACGACGGTGCTTCGAAGATGGAGATCACAAGCACAAGATGATGATGGCCATATCATATCACTTATATTGATTGCATATGATGTTTATCCTTTATGCATCTTATCTTGCTTTGATTGACGGTAGCATTTTAAGATGATCTCTCACTAATAATCAAGAAGTGTTCTCCCTGAGTATGCACCGTTGCGAAAGTTCTTTGTGCTAAGACACCACGTGATGATCGGGTGTGATAGGCTCTACGTTCAAATACAACGGGTGCAAAACAGTTGCACACGCGGAATACTCAGGTCATACTTGACGAGCCTAGCATATACAGATATGGCCTCGGAACACGGAGACCGAAAGGTCGAGCGTGAATCATATAGTAGATATGATCAATATAGTGATGTTCACCATTGAAAACTACTCCATCTCACGTGATGATCGGACATGGTTTAGTTGATTTGGATCACGTGATCACTTAGATGACTAGAGAGATGTCTATCTAAATGGGAGTTCTTAAATAATATGATTAATTGAAATTTAATTTATCATGAACTTAGTCCTGGTAGTATTTTGCAAATTATGTTGTTGATCAATAGCTCGCGTTGTAGCTTTCATATGTTTATTTTGATATGTTCCTAGAGAAAACTGTGTTGAAAGATGCTAGTAGCAATGATGCGGATTGGATCCGTGATCTGAGGTTTATCCTCATTGCTGCACAGAAGAATTATGTCCTTAATGCCTTTGCTAGGTGAGCGGACCTATTGCAGGGAGCGGATGCGCACGTTATGAGCGTTTGGCTAGCTCAATATGATGACTACTTGATAGTTTAGTGCACCATGCTTAACGACTTAGAATCGGGACTTCAAAGACGTTTTGAATGTCATGGACCATATGAGATGTTCCAGGAATTGAAGTTAATATTTCAAGCAAATACCCGAGTTGAGAGATATGAAGTCTCCAACAAGTTCTATAGCTAAAGGATGGAGGAGAATCGCTCAACTAGTGAGCAAGTGCTCGATTATGCGGGTACTACAATCGCTTGAATCAAGTGGGAGTTAATCTTCCAGATAAGATAGTGATTGACAGAATTCTCTAGTCACCGTCACCAAGTTAGTAGAACTTCGTGATGAACTATAGTATGCAAAGGATGACGAAAATGATTCCCCAGCTCTTCGTGATGCTGAAATCGACGAACGTAGAAATCAAGAAAGAGCATCAAGTGTTGATGATTGACAAGACCACTAGTTTCAAGAAAAGGGCAAAGGGAAAGAAAGGGAAACTTTAAGTAGAATGGCAAACAAGTTGTCACTCCCATGAAGAAGACCAAAGCTGGACCAAAGCCTGAAACTGAGTGTTTACACTGCAAAGGAAATGGTCACTGGAAGCGGAAATGCCCTGAATATTTGGTGGATAAGAAGGATGGCAAAGTGAACAAGGGTATATTTGATATACAAATTATTGATGTGTGCCTTACTAGTGTTTATAGTATCCCCTGAGTATTTTATACTTGTTCGGTTGCTAAAATTAGTAACTCGAAACAGGAGTTACAGAATAAACAGAGACTAGTTGAAGGGGAAGTGAAGACGAGTGTTGGAAGTAGTTCCAAGATTGATATGATCATCATCGCACACTCCCTATACTTTCGGGATTAGTGTTAAACCTAAATAAATGTTATTTGGCGTTTGCGTTAAGCATGAATATGATTTGATCATTTTTATTGCAATACGGTTATTCATTTAAAATCAGAGAATAATTGTTGTTCTGTTTACATGAATAAAACCTTCAATGGTCATACACCCAATGAAAATAGTTTGTTGGATCTCGATCGTAGTGATACACATATTCATAATATCGAGGCCAAAAGATGCAAAGTTAATAATGATAGTGCAACTTATTTGTGGCACTGCCGTTTGGGTCATATCGGTGTAAAGCACATGAAGAAACTCCATAAAGATGGATTTTCGGAATCACTTGGTTATGAATCATTTGATGCTTGCGAACCGTGCCTTTTGGGTAAGATGACAAAAACTCCGTTCTCCGGAACAATGGAACAAGTTACTGACTTATTGGAAATAATACATACCGGTGTATACGATCCAATGAGTGTTGATGCTCGTGGCAAGTATCATTATTTTCTGACCTTCACAAGATGATTTGAGCAGATATGGGTATATCTACTTGATGAAACATAAGTCTAAAATAGTTGAAAGGTTCAAAGAATTCAGAGTGAAGTGGAAAAATCATCATAACAAGAAAATAAAGTTTCTATGATCTGATTGCGGAGACGAATACTTGAGTTACGAGTTTGGTCTTCAATTAAAACAATGTGGAATAGTTTCACAGCTCACGCCACCTGGAACACCACAACGTTATGGTGTGTCCGAACGTTGTAACCGCACTTTATTGGATATGGTGCGATCTATGATGTTTCTTACTGATTTACCAATATTGTTTTGGGGTTATGCATTAGAGACAGCTGCATTCACATTAAAAGGGCGCCATCTAAATCCGTTGAGACGACAACATATGAACTGTGGTTTAGCAAGAAACCCAAATTGTCGTTTCTTAAAGTTTGGGGCTGCGATGCTCATGTGAAAAAGTTTCATCCTGATAAGCTCGAACCCAAATCGGAGAAGTGCGTCTTCATAGAATACCCAAAGGAAATTGTTGGGTACACCTTCTATCACAGATCCGAAGGCAAGATATTCGTTGCTAAAATGGATCCTTTCTAGAGAGAAGGAGTTTCTCTCGAAAGAAGTGAGTGGGAGGAAAGTAGAGCTTGATATGGTAATTTGTACCTTCTCCCGAATTGGAAAGTAGTTCATCACGGAAATCAATTCCAGTGATTCCTACACCAATTAGTGAGGAAGCTAATGATGATCATGAAACTTCAGAGCAAGTTACTACAAAACCTCGTAGGTCTTACAAAGTACAGTCCGCACCAGAGTAGTACGGTAATACTGTTCTGGAAGTCATGTTACTAGACCATGATGAACCTACGAACTATGAGGAAGCGATGATGAGCCCAGATTCCGCGAAATGGCTTGAGGCCATATAATCTGAGATATGATCCATGTATGAGAACAAAGTATGGACTTTGATTGACTTGCTCGATGATCGCAAGCCATGTTAAATAAATGGATCTTCAAGAGGAAGAGACAACGATAGTAGTGTTACTATCCACTAAGCTCGACTTGTTGCAAAAGGTTTTCAACAAGTTCAAGGGGTTGAATACGATGAGATTTTCTCACTCGTATCGATGCTTAAGTCTGTCCGAATCATGTTAGCAATTGCGACATTTTATGAAATCTGGCAAATGGATGTCAAAACTGCATTCCTTAATGAATTTATTAAAGAAGAGTTGTATATGATGCAACCAGAAGGTTTTGTCAATCCTAAAGATGTTAACAAAGTGTGCAAGCTCCAGCAATCCATCTATGGACTGGTGCAAGCATCTCGGAGTTGGAATATACGCTCTGATGAGTTGATCAAAGCATATGATTTTATACAGACTTTTGGAGAAGCCTGTATTTACAAGAAAGTGAGTGGGAGCACTACAGCATTTCTGATAAGTATATGTGAATGACATATTGTTGATCGGAAATAATGTAGAATTATTCTGCAAAGCATAAAGGAGTGTTTTGAAAGGAGTTTTTGAAAGCAAGACCTCGGTGAAGCTGCTTACACATTGAGCATCAAGATCTATATAGATAGATCAAGACACTTGATAAGATTCTTTTAAATGAGTACATACCTTGATAAATTTTTGAAATAGTTCAAAATGGAACAAACAAAGAAGGAGTTCTTGCCTGTGATGCAAAGGTGTGAAGTAAGACTCAAGACCCGACCATGGCAGAAAATAGAAAGAGAATGAAAAGTCATTCCCTATGCCTCAGTCATAGGTTCTATAAAGTATGCTATGCTGTGAACCAGACCTATTGTATACCTTGCTCTGAGTTTGACAAAGGAATACAATTTTGATCTAAGAGTAGATCACTGGACAGCGGTCAAGAATATCCTTAGTGAGGACTAAGGACATGTTTCTCGATTATTGAGGTGATAAAAGAGCCCGTCGTAAAAGTTACAACGATACAAGCTTTTACACCAATCCAGATGACTCTAAGTCTCAATCTGGATACATATTAAAAGTGGGAGCAATTAGCTAGAGTAGCTCCGCGCAGAGCATTGTAGACATAGAATATTTGCAAAGTACATACGGCTCTGAATGTGACAGACCCGTTGACTAAGCTTCTCTCACGAGCAAAGCATGATCACACCTTAGTACTCTTTGGGTGTTACTCACATAGCAATGTGAACTAGATTATTGACTCTAGTAAACCCTTTGGGTGTTGGTCACATAACGATGTGAACAATTGGTGTTAATCATATACAGATATGAATATTAATGTTAAATCACATGGCGATGTGAACTAGATTATTGACTCTACTGCAAGTGGGAGACTGAAGGAAATATGCCCTAGAGGCAATAATAAAGTTATTATTTATTTCCTTATATCATGATAAATGTTTATTATTCATGCTAGAATTGTATTAACCGGAAACATAATACATGTGTGAATACATAGACAACCATAGTGTCACTAGTATGCCTTTACTTGACTAGCTCGTGAATCAAAGATGGTTAAGTTTCCTAGCCATGGACAAAAGAGTTGTCATTTGATTAACGGGATCACATTATTAGGAGAATGATGTGATTGACATGACCCATTCCGTTAGCCTAGCACTTGATCGTTTAGTATACTCTATTGCTTTCTTCATGACTTATTGTAGGATCGGAAGTATGTCTAGAGGGGGGGTGATTAGACTACTTGACAACTTAAAAATTTTGCCTTTTGATTGGAGTAGTTTCTTAGCAAGTTCACAATGATAACCAAGTCAAGTAACACCCTACACATGCAATTCTAGAGTTGTGGCAGCGGAAAGTAAATTGCATGTATAGTAAATGAGAGGAGGAGAAGAGCAAACGCAATGGAGACACGGAGAATTTTTTCTCGTGGTTCCGATAGGTGGTGCTATCGTCAATCCACGTTGATGGAGACTTCAACCCACGGAGGGTAACGGCTGCTTGAGTCCACGGAGGGCTCCACCCACGAAGGGTCCACGAAGAAGCAACCTTGTCTATGCCATCATGGCTTACGCCCACGGAGGACTAGCCTTACTCGGGGTAGATCTTCACGAAGTAGGCGATCTCCTTGCCCTTACAAACTCCTTGGTTCAACTCCACATCATGACGGAGGCTCCCAAGCGACACCTAACCAATCTAGGAGGCACCACCCTCCAAAAGGTAATAGATGGGGTTGGTGATGATGAACTCCTTGCTCTTGTGCTTCAAATGATAATCTCCCCAACACTCAACTCTCCTCACCGATTTGGCTGTGGTGGAGGAAGGGATTGAGTGGAAAGCAACTTGGAAAGACTAGAAATCAAGTTTCATATGGTGGGAGTGGAGCAACTTGATCTCAACACAAGGGTAGGTAGTTTTCTTCTCGAAATGTAAGGTAGGAGTGGTAGTTCTTTCGATGGCTCTCTCCACGAATGAAGAGGAGGTGGAGGGTATTTATAGCCTCCACACAAAATCCAACCGTTACACACATTTGACCAATCTCGGTCGGACCGAAGTTGACAACTCGGTGAGACCGAAAGTTCAAATCTTGTGAGCGTTGGGATTTTCAGTGGGACCGAAAATACAATCTCGGTTAGACCGATTCTTCCAAAGTCTAGGGTTTGCCAATCTCGGTGGGACCGACTTTCTCATCTCGGTGACACCGATTTGAGTCTGAAGGTTCTGAAGCTTGGCAACACCAATTCGAATGACCGAGTTTGGAATCGGAAAATCCGAGATTCTAGGGTTTTGGCTATATGGTGAGGTGGTTCATCTCGGTGTGGTGAGTTTGGAATCGGTGGGACCGAGATTACTTATGAGTTTATGTTGGAATGAAAGATTGCTGATTGTTTGAGAGATAAATCACTAAGCACTTTAGAGCAACCAGGTCATCATCATAACCTCATCCCTTTTAATAGTATTGGCTTTCCTATGGACTCAATGTGATCTTGGATCACTAAACCAAAAATGGAGTCTTGAGCTTTTGCCAATGTTTTCCTTAGCATTTTGAGGGTCCACATCATCGGTCATTGCCATTCCCATATCCTTGAACTTTCTGAAATATACTCAAGAAATGATTAGTTCAATGATATATATGTTGTTATTAATTACCAAAACCACCCGGGATTAGTTGCACTTTCAATCTCCCCTTTTGGTAATTGATGACAACATATAGATCAAAGCTTCGACAAATGATATAATCAATGAATAACTTCGTCGCTTTGAGAAGTATGTGATAAGCAAGAGCTCCCCCTAAATTTGTGCATTATTTAAGATTTGCGTTTGAATGCAAATGCACAATCGATTAGGATCATGGGTTACTCTTCCATGTCACATACATCTTGGTGGAGCGCACAAAATGATAAGAACGAATAGCATGCACCCGATCACCAAGACATGAGTAAATGATCATACAAGATATGAATGGAATATGATAAGCATCAAGCACACATTAAGCACGGTATGATCAAGCACTCATCAAGATAGAACAAACGTAGCAAGCGTAGTATCAAACACACGGAGTATCTCAAAAGAACTCAAAAGTAAGTATCTCAAGGAAAACCGCAAAGCGAAAGAGCAAAAACGAGCACTCTCTCTCGAAGCCCTATGATCTATACAATTTCTCCCCTTTGGCAACAAGTTACCAAAAGTTCGAAGGTATAGAGCTAATCGTCACTCGGGACTCTGTTGGCGGCTCCGTCTGCGTCGATGGAGTGGAGATGGCTGCATCTGCAAAGCTTCTGCTGAAGTCTGTGGAGCTGGAGGAGTGGATCTTGGAGCTGGTCTTTGAACCGATGGAGCTGTAGGAGGTGCTGATGTGGTAGCCTGGATCGATCTTTGGAATAGCAGCTGATCTGGGCTTTGTGGGCACTGCAGCAGGCTGCTCATAGTCATCTGGACCATGTCACCTTCCATCTCCTTCATAAGTTCTGCCTTCTCCTCTTAGCTTCCTCGATATCGCATCAAGCTTGTTGACGGTGACTGCACTTGCTTAGCTTGACGTCGAGCATGGAACTTATCCTCAACGATCCTCTCAAGGCTCTCCCGAGATTGCACTATCTGGCCAGCGTAGCTCAATTCTCTGAGTGGCTTCAAGAAGTTGTTCGCAACACTCTTGGGCTTTCTGCTGCTTCCTTCTCGGCTTTAGCTTGTTTAGCGACTTCAGACTTAGCATGTCCTTCCACGGATGTGGGAGCATTCTCGATCATCACAATCTCGTTGTCCTCATGTTAGGGCTGCGTGGCAAGTGGGGTCTATCCAACAGGTAGGTGTCCGTGCCAAACTTGGCATTAATGAGCATCTGAATATGCGGAGCAAACCCACACGACCTCTTACGGTCATTTTGCTGTCCTCTTGATAGTCTCAACTATCGGGTCCATCACCTTAAAAGGTGTCTTCGGTCTAGAATGTGCAGCATGTTGATAGAGTACCCTCTTATCATGCGGTGGTCCCCGACTTAGGCATCAATGTATGCCTCGAGAATGGTATTGGTGGTTGGGAGACTGCACTGAAGGTAGTAGACTGATCCAAGCTTCCAAATCTCTCGTCCTTCTCATCAACCTCATTATACATGTTCTTCATTGACTCGTGGTTTTTCTTGAATGCCATACACATCAATGTCATCTTCCCTTGAAACAGTGCATTCAGCAATGCTCTCCATTCCTCAAGCAGACTGAAATCTACGCCTTACATCATCCATACAATCCTGCCATCTGGATAGAAGTGTGCGGTGGCATAGAATTGCATGATCATCTCATCGTTCGAGCGGTCAACTTCGACCAACGAAATCTGCAATCCCAAGCGGTGAAGCTTTCATGCACATGTGGGAAATAGTCTCTGTGCTCTTCACGTCGATGTATTTCCAAATCAACATATCTTGTGTCGGCAACAATTGGCTTCTTGTCCATGAGCTTTGTCTCATAAAAGTCTTGTTGCTCTTTAGTGTGGAATCTTGGGTCAGCTGCTGTTCTTCTCTCCTTTGGCATATGGATCTGTTTGCCTCCATAGCTTCGAGTCCTTTGTCCTTTCTCTCCTTCATGTTTTCAGCTCGAGGATGAGCTTCATTATGAACTGGCAGTTTCTGTCTTAGCTTGAGCAGAACATGAGCATCATCATCAGATTCTGCAGGTGGCACATTGTCCTTTTTCTTTTCTGAAGCTGGAATATTTCTCACAGTCTTTCTGGGCTTAGCAGCTGGTTTGGCTTGGGCTGCCTTTTTTGGAGCTGAAGCCTTAGTTTTAGGAGGTGCTCCTGCCCTGATGGCATCACCCATCAACTTCTGCTTCTGAGGTGGCTGAGGTGCTTCCTCATCAGAATCATCATCATCAGCAGCAGTCTCTTCATGAACTTTCCTCTTCCTCTTGGAAGTCTTCTTAACCTTCTTTGGAGGTTTCTTCCATCTTGAGCTTCGTGCCTTGATGGATTTCTTGACCTTGGTTGTGCCTTTCTTTGAATCTTTTCCTTGATAGCTCTTTGCAACCACTTGCCTTTTAGGCTTAGAGGTTATTTCCTCTTGACAATGAAATCTGAATCTTCCTCATCTGAGTTTCTCTTCCTCCCAGCCTGGTGGCAGGCAGGCAATCCACTTGGAGTGCTTCTCTCTCCATCATCTGAAAAACTGCTTGCTACGGACTTGTAGCTGCCTCTGGAATCTCAAGCGGCATCTCGGACTGTTACATTGTCACTTCCTTCGAGACATGTCGACAACCTGTGAATAGAGTGGGTATGGGCAGAATAGAAGAGTTATCACAAACTGCAGAAGATTTTGCAAAAGAATGAGTTCAAACTTTAGTTTTAGGTTTTCACTGAGAATACATGTCGGTCGACCGAAGTCTTTTAATTCGGTGAAACCGAAATGTCTAAACAGACCACATACACCACTTTCGGTTGGACGAAATGGGTTTTGATCTAGCCGAGACAGTTAGGGTTTCACTAAATTTTCACTTGGTCTTACCGATTTGTACAACTTCGGTTTCACCGAAAAGTGCAAAGGCAATGGCCGAGGCCAAATCGGTCGATCCGAAAATGCAGAATCGGTCACACCGAGATGTGTTCGCGGAAACCTAACCTAAAATTTTCACTCGAAATTTGTCCTATGATCTAAACAATTTGGATAGGGAACTCTCAAACTTGGCAAGAATCATGGCAATGCCTATCGTGCATAGAATCAGCGATTGGAACACGAGAGGATGAAGCTCACCCAATGCGGTGGAGCTTCACCACGGCGGCAACGGTGCGGTGCGAAGGACCGTTGACGGCGATGGAGACCAGCGGGCGCCTGAGCGACGGCGGAGGCGATCCGTAGACCAAGGCGACGGCAGCGAAGAGTTTTGAGGCGAAGCGTTTGAAGAGGTAATCAACGCTCGTCCTCGAGTATATATACTCTTGGTGTCGGTGGGACCGAGTTTGAAATCTCGGTGGACCGAGATGGTTAGCTGCGTGCGATTACACACTTGTCACGCCGAAAATTGAAACTTCGGTTTCACCGAGGTGAAAACCTAGATCAATCAAGTGATTTCGATCCGTCGATTTGATATATCGGTTTGACCGAAAGTACTTAGAAGGTTTTGGAAGTTAGGCTTTTGACGGATCGGTGGCTCCGAGTGCTCCTCACTCGGTCTGTCCGAAAAAGTCTTGTTCAAAGTTTGTGATATAAGCATGAATAGAGTTTGAGACAAGAAAGCATAGATAGCTAGGGAAAAACTTAGGCATTCTTGTCCATCCATTTGGTCAAAAAGAAAGAAAACCATAAAGACCAAAGCAACAAATGGATGTCCTCGAATGGATAAAATCATGCATCCAACATGCTCACACAATAAGATAGCAAATGAAATATGTGTCAAACATGCACAAACAAAACACTATCAACTAGCACACAATTTGGCGATGACTAGGTCATCTATATATGAGTATATTGACTTAGGAGTCAAATGAGAACATTTGATCATAGGTCATACTCATCGTTTAAGCACAAGTGGGGTTACCACTTTTCCATAAAGCATTAATGTGTTCACATCATTAGGAGATGTTTTAGCTCATTTCTTTAGAGCAAAGCTCCCCCTTGATGTGAGAACCCCTTTTAAAGGGTCAAACTAACCTTGGGTTGTCGTTGAAGACTTCATGTAGATGTTGAAGATGTGGATGCTCAATGTTGATGAAGATCATCAAGAGTTGAGAGCAATCCTTTGGATCCGGGCACTTTCAATACCTACATGGGTTAGTCCCACAAGGAACAAACAAGAGTATCCATGGACATAGATTGAAGTACACAGTGATGATGTCCATGAAAGCAATGATTACCTTGTCCCTTGACTTACCAACATGAGGGTTTGTGACTCCATGAACTAGTGCAAGATGTGGAGGTTGATTGCACAAGTCCTTGCCAAAATGAATATGAGTGAAGTGTATTGGCGGAGTCACCCTCAAGAACTCTCTAGTTCTTCTTCTTCGGAATCCACATCATCTTGATGGGAATCCTTGGGGTAGTAGTTGAGCTCGTTGAAGTAGAACTTGAAGTTGCCTTGGGAACCCACTTGACCATGGCCTTGGGTGCTTCAATGAATGTATCAATCTCCTCTTGAAGCTTGTCCTTGCCTTTTAGCTTGTGGTCTTGTGGTGGAAGGTCATCTTGAGCTTGTTCCTCATTGGAAGAAGTAGGATCATACTTCTCCTCTTGAGAGACGAACTTTGGAGTGGGATATTGACCTTCTTCCCATTCAACACCCTCGGCGTTGAACTTTCGCTCAAAACCAATTCCTTGATTCTTCCTGTGTCTTCCTTGTTTGCGAACAATTTCCTCAAAGCTCTTGCTTCCGCAAGACTCTTGTAGACACCTTTCTCTATAATCCCTTTCAATAGACTATTTTCTTGCTCAAGTGAAACTTGGCTTGAAACATTGTTAGTGGAATCAAGAGAATTACTAGAAGTAACAACATTTGATTTAACATGATTATTGTTACTACTAGATGAAGAATTTTTCTTATGCTTGTCATGCTTAATTTTGATAGGTGGCAAGAAATTAGACAAGAGAAGTCGTTTGGCAAGATATGAAGAACTCTTCTTTCGAAGATCGTCATTGATAGCTTTTAGAAACTCATGCTCTTGCTCTAGATTGAGCTTCTCGAAGCGTAGCTTCTCATGAGATCTTAGGAGCTCTCTATGATCTTCTTGAGTTGTTTCATGAGCTAACTTAAGAGTGTTTAGTTCTTTAGTTAGACGCTCAATCTCCTTCATAGCATTGTCATTCGACTCATCTCGACTATAAAGACTACTAGCATGTTCATCATTACTAAGCTCACTAGATTTATCATGTAAAAGCTCATCTTCACCAAGCAAGTCATCCTCATCACTATTAAAGTCAATAAACTCAGGATGTGATACCTTGGGGCCTTTTGCCATGAAGCATCTTCCAATTCCCTCATTTGGTGAATCAAATATGTCATAGGAGTTGGAGTTGGAGGATCGAGAGCAAGACCGCAACACCTTCATCTTGATCTGTATTGGAGTTGGAGTGATAGCTTCTTCGGAGTGATTGTCGAGTCGGAGCCGAAACCCATTCACCAACATGAGCTTGATGTTTTCTTCTTGTGTAGCTCCTTGATGACTTGTCTTTCCTTTCCGAATCCTTGCTTCTCCGAGAGGATCTTCGTTCATAACGATCATCTTTACTCCTCTCTCTCGAGGCGACTCTTCTCTTGAGCTTCTTCTTCTGGAGATTCTTCTCTTCTCTTGTGGGGAGTCGAACACTCATTTGAGTAGTGTCGGGTCTTCCACAATTGTAGCAGTTTCGATCACGACTAGAAGATCTCCTTCATCATATGATCTAGACTTTGAGCTTCTTTCCTTGCTTCTACTCTTGTAGAATTTGTTGAAGTTCTTCACCATTAGGCTTATCTCTTCATTGGAAACTAGCTTGTCACTTGAGGATGTGGGAGCTTCAATTGCAGCTTTGTAAGCACCACTAGACTTGTTGTGAAGCTCTTCCTTATCTTTAAGTGTCATCTCATGAGCAACAATCCTTCCAATGACTTCGGTAGGCTTGAGATCTTTGTAGTTTGGCATCATTTGGATCAAAGTGCACACGGTGTCATACTTTCCATCCAAAGCTCTGAGAATCTTCTTGATGATGAATCGGTCGGTCATTTCCTCGCTTCCTAAGCCTGCCATCTCATTGGTGATGAGAGCAAGCCTAGAATACATTTCAGCGACTCCTTCACCTTCCTTCATCTTGAACTTGTCAAGCTGACCTTGAAGAACATCTAGCTTTGATTCCTTCACAGACTCTGTACCTTCGTGCATTTCGACCAAAGTATCCCAAATCTCTTTTGCATTCTCAAGGCGGCTGATCTTGTTGAACTCCTCGGGACACAAAGCATTGAAGAGAATGTCACAAGCTTGAGCATTGTTCGTAACATCCATAACTCATCCATGAGAGCTTCGCGATCCGGTACTTTTCCTTCCTCGAAGAACTCACCTTGCAAGCCAACACAAATAATGCCCCATGCGGCAGGGTTATGTCCAAGAATATGCATTTTCATTTTATGCTTCCAACTAGCAAAGTTTGAACCATCAAAGTAAGGACCTCTCTGAAAATTACCCTCACTAGACGCCATACTCTCCTAGGTTGTGAAACCAAGCTTATGGAGTCAATGCAATGGAAACCAATCCAATGGAGACCAAAGCTCTGATACCACTTGTAGGATCGGAAGTATGTCTAGAGGGGGGGTGATTAGACTACTTGACAACTTAAAAATTTTGCCTTTTGATTGGAGTAGTTTCTTAGCAAGTTCACAATGATAACCAAGTCAAGTAACACCCTACACATGCAATTCTAGAGTTGTGGCAGCGGAAAGTAAATTGCATGTATAGTAAATGAGAGGAGGAGAAGAGCAAACGCAATGGAACACGGAGAATTTTTCTCGTGGTTCCGATAGGTGGTGCTATCGTCAATCCACGTTGATGGAGACTTCAACCCACGGAGGGTAACGGCTGCATGAGTCCACGGAGGCTCCACCCACGAAGGGTCCACGAAGAAGCAACCTTGTCTATGCCATCATGGCTTACGCCCACGGAGGACTAGCCTTACTGGGGTAGATCTTCACGAAGTAGGCGATCTCCTTGCCCTTACAAACTCCTTGGTTCAACTCCACATCATGACGGAGGCTCCCAAGCGACACCTAACCAATCTAGGAGGCACCACCCTCCAAAAGGTAATAGATGGGGTTGGTGATGATGAACTCCTTGCTCTTGTGCTTCAAATGATAATCTCCCCAACACTCAACTCTCCTCCTTGATTTGGCTGTGGTGGAGGAAGGGATTGAGTGGAAAGCAACTTGGAAAGACTAGAAATCAAGTTTCATATGGTGGGAGTGGAGCAACTTGATCTCAACACAAGGGTAGGTAGTTTTCTTCTCGAAATGTAAGGTAGGAGTGGTAGTTCTTTCGATGGCTCTCTCCACGAATGAAGAGGAGGTGGAGGGTATTTATAGCCTCCACACAAAATCCAACCGTTACACATTTGACCAATCTCGGTCGGACCGAAGTTGACAACTCGGTGAGACCGAAAGTTCAAATCTTGTGAGCGTTGGGATTTTCGTGGGACCGAAAATACAATCTCGGTTAGACCGATTCTTCCAAAGTCTAGGGTTTGCCAATCTCGGTGGGACCGACTTTCTCATCTCGGTGACACCGATTTGAGTCTGAAGGTTCTGAAGCTTGGCAACACCAATTTCGAATGACCGAGTTTGGAATCGGAAAATCCGAGATTCTAGGGTTTTGGCTATATGGTGAGGTGGTTCATCTCGGTGTGGTGAGTTTGGAATCGGTGGGACCGAGATTACTTATGAGTTTATGTTGGAATGAAAGATTGCTGATTGTTTGAGAGATAAATCACTAAGCACTTTAGAGCAACCAGGTCATCATCATAACCTCATCCCTTTTAATAGTATTGGCTTTCCTATGGACTCAATGTGATCTTGGATCACTAAACCAAAAATGGAGTCTTGAGCTTTTGCCAATGTTTTCCTTAGCATTTTGAGGGTCCACATCATCGGTCATTGCCATTCCCATATCCTTGAACTTTCGAAATATACTCAAGAAATGATTAGTTCAATGATATATATGTTGTTATTAATTACCAAAACCACCCGGGGATTAGTTGCACTTTCACTTATACATGTTCCTGTAACTATGAGAATTATGCAACTCCCGTTTACCGGAGGAACACTTTGGGTACTACCAAACGTCACAACGTAACTGGGTGATTATAAAGGAGTACTACAGGTGTCTCCGAAGGTACATGTTGAGTTGGCGTATTTCGAGATTAGGTTTTGTCACTCCGATTGTCGGAGAGGTACCTCTGGGCCCTCTCGGTAATGCACATCACTATAAGCCTTGCAAGCAATGTAGCTAATGAGTTAGTACGGAATGATGCATTACGTAGCGAGTAAAGAGACTTGCGGTACTTGAGATTGAACTAGGTATTGGATACCGGCGATCGAATCTCGGGCAAATATTTATACCGATGACAAAGGGAACAACGTATGCTGTTATGCGGTTTGACCGATAAAGATCTTCGTAGAATATGTTGTTCCCTTTGTCATCGGATCATATTGGCTCCTACATATTCTACGAAGATCTTTATCGGTCAAACCGCATAACAACATATGTTGTTCCCTTTGTCATCGGTATGTTACTTGCCCGAGATTCGATCGTCAGTATCCAATACCTAGTTCAATCTTGTTACCGGCAAGTCTCTTTACTCGTTATGTAATGCATCATTCCGTAACTAACTCATTAGTTATGTTGCTTGCAAGGCTTATAGTGATGTGCATTACCGAGTGGGCCCAGAGATACCTCTCCGACAATCGGAGTGACAAATCCTAATCTCGAAATACACCAACCGAACATGTACCTCCGGAGACACCTGTAGAGCTCCTTTATAATCACCCAATTACGTTGTGATGTTTGGTAGCACACAAAGTGTTCCTCCGATAAACGGGAGTTGCATAATCTCATAGTCATAGGAACATGTATAAGTCATGAAGAAAGCAATAGCAACATACTAAACGATCAAGTGCTAATCTAACGGAATGGGTCAAGTCAATCACATCATTCTCTTAATGATGTGATCCCGTTAATCAAATGACAACTCTTTTGTCCATGGCTAGGAAACATAACTATTTTTGATAAACGAGCTAGTCAAGTAGAGGCATACTAGTGACACTATGTTTGTCTATGTACTCACACATGTATTATGTTTCCGGTTAATACAATTCTAGCATGAATAATAAACATTTATCATGATATAAGGAAATAAATAATAACTTTATTATTGCCTCTAGGGCATATTTCCTTCACTAGGCATGAAGGATGATCGCCTAGGGTGCATGTTTGTGTGTTTTTTGGGAGGGGGGGGTAGTAAGGAGCACATATATACATTTCTCAATCATCAGTAACCACCATGCATGTGCCCAACCAGTTCGAGACCCAAGCCCCAGGAGGAAAAAGAACACATCTCAGCAGGCTAGTAGGAAAAGAAAGGATCAGACGAAATGATTCAGTTTAGGAGGAGAAGCAATCGACTATGGCAAAGGTGCACGACAATTCGTATTCCATGATATACATTGACATTCTCCGTCGATTCGTCTCGTTGATCACAATGCCAAACACCATGCCTCGCTTCCTCCTCTAGGAACTGACTCCTCACATCACGTCTACAGGACCGCACTCCGTAATGTGAGGCTGAATAATGCCAACGGGGGGGTCGTGGATCAAGGGTGGCTGGGCTTCCCCATTGCCCCCAAGATGCAGATCGGATACTTTTTGACATTCAAGGTCCCGACCCATGATGCTTTCAATGTCACCATCTTCGACCGTTCATGAGCAGAGGTGGTCATTAAGGGAAGTCAACACGAGCCAGCTCTTGCCATGATCCACAAGTAATGTTGTTCGTTAGTATTTCTTCCACTATTATGACTATGACTATGTGTTTGTAACTTCACCACTCAAAGAAGAGGTTGCCATGTCTTGCACGTAACCAATGGCCTAATTTGGCATCGAGGGAGCATAGACATGCAACCAAACATCATGCTGCATTTCTGCTCTAGTCTTCATGGGCAACCAAACGATGTGCAAAACATGGTCCAGATGTTGTATTAGCTCAACCGGGCTTGGTTCCCAGGAATCTCAAAATGGTTCCCACACCATGAAGCCATCGGGCTTGCAAGAAGCGAGCACACGAGTTGTTGCCCAAATGGATGTTTGTAGCAGCAAAAAAGGTCGTCATCTCAGTTATAGGGAGTAGGGAGCCAATCCATGGCCTATTCTGGTCTCGCCACTGAGACATTTCCACCTATAAGTCGCAGCACCCTTCCAAACATCTTCAGATCAATCACACCGAGACCCCCAAGGCCTTTCGAGCGACATACCGTGGACCAGTTGACCAATGTAATGACCTTGTCTGACTTTGGCCGAATTTCAAGAGACTAATTTGATGTTTTAGATGTAACTATTTTTTATAGACTTGGTTAAATTTTAATTAGTTTTACTTGAGACAATCCCAAAACTTCAATTATTTCGAAATGGTGGTACCTAGTAGTCATTATCAGTTCCAGCGTTAAACAACCAACAATGAGGATAGGGCTCGTTGGTTATCCTCTCAATTTGTTTGTGAGCAATGTTGCTACTGCCATTTCTTCAAAGAAATTAAAACGCCTCATCTAAACATCATCAAGTGTTTCATCACCATAATACTTTTCTACCTGTGCGCTAGCCAGGGACTTCAAAGACGAGAAATAAACACACAAATATAGTCTTGTTAGAGCATCTACAGCCACAGTTGGCATATATGAGCCCCTATACACCCATGGACGCGTCCGAACACGCCTGCTGGCAGTGAGCGGACAATCTTCATTTCCCCTTGTCCACAACCGCAGTCCGCATATCTGAATACCCAATTTCATACAATACATGCAACAACGTAGATCAACATCAAGATCAAACGATAAATATAGATAGACTGTTTCATCGGACACAAAAGACATTGTTTGCAGGATTCTAATAAATACAAAATATTCATATAGCTAGCTAGACGATGAGGGGAGGCGGATATCACCATTTCGGGCCCTTGTCCTTGCGGTCACCGGCACGGTGGTCCATCTCCTCCGTGTACGTGTCCGTGGTGGGAGAATCGTCATTGTTGTCTGTGTTGGTGGTGTCACTCTTTGATGCCAACGAGATGTGGCGGGAGAGGCGGCAGATGGGTGGCTTGCTCCTTCGCGCGGAGGGCCGCCTTCGCCATGGCAGATTCTTTCTCCCCCAGCGAAGCGCTTCAAACCTTCGAGCCCGAGCCCGAGTGCCTTTGCAATTTTGTGACGGAGGCACCTAGCATCCGACTCCACCGTGGTCAACGACCAACACATGACCTCGCGGAGGTACGCCTCCTCCGAGTCGAGTGGGTTAGAGCGGGCAAGTTGGCAGGAAGAGTCGGGCTCTGCCATGGCCCACTGCCGCTCATGGCGGGCAGCCTTGGCCTCTGACTCTGCCATGCACATCCGCACAGGAGCCATGGGCACGAGCACCCAGCACTACCTTGGCGGTGCTGGCGCTGGAAGGGAAGGGGAGGAGGCCACGATGCTATGGATCTGGAGCGATGTCGAGCGGGATGGACGACCGTGGCCTGCATTGTGGCAACGGGACCCAGAGGTGCTAGCAACAGACACAACGGAGCTCAAGCTCCTGCCGGTGTCCATCGCGGCCGTTTTATGGCGATTTGGAGTGCCAGCTCGTCCTTGTCTGAGGAGTCGCCGCCGAAGCTGGAGTCCTCCTTCACGTGCTCGTCCCAGTCCACGGGATCGGGCTCGCTGTCGGAGCCATGGCCGGACTTGGCCATGGTGGCGGGGCCGGAAGATATTAGAGAGGATGGGAGGAGATGGGTAGGAAGCACAGAGGGGGAGAGAACTGAGGGTTTGTCTAGGGTTCATCAAACATGGGTGAGGTTTTCGTGGGAGCAGTGGTGGTGGTGGTGTGGCCCATAGTGAGTCGGTCTATTGTGGTGTGATACATCTCCAACGTATCTATAATTTTTGATGTATTCATGCCTTGTTTATAATATTTATACATGATTTTGGTATGATTTGATTAGAACTAACCGGACTGATGTTGTTTTCAGCAAAACTACCGTGGTGTTGTTTTTGTGCTGAAATAAAAGTTCTTGGAATGCGCTGAAAATCAACGGAGTTTTTTTCTGGAAAATATAAAAAATACTTGAACGAAGAGTTACCGGAGGGGAGGCCCGTGGGCTCCACGAGGGTGGATGGCGCCCCCACCCCTCTAGGGCGCGCCCCTGTGTCTCGTGGACTCCCCGTGGGTCCCCCTGAATTGTTCTCGATGCCAACCTCTCCTATAAATACAGAAACCCCCCAAAAATAACCTAGATCGGGAGTTTCGCCGCCGCAAGCCTCTGTAGCCACCAAAAACCTCTCGGGAGCCTGTTCAGGCACCCTGTCGGAGGGGGAATCCATCATCGGTGGCCTTCTTCATCATCCCGGCGCTCTCCATGACGAGGAGGGAGTAGTTCACCCTCGGGGTTGTGGGTATGTACCAGTAGCTATGTGTTTGATCCCTCTCTCTCTCTCTATCTCATGTTCTTGATTTGGTACGATCCTGATGTACCGCGAGCTTTGCTACTAGTTGGATCTGATGGTGTTTCCCCCCCTCTACTCTCTTGTAATGGATTGAGTTTTCCCTTTGGAGTTATCTTTTTGGATTGAGTCTTTAAGGATTTGAGAACACTTGATGTATGTCTTGCGTTGGATACCCATGGTGACAATGGGGTATTCTATTGATTCACTTGATGTATGTTTTAGTGATTAACTTGCAGGTTCCGTGACCTTGGGAATCTATGCATAGGGGTTGGCACACGTTTTCGTCTTGACTCTCCGGTAGAAACTTTGAGGCACTCCTTGAAGTTTTTCTGTTAGTTGAATAGATGAATCTGAGATTGTGTGATGCATATCGTATAATCATACCCACGGATACTTGTGGTGACATTGGAGTATCTAGGTGATATTAGGGTTTTGGTTGATTTGTGTCTTCAGGTGTTATTTTACTATGAACTCTAGGGCTGTTTGTGACACTTATAGGAATAGCCCAATAGATTGATCGGAAAGAATAACTTTGAGGTGGTTTCGTACCGTACAATAATCTCTTCGTTTGTTCTTCGCTATCAGTGACTTTGGAGTGACTCTTTGTTGCACGTTGAGGGATTGTTATATGATCCAATCATGTTATTATTGTTGTGAGAACTTGCACTAGTGAAAGTATGAACCCTAGGCCTTGTTTCCTACCATTGCAATATCGTTTCCGCTCACTTTTACCACTTGCTACCTTGCTGTTTTTATAATTTCAGATTACAAAAACCTATATCTACCATCCATATTGCACTTGTATCACCATTTGTTCGCCGAACTAGTGCACCTATACAATTTACCATTCTATTGGGTGTGTTGGGGACACAAGAGACTCTTTGTTATTTGGTTGCAGGGTTGTTGAGGGAGACCATCTTCATCCTACGCCTCACACGGATTGATAATCCTTAGGTAATCCACTTGAGAGAAATTTGCTACTGTCCTACAAACCTCTGCACTTGGAGGCCCAACAACGTCTACAAGAAAGAAGGCTGTGGAGTAGACATCATGGTGGCAGTGTCTGGGCGTGTCCGGGCCACATCATATCTGCTGGACAGCCCGGGAGTTTGGCTAGTTGTGGGGAGCCCAGTTGGGTGCTATTTTTTTATTCGGACAGGGACTTGTGGATTGTACCATATATATGTCCTTCTTCCTACGTCTTATAGATTATATATCTATTAGTCACATGCCTGGAGGAGCTAGACTTGTCTAGAGAGATTATACCCTCGATCTAGGTTTCTTAGGAATGGAGGAGCTAGACTTGTCGGAGTTAGACGTGCCTTTCACGGAAGAGGAAGTGTGGAAAGTGATCAAGGAATTACACTCGGACCATGCCCCAGGTGTCGTGGTACTAAGTCTGATAGTAAGTATAGGGGGTACGTATGGAGAGGCAAGGTCCTAGCTACGGCAAGGTTGTACGCAAGTGTTTACGAGTTCAGGCCCCTCTCGGAGGAGGTAAAAGCCCTACGTCTCGGTGCCCGGAGGCACTCGACTGGATTATGGGTATGTGTGTGTGTTATAGGGGGTGCAAACCCTTGTGCCAGGGGAGGAGGGTGGCTTATATAGAGTTCGCCAGGACCCCAGCCATCCTCCGTTATAGAGGGTTCAATGTACATAAAGATTGAGGCGTTACTGGTAACGCCAGCCTTAAGTGACTTTAATGACCATAAAGACTACGGAGTGAATGCTCGCCCGTTGCTGTTCTGAGTGACTTCTGGTCTTCAGTAGGTCGAGTGGTTCCTTGTATGGTCGAGTGGTTGACTGGTCGTGTGACTTCGGGAAGGAGGGGTACCCGAGTGGTTCATTGGTCGAGTGGATTACATTCGACGCCTTTACTGGGTACTCCCTGTTGTCTCTTGAGCTTCTTTGCTTCTAGGGTAGTGACCTTAGGTAGGGCGTATAGGTCAGGCCCATGACCCTACCCTAGGCATGTATCCTCATCATTTGCCCCCGAATGGATTAAGGTCCGAGTGGAAATAAGATTGAAGATGATCTCGCTTCGACCCTTGCGCTTCACGGGTATTTATGCAGGATGGAAGGCTCATGTTAGAACTTCAGCTTCGCTTTAGTCGCCTTGATCGATTCAGAAAGTTGCCGGGTGAATTTATAACCTCATCCGTCGAGTGTTGTTTCTGGGCGCGGGATCTGTCGCGCGATTGGTTACGGCGTATCCCGGATCTCACAGGATTCGAAATTCGGGGAAGCGCGCGGGACGAAGTGTGCCGCGGTAGACGGGATGGATAGACAGGAGTGGCTCGATCTCTGCGCCACCTTTTTCACCACGTACCCAGCGCGCGACTGTTGCGGGATTTGACAGGATCACCTAGGCCCATGCGTCAGCCACTCGGGAGTGGGCCTTTATAAGGCGACAGAACCGAGGCGCATGCACTGTGCGTGTCTATTTTCTCCTCTTCTCCTCTACTTCTCCACCGCATCCGGCTCCTCCGCTCTCAACACCGTCAGGCCGCCACCATGGTGAAGGACAAGACGGCGGCGCTGGAACGCGCGAAGAAGGCAATGGGGGCGGCGAAAGGCAAGAAGCAGAATCGTGGGTCGTCGTCGCGCTCGGCGCTGCCGCCGGGTTGGATCCAGGGCGACTGGATCCGAGCTTCGCTCTGTCAGGACAACTTGGACGAGCTGATGGAGTCCAGGCTAATCGCCAAGGGTGTTGCGCGGTTGCTGGAGGGGGAGACGGTGCCGCAGCCGCGACCGGGTGAGTGTGTTTTACTCGCCACCCATGTTGACCGAGGTTTCTCGCTCCCTCTGCACCCCTTTTATCGGGGTTTCCTGAACTTCTTCGGCGCCCATCTCCATCACTTTTCTCCCAATACCATCACATATCTTGCTGCATTCGTGTCCATGTACGAGAATTTTCTGGGGTGTCGACCGCACTGGGGTCTTTTCAAGCACATTTTCACCATCCGCTCCCAGTCGGTGAAGAAAGCAAACACGAGTGACGAGAAAACACATATCATTCAGATGTGTGTGGGTTTGGGTATCCAGAAGCCGAAGAGGAGCTCTTTCCCTTCCATGACTCTTCTCGAGTCGGTCAGGGGCTGGCAGTCGACCTGGTTCTACTCCCAGGACCTCGCAACTCCAGGCCAGTCAACTGGACTTCCCCATTTCACCTTTGATCGTGTTCAGACTCCTTCCTCGCTGAAAGTGACTACTGCTGAGAGCGTGGAGACAAACATGCTAGTTGAGACGGTGGTCCAACTGATTAATCAGGGCGTCACTGGCATGGATCTGCTGGAGGTATTCCTCAGTCGACGCATCCAGCCTCTCCAGGCTCGTGACCACCCTATGTGGATGTACTCTGGAGTCGACGATACTGCTCAGGTTCATCCAAAGGAAGTACCGGCTAAGAGGGTGGCCCTGTGGTTGAAGAGTATTACAGGCAACAAGGACAACCCCAGAGGAGCCAGGAGAGTCAACCCCTTCAGTGACAACAATCAGCCAGACAGGGTGTGTCCTCCGCTACCGACTGTTTTTGGATACATATTCCGACTGCCGTTGAATCCGACTGACTTTTACTCGACTTCTTGTCTTGTAGGTTTTTACTGAGATGTACTCGATGCCCAATGGTGAACAAGTTCTGGAGCAAGGCTAGGAGGGAGAGGACAGCGCGAAGGAGAGCGGTGATTGGGAATCCCCGGACGATGAAGACGAAGAGGAGAGCGACGAGTCGGACGACTAAGAGGCGGTCTACTCGCCGCCTTGTTCGGAATGTCGATCCAAGCTGCTCCATGATCTATCGGGCGGGCGCAGCAAGAACGTAGCCCCAAGCACCCAAACGCAAAAGCGCACTCGGACATCGACTCCGGAGCCAACAGAAAAAGTCGCCAAGCAGCCCAAGGTTGCTCCTCCAAAAGCTCGAAAGACTTTGCCCAGGATTAAGATGGATATTCCTGTTGCCTCTTGGTGAGTATCCTTTCTGTGTTTTCCTCTATCGGCTGATTATTCTGTTCTGACCAAACGGATCATGCACTTTTCCAGCTCAACCTCTGCCACGACTGACATGGACGTTTACAAGGCCCCAGGAGATGAGGAAACCGATGATGCGGCCACCTCCAGAGCTAGTAAGTCCGCTCGACTAAAACTTATTTTGTCGATTGAGTTGTCGGTTGGTTGAATTTTTGATGTTTTCTTTTTGCTGCAGCTCCACGAGACATTGTCGTGCTTCCAAATGACAAAGAAGAATAAGTGCCTCTGAAGGAGAGGAGGAGGAGGGGCAAGGGCTCGAGCGGGAGAGCGCCTGAGGTTCAGGTCCCTCAATCGACGCTGGTGCTTGAGGCGGTGGTCGAGCGATCCGGAGATCCGGTTCGGACCAACGTCACATTCGCTAACCCGCTGACGACTGATCGCCCCTCAGGGTCGACTGCTCAGACCCCTGCTGCTCCAGTGCAACTTCATGCATCTGACCCGGTGGCTGCTTCGACTGCTTTGGCACCATCTCTCTTTGCTACATACCAAACTCCAGACGACTCGCCAAGTGCCGCCAGGGAAGCTCTTCTCCAGGGGAATCTTGTGATGGAGCAAGTGAAGGTGATGCACGAGGCCAGTCAGGTGGCCTATAATGCCAGCACCGCTCTACAGACCAACGTCAAGGTTAGTTGATTTCCGACTGAACTTCTGAATCATGAAAACTGTTGTTGTTGCTTCGCTGCCCATATGTGCATCTACTATCATGGGTCCGAGTTTCACATCTAATCACCCACTGGGGTGTGCCTGCCTTTAGAGTTAAACATGTCTTCCACTCTAGTCGACTTATGTTAAGTCGAGTGTTTGTCCGAACCAGTGGGGGCACGCAGAGTGCACCCACTGGGTGTAGTCCCTGAGACCACGGTCGACTGTTGGCAGTCGGCTGGGGTTTGAGAATCCACTCTCTCTTTTTGACTCATGCTGGGCACACCATGCTGAGTGTTGATCCAAGCCAGTGGGGGCACGCTAAGTGCACCCACTGGATGTAGTCCCCGAGACTACTGTTGAATGTTTGATTTGGCAGTAGTCTTGAGTAACTTTTGATGTGATTGTATTTTGTTTTTGTCGACTGATATATCTCTCTCGCTGACTGCAGAGGTCTTGTGATCTTGGGGCTCAACTTTCTGAGTTGAACAAGAAGCAAATCAGCCTCAATCTTGATCTTGAACTGGCGAAGAAGAACCTCAAAACTGCTCAGGAAGAAACAACCATCATGGGAGGTAACCAATCGTCAACTGTCCACCTTGTGGCTCCCGCTTCTCAGTGTTTTTTCTTTCAGTCTCTTTGAACAGAGTGACTTCACACGAACAGATGTCCGTAGTGAAAACCATCAACTTCAAGCTCGTCTGAAGAGTGTTATTTCTTTAGAAAAAATGAAGGAGGCTCTGGAGAAGAATGATCTGGATCTTGCTGCTGCTCGGAAGGAGGCGCGAGAGAAGACAGTGCTTGTGCACAAGAAGCTGGCTTCGGTCAGCAAATTGGAAGAGGAGAACTCAAAGCTGAAGACTGCCATCTCCGAGGCCAATTGAGAGGTCGAGCAATTGAAGAAGGACAAGGAGAACTTAACCAATGAACTTGGAAGCCTCAATGCCCAGAAGGGCGAGCTGGAGTCCTATCTGGGACAACTTGCTACAAAACTGGTCCTGAAGCTCGAAGGTATTGTCATTCGACTGATTAATTGATGTCGATAGGTACATCTTGTCATACTGTCGACTCACCATTTTTTCCGACTGCGTAGAACTTTTTCAGGACTTTGAAGCTGAGACTCGGGGGTCGAGATGGGTCTCGACCCCAGAATTGTATTGTCAAAGATCATGTCGCGATGAACTTGTTGCGGCTGGAATCACGCATGGACAGCGTTGTTGCTTATCTTGCCCGGCTAAAGGCGGCGATGACTTGGGTTGATGCCGAACTCTGGCCTCAGGCGGAACTTTCACAAGATCTCAAGTCGCTGATGACTCGACTGAATCAGATCCCTGGCCGAGTGCAAGAATGGAAGAAATCATTCGCTTGCTGTGGTGCTGATGTTGCCCTGTCATTGGTACGAGTGCACTGCAAAGACGCCAGAGAAGACAAGCTGGCGGCCCTGAAGGTTGCGAACACTAAGAAGCACACCTTCCAGTCCTTCATGGACAACTTCCTTGAAGCTGCCACTTGCATTGCAGACGACATTGATCTTGACAGTTTCTGTGATCCAGCTAGCCCTTCTCGTGACGAGTGACTGAAAAACGTTATGCTTCACCTTTATTTGCCTCGGAATGCCGAGTGATCGTGTAATCGTTAAAACTCTTTCAGGCTTGATGCCTGAGTACTCCTGCTCGCTGCGGTTCTGAGCTTTTGCAGGGTTTATCTGAACTTGGATTTCACTGAATATCATGGTTTTTGCTGTCTTTTAAACTGTTTCTGATTGCCCTTCGGTTCCGAGTGGATTTGATCTTCTCACTCTTTGCCGAATGAAAGTACATTGTACTTGTGACGGAGCTCAGTCGCGGTGTTAAGTAAACACCTAGTCGTCCTTGCGGATAGGGACGAAACATTATATTTGTGGCGTAGCTCAGAGGTGATGCTCAGTCGATGCCTCGTAGTCCTTACGGATAGGGACGGAACATTGTATTTGTGGCATAGCTTAGAGGTGATGCTCAGTCGACGCCTCGTCGTCCTTACGGATAGGGACGAAACATTGTATTTGTGGCGTAGCTCAGAGGTTGTGCTCAGTTGACGCCTTGACATCCTTGCGGATAGGGACGGAACATTGTATTTGTGGCGGAGCTCAGAGCACATTTGTGACTTAGGCGATTATGGGGTCGCAGCTAAGCCCCCAAGTGGGAGGATTGCTCTCCACTCGGAGTGTTTTTTAACTTAGGCAATTATGGGGTCGCAGCTAAGCCCCCGAGTGGGAGGTTGCTCTCCACTCGGAGTGTTTTTTAACTTAGGCGATTACGGGGTCGCAGCTAAGCCCCCAAGTGGGAGGGTTGCTCTCCACTCGGAGTGGTTTTTAACTTAGGCGATTACGGGGTCGCAGCTAAGTCTCCGAGTGGGAGGGTTGCTCTCCACTCACAGTGTTTTTAACTTAGGCGATTGTGGGGTCGCAACTAAGTCCCCGAGTGGGAGGGTTGCTCTCCACTCGGAGTGTTTTTTAACTTAGGCAATTACGGGGTCGCAGAAGTCCCCGAGGGAGGGTTGCTCAGGGTCGCAGCTAAGCCCCCAAGTGGGAGGGTTGCTCTCCACTCAGAGTGTTTTTTAACTTAGGCGATTACGGGGTCACAGCTAAGCCCCCGAGTGGGAGGGTTGCTCTCCACTCGGCATGTTTTTCAACTTAGGCGAATCGGGTTCGCGGCTAAGCCCGCTAAGTCCCCAAGTGGGAGGATTGCTCTCCACTCAGAGTGTTTTTTAACTTAGGCGATTACGGGGTCGCAGCTAAGTCCCCGAGTGGGAGGATTGCTCTCCACTCGGAGTGTTTTTAACTTAGGCGATTACGGGGTCGCAGCTAAGCCTCCAAGTGGGAGGGTTGTTCTCCACTCGGAGTGTTTTTAACTTAGGCGATTACGGGGTCGTAGCTTGCCCCCGAGTGGGAGGGTTGTTCTCCACTCGGAATGTTTTTTAACTTAGGCGATTATGGGGTCGCATTTAAGCCCCCGAGTGGGAGGGTTGCTCTCCACTCTGAGTGTTTTTAACTTAGGCGATTACGTGGTCGCGGCTAAGCCCCCGAGTGGGAGGGTTGCTCTCCACTCGGAGTGTTTTTCAAGTTAGGCGAATTGGGTTCGCGGCTAAGCCACCCACTGGGGATTTGGACACAAGTGATTATGGGAAACCAATCATTAAGATAATGTAACGATCTTGTCTTTGGAAAATAATCTGAAATGCTTTTATTACAACTCGACGGGTCGAGCGATTCTAGGTATAGAAAGGACGAAGCAGCTCCGCGTTCCATGCACGTGGCTCGCCTATTTTCTTGGCTACGTTGTAGATGTGATACGATCCATTGTGAAGCACCTTGGTGATGATGAAGGGACCTTCCCAGGCCGGAGCAAGCTTGTGAGGTCATTTCTGAACCACTCGGAGCACAAGGTCTCCCTCCTGAAACACTCGACCTCTAATGTTGTGGGCGTGGAATCGACGCAGATCTTGCTGATAAATGGTAGACCGGACCAAAGCCATCTCGCGTTCTTCCTCCAAGAGACCGACTGCGTCTTCGCGTGCTTGCTCTGCTTCGGTTTCTGAGAATAGTTCAACTCTGGGAGCATTGTGCAGCAAGTCACTCAGAAGCACAGCCTCAGCATCGTACACCAGGAAGAAGGGGGTTCGTTCAGTCGACTGGTTTGGTGTTGTCCTCAGCCCCCATAAGACTGATGGTAGTTCGGTCACCCAATCTCCAGCAGTATGCTTAAGATCACGCATCAGACGAGGTTTTAACCCTTGAAGGATCAAACCATTCGCCCTTTCAGCTTGTCCATTCGACTGCGGGTGCGCGACGGACGCGTAGTCCACCTAAGTGCCTTGAGATGCACAGAATGCCTTGAACTCATCAGAGTCAAAGTTGGATCCGTTATCTGTGATGATGCTGTGAGGAACTCCATATCTGAATATCAACTCTCTGATGAAACTGACGGCAGTGCCTGCTCCAAGGTTCTTGATGGGCTTGGCTTCAATCCACTTGGTAAACTTGTCGACTACTATGAGCAAATGGGTGAAGACACTCGCGCCAGTTTTGAAGGGCCCGACCATATCCAATCTCCAGACTGCAAACGGCCAGACGAGTGGAATAGTCTTCAGGGCGGATGCGGGCTTATGAGACATGTTGGAGTAAAACTGGCAACCTGCGCACTTGTCGACTATATCTTTCGCCATCTCATTTGCTCGAGGCCAATAAAACCCCGCTCAGTATGCCTTGGCCATGATGGTCCGAGAGGACGCATGGTGACCACAGGTCCCGAGTGGATATCATTTAGAATCATCTGACCTTCTTCCGAGGTGATGCAGCGTTGGGCTACTCCTATGACACTCTCTCTGTAAAGCTGCCCTTTTATCACGGTGAAAGCTTTGGATCGACGGACTATCTGGTGAGCCTCGTCTTCATCCTCTGGGAGCTCTTTTCTGAGAATGTATGCGATGTATGGAACCGTCCAATCGGGAGTGATCACCAAGACTTCCATGAGGTCGACCACGGCTGGAATCTCTACCTCAGCCGGGTTGGTTGGACTTATCGGTTGCGGGGGCTCTTCCTTGAAGGGATCTTCTTGTACTGACGGGGTATGGATATGCTCCAAGAACACATTGCACGGCATAGGCTTCCGAGTGGAACCTATCTTCGCGAGATCATCAGCGGCTTGGTTTTTGATTCGCGGTAGTAGTGGAGCTCCAATCCCTCAAACTTCTTCTCCACCTTCCTCACTGCGTTGAAGTAACCTGTCATTGCGGGACTCCTGACATCCCATTCCTTCATCACTTGGTTAACCACCAAATCTGAGTCGCCATAAACCATTAGGCGTCGGATGCCGAGTGAAATGGCCATACACAACCCATATAACAGTGCTTCATACTCTGCTTCATTGTTTGAAGAGTCAAAGTGAATTTGAAGGACATAACTGAGCTTGTCTCCTTGTGGGGACACTAAAACCACTCCTACACCAGAGCCATTCAACATCTTGGATCCATCAAAGAACATGGTCCAATGTTCCAATTGAATTTGAATCGGTTATTGCTGTTCAGTCCACTGTGCGAGGAAGTCCGCAATTGCTTGAGACTTAATGGCCTTCTTTGCCTCAAATTTGATATCCAAAGGAAAAATTTCAATCACCCACTTTGCCACTCGACCAGTTGCATCTCTGTTATTCAGGATCTCTGATAATGGAGCGTTGCTGACGACTGATATTGAATGATCAGAGAAATAATGTGCAACTTTCTTCATGGTAAGGTAAATCCCATAAACAAGCTTCTGATAATGAGGATATCTCTGCTTGGATGGGGTTAAGACTTCTGAGATGTAATACACGGGGCGTTGAACTTTAAAGGCCTTGCCTTCTTCTTCCCGCTCGACCGTGAGCACTATGCTAACAACTTGTCCTGTGGCTGCTATGTAAAGCAGCAGAGGCTCCTTGCTAATCGGAGCATCAAGCACCGGCTAGGTGGAAAGAAGGGCTTTGAGCTCTTTAAACGCTGCTTCAGCTTCGTCACTCCACTCGAATTTGTCAGAGTTCTTGATCAGTCGGTAAAGAGGCAGTGACTTTTCACCGAGGCGTGAGATGAATCGGCTCAAAGCGGCCAAGCAACCAGTAAGCTTCTGAATGTCGTGCAGGCATACTGGACACTTCATTCGGAGGATTGTGCCAATCTTCTCTGGATTTGCATCGATCCCTCATTCGGAAACAAGGAAACCGAGTAACTTTCTGCCTGGGAATCCAAATGTGCACTTAGATGGGTTAAGCTTGATATCGTACCTTCTCAGGTTGGCAAAGGTTTCAGCTAGGTCAGTCAGAAGGTCGGAACCTGTACGTGACTTAACCACTATGTCATCCATATATGATTCCACATTCCGACTGATTTGAGTGAGCAGGCACTTCTGAATCATGCGCATGAATGTGGCACCAGCATTCTTGAGGCCGAAGGGCATAGTAACATAGCAAAAACACCCAAACAGGGCGATGAAAGCCGTTTTTATCTCATCGGGTCCATACAGTCGGATCTGATGGTACCTGGAATAAGCATCTAGGAAGGACAGTCGCTCACACCCCGTAGTTGAGTCGACAATCTGGTCGATACGGGGTAGAGGGAAATGATCTTTCGGGCAGGCCCGATTGATGTGTTTGAAGTCAATACACATTCGAAGTGAATCGTATTTCTTGGGAACCATAACGACATTGGCGAGCCAATCGGAGTGATATATCTCACGGATAAACTCAGCAGCCAGGAGCTGAGCCACTTCCTCGCCAATGGCCTTTCTCTTCTCCGTGGTGGACCGGCGGAGGTATTCTTTGACGGGTTTTACTTTTGGATCAACTCGCAAACGGTGCCAGCTCCTTTGGCACACCTGGCATGTCAGATGGTTTCCATGCAAAGATGTACTAGTTCTCACGGAGGAACTGGATGAGCGCTTCTTCCTATTTGCTATCGAGTGTCGACGAGATATGGGTCAGAGCGGCATTGGGATCGGTTGGGTGAACATGGACTGGCTTGGTCTCTCCGGCCGACTGAAATGCTTACTCTGAAGCAGGCCTCTTAGCACGCAACAAATCACTCGGATCTGCCGTCCTCTGATATTCTTGGAACTCTACTGCTGCCATCTGCTCTTTTGCTATTTTTGCTCCATCTTGAAGACAATCTTCTGCTCTCTGACGGTTACCGGAAACCGTTATCACGCCTCTGGGGCCAGGCATCTTCATCGTGAGGTAAACATAGCATGGTCGAGCCATAAAGCTAGCATAAGCAGCTCTGCCCAGAATGGCATGATATGCACTGTAGAAATCCACTACCTCAAACGTCAACTTTTCCTTGCGGAAATTCTTCTCGTCGCCAAAAGCCACATCGAGAGTGATCAGGCCGACTGATTCAGCTTTCTTTCCTGGTATGATCCCATGGAACTGCATGTTACTCTCGCTGAGTTTGGACATCGGGATGCCCATTCCTTTGAGAGCTTCGGCATACAGAATATTCAAGCCACTGCCACCATCCATCAGGACCTTAGTCAGTCGGGTGCCCCCCACGACTGGGTCGACCACCAGCGCCTATCGTCCAGGGGTAGCTACGCGTGCCGGGTGATCGGACTGGTCGAATGTAATGGGGACCTTTGACCACTTCAGGTATCTCGGTGTTGCCGGAGCAACCATGTTTACTTCTCTATTAATGACCTTCAGTCGACTTTTGCTCTCAATATCTGCAAAAATCGCTAAGGTGGCGTTGAAATTGGGATAACCACCGTCATCATCCTTATCCTCTTCTTCCTTCTCAGGCTCTTTGTCCTTATCACTAGGTTTACTCTCTCGGAAGTTCTGGATTAGGAGTCGACATTGTCGAGTGGTATGCTTGGGGAGAATCAGGTTCCCCTCTCCATCTTTCTTGGTGTGAATATGACACAGCAAATCCATCACATCGTTCCCTTCCTAATCTTTCACCTTCTTGGGGGTCCAGGGCCCTTTAGGTTTCCCTTTGAACTTTCCTTGATTTAACACTGTTGCCTCGGCAGGACCTGCTGCCTCAGCCTTTCGCCCTAGAGTGCTTGGTGATCTGACACATTTTCCACTGTGTGGTGCAGAGTGATCCATCTCTGGATATAGTGCCTCAGGGTTTCATTCGGTTTCTGCACGCAATGCTGCAGCTCTGGTAGACCGGCTGGTCTCTTGCAAGTTCCCTCAAATGTTCTGGTGAACACTCGGGCTAACTCATCCCAACTCAAAATACTTCCAGGGGCCAACTAAGTCAGCCAAGCTCTGGCAGACCCTTCAAGCATCAGATGAAGGTGCTTCATGGCCACCTCATCGCTACCGCCACCGATGTGCACAACTACTCGGCAATCTTCGAGCCAAGTATCGGGCTTTGACTCGCCCGTAAACTTACTGACGCTAGTCGCCAGTCTGAAGTTATGGGGTATCTCAACAGCTCTAATGGCCCTTCCAAAACATTCGGGGCCGGAAACGTGAACTCTGCCCCCACTGGGTCTGTCCTGATCCAACCCTTCTTTGTATGCTTTGTTCCGGTCGACCAAACCTTGCACAAGGATGGACCTTGCGTCAAAGCCAGGTTCTCAGGGGTCGACTGGAACTCTGCGGTCGTTCCTGTATGGATGCCTGTTATCGTTGCGCTGGGGCGCGTACGACCTGTCCCTCGGAAGGAGCGAAGGCATTCGACGGTAGTTGTCGCGGGCATACTCACGATCATATTCGCCATGAGCTCTTCCCAAGTACCAATCCTAGCGATGATCACGGCCTCCCTGTCGCAAAGGGGGCCTAGGACTGTGAGCCAACTGAACAGTATCTGCTCTCGCTGATCTGCTGTGGATTCTGTTCCGCAACTGGGAAACAACGAAGTTCTGGTCTCCCGCTGCTCGGAGCAATGTTCTGATCTGCTCCAGGCCTCTGCCAGCCTCTGAACGAGACGGTTGAATAGATTCTACAATACGTGCAACGGCTGCCCAATTCTGAATCGGTGTACGGAATACCTGAGCTTCCGGTGGAAACAACTGTCGTGGACGCCGACTGGACTCGGGAATCATTCGACGGGCATGTTCGTCGAGAGAATGTTGGAGATTCTCCAGACGAGTGCGCTCGGCCAGAGTAGCCAGGCGCACCGCCTCCAAGGCTCGGGCCTCGGTGGTTTCCCCTATGATGGGGGTCTGGAGAGCCTCCACGTTGCGGCGGTGCAGCTCCTCCCTCTGCTGCGGGCTAAGAGGTTGGGGATGGTGCTCTTTGTGGTCGAGTGATGGGCCAGCGCTTCTGCCGTTCTCGTCGTTGCGACGGAAGCCAGGCGGACCGCGAAGTGAGTCGACCATCAGGACCTCCGCCGCGGGATCACAACTCCCGCTCTCAGAAAGAGTATCTGCGAAGTCAGTCGATAGATCGACCGATGCGCGAGAATACATGTCGGGCTCAATAGCCGCGACTTGGCGGGGTGAAGGTTTGACGAGCCACCGCGTGTCTCACCCATCGCTGGAGCCGCGAATGGCCAGACTGCTTGCGGCGGCGTCCAGCATAGTGAGTCGACAACGCGATGACCGACTGGTATGGTGAAGATGGCTGCCTGAGGAGGACGTCACAGGAACTCGCGCGGAAGTGCGCCGAGCCGCGAGCCGGAAGGGCCTCGACGTCGAGGGGAGCCTCCTGGAGCCAGGCGGAGTCGTCAGCGACGAAAGTGAGCGCGCTGAGTCGGAACTCATGGCCCATGACCAAATTGCCATCGAAAACCATGCTGATGAAGGTCGAAGAAAACGCAACCTCGCCGGAAGTCGCTAAGATGCTTTGCCCCACGGTGGGCGCCAACTGTCGTGGTACTAAGTCTGACAGTAAGTATAGGGGTACGTATGGAGAGGCAAGGTCCTAGCTACGGCAAGGTTGTACGCAAGTGTTTACGAGTTCAGGCCCCTCTGGGAGGAGGTAAAAGCCCTACGTCTCGGTGCCCGAAGGCGGTCGACTGGATTATGAGTATGTGCATGTGTTACAGGGGGTGCAAACCCTTGTGCCAGAGGAGGGGGTGGCTTATATAGAGTTCGTCAGGACCCCAGCCATCCTCCGTTACAGAGGGTTCAATGTACATAAAGATTGAGGCGTTACTAGTAACGCCAGCCTTAAGTGTCTTTAATGACCTTAAAGACTACGGAGTGAATGCTCGCTCGTTGCTGTTCTAAGTGACTTCTGTTCTTCTTAGGTCGAGTGGTTCCTCGTATGGTCGAGTGGTTTACTGGTCGTGTGACTTCGGGAACGAGCGGTACCCGAGTGGTTCATTGGTCGAGTGGATTACACTCGACGCCTTTACTGGGTACTCCCTGTTGTCTCTTGAGCTTCTTTGCTTCTAGGTTAGTGACCTTATGTAGGGCGTATAGGTCAGGCCCATGACCCTACCCTAGGTCTGTATCCTCTTCACCAGGTCCGGATGGTTTCAGTGTTGCGTTCTACCAGCACGCGTGTCCGATAATCAAAAATGACATAATGTCGGCGTTGACAAAACTTGTTGTAGGTGATGACCGAGGTTTCGCCAAACTGAACAGGGCCCTCGTCGTACTCATACCTAAGAAGTTGAACACTATCGAGGTGGGCAATTATAGGCTTATCAGCTTGCCACATAGCTTCTCCAAGCTATTCACAAAGCTGCTAGCCAATAGAGTGCGTAGACGCATGCCGGAACTGGTGGGAGTCAATCAGTGTGCATTTATCAAAGGATAGAACCTACATGAAAACTACCTACTTATGAGACAAGTGGCAATGAAAATACATGTGAGGAAGAATCCTGGAGTGTTCTTGAAGCTTGACATCACACGTGCATTTGACTCCCTTTCATGGCCTTTTTTGTTCGAAGTGCTTCAAGCAAAAGGTTTTGGAAACACTTCCTTAAAGTGGATGACCACCTTGCTGAGTGCTGGTGAATGGGATACCTGGGAGGAGGATCTGGCATGCCAAAGGGCTCAGGCAAGGGGACCCGGTCTCGCCATTGTTATTCGTCATCGCGATGGAGGCCCTATCGGCGATTATCACCAGAGCCTTGCAAGTTGGGGTGTTGAGCAGTTACACCGGTGTCTCAGCTATGCAGAGGTTGTCCATCTACGCCGACGACGTGGCATTCTTCGAGAGACCGTCGACACATACTTGGCGTTTGTTAGGAGTGTTTTGGAGATTTTTGGAAAAGTATCTGGGCTGAGAGTTAACTACAGAAAGTCCTCTGCGATCCTCATCACCGAGAATGCCGAAGACAAGACTAGGGTTCAAAACCTTCTGCCATGCGCTATTGGAGAGTTCCCCTGCAAATACCTCGGGCTACAGTTGGCCATCAAGAAGCTGACTAAGGCTCAATGGCAGCCCATTCTTGATCAAGGGAGGCATTTTATTCCAGCATGGCAAAGAGGGCTGATGCAGCGATTGGGTCAGCTCATCTTGGTAAAACCGGTCATTGTTGTGAGGCCGGTACATCACCTATTGGTCATGAAGCCACCCATATGGGTGCTGGAGGACATGGATAGCTGGATGCGAGCATTTTTTTGGGCAGGAAAAGAGCGCACTCATGGTGGCCAATGCCTTGTGGCTTGGAATTCCATTTGTATCTAATGAGCTTCGGAGGCCTAGGTGTGAAGAATTTGGGGCTACAAGCCCTTGCTCCGAGAGTGCGCTGGGAGTGGTTGAGACGCACGGACGCCCATAGACCTTGGCAGGGCTTTCAGCTCTTGGTAGATGACAATGCCAGGTTCGTCTTCGACAGCATGGTGAACATAACAGTTGGTAAGGGAGACAAGGTCATCTTCTGGAGAGATAGATGGATCCATGGATTTTCCGTACACGACATTGCACCTCTATTGGTTCGAGGAGTGGACACCAAAACAAGGAATGCTACGACAGTCGCTCAGGCGTTGATCGAAGAGAGATGGGCGCAGGATGTGCAACCACAAACTTCTATGGGCGCCTTAATACAAATGGTGCACCTTAGGCATGCTATCGCCACTGTGCATAGGGACGAGCAGACGGAGGATAAGTTCACATGTCCACATGACAAGTCTGGAGAATATACAGCGAAGTCCACTTACACTCAACTATGCCAAGGCGGGATCCGATCTCCGACGGCTACCGCAATTTGGCGTAGCTGGGCACCATAAAATGCAAAAAAATTGCTTGGTTGGCTGGACAACATAGACTGTGGACCTCTGACAGACGCACACGTCACGGCCTTCAAGACGAAGGCTGGGCATGCTATACTTGCTTGCAGGAGGAGGACAACGTTGAGCATATCCTGGTGCAGTGTGTTTATGTGAGGAAGGTGTGGCACACATGCTTTGACATATTGCAGCTAAACATCCAAGCTCCAGGCAGTGAGGATACTTGGGTTACGTGGTGGCTCCAAACGAGAACTGGTTTTCAAGGGAAGGATAGAAGAGGTTTGGACTCGGAGTAGCATGGTCCTTGTGGACGCGACGGAACGCTAGAGTATTTATCGGCCGGAACAATGCAAAGGGCCGAGAGAGAGCATGCTAGATGAATCCTAGAAGACGTCCTCGACTGGAAGCGAGCAGGAGTGGGTGTGGGTGGATTAGATAGATTTGTGAGAGATTGATGTAAGAGGATTGGTTGGTGTGGATGTTCCGTTCACTGATGTTCGCATCGATCGCGGGTCTTTTGTAAATATTTTGCTCTCTTCTATAACAATATGATACATCATTGACGCACTCTCAAAAAAGAAATCACATGCCTAGTCCGTCTCCGTAAACGACCACCTGCTGCGCGGAGCAGGCAGCAGTACGTACGTTACGTAGTACTCCCTCCGGTCCTTTTTACTCTGCATATTAGGTTTGTCTAAAGTCAATCTCATCCAACTTTGACCAAGTTTATATAAAAAATTATTGACATTTACATAACAACACCAACATCATTAGATTCATCTCGGAATATATTTTCATATTATATTTATTAGATATTATAGATGCAAATAATTTCTAATATAAATTTGGTCAAACTTAGCTAAGTTTGACTTTCGGCAAATCCAATGTGCAGAGTAAAAAGGACCGGAGGGAGTACTCCGTAGTTTGGCGAAAACGGTCACAGTGTACAACGAATCGATGGATCTGGCCAGTAGCATCCGTGTGGCCTATGCTTCGAACCGTCCCACTATCAATCAACCCACTGGCGTCTGATGACTGGTAACCATAAGCCGAGGGCCCAGCTACTGCGGCATTATGCGATCGATGCAGTACCATCGTGCCAGCCTAGTTTTGGTTGTAGCTCTTGCGATTGTACGCTGCACGTCTGAATCCTGACCGATTCCATTAAACCCCACCTGAGCCTACAGGTCAATAGGTTGTTTCACGTGACGATGGTTGTTTGCAGCGTGCGTGGATGGATGGAACGAAACGAGATGATGGGTGCATGCAACCGGCCGCGTGCGTGCCGAGGGCCGCGCCAAAACTGGAAGGTGCACTGCACCGAACGATGCATGGTCAGAGATCTACAGTGGGTTGCCCCAAACCCGTCTCATATGCGGGCAGGACGCCCGACCGGTCATAAAATTTTGACGTAGTCAGACGCCTCAAACGAGTCTTAAATACCCGGGCTGACCGACACCCCTCATATCCAGCCCAAATATAGAGTTAATATGAGGCTTCCGAATGCGTCCGCCACATCAGACTGATGTCGAGGGACCATACGGAATCACTCGGAAACCTGGCGGTCCGAAGCTTGTCTCCTCCATCAGACTGATGTCGCCGTGTGGCGCCACTCCGGCGGGCCACGTACTGCATAGCCTGGCTATTTAAGCCGGTGACCGGCACCGAAACCCAACCCCTCCACATTTTCCTTCTCCAGTCCGCCACTGCCGCCACCTTTCACTCCCCGTCCGCCACCACCACTAGTCATGCCCCCACGCCACCGGGTGAGGAGCTACCTATTTCTAATGCCGGAGCGCCCGCTACAGCTCCTTGAGCAGATGATGGCAAGGCACGAAGCCCGGATCGCCATAGGGCTACCTCCGGATGCACGGGATCCAGAGAAGGAGTTGGAATTGGAAGGAGGAGGAGGAGGAGGATGTGGGGGATGCCAGGGACACTGATCTGCAGGCGGAGCAGCAGACCATCCTCGATTCCCTTCGCTCAGAGTTGGATGCGGAGGCCAGACGCCGTCGTCGGCATGAGATGGAGGCGGAGCACACCGCAGAGGAGGAGGAGATGCTCACCTACATGGATGAGATCGAGGAGGAGAAGGAGGAGCCGGAGCCCTCGTATGCGCCCGTCCACCCGGCGCCCGGCACCGACCTCGTGGACATCTCCGATGACGAATATTAGTTAGGGTAGTACGTAGTATGTAGTACGTAGGATTTTTTTTGCATGCTTTGTACGGATCTAGGTGTTGAAATATGAGAAACTCGGATGAGTGTAGCAAATTTGAGGCGTGACCGATCATTGTCCGTGGACGCGCCCGCGAGCGTTTGAGGGATTGGATTTGCTAAGTTCGAGTGTAAATGCTCTTAGATGTTGTGTGGTGCCGTCGGGAGCCGTCACAACTTGTGTGGCCATCGATCCCTGTGATGGAACTAGGAAAAGCTATATGAACGTAGACCCGGCAAGATAATATTTGTGATGAGACCATGAAAACCACCTTTGCTTCCACGCATGAAACGGTGCGCTTCGTACGGGGCAGAATCTGCTGGCCGCCTCAAAGGATGACAGCCTATTCGCCATTTCGACGGCGTGTTGCTTCACCATCCATAACAAGACATGAGTGTACATGCGTGTATGTGAGTGCCCATCATAGCGAGAAATAAGTGAAAGGGAAACGTTTGTGTGTGGTGCGCCGGCCGAACTTTCGGCCGGTCACACCGCTTTACTCGCGCAAGCACATAACGAGCAGATGCCCCTGCCCACCACCCGTCACGGACAGCACCACAATCTTATCCAGACACTCTAGCAGACCAGCACCGCTTTCCCTCGTCCACACAAGTCCCACAGCTCGTCCTCCTCCGCCCGCGCATGGCCTACCTCACGTCTTGCTCCCCGCTCGCGCATCACCCGCCTCACCTCTGGCTCGCCTCATCGGATCCTAGCCCCACCACCACTAGAGGAGTTCCCTCTGCTGCTATTTCTCCCTCTTCGGCGAGCTTTCCCCCTTTTTCCCCCATAGTTGCCTCGGCGTCCTTCCAGTTCCGCGACGCCCCCTCTTGTTGCCGGGATGGACCACGGACAACGGACCGTGGAGCTGCAATCGGGCACGCCGGAAGCTGCAGCCGGTCGACGGAGGAGCTACAACCGACGATGGGTTGAGCTGCATCTAACGGCACGGCGCCGACGGGTGAGCTACAACCAGCTGCTACCGGAGCTTCAACCATTGGTGGCGGAGCTGCAATCGACTTTTGGGCAGCTGCATCGAGCAGGTGGAGCTGCAACCCGCGGGGGACACGGTCTCAGAACCAAAGACGGTGGCGAGCTGGAACCATGTATGTTTTTTTGGAACTAGCTTTTCTTTTGCTACAATCATTCTTTTGTTTGCTACAATCAACCAATGGGAGTCTCTTCGCTGAGTTATTTTGCTGGAAACAATGTTTATTTTTGCGGAACTAGCAATTTTGTTTGCTGCAATCAACCTTTGAAGTTCTCCCCGCCGAGGTTGATTGGTTGATTTTCTTGGCACTAGTAGAAAAGGGGCAATGGTCCGGCCGGTCCAGCCCATTAGTCCGGTTCAATCGAACCGGGACCAATGGGGGCATTGGACCCGGTTCTTGAGCCCCGGGGGCCGGCCGGGCCACGTGGGCAATGGGTCCCGGTTCGTCTGGACCTTTTGGTCCCGGTTGGAAGGACGAACCGGGACCAATGGGCCTCGCTCCTGGCCCACCATCATTGGTCCTGGTTGGTGGCACGAACCGGGACCAAAGGCCGCCCTTTAGTCCCGGTTCAGGCCACCAACCGAGACCAATGGTGGTGCCTATATATACCCCCTTTCATGACGAGCGAGCAGTCTTTCTGTTTTCGCGTGGTCGTGGCGAGGGAGAGCTTTGTGGTGCTCTAGCTCACCTCCTATGCACACGAGGTTTTCGATGGAATGCCCGAGCCACACTACTTAAGCTTTCTCCCCTCCAAGCTCGACCGCCAAGCTCCATTTTCCTCAATATTTGTCTAGGTTTAGCGGTCTGTCACGCCCGTCCCGTCTTCACCGTAAATCGATCACCCGCCGATCTCATCGCCGGCACCACCGTGGTGAGCCTCTTGTTCTTATCTTCTTTCGAAAGGAAATATATTCTTACTTGTATGTTTAGATAGATACTTGTATTATTTTCTTACTTTTATTATTGCATCTTATATAGTGCGATGGTTTTGGTATCCGCTTCGTCGGCCCTCATCCCGCTCTATGATTCGGATGTGGTATATATTATCTTTTCATAAATATTGGTTCATTTATTGTTTATGACAATTATGCCGACCAACGTGACATAGATTTTATTTATCTAGGAGGTTGTTGAACCGAAATTCCAACCGACCCTATTGTCGAGAGGTTAAATTTAGTTGAAGAAGAAAACAATTTCTTGAAGGAAAAAATTAGAAAAATTGAGGAGGAGAAGATGATATTGGAGTTGCATGTTGCGGATGTCGTCGATGATCACAAGATCAAGATGGATGCAATGCGCTTGAAGATTAGAAAGATTAGAAAATATGCAATTCATACCGAGGCTTGGTATCATTATGTCGTTGGATCAGTTGTTACATTGGTTGCGATTATGATCGCATTTGTTTTCGCATTGAAATGTTTTACATAGTTTCAGTGTATGGTTTAATTAATTTAGATGCTCTGCAGAGCTTTATATTGTTAGATGAGAACTATGTATGTACTTTGGTTTTAATGTGATGATGAACTTCTATTAATTTGGTCACTTCATTATATAATGGACGCAGATGAACCGGCAATGGGTGTATGGTTCAAGACACACCTCCGAGTACATTAAGGGTGTGCATGATTTTCTCGAAGTGGCTGAGGCAAACAAGCAGAATGGTTTTATGTGTTGTCCATGCCCTGTATGTGGGAATATGAAGTCTTACTCTGACTGGAAAATCCTCCACCCCCACCTGCTTTACAAGGGTTTCATGCCACACTATAATGTTTGGACGAGGCACTGAGAAATAGGGGTTATGATGGAAGATGGCGAAGAAGAAGAGTACGATGACAACTATGTGCCCCCTGAATACGGTGATGCTCCTCAAGATCAAGAGGAACCAGACGATGTGCACGATGATGCTGCAACGGGCGAAGCTACTGAAGATCAAGAGGACCCAGACGATGTGCCCGATGATGATGATCTCCGCCGGGTCATTGTCGATGCAAGGACGCAATGCGAAAGTCAAAAGGAGAAGCTGAAGTTCGATCGCATGCTAGAGGACCACAAAAAAGGGTTGTACCCCAATTGCGAAGATGGCAACACAAAGCTCGGTACCATACTGGAATTGCTGCAGTGGAAGGCAGAGAATGCTGTGCCTGACAAAGGATTTGAGAAGCTACTTAAAATATTGAAGAAGAAGCTTCCAAAGGATAACGAATTGCCCGACAGTACATATGCAGCAAAGAAGGTCGATGCCCTCTAGGATTGGAGGTGCGGAAGATACATGCATGCCCTAATGATTGCATCCTCTGTCATGGTGCGTATAAGGATCTGAACGCATGCCCGGTATGCGGTGCATTACTGTATAAGATCAGACGAGATGACCCTGGTGATGTTGACGGCGAGCCCCCCAGGAAGAGGGTTCCTGCGAAGGTGATGTGGTATGCTCCTATAATACCACGGTTGAAACGTCTGTTCAGAAACTGACGGGTCGCAGTGGAGAAAAATTGAGAGAAATCTATATTTTGGGACCTACCCTACTGGAAGACCTAGAGGTCCGCTCTTCGATCGACGTGATGCACGTGACGAAGAACCTTTGCGTGAACCTGCTAGGCTACTTGGGCGCGTATGGAAAGACAAAAGATACAGCTGAGGCACGGGAGGACCTGCAACGTTTACACGAAAAAGACGGCATGCCTCCAAAGCAAGATGAAGGTCCCGCCACTATGCTCTTACCAAAGAAGAGAAGGAAATCTTCTTTGAATGCCACTTAATATGAAGGTCCCGACCGCTTCGTCGAATATAAAAGGAATAATAAATATGGCAGAGAAAAAGTTTCGAACCTAAAGTCTCATGATCGCCACGTGATTATGACGCAAGCGCTTCGGTTGCATTGAGGGGCTTCTACCGAAAACGTCCGATTAGCCATTGTGAAGCTATGTGCATTCCTCAATGCAATATCTCAGAAGGTGATCGATCCAGAAATCATACCAAGGCTAAGGAGTGATGGGGTGCAATGTCTTGTCAATTTCGAGCTGGTGTTCCCACCATCCTTCTTCAATATCATGACGCACGTCCTAGTTCATCTAGTTGACGAGATTGTCATTTTGGGGCCCGTATTTCTACACAATATGTACCCCTTTGAGAGGTTCATGGGAGTCCTAAAGAAATATGTCCAGAATCGCTTAGGCCGAAGGAAGCATCTCCATGGGCCATAAAGCAGAGGATGTCATCGGGTTTTGTGTTGACTTCATTCCTGGCCTTAAGAAGATAGGTCTCCCTAAATCGCGGTATGAGGGAAGATCGACCGAAAAGGCACGCTTGGAAGGGACTCAATAATATGCAGGACGGATATTCTTGGTCTCAAGCACACTACAGCTTCTCTGAGAACTCTACCTTGGTGACCCCGTATGTCGATGAACACAAAACAGTCCACGCTCCAAACACCGGAGCAAAGGTAACGATCGGATTACATGTGAACACATCAGGACTTTCAGCAGTTGGTTGGAAGCACGTATCAGAGCTGACAACACTATTTGTGATGAGCTGTATTTGTTGTCCAGGGGACCATCTTTGACTGTATTGATTTGGAAAGGACACGAGATAAACGGGAATACATTTTACACGATTGACCAAGATCAAAAGAGCACCAACCAAAACAGCGGTGTCCGCTTTGATGCAACAACCGAGAGGGGAAAGGACACATATTATGGTTACATAGTGGACATATGGGAACTTGACTACGGAGTAGATTTTAAGGTCTCTTTGTTTAAGTGCAAATGGGTCAATCTGTCAAGAGGCGGGGTACAGGTAGACCCACAGTACGGAATGACAACAGTGGATCTGAAAAATTTTGGGTACACTGACGAACCGTTCGTCCTAGCCAATGATGTGGCATAGGTTATTTATGTGAAGGACATGTCTACCAGACCGAGAAAGAGAAAATATAAGGAAGCGAATACATCATACGATGAGCCAAAGCGCCACATAGTTCTTTCAGGAAAAAGGGACATCGTGGGAGTGGAGGACAAGACAGACATGTCTGAAGATTATGAAAAGTTTCATGAAATTCCTCCCTTTAAAGTCAAGGCTGACCCCAGCATCCTGATAAATGATGAAGATTATCCATGGTTACGGCGCAATAAGCAAATGACACAAGCGAAGAAAAGTGAAGACTTTCTCCCGCAACTATTATGATGATACCATGCCAACTTTTAAACTGACGAGTATGATACCATTGTCCGTTTTGTACATGCACATGCTATGTGTGGGTCAATTTATGATACCATGCCAACTTTCAACTTTTTCAGAGTTCATTTGAAATGCTTTAATTTTTTATGGTTCGGCCCTCGTAATAATTAAAAATAGCAACAATAAGAATTTTGTTGTAAGTAGAAACAAAATAAAATAAATAAAGCAAGAAAGAAAACAAAAAAAACAAAAAAGTGGAAAGTTTATAATGTTCCTAAAACTAAAAGCAAAAAGAATTAAAAAATAAAGCAAAAAACAAAAGAAAATAAATTATGCGAGAAAACAAAACAAAAAACAACAATAAGTATTTTGTTGTAAGTAGAAACAAAATAAAATAAATAAAGCAAGAAAGAAAACAAAAAAAAAGTGTTTTCAAATTTGAAAAGTAATGGCACTAACAGAAAGTTTATAATTTTCCTAAAACTAAAAGCAAAAAGAATTAAAAAATAAAGCAAAAAACAAAAGAAAAAAAATAATGCAGAAAACTAAACAAAAAAACTGAAAAAAATAGCAACAATAAGTAAAGAAAACAAAAAACAAAAAAAAATGCCCCCTACTGGGCCCCCACGGCTTGAATACGACTTGAATCCCTACTTTCGGCCAGGATTCAGGCCCGCAGTAGGCCCAGAAGGCCCATCAGGCAAAGCAGTTGCAAGTAGGCCCATAAGCCTGCAGTAGAGAGGAGTTCGAGAGGGGTGCGGTAGTGGGGCTTATAAACCACTGCGCGCCCCTCTCAACTAGCGAGGTGGGACTAAACTTTGGCCCCGATGCGGGCAGCACAGGGGCCTTTGGTCCCGGTTGGTGGCTCCAACCGGGACTAAAGGGGTGCATTGGTACGGTTCGTCGCACCAACCGGGACCAATGCACTTTAGTCTCGGTTGAGCCACCAACCGACCAAAGGTCAGCTTTCCGCCTTTGGGCTGCCGAAAGAGGCCTTTGGTCGGTTGGTGGCACCAACCGGGACTAGCAGATTAGTCCCGGTTGGAGCCACCAACCGACTAAAGGTTGTGCTATATAAGAAGCACTTAGCGTTTCCGCCAAATCGCCCACTTCTCCCGACGCCCCCTGCTCCTCCTAAATCGCCGTGCCGCCCGACGCCTCGCTTCCACCTTGTCGCCGCCGCCAACGCCGTCAGTTGCTCATTCGCCGTCGCCGCCGCCCCTGTGAGCATAGCCTGCTCCCGCGCCCTCCCGTCCAGCGCCCTGACCGCCACAGCGTCGCTGCCCTGCGTGGCCGCGCCTGGCCGCCCTGTCTCTGCCGGCAAGCCGGCCGCCGCCCTCTCGCCCTGCTGCTGCCCACGCCGCCCGCCGCCGCCCCTGCATTTTCCTCCATAGCATTTTTTTGCATTTTTGTGTATATGTGTTTGTATGTGTATATATGTGTACATGTTCATAGTATTTTTTTCATATGTGTATTTTTTTGTTCATTGCATTTTTTCATATGTATAATGTATATATGTATGTGGTAGCTATATATATATATATATATGATGAATGGATGTGGCTATATATGTATGTATGAATATAATGTTCATAGCATTTTTTGTTTATATATGCTTTTTCATATATGTATTAATTTTATATTTAGGTTGTTAGTAGATATCGATCGATTTTAGGTTAGTGCATTTTAGGTTAGTGTAGAGGAGAAAGTAAAATAAGGAAAAGGAAGAAAAGAGGAAGAAGGAAGAAGGAAGAAGAAGAAGAAAAAGAATGAGAGGAAAAAGGAAAATAAGAAGAGGAAGAAAGGAGAAAAGGAGGAGAGGAAGAAGAGGAGAAATAAATAAGAAGAGGAAAAAAGAAGAAAAAGAAGAGGAGAAGAAGAAAGGAATAGAGGAGAAGAAGAAAAATAAAAGAAAAAATTCTATTTTTTCTTCTTCTCCTCTATTCCTTTCTTCTTCTCCTCTTTTTTTTCTTCTTTTTCTTCTTCTTCTTCTTCCTTATTCCTTCCTCCTCTTTTCTTCCTTTTGCTTAATTATTTTCCTTTCTCGAGGGAGAAGAAGAAAAAGAAGAGGAGAAGAAGAAAGAAAGGAATAGAGGAGAAAGAAGAAACTTCAACACGAGGGGGTGGTACCGATACCCCCTCCCCGATAACATTATTTTCCCATGTATATGTATGTCGCATCATTGTCGATATAACCCCCTCTAGATAACTTCGACATGAGGGGCGGTCGATATATATACCCCCTCTCGACCGTGATAACTTATACAACTGCAGCACCCCCCTCGGCCCTCTCGCTCGACCAAAACTCTCGAGGACACCCAAACCCTAGAGAGAAAACGATGTTGGTCTCCTACCCCCTCCCGCCGCGCCCCTACCCGACAAATTAACTCTCTTGAGGCCACCCAAATTTATCAAGTTAAAAGAGCGTTATCGTCGAGGCCACCCCAAACCCTTGAAGCTTTGTGTCGAGGCGACCCCAAACCCTAGAGAAGCAGCGTCGAGGCCATTAACATGATTCCTTATTGTGATTAGCTAGCTAGTTCTACGTTTGCCACTGTACCATGTTTGAATAATAATTGACATGTTGTGAATATTTGCAGAAACTATGGAGCACTCCCAAGACGAAGAAACAGAAGTGATGTTGGGGGACATAATTGCAAATGGAAGTGATGATGTTGCGTCATTTCTCATCGACACCGATGGTCAGCTGGATGAAGAAGAGGGCTATTTTTATGATGGCTTCGACCCATTAATGCCGGTACAAGAGGAGGACTATGTTCATGATGGCTCCGGTGACACAATGGAGGTACAAGACGAAGGAGACCGTGCCGATCGCTCCGTCACCGAACCGAGTCCGCCAGGTATATATATATTAGTTAAGCCCGTCGACAAGTTAATTGATGCATCCATTGTTTTGGTATATGTACACATATTAATTACTATTGTCTTTCTTCCTTATAATTTCTAGCCCTCCGGATCGAGCACAACCGGTAAGGAGACGAGGCCCAAGAAAAAGTTGAGCTCGGATGAAAAGTTTGAGATCATAGAAATCGTACCGACGGCGAACCGATTGAACCCATCCGGACAAGGAAGGCATTTTACGCTTTCAAGCGGGGTTCTTGTTAGGGACAGATCCCGATCAAGCATCTAGCAATGGTATAAGCTGCTAAGGATGAAGACGCCGACGTGTCTTATGTCAATGATATGCGTAAAGAAGATCTTTGGACCGAGCTGAAGGCAAATTTCACCCTACCGCCAGAGGAGGATCCGAGAAGCCGCTTAAAGAGCAATTAATCAAGTCTTGTGCTCTTAAGAAGATGGCAGGCCTAATGAGGAGGTGGAGGAAAGAGCTGAACCAGTTTGTCAAGAAAAAAGACACCAGAATTCATCGGCAAATATGAGAAGATCAAAGATCATCGCCCGCATTTGTGGCCCACAAGACATCGGAAAAGAGTAAGAAGATGTCGGAGACAAACAAGAAAAATGATGCGAAGAAGAAGCTTCACCATCGCACGGGTCGTGGCTACCTCAAAGCCCGCCTAAGTGGTCCAAGGCTGAGCATGATCTGCTTGAAAAAGGGATCGAACCAGAGACAATGCCCTCGCCGCACCGTTCTTCGACTTGGTTCTTCGGGCTGGCGCAACCTTGGACCCTATAACAGGCAAAGTGTCGAGTGGGACGGACGAGCAACGCAAACACCACCAAGACCCTTCGACACTATATTGATGCGGTAGCGAGGGACGTTCCTTCCAAACAGGGAGAAGGATGAGCTCACAATGGCCCTTGGGAATCCCGAGCACCCTGGACGGACACGAGGCACGCCAGGCTCCCTTCTGTGGAAGGTTGGTTTTCCGGACGCAGGAGGTTACAAAACCCACGAGAGGAGGAAGAAACTTGAGCAGGACCAAATGCAAGCGCTGTTTGGAAGGGTAATGGGGCTAGAGGATCGAGAAGAGGAACGAGAAGCAGCAGATCACAACAAACGACATGCCGAAGCTTCCCCCAAAGCTACCCCGACATCTCAGCGGAGAAGCAGCGTGGCTTCCACCGAGGTGCTTCAGCCGGAGCATGTCTTGACGGCTCCTGCCAGCTATCCCGTGGATGGTATCACGGAGTCTCAAAATTGCCACATTATGGCGCGATGGATGAATTTCAAGGTCAAGGCGGCTGTTGGCCAAGTTTATCCTAGTGGACCCGCACAACTTATCACCGCCGGCCGATTCGTATGATTTGCTAAGGTGATGGTGGATGAAATAACGGAGGGATTTGAGGACCTCGCGCTTGAGCACCCTACCGGTGAAGGGGAGACTAGGCTGGGTTCTGCTCTGAAGACTCCATGCCTATGGCGGAACTGGACGCCTCCGCCTCCTCCTCCTCCTCCGGCAAGTCAGGGCACTCCGCCTCCTCCACCGCCTCCTCCTCCGGCGAGTGACGATCAGGGCACGCGTGGCGGCACTCCGCCTCCTCCACCACCTCCTCCTCCGGCGAGTGACGATCAGGGCACGCATGGCGGCACTCCGCCTCCTCCTTCTCCGCCTCGCCAGCAAGGGCGGAAGAGATCCGCCGCCGCCCTGGCTTCTCCGGCGCGTCGTAGTCCTTCTCCTCCGCCTCGTAAGCAAGCACGAAAGAAGACAGACGCCGCAGCCGCTCCGTCTGCTCCGGCCTAGCAGCACAAGAAGGAGAGGCAATCTGACACGGTCCACCTCTAAAGCCTGTAGTGAAGTTACTGCACGAGAGGACCAAGGAGGAAAACAATACGATCGTGCAGGCCCAAGTGAAGGAGTTCTTTGAAGGGGTGAAAGCAAAGATACATCCACCTCCGGAGGAGAAGGTAGATCCGTGAAAGCAAAGCGCACTCGATGCCCCGAGGAAACAACCAAAGTCTCCGCCGAGAACCAACTATGAGCTCACATCGAATGACATATCTCCAAGCCAAGCGGTCGAGAACTACTGTCGGTGATAAAAGGTCAAAAGAACAACGAGCAAAGGGAAAAAATTGCCCAGCTCGGCAAACAAGCACAACAATCGTGCCCCCGCTCAATGTGTCTAATCCTCCGGGACGATGGCGGTTATGGTAATCTTGAAGATTACCGCCGACAATGCACTTCCTGATTTCATGGAGGTGGACGTATTCAGATCTGAGTACGGAAGCCTCTCGTCAAAGATGAATAATCTCGACAACAATGATGCTAAGATTCCATAGTTGGTACATGAAAACCTGCAGAGAGTCTGAGGGGACGAACAGTTTGTATCTGAACATTAAAGAGGAGTACGACCTCGTTTCAAATGATCTGTTGTGTGTTCCATTTGAGGAGTTCTTCGAGTTCTTCAATCAAAAGGCCCTCGATAAATTAGTGGTCTTTTGCTACTGCCTGTAAGTACTATTTCTGTCATTAGTCTCTATATATAGCTCGGCTCTTTCATTGCATGTATTTATAATTAATTATCCTCAATATATTATGCAGATTGAAGATCGTCGAGTGCAAAAAAATGAAATCTATGATATTGGGTTCATTAACACAAATATCATAGATGTATTTCTGGTTGAAAAGAACGTCGAAGAGGCCGAGGACAACTTGCTACAATCGTTAATAAAAAATCAAAACAAAGATACCATACTCTTTCCTTACAACGGCCCGTGGGTGTTACTGTCGTGTGCATATTCGGTTTCCCTTATTACTCGAGCGAGGTTAATGTAATTGATGAGTTATGCATGCGTGTGCAGGTACCACTATATTCTTCTGGAGATTAAGCTTGAGCATGGACTAGTAACCGTCTTAGACTCCAGACGGAAAGATCCCAGCACCTATGCGGACATGACTGAAATGCTCAGCAAGTAAGTTCAATCGATCATTATCGCACCATATCGACAACTCTTTTTTCATTTCCTGATATCTCAAGTAATAATAATTATTTTCTTTGTCTTGCAGGGTTTGGAAACAGTTCACCGCACAAGCTCCGGGACTGCGAAGGAGCTGCGATATGTATACCGAAAGTAAGTACTCTTGGCTAGCTAGTTGCGCATCTCCGCTGATTCTATAGCTATACTTTCATCAATGCCATTTATAATGCTTCATTATCAGTTTGATTGACCTCTATTTCTCGTAAAGTGCTTGTGGCAGGAGGAAGGGAATGATTTACGTGGATACTACGTGTGCGAGTTCATCCACAACGCGACTTTGAAAAACAAGCGGGCTACTCGAAGACAATATGAAGTGCGAAGCAATAATATTCACAATTTCATTTTATTACACCATCATTTCTGTTGAGTTTCATTCATATATATGTATTAATTAACCCCCTTCTTCAAATTAATTAGACGTGGCAGATGCGGGATGAACTCCTAGAACCAGATCGCATGAAAGCAATTCAAGAGGAATTGGCGGGATTCTTTCTTGAACACGTCATCAGTAAAGCCGGAGAATACCATGTGGAAGTAGATTTCAAAAGCTAGGGGTTTGTAATTAAGAGATCTTATATAAATTGTACATGTATGTAGCCAGTAAAACTTGTTGTTCGACCAATCTCTCGGAGAAGGAGAGGTCGATCGATCACTTCTCTCGGTATGCATGACTTAACTTCAGATCAATGGTTCTCTCGATCACTTATGTATATATACTACGTGGCGTCGACCAAGCACGGACATAAGAGAGGACACTTTCTCTATTAATTAGCTAGCTAACACAATATACGAAACGCCTAAATTAACCCCCAAAACCCCCAACCCCCTCCTTTAAAAAAAACCAAAACCCCAGCCATCGAATGCAGACGCGTGGATGCCTTTTGGTCCCGGTTGGAGCCACCAACGGGACCAAAGGCCCTCGATGGGCTCGGCGCGACAGGCCACATGGAGCACATTGGTCCCGGTTCGTGTTTGAACCGGGACTAATGGGTTGAGGTATTAGTAATGACCCATTTGTCCCGGTTCCCGAACCGGGACTAAAGGCCCTTACGAACCGGAACCGATGTCCTTTTTTGCTGGAACCTTATAATGATTTTGCTTCAACCGACGACTAAATATTTGTTGCCTTTTTAGATCCTTTTTGGCTAGACATGACGGTAACCGATGGCTACAGCGAGTCGGAGGCAAGATTTACGCTGGGATGCTGCAATCAAGGCGCCCGCACGATGGATCCGATCGATCTGATTTGTTTTTAAAGTTGCATCCATGGTGAATCTCTGGAATCAATGACTGCCGTGATGCAATCCCCGCGGCCACGCTGGCAGGACTTCGCCAGAGCTCGTCAGGCACGACCACAACGACGACAAGGAGGAGGAGTGGAGGTGTGCGCGCGGGGAGCGTGCGGATTCCCTTGTTTTTTATCGTGAGGTACAAGACACAGGGCAAATCAACGTCTAATCATGATTAGATCGGGTGGCTGTGGTGCGACCGGCCGAAACGTTTGGGACGGTGCGCCCGCGCCTAGTACTGGCCTAAGTGAAAACGCCATTTTTGTTGCTAGAAAGATTCGGCTTTCCCGGCCAAAAACTAAAATAAAATGGGACCATCATGGCATTTGACGCCAGACATAAGAAGTTACGCACGCTATATAACGCCGCCGAATTGCATCTTTAAACTATCACAAATAGGTATGTCCAAAACTTAACGAAAATAGGAGGCCAGTATTCGTTCACAAAGTTCAGCCGAAGCCTGAATCCTTTTAGAAAAGGAGAAGGACCCCGGCCTCTGCATCTGGACGATGCATGCATCCACCTTATTATTATTCACACAAAACCTTACAAAGTCATACAACAGTAAGACTAAAGCCACTATCTAGGCAATATCTATCGCTACTCCTATCCAGTTGATGAAGGGATGCTGATAGTCTGGGCCTAATACTAAACAGACCTCGTAGTCAAACCTAACATCTAACACCTAAGGTCCCAACTAGGACGTCTGCCGGGTATGGGCCACCCACCACTCCGGCGCACTCCTCAACCAGGACGCCTGCCGGGTATGAGGCCGCCACAGCCACCTGTCACCAATCCATCTTCAGTGTTGTACTGCTGCATCTACCTTGCCCGATCTAGCTGCCGTCGACGCCACCACGACGACATATAACGCCACTGAGGGAGTCCTGGACTAGGGGGTGTTCGGACAGCCGAACTATCAATATCCGCCGGACTCCAAGACTACGAAGATAGAAGATTGAAGACTCCGGCTCGTGTCCGGAAGGTACTTTCCTTGGCGTGGAAGGCAAGATTGGCAATACGGATATGTAGATCTCCTACCATTGTAACCGACTCTGTATAACCCTTGCCTCTCCTGTGTCTATATAAGCCGGAGGGCCTTAGTCCGTAGGACGAAGATACATCTCAACAATCATACCATAGGCTAGCTTCTAGGGTTTAGCCTCCTTGATCTCGTGGTAGATCTACTCTTGTACTACCCATATCATCAATATTAATCAAGCAGACGAGGGTTTTACCTCCATCGAGAGGGCCGAACACGGGTAAAAACATTGTGTCCTCGTCTCCTCGTTACCATCCGCCTAGACGCACAGTTCGGGACCCCTACCCGAGATCCGCCGGTTTTGACACCGACATTGGTGCTTTGATTTAGAGTTCCTCGTGTCGCCACCGATAGGCTCGATGGCATCTTCAACCAACAACGCTGTCTGGGTGAGACTTTTCTCCCGGACAGATCTTTGTATTCGGGCGGTTTTGCATCGCGGGCCAATTCTCTTGGCCATCCGAGTAGATCGAAGCTACGCCCGCCGCCAGTCGATTCGAAGCTTAAACTTCACGGCCGATGTCGCGGGGACTTGATCTTCGACGGACTCGAGCCACAGCCCACGCAGCAAGACCGCTTTGGATTTATGGGCACGACCTAGCTCGCCGCCGAAAAATGCCTTGGTGGTCGTGACTCGATCCGCTTCGCCATTAGCCCGGAGCCGATCGCCCATATCAAGGGCCGGTGGGTAGACGCCGCCCTAGGGGCTTCAACATCCACGGCGATGGACCCGAACACTGATCCAGTCCCCTGCGAAACTCGTGATTCCGAGGCGCCGGACTCCTCGCTGGACTCCGAGCCTCCCGCGCCCCCGCCAATCGATTCGGATTGGGCGCCGGTTATGGAATTCACCACCGCGGACATCTTTCAATACTCGCCTTTGGGCGATATCCTGAATTCACTAAAACATCTCTCGTTATCAAGAGAGCCCCGCCGACTACGGCCAGGATGGTTGGGGTTCGGACGACGAAGAAATTCAGATCCCACCCACCACCCACTTTGTAGCCACTGTCGACGATCTAACCGACATGCTGGATTGCGAATCCGAAGACATCGACGGAATAGACGACGATGCCAGAAACGAACAAACAACAGAGCTTATACAGCACAACGGGACCACCTTGTCGCATGACATATATATGGTGGATACCCCAAAGGGGAGCGATAACGAGGACCAACGGGCCACGGCAGAAGATAACCCCGCCGATAAACGACCAAAGCGACGGCGCAAACGCCGCGCTAAGTCCCGCCTCGACGGCAACAACGCTCCCAACGAGCCCGCTATACGGCAGGGCTCACAATCGGACGACGAACATGCACATAAGCAACCGTCCGAACACGACGAGTCAGATAGTCAATCAAAGCCCGGCGAAGACAACAGTCCGGACGACCACATGTCGGACACATCGCCGGAGAATGAAAACCTCCGGAAAAGACTCGGCAGCACTGCAAGAAGCCTCAAGAAGGAAAAACGGAAGCTCAAAACAGCGGAAGACACACTCAGAATGAGATGGGGCAAAGTGCTCAACACCGCAGATAAGTACGGCAATGGCCATCAATCAAAGAGCTACCCTAAGCGCAAGCTGCTACCGGAATTCGACGAGGAGGCCATAGAACCCCCACCGTCCAAAAATAAAAGGGCTGCCTGGTTGGATAGACGGCCAGACGACAGGCCAAATTCTGAAAGCGGCGCCACACACAACTCCACCAATGAACTCGGAAGGATAGATGGCCCAGCCAGTCCATTTATGGGCCAAAGGAGAAGGCCCCAAGAAGCAAGGCAACACGCCAAGTGTCCGGCGATAATCTTGGCACATACAAATACTGGGCGCCAGACACCCACTATGTTTCACCGATGAGGTCATCGACCATGAATTTCCAGCAGGGTTTAAACCCATAAACATAGAGGCCTACAATGGAACAACAGACCACGGAGTGCGGATAGAAGATTATATCTGCATATACACATGGCCGAGGAGACGATCTCCACGCCATAAAATATCTACCCTCAAGCTCAAAGGGCCAGCCCGTCATTGGCTCAAAAGCCTCCCGTAAAACAACTTGTTGGAAGTTGGGAGGAGCTCGAGGAAGCATTTAGAACAAATTTTCAAGGGACTTATGTCCGTCCTCCCAAGCAGATGACCTAAGTCATATAACTCAACAGCTCGGAGAGTCGGCATGAAATTCGGAACAGGTTCCTTACCAAAAGAACCAAATAGTCGATCGTCCGGACGCCAAGCCTTAGCAGCTTTCAAGCACAATGTCCGAGACGAATGGCTCGCCAGACACCTCGCCAAGAGAAACCGAGGACAATGTCCGCACTAACAAGCCTCATGACCCGCTTCGTGCGGGAGAGGATAGTGGCTAGCAAGAAGCAAAGACCAACGACCCAAGTACAACCGAGATAAGAGATGGAACGGAAAATCACGGTAGCAGAAAAGAACAGCCGAATAAAGAGAAAAGCCCAAAGAGCACGGCAGTCAATGCCGTATTCAAAGGCTCGCGGTCCAATAACAAAACTCAGCCCCTCAAGGATGACAGTGATGAACTGTCCAACCTACACAAAATTCTGGGTCGGATATGTCAAATCCATAGCACCCCCGGAAGGCCTGCAAATCACACCCACAGGGATTGTTGGGTTTTTAAACAGTCCGGCCGATTAAATGCCGAACACAAGGGGCTCGACGCGTCAAGCGAAGAAGAGAAACCCCGCCAGCAGGGCACCGGAAAACAAAAGACTTTCCCACAACGGGTCAAAGCAGTAAACTCACTTCATGTGATAACACGGAAAAATAAATCGGCACTTTCTAAAAAGAGCTTCGCACGGTCCAGCCCAGCAGACCGTAGAGATTGGATATCCAAACCAATCACTTTCGACCACCTGGACTATTCCAGAAGCGTTCGAAACGCGGGACGGACTCCCCTGATAATGAATCCCATAATAGACGGATTACAATTCACTAACGTCCTCATGGACGGAGGCAGTGATTTAAACCTGCTATATTCAAACACAATCCGTCGGATGGGGATAGACCCTACCAAAATTCGACACAGCCGCACTTCCTTCAAAGGAGTGAAGCCAGGCCCTTACGCCAAGTGCACAGGCTCGATACTACTAGAAGTCGTGTTCGGATCGCCGAACAATTTTCGACGTGAAAAATTAATCTTTCACATTGTCCCATTTGAAAGTGAATATCAAGCACTCTTGGGACGAAAGGCTTTTGTCCGCTTCAACGCCATACCGCATTACGCGTCTCTTACACTCAAGATGCCCGGTCCACATGGCACCATTTCAGGCGAAGGTCACTTTAGGACCCCGGACTCGGATAGACGAATCCGACTCAAAGAAAGCTAGGGGCTCCCTAGCCGCATACCCTTTCCCAGGGGGCTGCGCGCACAAATCACCGTGGTTTCATATAAACCTTGCTTTAATTATTTATATTTCCTCTTTTGCATAATTTTCGCACGAACTATTTCTAAAGCTAAACGTTCCTCTCTTTCTCTAGATGAACAACGTGCGTACCCATCCAGGATAACGGCGCAACGGAGACACAGGCGCAGACGTGCAGTAGGGACCCGTTGCAAGGATTCTTTTCAGATTAAGACCGTGCGTAGACCTCTTTATCACTGTCTCTTATTGTTACTCTTCCTTGGCTTCTTCCTATAGCCAAAGCGGAGCCTGGCGCTTTGGCATCGGCCACGTCAGAAGACCATGCCCGTACCTGGACACTAGGGGCTTAGGGCATAATTCTGCCCATTATTATAAAGTCCGAACACATTCGGGAGTGTTCGGCGTCTCGAGTTAGGCATTATATGCATCAGCTCCGAATCATGTCTTTGGTCAAATGTTGGGTTTGCCCGGCTCCTGTGTTTTGCTGCCTTACGTTCAGATCACCCGCTAACGCGGCACCAGGAGAACTCTGCGATTGTGCCCCCGGTTAATTTGGCGAGCACCTTAGTAGAGAAAGCCGAAAATTGACTGTCATGATATAGCGAGAGTCTGGTCAGCCACTCGATCGACTATCGGAATATTTAGAATTCCTCGCTTTGACGAAGGACCGTTTCCGGTCAGCACATACGCACTCGAATCCGGAGATGTGCGGTGCCACCAGGCTATATCGTAGCCCCACCCTCGAGCTCCATTGGCTAAGTGAAAGAGATAAAGCATTATAGTCCGGATTGCCTCGTTCGCTACGCTACCACCTCCTTATAACAGGACCGAGACGTCGGATTAAGTGTGAAAACGCGCTATTTTGCGAACACCCCGGCACCTTGTGCGAGGGGCTGAAGTCAAGATCGCATCTTCGGGTTATACACAAGTATACGAAGCGGCCGACAGAGAAGTTTTACTACTTGGACGCACAAGTATAAAAAGCAGTTATACCATAATCATTGGTTTACAAGCTAATGCGTTCATTTGAACGTTACATTCTTTGAGCACTGCGCCTCTATTTTACGAGCACCGCGCATGACTTCCCCGAAATAGTGCTCGGCAGGGAGCCGGTTTTCATCCGAACAAGGGGCAGCAACAGCGGTGGCGTCCATCTCCGGATAATGCGCCTTCACACGGGCCAAAGCCATCCGCGCGCCCTCCATGCAGGCCGACCGCTTCATCTCCTTTATATGCGGCACCGCCCCAAGGAATTGTTGTAGTAAGCCAAAGTAGCTCGTCGCCTTGGACCTCTCTGGCCAGACATGGGCCACGATGTCAGTCATGGCTAGTCCGGACAACCTATTCAGTTCGGCCCATTCGGCCAACCGGTCCGTCAGCGAAAGCGAGCGATCCGGACTGTGGAATTGAGACCAATATAACTCTTCCGTCTCGTGATCCCCCTGGCTCCGGAAGTGCTTAACGGCATCAGCCGCACTCGCAGCCAAGTCCATATACGGATCTTCCGAACTCCGCAGCCGCTCAAATTCAGCATACTTGGAATCCATAAACCGGCGACGCATCAGAAAAGGCTTGCCAGCCGTGATTTCTCCGGCTTGGCGCAGCTCCTCCTTCATAGCCCGCATTGCAGAGCGAGCATCCTTGGCTTCGGCGGTGGCCTTATTCAGGTCTTCCCGCTCCGATAAGCGCTCCCTCTCAAGAGCCTCATTGCGGTCGGTAGCATCCTTTAATTTCCTGGCCAATTCAGCCACCTCCGCCCTGCTTAGGTAGTGCGCAGCCTTTTCGGCTTTCAACTCCTCGGCTGCCTTCGAGGCAGCCGCGTCACTCCTTCGGGCTCGCTCCTTAGCTAGAGCAAGTTCGGCCCGAAGACTCTCCACCGCAGCAGCACCATCTGTATACACAGCATATAATTTATCAGAGGTGGGCTTGACCCCATTAAATAAAGCAACTGCGGAGAATTTATTTACCTTGCGACTCGTCAAGTCGCCGGTTGACAAGTGCGATGTCAGCATCTGCCATGTCAAGTTGCCGACTTAATTCGGCAAACTCATTAGTCCGGCTGGCCCCCGGACTATCTGCCACCTGCACAAGGATGGCGGTATTCATTAATTGAGATTTTGATCCTCGGCACGATGTCTTTTCCGACAACCTACCGAGTCTCAGGGGCTACTATCTATACAGGGCGCATTTTTTATGCAAAACTGCTAAAAGACAAAGGGGTGCGCTATTTTCGCATACCTCAAATCCCGCCAGCAAGCTCAGGGCGGCATTGCGCAATCCGCTTTCAGCGGACGAAATCCTTCCAATCACCATACGCATTAACGCGCGGTGATCTTCTGAAATGGACGCCCTCTCAAGCAGACTCTTCAGTCCCCCCGGCCGGACACTAGTAGGCGCCAAACTCTCTGGCCCCTCCGGACTCGGGGATACCCTCCGTGATGACACTTCGGGCTTGCCTGCTTCATTTGGCGGCGCTGTGGATGGAGGTGTATCGCTCTCCATCATCTCCGGAAGAAGATCCCCCGAAGATGAACTCATCTGAGAAGGCTGCAGATCCGAACTGCAATATAAATATTTCGGTTACCCACAAAAGCACAAATGAAGGTACTCCCTTACTACTTAATTTCCTCTTTCATACTCACGGCTCGTTGGAGGGCTGGTCCTTCGGCGATGATTGTGCGTCCGGACTCTTTCCGGACGCCGGACCCCCCGGTGAGGATTTCTTCACACGCTTAGGGGCTTCGGCCTCCGGATTTTTGGAGGCGGTCCTCTTCTCCCGTTGAAGGGAGGGGTTCTTGTCTCCCTCCTCTTCAGTCGCCCCTTTGGGCGAAGTATTAGCTCCTTTATTTCCCCCATCGCCCCTTTCTACGGGCGCAACCTCCAACATTCTGACCAGCACGGGCTCCAGTGCGGTCTCTGGGAGGGGGGCCGGACACCTTATCAGCCTGGATCGCGCCACCCATTCCTGTAAAGAACAAAGGGTTAGGAGACGAACTTTTGAAAGGCACATAAATAGAATGTCCGAACTCTGAGATATCTACCTGAGTATCCGGGCGATCGCGGCTTAGGCCTGCGTCCTCGGCCGAATCCGGACACGCCACCTGCGGTCCGAGAACAGCTTGTACATCTCCGTGGGTGTTGCACCCATAAAATGCTGGAGAATACGAGGTCCCTCCGGATTGAGCTCCCATAGATGGAGAGGACGGCGTTTGCAGGGCAGGAGGTGCCTGGTCAGCATGACCTGCATCACCTTGACCATGTCGATCTCCCTTGCTTGGAGGTCTCGAATCCGGCCCTGCAGTGAGGGCACGTCCTTGGACGGCCCCCAATTGAGCCCTTGGTTGACCCACGACATCAGTTGGCGTGGAAGTCCCGGGCGGAAGGAGGGCGGCGGCTTTTGCTTGCTGCCCCTTGGAGCGGTGATGTAGAACCACTCCTGCTGCCACAATCCAAGTTCCTCTTGGAAGGAACCCTCGAGCCACGGGCATCGACCTTCTTGCTTATGGTCGCTTCCCAAGACTCGCTTGACGCCCCGACCATCTTCGGTTCCACCTTGAAGGTCTTCACCATAGGCGAAGTGGGGATGACGCGGAGGAAGGCTTCGCAGACGATGATGAATGCGGAGATATGGAGGATAGACTCGGAGCCAAGTCGTGAAAGTCTAGCCCATAGTAGAACAGAGCCCTCTCACGAAGGGATCCGTCGGGAAGCCTAAACCCCAGCGGAGGTGGGATACGAAAACGACGATTCTCCGGGCTCGGGCTGGCACAGCCTCGCCCTTGGTCGAGCAACTCTGTGCGAAACCTCGAGGGCGTGCACTTGGCCTCACGCAACTTCAATATGTCCTCCTCCGTGACGGAGGAGGGCATCCACCGCCCCGGAGGTCGGAGCCGACATGGTTGAGGATCCGGCGCTCGAATCTGATGCTCGGGTGTTGGAACCGGGAGCCGAGGAAAGATTCGCGCGAGATTAAAGAACAAGGACAGGCCTTGGTCCCTTATAAGGGGGAAAAATACCAAAGGCCGTCTCCGTGACCGTTTGAGATTCCCCTTCGATAGAGGAGGCGTGGCGACGGGAACGGTTGGGTTACCCACGCACGTATTGATGAGGATCCCGGGATAAGAGGAAGACGATCTCTGCTTCGACAAGACGTGCCAAGGAAGCCGCTTCGCTAAACGTGCTGAGGTGGAATAGTAAAAAACGATTCAAACAAGGACTTGGCTGCGATGTGATGTCACGCCGCATAATACGTCAGCAGATTGAGCTAAGTGTATATTTTATTCTCTCTACGGTGGAATGTGGAATTTATTTTGCAGAGCCGGACACTATCCTGGTGTTCATTATCTTCTCCGAATTATTCAAAGGAGGAACCCGCCTTGCAATGCCGAACATTATGCACGCCGGACTTATTGTCATTGAAGACTGGTTCAGGGCTCTTGAGGAGTCTGGACTAGGGGTGTTCGGACAGCCGGACTATCAATATCCGCGGACTCCAAGACTACGAAGATAGAAGATTGAAGACTCGGCTCGTGTCAGGAAGGTACTTTCCTTGGTGTGGAAGGCAAGCTTGGCAATACGGATATGTAGATCTCCTACCATTGTAACCCGACTACGTGTAACCCTAGCCTCTCCGGTGTCTATATAAGCCGGAGGGCCTTAGTCCGTAGGACAAAGATACATCTCAACAATCATACCATAGGCTAGCTTCTAGGGTTTAGCCTCCTTGATCTCGTGGTAGATCTACTCTTGTACTACCCATATCATCAATATTAATCAAGCAGGATGTAGGGTTTTACCTCCATCGAGAGGGCCCGAACCTGGGTAAAAACATTGTGTCCCTCGTCTCCTGTTACCATCCGCCTAGACGCACAGTTCGGGACCCCCTACCCGAGATCCGCCGGTTTTGACACCGACAGCCACCATCCTGCGCTCGTTCATCATCACACGCCCACCGGCGAGACCCCGATGCTCCATCCCGCTGAGACCCGCCGATGTCAACGTGCCAGATGCCATGCCACTCCTCCGTTGCGAACACCACCTGCTGCCACTGGTCCCATCCCATCTGCCTGTAGTTCCTCTAACCGAGCACCCAAACGCCCCAGGCAGCTCCTCCAAGAAGGGTACGACACACGCAGTGTCGCCGCCGCACAATCTAAGGAGATTTTGGGTTTTCACACGGGCATGGGGTCGGGGTAGAGGGCAGGGACCTTGACGGCGCCTGCAAGTAGGAGAACGGCGACCCTGGTCGTCGCCGCTGTCGGGATGAACGAGTCATCCAGAGTTTCTTCCGATCCGATGTCACCTCTACCAGCCCCCACGAATGCACCAGGGCCGACGACCGCGATCGTAAGCCACCAAGTGTAGCGGGAGAAGGCCCGCAATGCGGAGGAGATCCACCGGCAATTCACCGCCCACGCGGTCAAGATGTCGTCCATCCCCCCCCCCCATGAACGTTGCCAGCCGAGGGCACCGTCGCCATGCCTAACGAGGCCGCCGCCCCAGGTCCCGGTTCCTCCACGATGGCCGGAGTGGCGAGACCCGACATGAGCGACGAGATCCGGCACTGCGCGGCCGACGCCATCGCCCAAGCCCGCCGTCGACCGATCCCGCCGCCATCGAGAGCCCGCACGTTGCCGAGAGTCCCACACCCATGGATCTGGGCACCCGTGCACCGCCGCGAGCCCGCCGCCTTTGGGAACCGCCACACCTTCGGGAGGGCCGCACCACGCGGATCAGGACGCCCCTGCTGCCGCGGATCCAGGAGAGGGAGGAGAGACCCTCCGCCGCCACCATCGCACGCATGGGTTTTGCCCGGCGCCGACCATCGGCAGCGGCGGAGGGGGAGAAGGGTGCTGGAGGGTTCCTAGGTGGCGGCGGCTGAGCCCTCCCAATACGCCCGCGTGGGAGGCGACGCGAGTGGGACGCTCGAATCCTAGTAGACAACCTGATACTCCTCCACGCCCGCCACTTCCACGATGAAGTTATCCCAAAGTCACCTTCTAGTTTTTATGAAACCGACTATGTCCAGCCCTTAGGATCAAAATCACCGCCACCGCTGAAAACTCTAGTTCTACCTATTCGAAAACTGCCACACTCTAACAATGTGTACTACAACTTGTGCAAACTCAAAACACATGATCTATTCATCCACATATGAGACAAGCTCAACTATCAAATTATTGTGGGAGAAAATTGTACTTACTTTCCATTTGTGTGTGTATTTTGTAAGCCATGGCTGGCTCGAGGTCATTGTAATGCCAGAGGCATACGTGCTCAAGAGGTGGACATGGAATGAATATGAGATGCTAGTTGGAATGGCTTGTTTAGTGGTTTTGTTGTTGTGAAATAACTGCATTTTTTATTTTCCATGCAAATAGTGTGATTCATACTTGACTATGATTGTGCTAAGATGACCGTAAAATTTGAAATTTTTGGAGGCAAGAAGGTCAGTGCTTACTAGCATGTGCAGAGACGCATGACTTGCCTTAGAGTTGCTACATGTTTTTAAGGCTAAGAAGGTGCACCGGAAGGCAAGTGGAGCCGCTCATGGTTTGGCTAAACTCGTGATTGCGTGTTGCAAGATAAAATGACCGAAATGATCGAGGTAGACCTAGCAGGGGGTGTATAGGTCTATACAAATGTTAGCTCCTTTTATTTATAAGATCAGGCTTTTCAAAATATGAAGTATTCCTAATGTAGCTACGATGAGTAGCAACCTATATGTTGCTTGCAAGGTCAATGGACCAAAGTAAAACACGAAGTGAATGAGCTTGGATAAGAGATAACTGGAGACACGTGGAGACGAAGATGTATCCCGATGTTCAGTTCCTTGGAGGGAAAATAGCCACCATTGGAGAGGTGGAAAACCACAAAGTCTTCCTACGCCACAAAGGTTCACATTCTTCTCTTTGAGATATCACCACAAAGGCGATGCTCAACCACTCATGATAGACCTTGAGGCGACCTCCAAACCTTTACAATTGGTGACTCCTATCACCTAAGAGTCTTCAACCTTCAAGAGTAACAAGAACAAAGGGGAAAAGATCATAACTTTGCTAAAATCAAGAAAGCGGTTGGTCGGGGAGGAGGGGGAGAGCAGGGCCAGTCCTGAGATTTTCAGGGCCCGGGGCGGAACTAAAAACCGGGGCCCTTAATATAAACATCATAACAATACTTTGTGATATCCAATGCCATATTTTGGGTCTATGTCACTATATTATTGTGAGTGGCCCAAGGTATATATGATGGCCTATGGAGGAAATAGATCAAGGTGTGCATAGCTATTACAAGTCATCCTTTCATATACAAAGCCATGTTTATTGTCAAGGTTTGCACAACTATTGAAGCACATAATAAGTTTGAGGCACTAAAAGGTTCAGAGAAAGGTAGTCCTAAACAAAATATGCATCCAAAACATAGTAGTTCTTGGACTGACTAATGATAACAGCAAGATTGTTATTGATAGCAGTATCATATAAATTAATATAGATGAGCAAATATATTAGGGATATGCAAATATTTTTGTGACTAATGATATCAGCAAGTTACTCTTACCTTGTTGTGCCAATGAGTAAATCAAGAGTAGGTTACCCCATTTGTGTTCCTACGATCAATCATGCAGGACATGCGTTGTTGATCTCCTTGAGATTACACCACGATAACTTCATTATCAATAGCAGAAACTTAAAGATTGATGATACGTACTGCAAAAGAGGTCAAACCAGCCAGTGATGTCCATATCCACAGAGAACACACCAATGTCCCGCCCTAATCCGTCGGGCAGCCGTGTCCCTTGCAATCTGGACCTGCTCTTCGAGAGAGGTTCCTGGTAAATCATCATGATCTGGGTGCTAGGTTTTTTCTGGGCGGCAGTTGGTGCTAGGTGCGACATGCATATGATGCTGGCTCTAAGCTAATAAGCTCCTAATGTGTTATGCCTGAGCTATTACTACTTGGGACAGGCCCAATGACCTACTCGGCTACTCCGTTTTGATAGTGGAGGACCAACCACCTTGCAAATATACATGATCGGAAGGCGAGATACGTGAATAGTACCACGTATGATGTACTCTCATGCTATAACTGCTTTCTACTCATTGCATACCTGAGAGGGGGGCCCTGGCTTTGGTGGGGACCCGGGATGGCCGCCCCCTCTACCCTCCCCCCCCCCTCAGGGCGACCCTGGGAGAGAGAGAGGGGGGGGAGAGAGAGAGATAGGGAGAGAGGGAGAGAGAAGGATAGAGAGACATGGAGAGAGAGAGAGGAGGAGGAACAAGTCTATGTTTGGTCTTGCACCTCTCACAAATCTCTTGAGGAATCGAAGAATTATGGTTAGAAGAGATTGGGAGGTGTTCTTCTCATATCTACAATATCTTGAGTGAAATATCTTGAGTGAAGTGATCAACTCTTTCATGAAAAGGCATGTGATTTATAGAGTGTTCAAAGGAATTAGTCATTTTGTGCTCAAAATGCAACCCAAAGGCCCAGTACCAATTGGCCCGGAGGCTCTAGGTTAGCTCCGATGGCTAAGACAAAGCGATCCAAGTGAGGGGCCAGGCTGGGAGGCTCCGAGAACAACTTGAGGAACATCTAGCATGTCCGGCCGGGACATAACCTAACAACCTGGGTACCAGCCCAGAACAGGAGACCGTAAAGTCCTCCATGGTATTTTCTGGACACACATGGTGGGAGCGCCCCAGACAAAGAGCCAGAGACTCGTGCTCCAGCCCGAGAGGACCAGAGTAAGTCTCAGATGCTCCTGCATAAACCAACGTTCCTTAGCAGCCACAGGTGATTGACTAGAGGCTCCAACCAACACTAAATTTGCACATTAGTGATTTTTTCTTGGGATTTGTTTGGACCACACTTAGCATTGTACTTTGGGTTGATGAAAAAGATGCCTTGAAGATTGGCTTGAGTGTCCTTTGCCTCCCAACGGTCCTGTTAATAGTGTGGGATTCCTAATATTCAAGAACAAAAAGAGTGACTATAAAAGCTAGCCCTCGTGAGTCCTTGATCATTTCAATTTTTTATGGTCATCGATCATTGACATTCTTCGCCCATGGGACTAAAATCTGCTCTCATACATTTAGCGGCCTCATTACTCTAATTTTTCATCCTCAATACCAAACCGTACTTAGGGGCATGGCTGTACTTTCAATGGCAACCTACGTGTCAAACATGATTTTGTGTGATTGTAATAACACCTTATTGCCTAATTAATATACACCATTAAAATATGTATTCCATATTCTTGCAATGCATGCACACGCTTTGTGGGAATAGCATTCATGTAATAGAAGGCTTTGAGCATCCCTTCAACATTGGGACTGTGAGTAGATTCCAAGGGCCAAACGACTGCAACACATGTAAATGCTCGAAGAAGGGGCGGTGGCTAGCTAAAGAATGGAAAATACTCGCCCCTTGGACTGTGCTATGCTACATTTTTAATTATTTATGTGTCTAATGTCACATCCGTAGCCTTGCTATGCACTTGTACTAGCTTGGTCGTTGCATCATATCTACATTTATTTGAAAGTTGAAATGGGGATTGCTCAAACCCTAGCACCAGATCAAATCAACTAGGTTAAAATAAAAATATTCTCAATGAACCCAAAATGCCCTTCAGAAAAGTTCATCATTTTTGGATTGGTTTAAAACCTCTGCCAAAAATGGTGCACATATTTCTAGGTCCATTTTGGATTTTTGAATTAATTCATAAACTATTTGAATTTGGGCATTTAAATGCTATAAATAATTTAATTGCTCAAATAATTCTGAAACTAAATGAGGGCTGTTGCATATATTTCAAATACTGCCCAAAATTATTTTTCAGGATTTTACAAAATGAGTTAGTTTCAAAGCAGATCAAAATAAATAGAAAACAGAAACAAATTAGCAGAGAGAGAAGAGAGAGAACTTACCTGGCTTACCTGCAGCCACCTGGCCTGGCACTGCTGGCCTAGCCCACTACCGCAACATCTCTGGCGTCTTCCTTCACCGGATGTATGACGAGCGTGCTTGCTGCTTGCTACCGCCACGCTACCGCCACCTCCTCGCTATCTTGAGCTCACGGGACGCGGGATGAACGCCGCCGCTGTCCTGTTCAGCGACGCCTCACTTTCCCCCTTGACTCTCTCCCTCGCCCTCTCCCGGCCATGGCCGAAGCCGCTGTTCGTCGCCGCCGTCGCCCGCATAGCCACCGCCTCCCCCTCGCCTCACTGACCTGTCCACGAGCCCCGCCACCGTCGCCTACGCCTTCTGTACCAATCCAAGCAACGTCGGCAGCCCCGAATCGCCGTCCCCTCCGTCTTCTTCAACCTCGGTCCGCCGAGATCGCCATCGCCGCCCCGCTTGCTCCGGCCCTTCCCGAGCTCGCCGACCTACCCTACATGATCCCCGTGAGCTTCTACACCGTATCCCCCTTGCCTCCGTGACGTTTGCTAGATCGAGTCGCCGTTTCGCCGATGACCGAAACCAGCCGTCGCCCGCGCTCGTCGCGGGTGATGCTCCGGTGACCATTTGGTCCCGGGCATGCGCCCATCGTACTAACCGCACCCTGTAGACGTCGTAGGTGCTAAACGCACATCGCCACAGCCACCGCAACCACGTCCCCGCTTGCTGCCGACTCCGGCCGCCGCAAACCTCGTCGCCGGGGCTGCTCCCGGCCACCCCAGCTCCCGCCACCATCACCGTTGGATGCGCCACTCCACCTTCTTCCCGTAGCTGCTCTCTGCGCGCCAAAAGGGCCCCTGTAGGTGGATCCCGTCGCGCTCTGCCGCGTCCGGCCACGCCGGCGGCTAAACGCCGGCGGGTTGACCGGTTTGACCGGCGAGGTTGACCCCTTCTTGACCAGGTTTGACCACCTGAGTCACTAACGTGTGGGGGGCACCTCGCTAACTAATCTGGTTTAGTGCTAATTAACCTAAGTTAGTTAGTTAGACACTGACACGTGGGCCAGGCCCTAATTAACTTGGTTTAGCATTTAACTTAGTGCTAATTAACTCGGTTAATTAGTGTTGTCACTGACTAGTGGGTCCCCCAGGTCAGGTTTGACCTGGCCAACCCAGTTGACCTACTGACGTCACATCGACGTCATGCTGACGCAGTAAAGCTTTTCTGGAGTTTAAAATAAATCAGAAATGATTTATTTATTTCAAAAAATACCCTGAACTTGTAAAAATCATAGAAATTAATTTGTAACTCCAAATGCAAAGATTTATATATGAAAAATGATCAGAAAAATCCAATCTATCCATCTGCATTGGTTTCATGCATGTTAAAGCAACTTAAACCTGCTGCTTATAGAAAAACATGATAATGCAGTTTATAAAGTCATAGTTTGAGTTTGAACTTGAACCTTGGGTTCAAAATACCTCAAACCCGTCTGGTTGTAGTTGCATTAGACCAACACACTCATATTTCCATGTCATGATCATGCATCATATCGTGCATTGCATTGATTGTGTTTCCCTCTGCGTTGCTGTTATTTGTCCCCTCTCGATAGACGTGGTTCCGATGATGAGTTCGATGACACCGATGAAGAGCTATACTATCTTCAGAAGTGTGAGGCAAGCAAAACCCCCTTGTTCATTCCGATACAATCCCACTCTCTCGCTCCTACTCTCTTTTACTGCATTAGGACAACAACGATTCAACTGTTACATGCTGCGGTAGTTGAACCCCTTTCCTCTGCATGACCTGTCATTGCCACAGTAAATAGATGAAACCCACTAGCATGAGTAGGAGTTGTTTGAGCCCTGATGTGCCTACTCATTCATGCTTGTTTGTCATGCCTGCTACTGCTTAGAGTTGAGTCAGGTCTGATTCATCGGGGATGAATTGGAGGTGTGTGAACATGTCCTACTGTGTGTGAGCTAAGTGTGTGAACACGATTTGGTAAAGGTAGAGGTGAGAGGCCATGTAGGAGTACATGGTGGTTTGTCTCATAGAAACCGTCCTCAGGAACTGAGTTCTGTGTTTGTGATCCATGAACACTTGCTACCACACATTGGGTTCCGGTAACTCGACCCCTCTCGACTTATTAATCAGCTTGATCTCTGTCCAGGAGTTGCAACTAGTTTCTGGTGTTTGTAGGTAGTGCTATGTTGGGGAACGTTGCAGAAAATTAAAATTTTTCCTACGGTTTCACCAAGATCCATCTATGAGTTCATCTAAGCAACGAGTAACGGGAGAGAGATTGCATCTACATACCACTTGTAGATCGCGCGTGCGGAAGCTTGCAAGGTGATGATGGAGTCGTACTCGAACGTGATTCAGATCACCGATGCCAAGTCTGAGCGGACAGCACCTCCGCGTTCAACACACGTGACGGGACGAGCAACGTCTCCTCCTTCTTGATCCAGCAAGGGGAAGGAGAGGTTGAGGAAGACAGCTCCACCGGCAAAGACGACGGCGTGGTGATGGTGGAGAAGCGATATCTCAAGCTGTGGCTTCGCCAAGCTCTACGGAGGAGGAGATGTGTTGGGAGGGAGGGCTGCGCCTTGGGAGTCTGTCCAGCAGCCCCCTCCTCCCCCCTTATATAGGCCCCCAGTGGCGGCCCTGAGATCCAATCTCCGGGGGCGGCCAAGGGGTGGAGTACCCCTGCCAAGCCGGGGGGCGCCCCCCCTAGGGTTTCAACCCTAGGCGCGGGGTGGGCCTAGGGGCGCACCAGCCCCTTGTGGGCTGGTTCCTTCCCCTTGGCCCATGGGGCCCTCCGGGATAGGTGGCCCCACCGGTGGACCCGGGACCTTCCGGTGGTCCGTGATTTTACCGAAACCCCGAAACTTTCTCGATGGCGAAACACCACTTCCTATATATTATTCTTTACCTCCGGACCCTTAGGAACTCCTCGTGACGTCCGGATCTCATCCGGACTCGAACAACATTCGGTGGTCACATACTTGACTTCCTACAAACCCTAGCATCACCGAACCTTAAGTGTGTAGACCCTACGGGTCGGGAGACACGCAGACATGACCGAGGCGACTCTCGGGCAATAACCAACAGCGGATCTGGATATCCATGTTGGCTCCCACATGCTCCTCGATGATTTCATCGGTTGAACCACGATGTCGAGGATTCGATCAAACCTCATATGCAATTCCTTTGTCAATCGATGCGTTACTTGCCCGAGACTCGATCGTCGGTATCCCAATACCTTGTTCGGTCTCGTTCTCGGCAAGTCACTTTACTCGCATCAGTAATGCATGATCCGTGGCCAACACCTTGGTCACATTGAGCTCATTATGATGATGCATTACCGAGTGGGCCAGAGATACCTCTCCGTCATACGGAGTGACAAATCCCGATCTCGATCCGTGTCAACCCAACAGATACTTTCGGAGATACCGTAATGCACCTTTATAGTCACCCGCCACGTTGTGACGTTTGATACACCCAAGGCACTCCTACGGTAACCGGAGTTACACGATCTCATGGTCGAAGGAATAGATACTTGACATTGGCAAAGCTTCTAGCAAACGAACTATCCGATCTTTTATGCTATGCTTATGATTGGGTCTTGTCCATCACATCATTCTCCTAATGATGTGATCCCGTTATCAACGACATCCAATGTCCATAGTCAGGAAACCATGACTATCTATCGATCACAACGAGCTAGTCAACTAGAGGCTCACTAGGGACTCATTGGGTCTAAGTGTTCACGCGTGTATTACGATTTCCGGATAATACATTTATAGCATGAACAAAAGACAATTATCATGAACATTGAAATATAATAATCCTTTTATTATTGCCTCTAGGGCATATTTCCAACAGTCTCCCACTTGCACTAGAGTCACCAATCTAGTTACATTGTGATGAATCGAACACCCATAGAGTTCTGGTGTTGATCATGTTTTGCACGCGAGAGAGGTTTAGTCAGCGGATCTGCGACATTCAGATCCGTGTGCACTTTGCAAATCTCTATGTCTCCATCTTGAACATTTTCACGGATGGAGTTGAAGCGGCGCTTGATGTGCTGGTCTTCTTGTGAAACACAGGCTCCTTGGCTAAGGCAATAGCTCCGGTGTTGTCACGAAGAGTTTGATCGGCCCGACGCGTTGGGTATGACTCCTAGGTCGGTGATGAACTCCTTCACCCAAATCGCTTCATGCGCTGCCTCCGAGGCTGCCATGTACTCCGCTTCACACGTAGATCCCGCCACGACGCTCGCTTGCGGTACTGCACCAGCCATTGCTCCACCATTCAACATATACACGTATCCGGTTTGTGACTTAGAGTCATCCAGATTTGAGTCGAAGCTAGCGTCGACGTAACCCTTCTGACGAGCTCTTCGTCTCCTCCATAAACGAGAAACATGTCCTTTGTCCTTTCGGTACTTCAGGATATTCTTGACCGCTGTCCGGTGTTCCTTGCGGGATTACTTTGGTATCTTGCAACCAAACTTACGGCAAGGTTTACATCGAGTGCAGTACACAAAGCATGGCATACATAATAGATCCTATGGCTGAAGCATAGGGATGACACTCATCTCTTCTTTATCTTTTGCCGTGGTGGGTGGTCGAGCCGAGCTCAATCTCACACCTTGTAACATAGGCAAGAACCCTTCTTGGACTGATCCATTTTGAACCTCTTCAAAATCTTATCAAGGTATGTGCTTTGTGAAAGACCTATGAGGCGTCTCGATCTATCTCTATAGATCTTGATGCCTAATATATAAGCAGCTTCTCCAAGGTCCTTCATTGAAAAACACTTGTTCAAATAGGCCTTAATGCTGTCCAGAGTCTCGTATCATTTCCCATCAAGAGTATGTCATCTACATATAATAGGAGAAATGCTACGGAGCTCCCACTCACTTTCTGTAAACGCAGCTTCTCCATAAGTCTCGCATAAACCCAAACGCTTTGATCATCTCATCAAAGCGAATGTTCCAACTCCGAGATGCTTGCACCAGTCCATAAATGGATCATTGGAGCTTGCATACTTTGTTAGCGTTCGAGGATCGACAAAACCTTCGGCTGCATCATATACAGCTCTTCCTTAAGATGTCCATTAAGGAATGCCGTTTTGATGTCCATCGCCATATCTCATAATCATAGTATCGGCAATTGCTAACATGATTGGACGGACTTAAGCTTCGCCACGGAGAGAATGTCTCGTCGTAGTCAATCCCTTGAACTTGTCGATAACCCTTAGCGACAAGTCGAGCTTTATAGATGGTAACATTTCCATCCGAGTCCGTCTTCTTCTTAAAAATCCATTTGTTTTCTATTGCTCGCCGATCATCGGGCAAGTCTGTCAAAGTCCATACTTTGTTTTCATACATGGATTCTATCTCGGATTTCATGGCTTCAAGCCATTTGTTGGAATCCGGGCCCGCCATTGCTTCTTCATAGTTCGAAGGTTCATTGTTGTCTAGCAACATGATTTCCATGACAGGTTGCCGTACCATCACAGTGCGGAGCGTGTCCTCGTGGACCTTGAAGTTCAAGAGTAACTTGATCCAAGTACCTTGATCATCATCAACGTTTTCCTCTTGGTTGGTGTGGGCATTACAGGAACGGTTTCCTGCGCTGCACCACTTTCCCGTTCGAGAGGTAGTACTTCATCGAGTTCTACTTTCCTCCCACTTACTTCTTTCGAGAGAAACTCTTTCTCTAGAAAGCATCCGTTCTTGGCAACAAAGATCTTGCCTTGGATCTTAAGTAGAAGGTATACCCGACAGTTTCCTTAGGGTATCCTATGAATACGCATTTTCCGACTTGGGTTCGAGCTTTTCGGGTTGAAGTTTCTTGACATAAGCATCGCATCCCCAAACTTTTAGAAACGATAGCTTAGGTTTCTTCCCAAACCATAATTCATACGATGTCGTCTCAGCGGATTTAGACGGTGCCCTATTTAAAGTGAATGTAGCTGTCTCTAGAGCGTATCCCCAAAATGATAGCGTAAATCGGTAAGAGACATCATAGACCGCACCATATCCAATAGAGTGCGATTCGACGTTCGGACACACCGTTTATTTGAGGTGTTCCGGCGGCGTGAGTTGTGAAACGATTCCACATTTCCTTAAGTGTGTACCAAATTCGTGACTTAAGTATTCTCCTCCACGATCTGATCGTAGGAACTTTATCTTTCTGTCACGTTGATTCTCTACCTCACTCTGAAATTCTTTGAACTTTTCAAAGGTCTCAGACTTGTGTTTCATTAAGTAGACATACCCATATCTACTTAAGTCATCAGTGAGAGTGAGAACATAACGATATCCTCCGCGAACCTCAACGCTCATTGGACCGCACACATCGGTATGTATGATTTCCAACAAGTTGGTTGCTCGCTCCATTGTTCCGGAGAACGGAGTCTTGGTCATCTTGCCTAAGAGGCAAGGTTCGCATGTGTCAAACGATTCGTAATCAAGAGACTCTAAAAGTCCATCAGCATGGAGCTTCTTCATGCGCTTGACACCAATGTGACCAAGGCGGCGAGTGCCACAAGTATGTGGGACTATCGTTATCAACTTTACATCTTTTGCATCCACACTATGAACATGTGTAATATTACGCCGAGATTCATCAAGAATAAACCATTGACCATCGGAGCATGACCATAAAACATATCTCTCATATAAATCGAACAACCATTATTCTCAGACTTAAATGAGTAGCCATCTCGTATCAAACGAGATCCGGATACAATGTTCATGCTCAAACTTGGCACTAAATAACAATTATTGAGGTTTAAAACTAATCCCGTAGGTAAATGTAGAGGCAGCGTCGACGGCGATCACATCGACACGGAACCATTCCCGACGCCGATCGTCACCTCGCCCTTCGCCAGTCTCCGTTTATTCCGCAGCTCCTGCTGTGAGTTACATATGTGAGCAACGGCACGGTATCAAATACCCGGGAGTTACTACGAGTAATCTTGGTAAGGTACACATCAATTACATGTATATCAAATATACCTTTGGTGTTGCGGCCTTCTTATCCGCTAAGTATTTGGGGCAGTTCCGCTTCGGTGCCCTTCCCTTGCAATAAAAGCACTCGGTCTCGGGCTTGGGTCCATTCTTTGACTTCTTCCGCAAGAAAGCTTACGGGCGCCGCAACATCTTTGCCGTCCTTCTTGAAGTTCTTCTTACCCTTGCCCTTCTTGAACTTAGTGGTCTTATTGACCATCAACACTTGATGTTCTTTCTTGATTTCAGCCTCTGCTGACTTCACATCGAGAACACTTCAGAATGGTCTTTACCATCCCCCGCATGTTGTAGTTCATCACAAAGCTCTTGTAGCTTGGTGGGAGCGATCGGAGGATTCTGTCAATGACCGCCTCATCAGGGAGGTTAATGTTCAACTGGGTCATACGGCGTGCAACCCGGACATCTTCGAGGATGTGCTCACCGTGTAACTGTTCTCCTCCATCTTACAAGCTGTAGAACTTGTCGGAGACATCATATCTCTCGACCGGGCATGAGCTTGGAAAACTAGTTTCAGCTCTTGAACATCTCATATGCTCCGTGATGCTCAAAACGCTTTTGGAGCCCCGGTTCTAAGTCTGTAGAGCATGCCGCACCGAACGAGGGAGTAATCATCAAGACGAGTTTGCCAAGCGTTCATAACGTCTTGGTTCTCGACGGAGCGGCACCTAGCGGTCCTTCTAGGACATATTGCTTCTGGCAGCTATGAGGATGATCCTCGTGTTCGGACCCAATCCGTATAGTTCTGCCATCATCTTTCAGCTTGGTTTCTCTAGGAACGCGTTGAAGTTCATGTTGACATTAGCGTTGGCCATTGATCTACAAGACATATTTGCAAAGGTTTTAGACTAAGTTCATGATAATAAAGTTCTTAATCAAAATTATGAACTCCCACTTAGATTAGACATCCTCTAGTCATCTAAGTGTTACACGATCCGAGTCGACTAGCCCGTGTCCGATCATCACGTGAGACGGACTAGTCATCGTCGGTGAACATCTTCATGTTGATCGTATCTTCCATACGACTCGTGTTCGACCTTTCGGTCTCCGTGTTCCGAGGCCATGTCTGCACATGCTAGGCTCGTCAAGTTAACCCTAAGTGTTTTCGCTGTAAAACTGTCTTACACCCGTTGTATGTGAGCGTAAGGATCCATCACACCGATCATCACGTGGTGCTTAGAAACGATTTAACTGTAGCAACGGTGCACGCTTAGGGAGAACACTTCTTGAAATTTTGTAAGGGATCATCTTATTTACTACCGTCGTCCTAAGTAAACAAGATGTAAAAGCATAATAAACATCACATGCAATTATATAGTTGTGACATGATATGGCCAATATCATCAAGCTCCATTGATCTCCATCTTCGGGGCTCCATGATCATCTTGTCACCGGCTTGACACCATGATCTCCATCATCATGATCTCCATCATCGTGTCTTCATGAAGTTGTCACGCCAACGACTACTTCTACTTCTATGACTAACGCGTTTAGTAATGAAGTAAAGTAGTTTACATGGCGTTCTTCAATGACACACAGGTCATACAAAAAATAAAGACAACTCCTATGGCTCCTGCCGGTTGTCATACTCATCGACATGCAAGTCGTGAATCCTATTACAAGAACATGATCTCATACATCACAATTCAACATTCATCACAACTTCTGGCCATATCACATCACATGATCAATCGCTGCAAAAACAAGTTAGACGTCCTCTAGTTGTTGTTTGCATCTTTTACGTGGCTGCGATTGGGTTCTAGCAAGAACGTTTTCTTACCTACGAATCACCACAACGTGATTTTGTCAACTTCTATTTACCCTTCATAAGGGCCTGTTCATCGATTCCGCTCCAACTAAAGTGGGAGAGACAGACACCCGCCACCACCTTATGCAACTAGTGCATGTCATCGGTGGAACCGGTCTCACGTAAGCGCACGTGTAAGGTTGGTCGGGCCGCTTCATCCCACAATACCGTTGAGCAAGAAAAGACTAGTAGAGGCAAGTAAGATGACAAGATCAACGCCCACAACAAATTGTGTTCTACTCGTGCAATAGAGAACTACGATAGACCTAGCTCTTGATGCCTTTGTTGGGGAGCGTTGCGAGAAAATTAAAATTTTTCCTACGGTTTCACCAAGATCCATCTATGAGTTCATCTAAGCAACGAGTAACGGAGAGAGATTGCATCTACATACCACTTGTAGATCGCGTGCGGAAGCTTGCAAGGTGATGATGGAGTCGTACTCGAACGTGATTCAGATCACCGATGCCAAGTGCTGAACGGACAGCACCTCCGCGTTCAACACACGTACGGGACGAGCAACGTCTCCTCCTTCTTGATCCAGCAAGGGGGAAGGAGAGGTTGAGGAAGACAGCTCCACCGGCAGCACGACGGCGTGGTGATGGTGGAGAAGCAGTACTCCGACAGGGCTTCGCCAAGCTCTACGGAGGAGGAGATGTGTTGGGGAGGGGAGGGGCTGCGCCTTGGGAGTCTGTCCAGCAGCCCCCCTCCCTCCCCCCCTTTATATAGGCCCCTGTAGTGGCTGCCCTCGAGATCCAATCTCCAGGGGGGGGCGGCGGCCAAGGGGGGTGGAGTACCCCCCAAGCCGGTGGGCGCCCCACCCCTAGGGTTTCAACCCTAGGCGCAGGGTGGGCCTAGAGGCGCACCAGCCCCTTGTGGGCTGGTTCCTTCCCTTTGGCCCATGGGGCCCTCCGGATAGGTGGCCCCACCGGTGGACCCAGGACCCTTCCGGTGGTCCCGTGATTTTACCGAAACCCCGAAACTTTCCCGATGGTCAAACACCACTTCCTATATATTATTCTTTACCTCCGGACCCTTAGGAACTCCTCGTGACGTCAGGGATCTCATCCGGACTCAACAACATTCGTGGTCACATACTTGACTTCCTACAAACCCTAGCGCCACCGAACCTTAAGTGTGTAGACCCTACGGGTTCGGGAGACACGCAGACATGACCGAGACGACTCTCGGGCAATAACCAACAGCGGATCTGGATATCCATGTTGGCTCCACATGCTCCTCGATGATTTCATCGGTTGAACCACGATGTCGAGGATTCGATCAAACCACGTATGCAATTCCCTTTGTCAATCGGTACGTTACTTGCCCGAGACTCGATCGTCGGTATCCCAATACCTTGTTCGGTCTCTTCCACGGCAAGTCACTTTACTCGCATCAGTAATGCATGATCCGTGTACAACACCTTGGTCACATTGAGCTCATTATGATGATGCATTACCGAGTGGGCCCAGAGATACCTCTCCGTCATACGGAGTGACAAATCCATCTCGATCCGTGTCAACCCAACAGATACTTTCGGAGATACCGTAATGCACCTTTATAGTCACCCGATTACGTTGTGACGTTTGATACACCCAAGGCACTCCTACGGTAACCGGGAGTTACACGATCTCATGGTCGAAGGAAGATACTTGACATTGGCAAAGCTTCTAGCAAACGAACTATCCGATCTTTTATGCTATGCTTATGATTGGGTCTTGTCCATCACATCATTCTCCTAATGATGTGATCCCGTTATCAACGACATCCAATGTCCATAGTCAGGAAACCATGACTATCTATCGATCACAACGAGCTAGTCAACTAGAGGCTCACTAGGGACTCATTGGGTCTAAGTGTTCACACGTGTATTACGATTTCCGGATAATACATTTATAGCATGAACAAAAGACAATTATCATGAACATTGAAATATAATAATCCTTTTATTATTGCCTCTAGGGCATATTTCCAACATGCTAGTAGTCTACCAAGTGGCACCCGGTACAGGTGGGCTTGGGACAGACTAGGTGCAGTGGCACAGTGTACCAAGTGGCACCCAGATGGTGGGCTTGGGAACCCTGCTCACATCGTTTGGGGCCGTGAGCGACACCCCGGCAAGATCTCCTTGCGGATGGAACCCGAATATGCGATAAACCTGGACTAGAGACTTGTGTGGTTAGTCAGGTCATGGCCGACACCCTCACCAGGCTTCGACTTGAAGGTTGCTGAGATACATGACGTGTACATGGCGGTAAGTGGCGAGAGCGTGTGTGAAGAAGTACACCCCTGCAGGGTTAATATGATCTATTCGAATAGCCGTGTTCGCGGTAAAGGACTTCTGGGTTGCCTATACAGTTCATAGACAAGTGAAAGTGGATACTCTAAAATACGCAAGATAAGCGTGTGTACTATGGATGGTGTTCTCGTAGGGAGACGGGAGCAGATCCATAGTGGTTATTGATATGGTGAATATGTGGACTCATGTGCGCCACCTCAAAAGAGTTGCTTGCGGTCGTAGTTCAGGATAGTCACCGAGTCAAAGCTGGCTTGATGCAGTTAAACCCCACCATCCCCTTTGTTGACAATGATGCATATGTAGTTAGTTATGATGTAAGTCTTGCTGGGTACATTTGTACTCATGTTTGCCTATTTTATGTTTCTACAAATACTTTCGTCTCACTAGTAGTTCCGCGTGGACTTCGATGTTTAGCTTGTCACCTCAGCTACGATCTTGTGCCCTCGGAGGGATCTGGTAGATAGTCAGGCTTCTCAGCCTTTTTCATTTATAGATGTCTGTATTCAGACATCTTGAGCTTCCGCATGTGCTTTGACTTGTATGCTCTGAATGTTGGGTCACGAGACCCATCACTACTAGGAAAAGGGCTATAGATAGGACTGATTCTAATGGCGCACCAGGAAGACAGTGCGCCACTACTATATACTAATGGCGCACTGGCTTCAGGTACGCCATTAGTGTGGCAGACACTAATGGCGCACCAGCCTCACGGTGCGCCACTACTGTCGAGTTTTTTTTCCATTTTTCCATACAAACTAATGGCGCATGGAGACAAAGTGCGCCATTAGTACTTAGAACTAGTAATGGCGTATATATTTTTTTTACTTTTTTCCGAACCTACTAATGGCGCACCGTATCACAGTGCGCCATTAGTAGTTTAAACTACTAATGGCGCACTGTGACACCGTGCGCCATTAGTATACATATGTTTTTTTACTTTTCTGCAAAAAGTACTAATGGCGCACCACCTGCAGGTGCGCCATTAGTAACCAGGATTACTAATGGCGCATTATGTGGTGGTGCGCCATTAGTAACCTGGGACCAACAAGATATTTTGGACAGCCCACCTACCCACTCACTTTCCCCACTTCATTCTCTCCACCTCCTCCTCCAAACTTGTCTCGGCTGCCTCCTCCTCCTCACCTCATTTCCACCATAAATTCATCAAAATTAAGTGGTGAAATTACCTTTTTTTGATAGGTAAGTAAGGGGAAAGCTATCTTCATGATGTAGATCTACTTTTTTTCTCCCTAGCTCGCTCCAACAACGTGCACATGCACTTTTTGTGGCCTAGCTAGATCTATGTATGTTTGTGGTGTTGCATGTGTTTGTGGTGTTGCATATATTATTGTGTTTGAAGGTACCGGTATTTGAAATGCGATAGTTGCCAATATTTTGCCGGAATGTTTTGATTCATTTCCGTTTCGGCGAGAATTTTGGCACTATACATTCTTTTTGGTCCTATTTTTAGGGATGGTCATGCCAAATTTTTTCTTGGTTCTAAAATATCGTTTTGCTCTACCCTGACGACCATAGTGCGCACGATGGTGAAGGCATCATGAATAGGTTTTTGAGCTCCGCGAAGGCCGAGATGCTTCAAAAGAACGAGATGGAGATAAGATGTCCGTGTCGAAGATGCAAGCTGAAGAGCCTTATTGCGGACCCGGATTCCGGGCAGGTGCGGGACCACTTGCTCTTGCGTGGTTTCATGGATGGCTATCGGTGGCAAGGTGATGAAGATGACTATGAAGTCGTCCATGGGGGCCGGGCAAGAAATGAGGAAGGGCAACAAGACAAGTACCACCGCGGCGAGGGCGGGCGAGAAGACGAAGAATCTTCAGGACATGATCACGACGGTGATGTTGTACATAGTCATCATGTAGAAGATGTCGTAAATGGTGATGGGGAAGATCAAGACGAAGGGCATGATCATGAAGATGAAGATGCCGGAGAAGACGACGATGGAGGCTGGGTGTAGGACCCTCATATTCAAGAGCTGCTTCTCAAGCAGACGGATAACGCAAGAGCTGCCGCCCGAGAGAAAGCCAAGCTGGATCAACTGGAGATAGGCGTGGTTACTCCATTGTATGAAGGATGCAGGCCGAGGATACCCGCTGAAAGTAACGCTCATGGCTCGAGATGAAGGTAAAACACAAAATGACCGGCGATGCTTCGACGAGAACATGTCATTCTGGCACGAACGTCTTCCCAAGGGGAACAAGTGCCCGACCAGTTTCGAGGAGGCGAAGAAAATCGTGTGTCCTCTGGATTTATCGCACGTGAAATACCATGTGTGCATGAACAATTGTATCATTTATCGGGACGAGCATGCGGTGTCTACCATATGTCCGGTGTGCGGCGTCACTCGATACAAGAAGAGGAAGAAAGCTCCTCGAAAATCGGTGTGGTACTTTCCGATCACTCCTCGTCTGCAGCGGTATTTCGCGGACCCTAAGGTAGCAAAGCTCCTGCGTTGGCACGCGGATAGGGAGGAGAAGAAGCGGAAGATAGCGGAAATGATCCGGAGATAAATAAAAAGACAAGATCTTTGAGTCACCCTAAGGATGCGAGCGGTGGCAAGCGTTGAACTTCAAGACCCGAATTTGGGAAGGATCCAAGGAACATCGTCTTGGGCGCGAGCACCGATGGAGTCAATCCGTTTGGCAGCCAGAGAAGCACACATAGCACCTGGCCTGTGTTTGCGTGGATGTACAACCTTCCCTCCTGGTTGTGCATGAAGAGGAAGTACATTCACATGAGTATGCTAATTGAAGGGCGAAACAACCGAGGAACGACATCAATCATGTCTGGGGCTCTTTGAAGGAGGAGCTAGACACGCTGTGGAAAACGCCAAGCCAATCGTGGGGCCGCAGAGAGAATATTTCCCTATGAGAGCCGCACTGCGCACGATGGTGCATGACTATCTCGGTTACGGATATCTCGCGGGGCAGGTAGTCCACGGATTTTCTGGATGCGTAAGGTGCATGGATGACACAACGTATCGCTAGCTAGATAGAGATCCCGCGTCTTCGAAAACCATGTTCATGGGACATCGAAGGTGGCTTCGCGACGATGACCCGTGGAGGAAACGCAAGGATCTGTTCGATGGTGAAACCGAACCCCGAAAACGCCCGTGTACGAGGAGCGGCGAGGAAATAGACGAGCTGTTGAAAAATTGGAAAGACGCCCACCGCGGAAAGAAGCAAAAGGCGCCAGAGCCGGAAAGAAGCGAAGGCGCAGAGCCCTTGCTGAAGGTATGGAAAATGAGGTCTGTTTTATGGGACTTGCCGTACTGGAAGATCCACCGTGTGCCTCATAGCCTTGATGTCATGCATATCACGAAGAACGTGTGCGAGAGTCTGCTTGGTACCCTACTCAACTTGCCAGAGAGGACCAAAGATGGGCCGAAAGCAAGGGCAGACTTGAAATCAATGGGCATCAGGCATGAGCTTCACGCTAATGATGATGATGAGGCGAAGCAGGACACAGAAAGTCGTCACAAAGGCAAAAAGGCCAAGAAGACCGGAAATGACTACCCTCCCGCGTGCTTCACTCTAAGTCAGGAGGAGATCAAGCAGTTTTTCACCTGCCTCCTAGGAGTAAAACTTCCTTATGGTTACGCGGGGAAGATAAGCAGATACCTAGACCCAGCGAAGCAGAAGTTCAGCGGGATGAACTCTCACGACTGTCACGTGCTGATGACGCAGATACTCCCAGTTGCAATCTGTGGGATCATGGACGCGCACATTCGTGAAACCCTATTTGGCCTATGCAACGTTTTTGATGTCATCTCTTGGAAGTCGATTGGCGTGAGGCAACTCAGAAAACTACAGGAAGAGATCGTGGTGATACTATGCGAGCTTGAGATGTACTTCCCGCCCGCATTCTTTGACATTATGGTGCATCTGCTGGTCCATATCATGGAGGATATCATCCAACTCGGGCCGACGTTCCTGCACAGCATGATGCCGTTCGAAAGGATGAATGGTGTCATCAAAGGATACGTTCGCAACATGTCATGTCCAGAGGAAGTATAGCCGGGGCTTTTCGACCAAGAGTGCATCTCCATCGCACGAATTATCTAGGCATCGAGAACCTGTTGGTCTGCCCGTCAGCGGGCACCTCGGCGAGCTCGTTGGATGGGGTCACCGTGAGGGTCGCCGAAATGCATGTCGATTTCGAGGGTCGACTCGCCGACTTTGAAAGAGCAAACCTAGTCACGCTACAACACATAGATGTGGTCGATCCTTGGGTGGTAGAGCACAAAACCTTTATTGAGAAGGCGTACAATGACCGAGGCCAACAGAGGGCGGACGGAGATATACTCAAAGAGCACAACTCATGTTTCACGCGTTGGTTCAAGCGAAGCTTACATCGTACCCTTTACATGAAGATTCTTCGCGGAAGAACAACTCATATTCGCCTTGTCACGTAGCGCCGAGCACAACGATGACCTATGAGGCGTCACGATATCAATGACTACACATTCTACACGAGGACAAGGACATGAAGAGGATGGTTATCGAACTCCGGGTAGCGATGGAATCCTACACGGTAAGGACAAGGACAGATACTACGGAAGGATCGAGGAGATCTGGGAGCTGAGCTATGCTGGAGAGAAGGTGCCGATGTTCCGTGTCATATGGGCCAAGAGCATCCTAAAAGAAGACCGATATTTCACCACCATGGTTATACCCGAAGCCAAATCCAAGATCATGGTATAAGCGTCACCTTGAAAAATGAGCCATGGGTGCTTGGCTTCCCAAGTGGACCAATGCTTCTTCATTACCGACCCGTCAAAGCCCAGTCGTGTTGTCGTGAGGAGAGGCAAAAGGAAGATCATCGGAATGGATGGAGTAGCCAATGAGCAAGACTTCGACAAGTACGGCGACCCGAAGATCGAACATGACGACGACGATGAAGTAGCAGCACACACCACAAGAAGAAGCGGGAGCACCCTACCTAAGGGCGTCCGTTCCACGAAGAACTCCATTTGCGAAAAAGAAGGGCAAGAAGATTGTGAACAGATAGCTAGCTAAGATCGATTGTATTTAAATCATAGTCTTCATTTCTCGATTGTATTTCATGGGCACTTTTTGATATCATGAATATTTTTAAATTTCATGGGAACTTTTTGAATTCATGAGGACACTTGATCTCGATCCCCCTCCATCTCGATCTCGATTCCCCCTCCATCTCGATCTCGATCCCCGCACCCTCCCCCGCTCCACCGCCGCCGCCGATGATATTTTCAAGTAACAAGTTTGAACATATTTAAACACAAATAAATATAAAAAACAGCATTTAAAATGCATAAAAAATATTGGGGAGCCTGGGAATCGAACCCAAGACCTCCTGGTGTGTGTGTTTGCGTCTTGACGGTCGGGCTAGTGGGTGGGTTCTGTTGTAGATAGGGTTAGGTGGTAGATAGGGCTAGTGGGCTAGATTAGAACAAAATTCTAATGGCGCACGGAGAGCTGGTGCGCCATTAGAATAGTCGTACTTATGGCGCACCGAGAGCTGGTGCGCCATTAGAAAGTTTCCCCCCACACTAAATCCCCAATCTCTCTAATCTCTCCCGCTGCCCCCCCGTGTTCGCCGTCCCCCTCGCTCCTTCGCCGTCCCCGAGCCGAGCACCGCCTCCCTCGCCGCCTCCCTCGCCGTCCCCGAGCCGAGCACCTCCCCCCCCCGCCGCCCGCTCCTCGCCGTCCTCCTCCTCCAGCGGCCCGCTGCGTCAACCTCCTCCCGGCGCGACAGCTAGGGTTCCTAACCGCCGCCACGGCGACGGCCCGCCCGGCGCCATGGCCACCCAGCCGGCGAACCATCCGCTGCCCGCCTCCACCGCCTCCTCCTCGACGCGCCGCCTCCTCGACGCGCCACCTCCTCGACGCGCCACCTCCTCCTCGACGCGCCACTTCCTCGACGCGCCTCCTCCTCCTCGACGCGCCGCCTCCTCGACGTGCCACCGCCCGCTGCCTCTTCGACACCGGCGTCCTCCTACGGCAGCCTGCCGTATCCCACAGGTGATTCCTCACCTCTCCCCCTTCCCCTCCTTCCCCCTCGTATTTGCTAAAACTGAGATGTAAACTAAAGGAGTTCGTGATTTGCAGAAGCTGTAGCATACTCCAACAAGTGATAAATGCACTCAAAAGTTCACTAAGAAAATGCAGATGCTTCTCACTTATTCTTGAAAGTTTTCGGAGTGATAAATGCATGCAAAAGAAGTTTAGTTAACTATTCTTTGTTCTTGTATGAATTCCAACCAGGTCAATTTGCGAGTATAAGGATAGCGAGAAGACAAGTAGCATAATAGCATAGAACACAACCAGGTCAATTTGCTGTATATAGCCAAGACAAGTAGCATCTGTCCTTAAGCAGAGTATAAGGATAGCATAGAAGAAATAGACCGGGTAGCAAGTAAGCTGAGATAAAAAAGTATTACTTTAAGTAATTATTTACAACAAGCATTGTGTAGGAAAATGTCATGCAGGCTGTAACTTGAACTTGAAGAACTCCTTAGATAGTTTTTTAGTCTCCTTATACAAAACAAGCTGAAGTTTGAAACCTATTTCTCCTAAGCAGACACAGAAAAATTGCAGATAAGTAGACACTGAAAATTGCAGCCATGTCAAAGTGCCATTTCATTTGGGAGCAGTAACTATAAGTAAAGGAAGTGAGTTGAATTGCAAAAAAAATGGGAGGTGAAATGAAAAGAACATTGCTCTATGTGAAAACTGTATGTGCAATCTACAAATGTGAAAAACTGTATGTCTGTCATAGGTGTTGTCTTTGTCAAAACTATATGTGCAATCTCGAACAATTACGCTTATGTGAAAACTGTATGTGCAATCTCCAAATGTATCATCATAATGTAGGTCTTGTGTTGTGTGATTCTTCATGCTGAGAACTTCAGCTTTTTCAACTTATTTGGACTATATGTTCAATGGTACTACTTGTGATCTCTTCTTCTTTGTACTACTTGGGAATTTTGTCAACTTGATTAACTTCCGTTCGGCCCTTGAGTTTGCCGGAATGTTGATTAACTTCCATTCCGGCTAATTCGGGTACTCCATATGTCCTATTTTTCAGCAAAGGTCATGCTGAAATTTTCCGTGAATTTTAGCATGACTTTGCTAAAAATAGGACATATGTGGTACTTGTGACTAATGCATGGGTCGGGGTATCTTAGTACTTAATTAAGTAGGATCAACTGCCCCTTTATTCTTGCTGCATTAAACCATAGGTGGCAATAGAGCCAAGTGATTAGGCCCAACTTAGAATTCTCCTTAGCATCGATACACCCTAGATGATAAACCCAACATAGGTGGCAATAGAGCCAAGTGATTAGTGCCAAGTGATTAGGCCCAACCTAGGGTGCCTCGGCATCGATAAACCCAAAATGATAAAAACTTAACTTGGCTGCCCCGGATGCCTCGGTGTCGATGAGAACCTAAATGATGTACGCTTAGGCTTTTAGGGTGCCTCGGCGTCGACAAACCCTAAATGATGAAAGCTTAGGCTTTTAGGGTGCCTCGGTGTCGACAAACCCTAAATGATGAGACCATGATCTTGTTCCTTGACCATAACCAACTTTTGACCAAACTTTTTCCTATTTAGAGCGAAACATGGCCCACAACGATGAGGCTGGTGGTTGGCGACAAGCAATTCAGGAGCTATCCCGGAGATGGAGGAACAACCTCACCGCTATGAGGACGCCTTGCGAAGACACCGATCCTGATTACACAACCCCTAGTGGCGTCGGGGATGACACCACTGATGGTGCCGCCGAGGATGCCACCACTGATGATGGCGGCGCACACACAGATGGCAGCCAATCGAAGAAGCAAAGGAAGGACCGGCGTCCGAATGCGCTCCGCACCGTCAAGGCGGAATTCACTCAAGTGGACTCCGATGGGAATCCAACGGAGCCCAAACATATAGTCAAGGGGTACTCGGTTCAGCTCGCTGCATTCTCCGGAGCACTGTCTCGATCAACACCGATAACCTTAGGAATAAGGACCACGGGAATTTGCGCAACCTCCTCTTCACGAAGCTGCACGAACGATACAAGTTCCCCGCCGAATTTGAAAACACACGCCTCTCAAGGAATAAAGTGAACAGTGCCGCCCTCACGAAGATGAGCACGGCCCTGTCTACTTGGAGAAGCACGGTGAAGAGAATGATTGATAAAGGTGATAGTTATGAGAATATCAAGGCGAAATATCCTTTGATGAGCGAAGATGAGGAGTTCAAGATCAAGTGCTCGAGCAGCGCAACCTCCGAATCAAGTCAGTGGGGGAAAGAAATGCGGGAGTTGAACTTAGGGGAACACAAACTCAATCCCGGCGGTTACAGAGTGGCGGAGCCTATATGGGACAAGGAGGACGCGGAGCATGCCGAGCAAGGCCTACCGCCCCGCTTCGAGAAATACAGCGGTAACAAGCAGACCAGGAACTATGTCAGGGCCCGGTACAAGGAGGACCCGATAACAAAGGAGCTTACCACGGATCCGAAGACCGGGGCGCTTGAGCTTGTTCGGCAAGGAATACACCCAGCGTAATTAGCTCCATATGGTTGCACTCTAATTAATCCCAAGATTTCTAAATGGTTCACGTTCCTTTCGCAGAAACCGAAAGCGATGGCAGGGTCGTCTCGGAGCTCCCCTTCGACACCCCTTTAAATAGGGCGTTGAACATAATGAAAAACAAGAATAAGCTCACTAGCCGGCGTCGGTGGTCGTGTGGCGGCAAAGGCTTGTCCACAAAATGGGGTCATACTATACGCTGGTGTGCGGAAGGAGAAAAAGACCAGCTCGAAAGCCGACGCGAGGTTGAAGCACTCAAGGCACAAGTGGCGCGGATTAGGAGCTTGTCCAAGAGCAAGTGGAACACCAGGTGGGAGCGAAGCTCAACACCATGGTGCCTACGTTGATTCATGGGCTGACGATGTGGATTGTGGGCGGCCAGCGGGGCCTCCCGGTTCCCGGCTTCACGGCCAACCTTCGACTTCGCCAGCAGGCGGCGCCATTGGTGTCTCCGCGGCGGCGCCATTGGTGTCTCCGGCGGAGGCGGTATTCGTGTCTCCGGCGCCGCACGGCATTGAGCTTAATGCACCGGGTGTCGCCGGCGGCACCTCGCCGACAAGCGCCCCCTCCGTCGGTTACGCTTCGCCGTTGGCGGTGCCTCGACATTAGCCGAGCTCGGCGGCATCACGGTAACTAAGCCTCTCGGCCGATGACTTCATCTCCTTGCCTTTGGTCGGGCATCCACGACGCCAGTACATGTTTTCGCAGGGCACCACCGACGTTCCTTGCACTCTTCTGCACTTCGTGGGTGCCGAGCTGGTCGATGTCGCCAAGGGCAGAATTGTTTAACCGGGCAACCGCATGTTCCACGGTAATCCGATGCCACCCACAATGTATAGGGTTAAAGTGGTTCGGGTGCTGCCAGGCTGCGACGAGCTGTTACATCTAGTTCGACCCGCTGGGGCCGACGAAGAAGATGAGATGACCCTCAGCGCCTGCGTAAGCTGGCCGCTGCTTTGGCCGAAGAGCCAGATTCGTTTGGGGGCGGGGGACACCACCCCACAGACAAGACCGCCAGTCGTGCCGGCGCCAAGCCATGGCAAGAACGCCGCAATGCTACCGGACCCGCCAGACATCCCTATGTCGGACATCCCTATGGCACAGATCCGGACAGCCCTATGGCACGAGATCCGACAGCGGCGACAACGGCGGCGGTACATTTACCAAAGTCGATAAGTACTTTGCCGAACATGGGTGCGCTGATGAGTTCTGCGGGCTCTTTCTCAAGAACCCAACAAAGACGACCGCAATCTAGCTGGTACGTCGGAGAAATCCAATTGCAATAGGCGTCGTCGGCGTTCGGTTCTCGAGAGCGCCTCTAGCTCCCGCCTTCACCGAGCCTCGAGATAGCTGAGGTGTGAAATATTATCAGCCCCAACACGCTCAAGAAGGCGGTGCGTGAGCGAACTCGGTCCCATTACGGAGATCAAGAAGAAGGGACGAAGCGAAAGACTAACAAGGGCGCCGGTGCGAGCCAGCCGGCACGAAAGTGCGATCCGTGCTCGGGGCGGGCCACCTTCACCTAAGGATATCTCGAGGAGGTGCATGTGGCGGGTAGAGGCGATGCTACCGCCAAATATGCTGAATGCCGCAACCGGTGCTATCGGAGTCTGCACGACGGTGTTCTTTCCTTGGAGAAGCGGCGTCTCGAGAGAAGGATGTGGCATACCCGGTTTCGTGGCCAAGATGCGGAGGGCAAGGGCTTTGTGGATGGCGACATCGAAGTGCGATTGTCCTGCGGTTTGATGACATCTTTGCTATGTTTAACCCTCATCCGCTGCACTACACCTTCGTTCGGCTGTTTTATTTGAGTATGGAGATGCGGATCATTAGAGACAAGACCGGACATCGTGATAGTCGACCCCTTCTACATGCGTGCCAAGCACTTGAGCAGCGTTGGGGACCGCCAAGTTGCGAGTTCACACCTCGAAGGCGTCATTCTGGCAAACCCAGATAAGGATAACTTCCTTGTGGCTTACTTTCCGAGTAAGTCATCCCTTAACCGCCCGTAACATATGATTTCTTATATTTCGATCGTTCTTTTTTCTAACATTCCGTGTTACGTGCGGTGACACATTGCACACTCATCCTCTTAAGGCCGAAATATTCCATGGCCACGTATTTCGACCCGAACCGTAACTCCAAGATAGACTACACAAATGTCAAGAAACTTCTTGATGATGTTCTCCCCGACTACGCCAGATCTGGAGACACCTTCACCAGAACTGTTCGTAAGTCTGCAAGCACATGTTCTCACTGTCTGAAGTTTTTGCATCAAGCGATGCGCTGGCGGTCGAAGGATGCCTACTACACCCTCCATCACATGCGAGGCGATCGTAAGGACCATCATCAACTTCGCTGCAGATAATCTCAAAGATTGGGTCGCGAACTTGTCGGCAATCCAGGACGCAAACCTCAGACAAGAATTCTTTCGCATCTAGTCGGACTTTGCGGACATCATCCATCAAGATGTCCTTCATACGTCGGGGCAGTTCTTCCTCAGATATCAACCGTCCAACAATGAGATAGATGGAATGCTACAAATGCAGGGTGACAACGACCGTGATTTCATGACCATCGCAACAGACGGCGGCTTCATCCACGCTCCTGTCCGATGAGTCGAGTCGAAAGTAGTGATGTGTAGTTCTAAAACATTGATTGGCTCATGTTGTAATTAAACTTTAATGAATTCGTATGTCTCTTTGGTTTGGACAGTCGTTCAACTTAGATGTAATCGATGCTATTTATTAGTAGGACCATGAATCGTGCTATTAATGTCTTGCTTTTCTCTTCGATCCTTTTGTTGCATACTTACATATGGCTTTTGTATTATCATTGTTTGGCTTGTGCATAGAGATGCCGTCGTATGTAGGTGTACAAGGGTAAGGTTCTGAGTCTACGACGATCGGGAGGAGTGTCGGAGACAGGTTCACCATTTCAGTGATATGATTACAAAGGGTACACCACTAGGGCGGAGGCCGAATCTAGATCGCCCGCTATCTAGCGGGAGAGAGGAGGGAGCGTTGGAGGAACCGGATGAAGACCAGTTTGATCGTGATGATGCTCATCGTGATGACCACAACTCTCTTCTATGTGATGGCAGTTTAGATGGTCGATATCGACTTGTAATGTGAAGACAAACTAGCTACTCGCGGTCTCGAGACTTGTAATGTTCTATCTTTGTCCAGTCTTTTGAATTCAGAGACTAATATGATGATTTGTATTCGGAGACTAATCTTCTATTGTATTCGATGAATCTGCTGTTGCTGTGTGGTGTTGTCTAAATTTTGTCCAATAATATATTTTGTAACCTGTGAAAATATCAGAAAAGAAAAAAAAACAAATATTCATACTAATGGCGCATCAAGGCAGAGTGCACCATTAGTATGCCAAAGGATACTAATGGCGCATCTAGGCAGAGTGTGCCATTAGTGTGACAAAGCACATGGTTACATATGGCCCCCCCGGGAGGCATACTAATGGCGCATGGAGTTACATACTAATGGCGCACTACGTGGTGCACCATTAGAACACCAGATACTAATGGCGCACCAGTGGTGCGCCTACTGGTGCGCCATTAGAATTTAATTCTAATGGCGTGATGCTAGTGGCGCACCAGTAGTGCGCCATTAGAAGGCAAAACTAGTGCGCCACTAGCATGCCTTTTCCTAGTAGTGCATGTTTGTAATATCTCGCTCCTCGGAGCCTATTGAATAAAATACTTGAGTTGTAGAGTCATGTTGTGATGCCATGTTGTATTTGCATACATCGAGCATATTGTGTGTATGTTATTGAAATGCTTGGTATGTGTGGGATCTGACTATCTAGTTGTTTATCCTTGGTAGCCTCTCTTACCGGGAAATGTCTCCTAGTGCTTCCACTGAGCCATGGTAGCTTGCTACTGCTCCGGAACACTTAGGCTGGCCGCCATGTGTCCTTCTTCGTTCATATGTCTGTCCCTTCGGGGAAATGTCACGCGGTGTCTACCGGAGTCCTGTTATCCTACTACTGCCCAGTTTACCGGAGTCCTGCTAGCCCAATTGCTACAGCCCGGATTCACTCGCTGATGACCGACACGTTCGTTGTTGGGTCATGTATTCTTGTCCCTGTAAGTTAGTGCCACTTTGGGTCCACGACTAGTCATGTCAGCCCGGGCTCCTTGTCATATGGATGCTAGCGACACTATCATATATGTGTGCCAAAAGGCGCAAACGGTCCCGGGCCTGGCAAGGCGACACCCATAGGAATACCGTGCGTGAGGCCGCAAAGTGATATGAGGTCTTACATGCTAGATCGGTGTGGCATTGAGTCGGGGTCCTGACATCTAACTAATTTTGCATAAAAATGTGAAAGACATTGTGAATTGCTACTTTCAAACATCAAACTTGATGTGAGCGAGATTTTTTTATGTTTTTTATGTTTGCTAGAATGCAAGAGTAAGTGATCGAACACGTATAAGAATCACATGGGGGGCAATTTTTTTTAAAAAAAAAATCAATATCCCAAATGTTGTTGTCAAGGTATCACTTCCACACTTTATTTCATTCAACACACTTTTTATTTATTCACAACTAATTAAATCTACATATAATGGTAACAATACATTTTTCTATTACACTTAGCAAAACTGATAACATTTTTCACTTCGTTATAACTTATTCTGTCAATATACGATTAATATTAGTTGATCTCTCCATTACACTTAGCAAAATTAATTACATTTTATATTTATTTATAACTCATTTCGTGTATATGGAGTTTCAATTATTTTATTTTATTTTTACACATAGCAAAATTAACCACATTAGTTTTTCTTTTATACCTCAATTTACCAAGGTATGATCCTAAATTACATATAATTTTGTTACAAAACAAAAGCAACCATGTACAACTAAAACCACGACAAATATTGTGGAACGGAGTGAGTAACATTATTGCTGCATATTAAGGTGAGATGTTCTTCGTTACACAAGTTCCCGTCTATCATTATAAATATGCTTGCACTCAATTTGAAACACATTTTGCAAGGATAATCACATTAGTTACTATATTTTTTAACCATGCATGTCTCCACAGATTAATTTATGCCACTTAGATGAATGATAGTTTATATATTGATATGGTTAGGATTCACTTCAATGTTCTTAAATATCTTGACAGAGAGGTCTATGGTGTATAATCTAACAAATATCTTGATGATGGGTTCTAAAGTATATGATTTTCTATGGCCTGTGTAAGTATGTAGCCAATTCTAGAGGTATCTACAATAATTTGTTCTTAAATAATTGGAGTTGCTTTGTTTACTGGTTTTATTGTGGCCAAAGAATTGTACTTTTTTTATTTTCCTTGCAAACAAGTGGGATTTACCGCCAAATCTGTCGTGATTAAGTGTAACTGCGCTGAGGTGATTGAAGAAAATTTAAATTTTGAATGTGAGATGGTCAGTGTTTACTATGGTGTACAAAGACACATGACACACCTTAGATTAGTTGCATGCTATTAAGGTTCAGAAGGTGGACACGGTAGACAAATGAAATTGTGTTGGTCTAGCTACAGTCCATGGGAGGTGTTAAGTGACTATGTATTGCAAGGTGCCATGCCGATGGGTTTGGCTCCTCTACAGTTGAGTTGTTACTGTACAAGTATATCAGTGTCAAAATCTGCTGTCTAGTTGCAATCCAATGGCTCTCCTATCCCTCCTTCACACTCTTTGCAGCAATGAAGGATCTCAACGATGATAGGCCTCACGGCGGCAGCGCAAGGCAAGTCGGTGCGTCAGCGCCAACAACTGGGATCAACTCAGAGTGCATGAACGCAATGCTGAGCATGTCGAACTGCCTATCCTAGCCGCGCGACCCAGCTGGGAAAGACGTTGCTCCTAGCCGCGTGCTCGCAGCTGCCAAATGCCCAACCAGGAGAGACGTCGAACTCCTCTCAAGATGCCTACTCATAGCCGCTGAGATATCCTCTAGCTGCCTCTGCACAGAATCGACTATGATTTTATCCTCTTTGCCTCCATGAGGTATTTTCTGTTCCCAAATAGCCAGCGCACTAGTGAAAGAATTTCGTGCCCTCTAGAAACACAACACAATGAGAATGCATGAGACGATTGAAGACACCTGGGCCAAGGCATGTCAACATCGGCTGATCAGTGGGGAAAGAAGCAGAGAGCGGAGAAAGAATATTTGAGAAAAGAGGAAGAGCGGTGTTTGATGAAAGAGAAGGAGGAGAGGAAGCCAGAGGAAGCAACAAAGAGGAGGAAGGAGAGTGAAAAGGAGATGTTTTACTGAAGAAGTTGGAGGGTAAGTGCCTTATAGTAGCATACTGAGTTGTGAGAATTTTTTAAAAAATTCATACAGGAAGGGCCTTACCAATAGGTTTTTTGTTGCCGTGTTTTCATGGATTGGATGACACTCTTCCTCTTGATTGGTGTCTTTTAGGTAAGTTCATGATCATATACATGAAAACTATGACATGGATACATGGAGTTTCGCGGGTAACATGAATTACATTGGCTTTTCTTTTTTCCAACCTTTTGTTTGGAATAAATATTTAGGTACAACCATTGTCCAATACTGAGCAACAAATCAGCATCCAAAGCATTCATCCATTTTCCTTTCTTTGTATAATGGGTTCAGTCAGATAATGACATGCGATTAATATCTTGTTGTTCGGGAGGTTTCGTCTATATGAAAATTAATGTTTTTGTTGACAATGAAGATTAGCATTTTGTACGCATGCTCTATAGTAAGTTACCATATTCAGATTAGTTGTTGAACTAACAAGAGTATGACCTGCTCAAATATAGTGATGGTTCCGTGAGTCTATTTTAGATGCCATTTAGTTTGATGTCTTTTTATTGATTTTTCTTTATGATAATAACTGAGAAATAGAGAAGCATTGGTGTATCATATATTACCATATTACATATTTTTATTATATTTAGTCATTTCCGTTTTCATAGACATCTGCTATGTTGCTTAGCAATATATTTTTGATCTGGACTTAATTTGGACATGCAAAGTGGGGACTGGCATGTCTAACCAAACTAATTTGACTATTGGAAGTTTTGGTTTGGATATTTGTCTCTTCCTTGAGACTTATAATACAAATTACCTAGGAGTACATTCATCAAGCTTGGCAAAAACTAAGGGGGCTTATAATATGGCTACAGAAAAAGCTAATAAGTGCTCACATAAATTTGCTAACCTTTAATTTCATTTGCATCTCCTTCATTTGTCCATGTCATGTAGTTTTTCCTCCACATAAACATTATTATTGGTAATAGGACATGTAAGATGAAAAACTATGTAAATATTAGACAACTACTACCTGTGTCCAAAATATAAGACAATTTGTGGGCTAAACTAGCCTTAAAAACGTCTTTGATACGGATGGAGTATTTTCGTAACCATTTGTTGACAACTGAGGTGTGCGTTGCACATGCAAACTTACTAGTATTCTACGAAATGTCATTTTATATACACGAAAATTTACACATTTAGTCATTTTATCTTGCTTCGATATGAACATAGTTTGAATGAAACTGGTCGATCACACAAATGAAGGTGAGGTAAATCGAATGAGGATCAGCAAACCGCCCCTAAGTATCAAGATCAGACAGTTTAACTATACATTTTGCCCTCCAACGACAGTCAACAAATATTTTGGACCAGCTCGGGCGTATGAAATCCACAAATCGGAAACAAATCTAGGGGAGGTTAGTGGGCGTCTGGACCTTCTCCACATCAGATTCCAACGTGTCCGGCCCACCAAAATACCACACCCAAAGCCCTTTCTCCCTCACTCTATCTCTCCACTTGTGCTCCGTATCCGCACCCTCAGAGACCGATGCTGCACTGTGACGCACCCGCCTTGGACTGTGCCATCATTCCACCTCGAAACCGACCGTAGCCCAGACATGCTTCGCCCCCTGTCGGTGTCGTACATTGCAGACACCACCCGCGGCAAGTGTTCGGACAAATGCCGTTGCTGCATTTTGACATTATTGTTTACTTTGGAGCAAACACGATGACTATGTACTCGATGAAAGAGGATGAACTGTTCTATGAGGCGTGATTGGCCATATGGACACACTACTGTATTAAGATAGTTGCACACACGTCCGGAGATGTCCGTTTTTTGGAGATGGTGTCTATTGGACTCACACGTCCCCTAAAAAAAAGTTGGACTCACACGCTCCTGTTTGACTTGTCGAGATGTACACGTTCATGTGTCAATTTGGAATACCATCTACCGTATCTTTGGTCAAAATTAAAATTATGTTGCGAACCAATCTGTGGTTGGATGGTTAGGAGGATAGTGGTATCCCTAACACTTAGCGGGCTATGCGCGTTCAATGGAAAGAGCCGTTCTCGTTCACTTCTGTAGCCTTTCTGATGACTTTGTAAAATCTCGAGATGACATCTTGTTTCCGGTTTCTTGGAGTCTTTCGTAGAAGTAGGGATGAGTGTATGTGCATTTATATGAGCGCTTGAGTATGCACTGTGTTAATTTTTAAAAATAATTATGTTTACACGCATTTAACCACCGGAGCCCGCATTTCTTTTCTTCTCGTCGACATCCACGGTTTGTGTGGACTCAACAAGCACCATTTTTATGTTCTTGACTCAACCCCCAGAGTCAACGGTTCAAGGTCGGGATAAAAACCAGTCCGGCCGGCAACCATCGCCCGCAAAAATAAATAAACGAATTCCGAAGCGAAAGCAATCTATAAAGCGCGCAGATGTAAAAGGGACAGCGCCCCGCACCCACGGCACTTCCCCAGCCCTGCTCTCCCCCTCCCCACTCTCTCCCCCAAATCGGAGAGCGGAGGAACCCACCCATCCATCCCTCCATCCGGAAAGCAGAGCGAGATGGGCGCCGCGAGCAGCAGCTGCGCCGCCGGCCCGTCGTCGTCCTCGCCGCCGTCGCCGCGTCGCCGGCCGCGGATCGGCCTCGGCGGGTGCTTCGGGGCCGGATCCTCCGCGCGCGACGGCGGGGGCCTCGCCGCCGCCGCCGCCGCCGCCGCCTCCTCCTCGCGCGCCCTCCAGGTAGTCAGTCGCTCCTGGCCTCCTAGCGCCGCGCCGTCGCCTGGCTTGAGGTACCGGGGACGGGGAACAAGGTTCGGTCGCCTGGTGTCGCGGGATTTGTCGGTGGTTACTGTTCCTGGGTCGTGGGATTGGGGATGGCGATTCTGGCGGCGTAGCTTTGGTTAGGAGGAGCCATGGACTTGCGTCCGGAGCTTTTAATCACCATTTCTTTTGTACCGCTGCTTGCTCAATCATGACGAGTAGTAGTAGTATGGACTATGGACGAGGGTTGACTAGCTGAATGAACATTTATGTCCCTTCCTTACACATCCGTGCCATGCAGACATGATTAGCTGCCTCTGGATTAGCTAGCCTACATGCTATATTACAACCCTCATGATGGACATGAATGGAGAGCTCACAGAATCTGTCATTCAACACTAAAAGTATCGGGTCTCTTGAGTGACAAGCTGGACTAAATCTGTGAACTGCAGCATTTCTGTATGTTACTGAAGTGCCAGTGGGTTTCATGATTTCAGTGGATAAGGTTGCTCTGTTTTCCTTCTGTTTTGTTATCTATGTTGTTGACTGATGTCAGGAAGGTGTATTGTGCAGGCAGCAACTCGGCAAGCAGAGCGAGCAGCGGCCGGGCTAGATTTCCAGCCTTCTCTGTCTGCTAAGGATCTTCGCCACACCAGCGAGCCAGACCCAAGAGTGCATCCGTCTTCAAGCACCATAAGTCACCGTCTCAGGTTCAACCACCTGGACTGTCACGAGAACAAGGAGCATGCCCTGCGAATTAAAGATGCTGAAACGAGTGGTCTCGCGAGTTCATCAGGGAAGGATGCCGTGATTAGGGGAAATCTCAGTAACGAAGTTGGCAATGATGAGAGAACATCTGGGGAAGGGGTTAGTCCTATGGCACAAGAGCTTGTAGAACCTGCACCTGACAATGTCCATATTGACGCAGTTTTCATTACAGAAGTTAGTGGTTCCTTGTCCCAGTCTGATTTCCACTCCTCGCTGATGACATCTGAAAGGATCATGCCTGGCTTGGAAGATGGCGAGGCAGCTCTCCGCAGGACTTCATCCAGAGATGTTTTGTCAAGTGAAAGATCAGATGTTTCTCAATCCAGCTTAACATCTGTGTTGCCTGCTACTTCAAGTGCATCATCCATCATTGGAGAATCAATTCCAGATGCAACTGCTAGCAGAGAAGATGTTCCAACCATATTCAGTGTGTCACATGGCCAGATTGGTGGAAGTACAGTGCATGAAGACATGGTTAGCATTTTCTCAAATGATGGCCCAGAACACTCTCGAGATTCGAGCAATGGTGAAACAAGAAGAAATCATAGAAGAGTTCTATGGGATTCGTTTTCAAGACGTGGTTCTAGAGGTTATCTAGATTCAGACACTGATGATCTGGGATTTTACAGTAGATGGCTAGACCTTGGTGATGATCTTTTTGGGGATGAGGTTGAGGAGGCACGATACTTTCATCGTAGACGCCATGGTTCAATCAGAGTAAACCAGTATTCAAGATCCCGGGTAATTGCTCTGGCCTATGGCAGCCATGCCTACTCTTTCATATGTTGCGATTCCATATTTAGGAAATGTTATTGGTGTCACTATGTCCAGATTAAGTTAATTGTTGATGTTGGTTTGCACCATTATCTGAAGATTCTGAACAAAAACATGTACCTTTAATCATCATATATTTTTCTCTCTATTTGCTTTCAGCATATTCAGAATTCTGTGAACTGAACCTACTTTATATGCTGCATATGCTGTTTCATTTCTGCACTTCTTTTACGCTTACACTAGATATCATTGTTTTCTACTCCTTAATCATTTGTTGCTTGATCCCATGCACATGTGTCCTGAAGTTGGTGCTATGGTTTTGTTACAGATTAGGGAGCACCGTCGTGCTATTTTTGATAGTGGGAACGGACAAAGTACTGCTGCTTGTCCTTTGGGGATTCACCAAATTGGCAGATGCACCTGTGATGCATTCTTGGTCGCTGAAGAATCTAGTGCTCGTGCGAGTATATCAAGAATTGTCATGTTAACGGAGGCATTATTTGAGGTTTGCTCTTTCCCTTCATTTTTTAAATGTGTTTATTTCAAGTGTTGAGAACTATTTAGCATTCAGTGTGTTGAATTTGTGTTCTTCAAGTTTGATTCATTTGATTGTCATCATCATTCTAGTTGTGTTTAGAAGAACTAAGAGACACACCTGCATATATGTTATATATATGGTATGAAGAATTTTGACAAAACTGCTCTGCTGCTTTACTTCTGAATTTTGGAAAATGTATGTGATTGCCATATGCAGCTGTTACTCCAGTTACAGACTTCAATACAGCAACTTGATAATTTCACGCAGATTCATATTGAAATTTGAAATCACTACATTAGACTGGAACTTCAACTATTTCCTCTTTTGCATAAAGGTTGCGTCGACCTGTTTGAATTAGTAAATCACCAGACAATAACAAAATAGAATTGGCCGCGTTAGTTTGCAGAACGAAGTCCGTATTGCAGGGATTGTTTTGTGGCTATGTCTGTATGATGTTTAATTAATTTCTGGGGCCAAAGCACCACCAGAAAATTAGAAATGGGAACTTTGATAGATCAGTTTATAGAGGGATGTAAATTGTAATTAACATTAATTTGCACCCATTGACTGAACTAGGAGTGGGATGTTTAAAGGATGATTACTTCAATTTCACTGCTCCTTTGTTGTTTTTGTGTAACATTTCTTTCCTAGTTACTTAGTATGCTAATGTGCACAATTTTTTCCAGGTATTGGATGAGATTCATCGGCAACCCTCATCACTTTCACTTTCCATGGCCTCTGCTCAAGCTCCAGAGGCTGTGGTTAATTCATTACCATGTAAGAGCTACAAAAAGCTTGAGACAGCCCAATGCAGTGCTGATATGGAACAGTGAGCTTCTTGTCATTTTAATCTGTCTAATTTTCTTAAGGAAGCAGTTTTACTAATTCTGATGTTGGTATGTTTCTGATAATTGCTTCAAATAAACATCCCAATGATTTTATCTTACACCTATTATAATCCAGCAAGAAACCATATGATGAGACACTGATTAATAATCTATACAATTTTAGTTGCTAACTATAGGCATTGTTGACATCTACGAAGGAAGCATGTTCTGGTTAATACTTTGTCTTCCATGACATAATATCTATCACAATGAGTTAGGTGTTAAAATCACCATGTCAAGTTGAATTTACTAGACACAGTTTGCACTTTGCGGACTTCGCATGTTTTGCTGTTAAGAGCCTGGATAAAGGGGATAACAGTGTTGTGATAACTGATGAGTAGTAGTTTGTGCGCAGCATCTAGAGACCCTGAATCGTGTGGATGATCGCCGTTTGACACCCTTCTTTTGGTCTTTGCAAATCTGTTATGTCTAGCACCCACGAGTTGAGAATGATTATATTGTACATGTCAGATATTGAATTTATTGTGCACTTGAAGCTCGATTTTGTGAGGCCTGGATTCTCTAGCTAAAAATAAGGACATCTCTCCATAAAGCTATCATAGGTCCCATGTCAGAAATCTTGAAATATAGTTGGGAATTGCAAGTTAACACTTGGATCTCTTCTTTTTCCTGGTTGAGTCTTTTCATTCAGAGTGGTCCTGGGAGACGCTGAAATGTTAACATTGTGCTTGTCACCTTCTTCAGGTGCCATATCTGCTTAACTGAATATGAGGATGGGGATCAGATAAGAAGTCTCCCATGCAAACATGAGTTTCACCTGCAGTGTGTCGACAAGTGGCTTAAAGAAATACACAGGTAAGGAAAAAAGAAAGCCCCCCCTGTTGCAAAAAGGCAATTTTAGATCGCCGATAATGCGGTCCTGTTTCGCTAGCTATCTCCTGCTAAGGTTTTGTCGATGCAATGCTGTGCAGGGTGTGCCCATTGTGTCGTGGGGACGTCTGCGAAGGTGTTGCCTCTTGAAGACCTTGGGCACCGGCTCACCCCCTCTAAGGTGCCTCTTGAAGACGGTAGCGCCGCCACATCTCGTGCAGCCATGGACGAAGCTGTTTGGTTGGTCTGGAGAGGACTGATTACCCGTTTGCTGAAACATGCGATTTCATGCATTGATTCGACATGTCAAGTTCCCAGAATATAACAAAGACCTGTACATATCTTTTGTAGCCTTATCCCATGTATGACATCATGTACATATGTGCGAAAATTTGATCCGATTCCACCATATTTGAGATCTATATGTATCCCCCATGTGACAATGATGAATCCAAGTCGATCTCTCCATCAGGAGGAAACATATTTCCAATGTAGTATGAATTGTGCCTTTTGAGCTCGAATGGTTTTCCAAAAGAAGACCACCTATTGTAAATTTGCATGGTCCTGAAACTCATGGAGTGCTAATGTTAGTCTCTATCTGCATTTGCAGTGGTTCTGAAACTCATGGCCAAAATTTGAATCTGCCGAATTTCAAGTTTGATTTTGAATTGGCAGGGGCCGCGCGAACGCGTACCCCCTCTATCACAAATTATGACGTCCACTCTCCCAACAAGGGGAGATGGTAGGCCAATGCGCTCGCCGAGTGCAATGCAAGCCATTGATCTAGGCCACGGCCCTTCTTGATCGGCCGTCGACCCCGTCCAGGTAAGTAAGTTTCAACGTTGCCGCGTGGGCTGCATATGTAGCCGCCCCTCCAGACCCAAGGCAACCCGGCTGCCGATGTGGTACTAAACTACCGCGGGCTCCTAGGCTGTTCGTTCAGACCCCGGGCTCTGCTCAAGGTTACTCGCTCCGATCCGGATTCGGCACGGCGTCACGGCTGGGCCTGGGAACGCACGCACGCACGCACGCAGCCACGGCGAGCCACCAACAGGATCCTGCGCCCGGGACGTGTGATCGATCGTGACACTGAGAGGGCGTATGGTGATGCACCGCCCAGCAGCTCGGGACGTCGTGCGGCACCGAGCAGAGCAGTTGGGGTGTTCTGAATTTGATGACGACGCCAAGCACCCCGTTGTGCACTCGTACTGATGCCCTGTATCTACTCTGTCGCTGATCTTCAACGCCTCGCAAGTGTTTTCAGGTTTATTTCTCCTCTCTGCAGTGCTCTGGGAAGTGCATGGCCTGGGTCGCTTCCACTCAAGAGAAGTAATAGCAGATCAAAGGAAGACGGTGGGGATTCAAAGCTACAGTATCATCTTCTATACTTTTTTTAATAATAATGTCATTAGTGATTCTAACGGTAACTTGAGCCAGAGATTTATAGAATGTAAATATTTGTTACCCAAAATCTGCGCCCACATACCATCAGTCTCTACTGATAACCTATAGAACCATTTACTCGGTAGACATTTATTTTTAATCTCCAGGTTCTCAATTCCAAGACCCCCCGGCGCTCCTTGGGGCGGCAAATGATGTCCCATCTTGCCAGTCGATACTTCGCCTTAACGTCATCTGATTGCCAGAAAAATCAAGATCGATAGAGATCCAGTCCCTTCCGTACCCCTTTAGGTTCTTCAAAGAACGATAACAGGAACATGGGCATACTTGTTAGTACTGAGTTGATCAGCACCAGCCAAGCTCCATAGGACATAAGCTTACCCTTCCAGCAACTTAGCTTTTTTTCAAATCGATCTTCGATGCATTTCCATTCTTTGTTAGTGAGTCTACGATGATGAATCGGAATCCCTAGATAGCTGGAAGATAAGGATCACAATTCACATCCGAACAATTGTCGATATGCATCTTGTTCCTCTTCGGCCCTACCAAAGCAAAACAATTCGCTCTTGTGAAAATTAATCTTTAGACCCGACAATTGTTCAAAGAGACATAGCACCAACTTCATATTCCTAGCCTTTGCAACATCATGCTCCACGAAAATGACAGTGTCGACGGTATATTGTAAGATTGAGACTCCCCCATCGACCAGACGAGGGACAAGTACACCCACTTGACTGTTCTCCTTGGGACGACCAATAAGCATGGCCAACGTATTAGCCACTATCTCTACTCCTAATGGAGCAGTCGGTAGTGTCGCTTCCAGGTTTTTTTTCGTCCCACCACTTTCGTCCGGGTTTTTTTCGTAGGTTAACCGTCGTAGATTTTTTTCCGATGCTGGTTTCTTATTCACCGGTTTATTTACCCCTCAGCTCTTTCCTTGCAAATCAACACTTTCCAAACGTGCACGCAATCACGGATCTAAATTTACTAACTTATCCAAATCAACCGATACCTTCCATTATTGCAAATTTCTTTAGGAAACAAATAATAGATTATAAGGAAACAAATAAAAGATTTTAAAGACGCATCATACTTTACTAACAATCACTAAAAATCAAATCTAAATTAATTAACCTTACCTTAAATCACTCAATCACTTTAATTAGAAAACATTTCCTTTCCTAACGCACCCGCTTAGTGTGCACATAACAATCGAAGTAATTAGAGTCACATGATTGAATCCATTTATTTAGGCGACATGATTCAATTCATTTATTAACAATAATCCTCACCAAAAGTGCGTTTAGCAATTTTAGAGGGCGGACAAAACTACGCCATCCGCCGCCGCGTTTGTTTAGGTACAGGAAAAATGGCATAATATATGGAAACAACACGACCGGGCGGCGGCGCAATCTTGAGGATAGGGATCGAGGAGAAGGATTGGCTGGCAGCATGATCGGGTGCTTCCCGGCGCATGGCCGTCCTCGCGATGCCACCTACCGAAATCAACGCTGCTCCCTCGCTGTCGGAGGCGACGCCGCCGCCCTCCTACCCACGGTGCATTGCCGCGCGGCTCTGGCGGAGGAGTAGCAGCGGGGCGAGGTCCTTCATGCGTTCAGGATGGAGGCCATGATTTCGTCGAGGTCGTTGTTGCCTCCTACACTCAGGGTGTGTCACCGAGATCGAGGCGAGCATGAGGAGCTGTGACCCTGCCATGGTCACCCCATTGCAGGGATGGAGCACGCCGTCGACCTACAGCTTGTGGAGATCTTTGTTGCTCTTCAAGTCGCGTGGTGACCGGATCTTGCCGATGTGTCCCTCCCGACGACCTCCTCTTCGCTGGTTGGCGGCATGGATCTCGCCATCGCTGCCCTCAACTTCTCGCCTCGAGCTCGACGGTCGACCACCATGGATCCCCATTTGGAGGGTCACGTGAACCAGCCGTCCTCCCATGCTGCAGCGGCTAGAAGGTGACATGGCTCTCCGTACACGAAGAGTGGAGTTCAGTCAAGTACTTATATACTTGGCCTCTATTGCTGATCCATGTACATGGAGAAGAACAGACAACCGCTTATTCATGCTTCGTTTCACTCCTTTGCGCTACATTACTGGAGGTGACATTTTCCTATCTCTCTATGTTGTAACAAGCCTGTTGCCTGCATAGTTAATGGATTTTTTATTTAAATTTATCGCTGCTTAGTGCTTTGTTGCAATTGTTCACCCAAGATTCTTATATATAATCTGAGCGTATGTAGGCATACTTAGCTTTGCTATTCTATTTTTCTGGCGCATAGAAATAAGAGTATTGTCCAGGTTAGGTATTCAATTGAGTATGGTATTTGAATTGCTATCAGAATGTCTTTTCTATGCATGTGATTTCTCCATCTGGTTATAATATTTGTGAAGACGTGCATTGCGTGCACTTGAAGCGGGCCCGTGGCCCTTACTGGACAACGTCGGCGCCGACCGAGCCACCTCGTCGCGTATTCTTGGAGCTGTGGCTGGTCGATTTACATGAGATTAATTCCCTCGATTACGGTGGCAAATATAATACACATAATCCATATTGTTATGCACTAGCGTGTATGTGTGAAATAGATGGATTATGGTCCCGTACCCAATAAGATGGATATGTGTGTGTGTTAGAGAGAGAGGAAGAGGGGGATAGAGAGTGAGGAAGAGGGAGGGAGAGTGCGTGTCTGTGTGTGTGAGGATTTGATGGTAAAAAAGGTCGCCAATGTCGTAATATTGAACTCTTAAAGTTAATGTGGCCCCGTTGCAACGCACGGGCGTTCTTCTAGTATTGAATAAGATAGGAGACATCGGATCTCCTTGCCTTAAACCCTTATGAGTCTGAAAAATAATGACCGACGCCATTATTCACCTTAACCCTGACACTAACTTTTTGGACTAAGGAATCCACCTGATTCCTCCATGTTTCATTAAACCCTTCATGCGCATGGCCCGTTGAATGAACGGCCACTTGACCTTATCATATGCCTTCTCAAAATCCACTTTGAAGATCACTCCATCGAGTTCCTTCGAATGAATTTCATGTAAGACAACAATCCCTTCAAGGATATGTCTCCCAGGCATGAAAGCAGTCTGACTCGGCACAACCGAATGGGTGATCCATGACAGTCGATTGGTGCCCACTTTCGTGAATATATTAAAACTCACATTCAAAAGACAATTTGGCCTAATTTGCTCGATTCGAACTGCTTCTTCATTCTTTGGTAACAACATTATCGTATCAAAGTCAAGATGGAAGAGTTGAAGGTGACCATTGAAAAAGTCATGAAACATATGCATAAGTTCCTCCTTTATAATATGCAAACATTTCTTATAGAATTCTGTTGATATCCCATCTGGTCCCGGTGCTTTATTCGGCTTCATTTGTGATATCACATTGAAAACCTCTTTCTCCGTAAAAAGGTGCAGATAAAATCTCATTTTCATCTGACCGTAGCTGAGGGACATCCCCAACTACAAGCACATCCAGGGACACCGCATTGTCCGCCGAAGGCCCAAAGAGTTGTTTATAATAGTTAGAAATATATAACTTGAGGTTCTCATGTCCTACCACCGTTCCTTCACGCTTGAGAAAACCACGAACTGCGGTGATTTGGGGAAGCGGTTCTTCCCTTGACTAGGAAACAAAGCCGCCGATATAGAACGAAAACCACGGTGGTGAATATACGAAGTTCCTGGTGGGAAAGAGAGCTGGTGAGTTGGAGTGAAAGCTTGAGTTCAATTCAGAGAGAGAGAGAGAGAGAGAGAGAGAGAGAGAGAGCAACGCAGCGCAGCATGCAGGAGGGTGAAAGTGAGATATGATGCGTTGCTGATTGCTGCTGCTACTGGCCGACATGAAAAGCTAGGAGGAACTGCCCTACCGTACCGGCGCTGAGAAGTTGTGCACGCATGGCACGGTCCTACGTACATGATGGATCAACAGTTCCATACCGGACACCAGCCTGGTTCTTTGTATGACATGCCCTATGATCGGCAAGCCATAGAGAATAATGTTGGGGAACGTAGTAATTTCAAAAAATTTCCTACGCACACGCAAGATCATGGTGATGCATAGCAACGAGAGGGGAGAGTGTTGTCTACATACCCTCGTAGACCGAAGCGGAAGCGTTCATAACGTAGAGGAAGTAGTCGTACGTTCTCCTCGCGATCCAACCGATCCCAGCGCCGTTACTCCGGCGCCTCCGAGTTCTTGACACGCGTACAGCTCGGTGACGCTCCTCGAGCTCCGATCCAGCAGAGCTTCAGGAAGAGAGAGTTCCGTCAGCACGATGGCGTGGTGACGATCTTGATATTCTACCGACGTAGGGCTTCGCCTAAGCACCGCTACGATATGACCGAGGTGGATTATGGTGGAGGGGGGCACCGCACATGGCTAAGGAACGATCTCAAGGATCAACTTGTGTGTTCTAGGGTGCCCCCCTGCCCCCGTATATAAAGGAGCAAGGGGGAGGGCCGGCCGGCCCTAGGAGGCGCGCCAAGGGAGGGGGGAGTCCTCCTCCTAGTGGGAGTAGGACTCCCCTTTCCTAGTCCAACTAGGAAGGAGGAAGGGGGAAGGAAGGAGAGGGAGAGGGAGAGGGAAAGGGGGGGCGCGCCCCTCCTTGTCCTATTCGGACTCCCCTGGGGGGGCGCGCGCCACCTCCTGGTGCGGCCCTCTCTCTCCCCTCTTGGCCCACTATGGCCCATTACTTCCCCGGGGGGTTCCAGTAACCCCTCCGGCACTCAAGTTTTTTTCCGGAAACTTCCGGAACCTTTCCGGTGTCCGAATATAACCGTCCAATATATCAATCTGTATGTCTCGACCATTTGAGACTCCTCGTCATGTCCGTGATCACATCCGGGACTCGAACTCCTTGGTACATCAAAATACACAAACTCATAATATAACCGTCATCGAAACCTTAGCGTGCGGACCCTACGATTCGAGAACAATGTAGACATGACCGAGACACGTCTCGGTCAATAACCAATAGCGGGACCTGGATGCCCATATTGGCTCCTACATATTCTACGAAGATCTTTATCGGTCGGACCGCATAACAACATCGTCGTTCCTTTGTCATCGGTATGTTACTTGCCCGAGATTCGATCGTCGGTATCCAATACCTAGTTCAATCTCGTTACGGCAAGTCTCTTTACTCGTTCCGTAATACATCATCTCACAGCTAACTCATTAGTTGTAGTGCTTGCAAGGCTTAAGTGATGTGCATTACCGAGAGGGCCCAGAGATACCTCTCCGACAATCGGAGTGACAAATCCTAATCTCGAAATCGCCAACCCAACATCGCCTTTGGAGACACTGTAGTACTCCTTTATAATCACCCGATTCGTTGTGACGTTTGGTAGTACCAAAGTGTTCCTCCGTAAACGGAGTTGCATAATCTCATAGTTATAGGAACATGTATAAGTCATGGATAAAAGCAGTAGCAACATACTAAACGATCGTGTGCTAAGCTAATGGAATGGATCATGTCAATCAGATCATTCAACTAATGATGTGACCTTTTTAATCAAATAACAACTCCTTGTTCATGGTTAGGAAACATAAACATCTTTGATTAACAAGCTAGTCTAGTAGAGGCATACTAGTGACACTCTGTTTGTCTATGTATTCACACATGTATTATGTTTCCGGTTAATACAATTCTAGCATGAATAATAAACATTTATCATGAAATAAGGAAATAAATAATAACTTTATTATTGCCTCTAGGGCATATTTCCTTGATCTCCCACTTGCACTAGAGTCAATAATCTAGATTACATAGTAATGATTCTAACACCCATGGAGTCTTGGTGTTGATCATGTTTTGCTCGTGGAAGAGGCTTAGTCATGTGTCTGCTACATTCAGATCCGTATGTATCTTGCAAATCTCTATGTCTCCCACGGACTAAATCCGGATGGAATTGAAGCGTCTCTTGATGTGCTTGGTCCTCTTGTGAAATCTGGATTCCTTCGCTAAGGCAATTGCTCGAGATTGTCACGAAGATTTTCATTGGACCCGATGCACTAGGTATGACACCTAGATCGGATATGAACTCCTTCATCCGACTCCTTCATTAGCTGCTTCGAAGCTGCTATGTACTCCGCTTCACATGTAGATCCCACTCGACGCTTTGTTTAGAAGCGCACCAACCGACAGCTCCTCCGTTTAGTGTAAATACGTATCCGGTCTGCGATTTAGAATCGTCGGATCGGTGTCAAAGCTTGCATCAACGTAACCATTTACGATGAGCTCTTTGTCACCTCCATATCTGAAACATATCCTTAGTCCTTTTCGGTATTTCGGGATGTTCTTGACCGCTGTCGATGATCCACTCTGGATTACTTTGGTACCTCCTGCTAAGCTTATAGCAAGGCACACATCAGTCTGGTACACAATATTGCATACATGATAGAGCCTATGGCTGAGGCATAGGAACATCTTTCATTTCTCTCTATCTTCTGCGGTGGTGGGGCATTGAGTCTTACTCAACTTCACACCTTGTAACCTGAGCAAGAACCCTTTCTTTGCTTGATCCATTTTGAACTTCTTCAAAATTTTGTCAAGGTATGTGCTTTAGGAAAGTCCAATTAAGCGTCTTGATCTATCTCTATAGATTTTGATGCCCAATATGTAGGCAGCTTCACCGAGGTCTTTCATTGAAAAACTCTTATTCAAGTATCCCTTTATGCTATCCAGAAATTCTATATCATTTCGATTAGTAATATGTCATCTACATATAATATCGAAATGCTCTGAGCTCCCACTCACTTTCTTGTAAATCTGAGCTTCTCCAAAAGTGCAGATAAACCCAAATGCTTTGATCACACTATCAAAGCGTTTATTCCAACTCGAGATGCTTGCACTAGTCCATAAATGGATCGCTGGAGCTTGCACATAGTTAGCTCCCTTTGGATCGATAAAACCTTCGGTTGCATCATATACAACTCTTCTTCCGTAAATCCATTCAGAATGCGGTTTTACATCCATTTGCCAAATTTCATAATCATAAAATGCGGCAATTGCTAACATGATTCGGACAGACTTAAGCATCGCTACTGGTGAGAAGGTCTCATCGTAGTCAATCCCTTGAACTTGTCGAAAACCCTTTGCGACAAGTCGAGCTTTGTAGACGATAACATTACCGTCGGCGTCGGTCTTCTTCTTGAAGATCCACTTGTTTTCTATTGCTTGCCGCCCTCGGGCAAGTCAACCAAAGTCCACACTTTGTTTTCATACATGGATCCCATTTCAGATTTCATGGCCTCAAGCCATTTTATGGAATCTGGGCTCACCATCGCTTCTTCATAGTTCGAGGTTCATCATGATCTAGTAGCATGACTTCCAGACAGGATTACCGTACCACTCAGTGCGGATCTTACTCTGGTTGATCTACGAGGTTACGTAGTAACTTGATCTGAAGTTTCATGATCAACATCATCAACTTCCTCACTATTTGGTGTAGATGTCTCAGAAACCGGTTTCTGCGACAAACTACTTTCAAATAAGGGAGAAGGTATAGTTACCTCATCAAGTTCTACTTTCCTCCCACTCACTTCTTTCGAGAGAAACTCCTTCTCTAGAAAGGATCCATTCTTGGCAACAAATGTCTTGCCTTCGGATCTGTGATAGAAGGTGTACCCAACTGTCTCCTTTGGGTATCCTATGAAGTGTTGGGGAACGTAGTAATTTCAAAAATTTTCCTACGCACACGTAAGATCATGGTGATGTAAAGCAACGAGAGGGGAGAGTGTTGTCTACATACCCTTGTAGACCCAAGCGGAAGCGATCTGGCGTAGAGGAAGTAGTCGACGTTCTCCTCGCGATCCGACCGATCCAGCGCCGTTACTCCGGCGCCCGAGTTCTTGACACACGTACAGCTCGATGGCGTCCCTCGTACTCGATCCAGCCGAGTGTCGAGGGAGAGTTCCGTCAAGACGACGGCGTGGTGGCGATCTTGATGTTTCACCGTAGCGAGGCTTCGCCTAAGCTTGCGACAGTATAACCGAGGTGGAATATGGTGGAGGGGCACCGCACACGGCTAAGGAACGATCTCACGATCAACTTGTGTGTTCAAGGTGCCCCCTGCCCCGTATATAAAGGAGCAAGGGGAGGGGCGGCGGCCAAGGGTGGCGCCACAGGAGTCCTACTCCCTCTGGGAGTAGGATTCCCCCAATCCTAGTTGGACTAGGATTCGGAGGGAAAAGAGAGGGGCGGCCCTTCTCCTAGTCCTAGTAGGACTAGGGAAGGGGAGGCGCCAGCGCCCACCTAGGGCTGGCCCTTCTCCTTTCCACTAAGGCCCATCGAGGCCCATTTACCTCCCGGGGTTCGGTAACCTCCGGTACTCCGGTAAATTCCGTTTCGCCGGAACCATTCGAACTCCAAACATAGGCTTCAATATATCAATCTTTATGTCTCGACCATTTGAGACTCCTCGTCATGTCCGTGATCACATCCGGGACTCGAACTCCTTGGTACATCAAAATACATAAACTCATAATAAGCATCATCGAAACCTTAAGCGTGCGGACCCTACGGTTCGAGAACAATGTAGACATGACCTAGAACTATTCACGGTCAATAACCAACAGCGGGACCTGGATGCCCATATTGGTTCCTACATATTCTACGAAGATCTTTGTCGGTCGGACCGCATAACAACATCGTTGTTCCTTTGTCATCGGTATGTTACTTGCCCGAGATTCGATCGTCGGTATCAATACCTAGTTCAATCTCGTTACCGGCAAGTCTCTTTACTCGTTCCGTAATACATCATCTTGCAACTAACTCATTAGTTGCAATGCTTGCAAGGCTTAAGTGATGTGCATTACCGAGAGGGCCAGAGATACCTCTCCGACAATCGGAGTGACAAATCCTAATCTCAAATCGCCAACCCAACATCGCCTTTGGAGACACTGTAGTACTCCTTTATAATCACCCGATTCGTTGTGACGTTTGGTAGTACCAAAGTGTTCCTCCGCAAGCGGAGTTGCATAATCTCATAGTTACAGGAACATGTATAAGTCATGGATAAAAGCAGTAGCAACATACTAAACGATCGTGTGCTAAGCTAATGGAATGGGTCATGTCAATCAGATCATTCTACTAATGATGTGACCTTGTTAATCAAATAACAACTCCTTGTTCATGGTTAGGAAACACAACCATCTTTGATTAACAAGCTAGTCAAGTAGAGGCATACTAGTGACACTCTGTTTGTCTATATATTCACACATGTATTATGTTTCCGGTTAATACAATTCTAGCATGAATAATAAACATTTATCATGATATAAGGAAATAAATAATAACTTTATTATTGCCTCTAGGGCATATTTCCTTCAGTCTCCCACTTGCACTAGAGTCAATAATCTAGATCACATCACCATGTGATTAACATCGATGGTTCACATCATCATGTGATTAACACCCATAATTCACATCGCCATGTGACCAACACCCAAAGGGTTTACTAGATTCAGTAATCTAGTTCACATCGCTATGTGATTAACACCCAAAGAGTACTAAGGTGTGATCATGTTTTGCTTGTGAGAGAATCTTAGTCAACGGGTCTTTCACATTCAGATCCGTTATGTATTTTGCAATTTTCTATGTCTACAATGCTCTTGCGAAGCTACTCTAGCTAATTGCTCCCACTTTCAATATGTATCTAGATCGAGACTTAGAGTCATCGGATCGGTGTCAAAACTTGCATCGACATAACCCTTTACGACGAACCTTTTGTCACTTCCATAATCGAGAAACATATCCTTATTCTACTAAGGATAATTTTGACCGCTGTCCAGTGATCTGCTCCTAGATCACTATTGTACTCCCTTGCCAAACTCAGTGCAGGGTATACAATATATCTGGTACACAGCATGGCATACTTTATAGAACCTATGGCCAAGGCATAGGGAATGACTTTCATTCTCTTTCTATCTTCTGCCGTGATCGGGTTTTGAGTCTTACTCAATTTCACACCTTGTAACACAGCAAGAACTCTTTCTTTGATGTTCCATTTTGAACTACTTCAAAATCTTGTCAAGGTATGTACTTCATTGAAAAAACTTATCAAGCATCTTGATCTATCTCTATAGATCTTGATGCTCAATATGTAAGCAGCTTCACCGAGGTCTTTCTTTGAAAAACTCCTTTCAAACACTCCTTTATGCTTTGCGAATAATTCTACATTATTTCCGATCTACAATATGTCATTCACATATACTTATCGAAATCTTGTAGTGCTCCCACTCACTTTCTAGTAAATCTGAGGCTTCTTTGCAAGTCTGTATAAACTATATGCTTTGATCAACTTATCAAAGCGTATATTCCAACTCGAGATGCTTGCACCGGTCCATAGATGCACATTTTGTTAACACCTTTAGGATCGATAAAACCTCTTGGTTGCATCACATACAACTCTTCTTTAATAACTCCATTAAGGAATGCAGTTTTGTTTATCCATTTGCCGATTTCATAAAATCGGCAATTGCTAACATGATTCGGACAGACTTTTAAGCATCGTCACGAGTGAGAAAATCTCATTGTATTCAACATCTTGAACTTTGTCAAAAGCCTTTTTCGACAAGTCTAGCTTTGTAGATAGTAACACTACTATCGGCGTCCGTCTTCCTCTTGAAGATCCATTTATTTTCTATGGTTTGCCGATCATCGGGCAAATCCATCAAAGTCCATACTTTGTTCTCATACATGGATCATATCTCAGATTTCATGGCCTCAAACCATTTTGCGGAATCTGGGCTCATCATCGCTTCCTCATAGTTCGTAGGTTTGTCATGGTCAAGTAACACGACCTCGAACAGGATTACCGTACCACTCAGTGCGGATCTCACTCTGTTTTACCTACGAGGTTCGGTAGTAACTTGATCTGAAGTTTTATGATCATCATCATTAACTTCCTCACTAATTGGTGTAGGTGTCACAGAACCAATTTCGTGATGAACTACTTTCCAATAAGGGAGCGATTCTGATTACCTCATCAAGTTTTACTTTCCTCCCACTCACTTCTTTCGAGAGAAACTCCTTCTCTAGAAAGGATCCATCTTAAGCAACGAATATCTTGCCTTCGGATCTGTGATAGAAGGTGTACCCAACAATTTCCTTTGGGTATTCTATGAAGACGCACTTCTCCGATTTGGGTTTGAGCTTATCAGGATAAAACTTTTTCACATAAGCATCGCAACTCCAAACTTTAAGACACGACAACTTGGGTTTCTTGCTAAACCACAGTTCATATAGTGTCGTCTCAACGGATTTAGATGGTGCCCAATTTAACGTGAATGCAGCTGTCTCTAATGCATGATCCCAAAATGATATTGGTAAATCAGTAAGAAACATCATAGATTGTACTATATCCAATAAAGTACGGTTATGACGTTCGGACACACCATTATGATGTGGTGTTCCAGGTGGCATGAATTTGTGAAAATATTCCACATTGTTTTAATTGAAGACCAAACTCGTAACTCAAATATTTGTCTCCGCGATCAGATCGTAGAAATCTTATTTTCTTGTCACGATGATTTTCCACTTCACTCTGAAATTCTTTGAACCTTTCAACTATTTCGGACTTATGTTTCATCAAGTAGATATACCCATATCTGCTCAAATCATCTGTGAAGGTCGAGAAAATAACGATACCCACCATGAGCCTTAACACTCATTGGATCGCATACATCGGTATGTATTATTCCAATAAGTCGTTGCTCGCTCCATTGTTCGGAGAACGGAGTCTTAGTCATCTTGCCCATGAGGCATGGTTCATAAGCATCAAGTGATTCATAATCAAGTGATTCCAAAATCCCATCGGTATGGAGTTTCTTCATGCGCTTTACACCAATATGACCTAAGCGGCAAGTGCCACAAATAAGTTGCACTATCATTATTAACTTTGCATCTTTTGGTTTCAATATTATGAATATGTGTATCACTACGATCGAGATCCAATGAACCATTTTCATTGGGCGTGTAACCATATAAGGTTTTATTCATGTAAATGAACAACAGTTTATTCTCTTACTTAAATGAATAACCGTATTGCAATAAACACGATCAAATCATATTCATGCTCAACGTAAACACCAAATAACATTTATTTAGGTTCAACACTAATCCGAAAGTATAGGAGTGTGCGATGATGATCATATCAATCTTGAAACTACTTTCAACACACATCGTCACTTCACCCTTAACTAGTTTACATTTTATACGCAACTCCGTTTGAGTTACTACTCTTAGCAACCGAACCAGTATCAAATACCGAGGGGTTGCTATAAACACTAGTAAAGCACACATAAAACATGTATATCAAATATACCCTTTTTCACTTTGCCATCCTTCTTATCCACCAAATATTTAGGGCAGTTCCGCTTCGGTGACCATTTCCTTGCAGTGTAAGCACTCGGTTTCAGAGCTTTGGTTCAGCTTTGGGCTTCTTCGTGGGAGTGACAACTTGCTTGTCAATCTACTTGAAGTTCCCCTTTCTTTCCTTTGCCCTTTTCTTGAAACTAGTGATCTTGTCAACCATCAACACTTGATGCTCTTTCTTGATTTCTACCTTCGTCGATTTCAACATCACGAAGAGCGGGAATCATTTTCGTCATCCCTTGCATACTATAGTTCATCACGAAGTTCTACTAACTTGGTGATGGTGACTAGAGAATTCTGTCAATCACTATCTTATCCGGAAGATAAACTCCCACTTGATTCAAGCGATTGAAGTACCCGGACAATCGAGCACATGCTCACTAGTTGAGCGATTCTCCTCCATCTTTTAGCTATAGAACTTGTTGGAGACTTCATATCTCTCAACTCGGGTATTTGCTTGAAATATTAACTTCAATTCTGGAACATCTTATATGGTCCATGATGTTCAAAACATCTTTGAAGTCCCGATTCTAAGCCATAAAGCATGGTGCACAAAACTATCAAGTAGTCATCATCTTGAGCTAGCCAAACGTTCATAACGTGCATACGCTCTGCAATAGGTACATCACCTAGCGGTGCATTAAGGACATAATTCTTACGTGCAACAATGAGGATAAACCTCAAATCACGGATCAAATCCGCATCATTGCTACTAACATTTTTAACACAATTTTCTCTAGGAACATATCAAAATAAACATATGAAAGCAACAACGCAAGCTATTGATCTTACAACATAATTTGCAAAATACTACGGGACTAAGTTCATGATAAATTTAAGTTCAATTAATCATATTACTTAAGAACTCCCACTTAGATAGACATCTCTCTAGTCATCTAAGTGATCACGTGATCCAAATCAACTAAACCATAACCGATCATCACGTGAGATGGAGTTGTTTTCAATGGTGAACATCTTATGTTGATCATATCTACTATATGATTCACGCTCGACCTTTCGGTCTCCGTGTTCGAGGCCATATCTGCATATGCTAGGCTCGTCAAGTATAACCCGAGTATTCTGCGTGTGCAAAACTGGCTTGCACCCGTTGTAGATGGACGAGAGCTTATCACACCGATCATCACGTGGTGTGCGGGCACGACGAACTTTGGCAGCGGTGCATACTCGGGAGAACACTTCTTGATAATTTAGTGAGAGATCATCTTATAATGCTACCGTCAATCAAAGCAAGATAAGATGCATAAAGGATAAACATCACATGCAAATCAATATAAGTGATATGATATGGTCATCATCATCTTGTGCTTCGTGATCTTCATCTCCGCAGCACCACCATGATCACCATCGTCACCGGCGCGACACCTTGATCTCCATCGTAGCATCGTTGTCGTCTCGCCAATCTTATGCTTCTCGACTATCTCTACCGCTTAGTGATAAAGTAAAGCATTACAGGGCGATTGCATTGCATACAATAAAGCGACAACCATATGGCTCCTGCCGATTGCCGATAACCGGTTACAAAACATGATCATCTCATACAATAAAATATAGCATCACGTCTTGACCATATCACATCACAACATGCCTGCAAAAACAAGTTAGGCGTCCTCTACTTTGTTGTTGCAAATTTTACGTGGCTGCTATGGGCTTTAGCAAGAACCGTTCTTACCTACGCATCAAAACCACAGCGATAGTTTGTCAAATAGACTCCGTTTTAACCTTCACAAGGACCGGGCGTAGCCACACTCAGTTCAACTAAAGTGAGAGAGCAGACACCCACCAGTCACCTTTAAGCAACGAGTGCTCGTGGCGGTGAAACCAGTCTCGCGTAAGCGTCTGGCGTAATGTCGGTCTGGGCGCTTCATCTCACAATACCGCTGAACCAAAGTATGACATTTGGTAGGTAGTATGACTTGTATCGCCCACAACTCACTTGTGTTCTACTCGTGCAAAACATCAAACCATAAAAACACAGGCTCGATACCCTTTGTTGGGGAGCGTAGTAATTTCAAAAATTTTCCCACGCACACGTAAGATCATGGTGATGTAAAGCAGCGAGAGGGGAGAGTGTTGTCTACATACCCTTGTAGACCCGGCGAAGCGATCACAATGTAGAGGAAGTAGTCGACGTTCTCCTCGCGATCCGACCGATCGGCGCCGTTACTCGGCGCCCCAGTTCTTGACACACGTACAGCTCGATGGCGTCCCTCGTACTCGATCCAGCCGAGTGTCGAGGGAGAGTTCGTCGACCTGACGGCGTGGTGGACGATCTTGATGTTTCACGCGAGGCTTCGCCTAAGCTTCGCGACGGTATAACCGAGGTGGAATATGGTGGAGGGGGCACCGCACACGGCTAAGGAGCGATCTCACGATCAACTTGTGTGTTCAAGGTGCCCCCTGCCCCAGATATAAAGGAGCAAGGGGGGGGGCGGCCAGGGGTGGCGCCAAGGGAGTCCTACTCCTCTCGGGAGTAGGATTCCCCCAATCCTAGTTGGACTAGGATTCTGGAGGGGAAAGAGAGAGAGGGGGGGCCCTTCTCCTAGTCCTAGTAGGACTAGGGAAGGGGGGGCGCGCCCACCTAGGGCTGGCCCTTCTCCTTTCCACTAAGGCCCATCGAGGCCCATTTACCTCCCGGGGTTCGGTAACCTCCGGTACTCGGTAAATTCCGTTTTCGCCGGAACCATTCGAACTCCAAACATAGGCTTCCAATATATCAATCTTTATGTCTCGACCATTTCGAGACTCCTCGTCATGTCCGTGATCACATCCGGGACTCGAACTCCTTGGTACATCAAAATACATAAACTCATAATAAGCATCATCGAAACCTTAAGCGTGCGGACCCTACGGTTCGAGAACAATGTAGACATGACCTAGAACTATTCACGGTCAATAACCAACAGCGGGACCTGGATGCCCATATTGGTTCCTACATATTCTCTGAAGATCTTTGTCGGTCGGACCGCATAACAACATCGTTGTTCCCTTTGTCATCGGTATGTTACTTGCCCGAGATTCGATCGTCGGTATCCAATACCTAGTTCAATCTCGTTACGGCAAGTCTCTTTACTCGTTCCGTAATACATCATCTTGCAACTAACTCATTAGTTGCAATGCTTGCAAGGCTTAAGTGATGTGCATTACCGAGAGGGCCAGAGATACCTCTCCGACAATCGGAGTGACAAATCCTAATCTCGAAATCGCCAACCCAACATCGCCTTTGGAGACACCTGTAGTACTCCTTTATAATCACCCGATTCGTTGTGACGTTTGGTAGCACCAAAGTGTTCCTCCGCAAGCGGAGTTGCATAATCTCATAGTTACGGGAACATGTATAAGTCATGGATAAAAGCGGTAGCAACATACTAAGCGATCGTGTGCTAAGCTAATGGAATGGGTCATGTCAATCAGATCATTCTACTAATGATGTGACCTTGTTAATCAAATAACAACTCCTTGTTCATGGTTAGGAAACACAACCATCTTTGATTAACAAGCTAGTCAAGTAGAGGCATACTAGTGACACTCTGTTTGTCTATATATTCACACATGTATTATGTTTCCGGTTAATACAATTCTAGCATGAATAATAAACATTTATCATGATATAAGGAAATAAATAATAACTTTATTATTGCCTCTAGGGCATATTTCCTTCATGAAGACACATTTCTCCGATTTGGGTTCGAGCTTATCAGGTTGAAGCTTTTTCACATAAGCATCGCATCCCCAAACTTTGAGAAACGACAACTTTGGTTTCTTGCTAAACCATAGTTCATAAGGTGTCGTCTCAACGGATTTTGACGGTGTTCCATTCAGCGTGAATGCGGCCGTCTCAAGAGCATAACCCCAAAACGATAGCGGTAAATCTGTAAGAGACATCATAGATCGCACCATATCTAGTAAAGTGCGATTACGACGTTCGGACACACCATTACGTTGTGGTGTTCCGAGTGGCGTGAGTTCTTGAAACTATTCGCATTGTTTCAAATGTAGACCAAACTCGTAACTCAAATATTCACCTCCACGATCAGATCATAGAAACTTAATTTTCTTATTACGATGATTTTCAACTTCACTCTGAAATTCTTTGAACTTTTCAAATGTTTCAGACTTATGTTTCATTAAGTAGATATACCCATATCTGCTTAAATCATATGTGAAGGTGAGAAAATAACGATATCCGCCACGAGCCTCAACATTCATCGGTCCACATACATCTGTATGTATGATTTCCAATAAATCTGTTGCTCTCTCCATAGTACCGGAGAACGGAGTTTTATTCATCTTGCCCATGAGGCACGGTTCGCAAGTGCCAAGTGATTCATAATCAAGTGACTCCAAAAGTCCATCAGTATGGAGTTTCTTCATGCATTTTATACCGATATGACCTAAACGGCAGTGCCACAAATAAGTTGCACTATCATTATCAACTCTACATCTTTTGGCTTCAACATTATGAATATGTGTATCACTACTATCGAGATTCATCAAAAACAGACCACTCTTCAAGGGTGCATGACCATAAAAGATATTACTCATATAAATAGAACAACCATTATTCTCTGATTTAAATGAATAACCGTCTCGCATCAAACAAGATCCAGATATAATGTTCATGCTCAACGCAGGCACCAAATAACAATTATTTAGGTCTAATACTAATCCCGAAGGTAGATGTAGAGGTAGCGTGCCGACCGCGATCACATCGACTTTGGCACCATTTCCCACGCGCATCGTCACCTCGTCCTTTGCGGTGTTAAGCAATCCGTAGTCCTGTTTGAGTTGCAAATATTAGCAATGAACCAGTATCAAATACCAGTGCTCTGCGAGCTCTAGTAAGGTACACATCAATAACATGTATATCACATATACCTTTGTTCACCTTGCCATCCTTCTTATCCGCCAAATACTTGGGGCAGTTCCGCTTCCGATGACCGATCGCTTGCGGTAGAAGCACTCGATTTCAGGTTTAGGTCCAGACTTGGGTTTCTTCTCTGAGCGATAACTTGCTTGCTGTTCTTTTGAAGTTCCCTTCTTCTTCCCTTTGCCTTTCTTCTTGAAACTAGTGGTCTTATTGACCATCAACACTTGATGCTCCTTCTTGATTTCTACCTCCGCAGCCTTTAGCATTGCAAAGAGCTCAGGCATAGTCTTTACTAACCCTTGCATATTATAGTTCATCACAAAGCCTTTGTAGCTTGGTGGCGGTGATTGAAGAATTACATCAATGACACAATCATCTGGAAGATTAACTCCCGGTTGAGTCAAGTGATTGTAATACCGGACATTACGAGTATGTGCTCACCGACAGACCCATTCTCTTCCATCTTGCAGCTATAGAACTTATTGGAGACTTCATATCTCTCAATCCGGGCATTACATTTGGAATATCAACTTCAACTCTGGAACATCTCATATGCTCCATAGCGTTCAAAACGTCGTTGATGACCGGTTCTAAGCCGTAAAGCATGGCACACTTGAACTATAGAGTAGTCATCAGCTTTGCTCGCGGACATTCTTAACGTCGTCGGTTGCATCGGCGAGCAGCTGGCACCCAGCGGTGCATCCGGGGCGTAACTCTTACGTGCAGCAATGAGGATAATCCTCGAGTTACGGATCCGATCCGTGTAATTGCTACCATCATCTTTCAACTTTGCTTTCTCAAGGAACGCATTAAAATTCAGCGGAACAACAACACGAGCCATCTATCTACAAACAAACATAGACAAGCAAGATACTATCGGTACTAAGTTCATGATAAATTTAAGTTCAATTAATCATATTACTTAAGAACTCCCACTTAGCAGACATCTCTCTAGTCATCTAAGTGATCACGTGATCCAAATCAACTAAACCATAACCGATCATCACGTGAGATGGAGTAGTTTTCAATGGTGAACATCTTATGTTGATCATATCTACTATATGATTCACGCTCGACCTTCGGTCTCCGTGTTCGAGGCCATATCTGCATATGCTAGGCTCGTCAAGTATAACTGAGTATTCTGCGTGTGCAAAACTGGCTTGCACCCGTTGTAGATGGACGAGAGCTTATCACACCCGATCATCACGTGGTGTCTCGGCACGACGAACTTTGGCAGCGGTGCATACTCGGGAGAACACTACTTGATAATTTTAGTGAGAGATCATCTTAAAATGCTACCGTCAATCAAAGCAAGATAAGATGCATAAAGGATAAACATCACATGCAATCAATATAAGTGATATGATATGGCCATCATCATCTTGTGCTTGTGATCTCCATCTCCAAGCACCGTCGTGATCACCATCGTCACCGCGCGACACCTTGATCTCCATCGTAGCATCGTTGTCGTTTCGCCATCTATTGCTTCTCGACTATCGCTACCGCTTAGTGATAAAGTAAAGCAATTACAGAGCGTTGCATTTCATACAATAAGCGACAACCATATGGCTCCAGCCGATTGCCGATAACCGGTTACAAAACATGATCATCTCATACAATAAAATATAGCATCACGTCTTGACCATATCACATCACAACATGCCTGCAAAAACAAGTTAGGCGTCCTCTACTTTGTTGTTGCAAATTTTACGTGGCTGCTACGGGCTTAAGCAAGAACCAATCTCACCTACGCATCAAAACCACAGCGATATTTCGTCAAATAGACTCCGTTTAACCTTCTCAAGGACGGGCGTAGCCTTTCAGTTCAACTAAAGTGAGAGAGCAGACACCCGCCCGGTCACCTTTAAGCAATAGTGCTCGTAGCGGTGAAGCCGGTCTCGCGTAAGCGTCTGGCGTAATGTCGGTCCGGGCGCTTCATCTCACAATACCGCTGAACCAAAGTATGACATGCTGGTAGGCAGTATGACTTGTATCGTCCACAACTCACTTGTGTTCTACTCGTGCAAAACATCAAACCATAAAAACCTAGGCTCTGATGCCTTTGTTGGGGAGCGTAGTAATTTCAAAATTTTTCCCACGCACACGCAAGATCATGGTGATGCATAGCAACGAGAGGGGAGAGTGTTGTCACGTACCCTCGTGAGACCAAGCGAAGCGTTCACAGCGTAGAGGAAGTAGTCGACGTTCTCCTCGCGATCCAACCGATCCGGCGCCGTTACTCCGGCGCCTCCGAGTTCTTGACATGCGTACAGCTCGGTGACGCTCCTCGAGCTCCGATCCAGCGAGCATCGGGAGAGAGAGTTCCGTCGGCCGACGGCGTGGTGGCGATCTTGATGTTCTACCGACGCAGGGCTTCGCCTAAGCACCGCTACGATATGACCGAGGTGGATTATGGTGGAGGGGGGCACCGCACACGGCTAAGGAACGATCTCAAGGATCAACTTGTGTGTTCTAGGGTGCCCCCCTGCCCCCGTATATAAAGGAGCAGGGGGAGGGCCGGCCGGCCCTAGGAGGCGCGCCAAGGGAGGGGGGAGTCCTCCTCCTAGTGGGAGTAGGACTCCCCTTTCCTAGTCCAACTAGGAAGGAGGAAGAGGGAATGAAGGAGAGGGAGAGGGAGAGGGAAAGGGGGGCCGCGCCCCCCCTCCTTGTCCTATTCGGACTCCCCTAAGGGGGGGGGGCGCCACCTCCTGGTGTGGCCCTCTCTCTCCCCTCTTGGCCCACTATGGCCCATTACTTCCCCGGGGGGTTCCGGTAACCCCTCCGGCACTCCGGTTTTTTTCCGGAAACTTCCGGAACCTTTCCGGTGTCCGAATATAACCGTCCAATATATCAATCTTTATGTCTCAACCATTTTGAGACTCCTCGTCATGTCCGTGATCACATCCGAGACTCCGAACTCCTTTGGTACATCAAAATACACAAACTCATAATATAACCGTCATCGAAACCTTAAGCGTGCGGACCCTACGGTTTGAGAACAATGTAGACATGACCGAGACACGTCTCCGGTCAATAACCAATAGCGGGATCTGGATGCCCATATTGGCTCCTACATATTCTACGAAGATCTTTATCGGTCAGACCGCATAAGAACATACGTTGTTCCCTTTGTCATCGGTATGTTACTTGCCCGAGATTCGATCGTCGGTATCCAATACCTAGTTCAATCTCGTTACCGGCAAGTCTCTTTACTCGTTCCGTAATACATCATCTCACAGCTAACTCATTAGTTGTAGTGCTTGCAAGGCTTAAATGATGTGCATTACCGAGAGGGCCCAGAGATACCTCTCCGACAATCGGAGTGACAAATCCTAATCTCGAAATACGCCAACCCAACATCTGCCTTTGGAGACACCTGTAGTACTCCTTTATAATCACCCAGTTACTTGTGACGTTTGGTAGTACCCAAAGTGTTCCTCTGGTAAATGGGAGTTGCATAATCTCATAGTTATAGGAACATGTATAAGTCATGGATAAAAGCAGTAGCAACATAGTAAACGATTGTGTGCTAAGCTAATGGAATGGGTCATGTCAATCAGATCATTCAACTAATGATGTGAACTTGTTAATCAAATAACAACTCCTTGTTCATGGTTAGGAAACATAACCATCTTTGATTAACAAGCTAGTCTAGTAGAGGCATACTAGTGACACTCTGTTTGTCTATGTATTCACACATGTATTATGTTTCCGGTTAATACAATTCTAGCATGAATAATAAACATTTATCATGAAATAAGGAAATAAATAATAACTTTATTATTGCCTCTAGGGCATATTTCCTTCAAATAAATGGATCTTCAAGATGAAGACAGACGCTGATAGTAGTGTTACTATCTACAAAGCTAGACTTGTCAGAAAAAAGGTTTTTTGACAAGTTCAAGGAGTTGACTACAATGAGATTTTCTCACTCGTAGCGATGCTTATGTCTGTCCAAATCATGTTAGCAATTGCCACATTTTATGAAATCTGGCAAATGGATGTCAAAATTGCATTCCTTAGTGGATTTCTTAAAGAAGAGTTGTATATGATACAACAAGAAGGTTTTTTCAATCCTAAAGGTGCTAACAAAGTGTGCAAGCTCCAGCGATCCATCTATGGACTACTGCAAGCATCTCGGAGTTGGAATATACGCTTTGATGAGTTGATCAAAGCATATAGTTTTATACAGACTTGTGGTGAAGCCTGTATTTACAACAAAGTGAGTGGGAACACTACAACATTTCTGATAAGTATATGTGAATGACATATTGTTGATCGGAAATAATGTAGAATTTTCTGGAAAGCACAAAGGAATGTTTGAAAGGAGTTTTTCAAAGAAAGACCTCGGTGAAGCTGGTTACATATTGAGCATCAAGATCTATAAAGATAGATCAAGACGCTTGATAATTTTTTTCAATGAGTACATACCTTGACAAGTTTTTGAAGTAGTTCAAAATGGAACAGTCAAAGAAGGAGTTCTTGCCTGTGTTGTAAGGTGTGAAGTTGAGTAAAGACTCAAAACCCGACCACGGCAGAAAATAGAAAGAGAATGAAAAATCATTCCCTATGCCTCAGTCATAGGTTCTATAAAGTATGCTATGCTGTGTACCAGACCTATTGTGTACCTCACCATGAGTTTGGCAAGGGGGTACAATAGTGATCTAGGAGTGGATCACTGGACAGCGGTCAAAATTATCCTTAGTGGAATAAGGATATGTTTCTCGGTTATGGAGGTGATAAAGAGTTCATCGTAAAGAGCTACGTCGATGCAAGCTTTGACACCGATCTGGATGACTTTGAGTCTCGATCTAGATACATATTGAAAGTGGGAGCAATTAGCTAGAGTAGCTTCGTACAAAGCATTGTAAACATAGAAATTTACAAAATACATATGGCTCTGAATGTGGCAGATCCGTTGACTAAATTTATCTCACAAGCAAAACATGACCACACCTTAGTGCTCTTGGGTGTTAATCACATAGCGATGTGAACAAGATTATTGACTCTAGTAAACCCTTTGAGTGTTGGTCACATGGCGATGTAAACTATGGGTGTTAATCACATGGTGATGTGAACTATTGGTGTTAAATCACATAGCGATGTGGACTAGATTATTGACTCTAGTGCAAATGGGAGACTGAAGGAAATATGCCCTAGAGGCAATAATAAAGTTATTATTTTATTTCCTTATATCATGATAAATGTTTATTATTCATGCTAGAATTGTATTAACCGGAAACTTGATACATGTGTGAATACAAAGACAAAACAAAGCGTCCCTAGTATGCCTCTACTAGACTAGCTCGTTAATCAAAGATGGTTAAGTTTCCTGACCATAGACATGTGTTGTCATTTGATGAACGAAGTCACATCATTAGGAGAATGATGTGATGGACAAGACCCATCCATTAGCTTAGCATAAATGATTGTTTAGTTTTATTGCTATTGTTTTCTTCATAACTTATACATGTTCCTCTGACTATGAGATTATGCAACTCCCGAATACCGGAGGAACACCTTGTGTGCTATCAAACGTCACAATGTAACTGGGTGATTACAAAGATACTCTACAGGTGTCTCCGAAGGTGTTTGTTGGGTTGGCATAGATCAAGATTAGGATCTGTCACTCCGTGAATCGGAGAGGTATCTCTGGGCCCTCTCGGTAATGCACATCACTATAAGCCTTGCAAGCAATGTGACTAATGAGTTAGTTACGGGATGATGCATTACGGAACGAGTAAAGTGACTTGCCAGTAACGAGATTGAACTAGGTATGGTGATATCGACGATCGAATCTTGGGCAAGTAACATACCGATGACAAAGGGAACAACGTATACTGTTTTGTGGTTTGACCGATAAAGATATTCATAGAATATGTAGGTGAGCATCCAGGTTCCGCTATTGGTTATTGACTGGAGATGTGTCTCGGTCATGTTTACATAGTTCTCGAACCCGTAGGGTCCGCACGCTTAACGTTCGATGACGATTTGTATTATGAGTTATGTGATTTGATGACCGAAGTTTGTTCGGAGTCCCGGATGAGATCACGGACATGAATAGGAGTCTCAAAATGGTTGAGAGGTAAAGATCGATATATTGGAAGGCTATATTCAGACATCGGAAAGGTTCCGAGTGATTCGGGTATTTTTCGGAGTACCGGAGAGTTACGGGAATTCGCCGGGGGAAGTAGTGGGCCTTAATGGGCCATACGGGAAAGGAGAGAAGGGCCTCAAGGGGTGCCCCCCCCTGGCAAGTCCGAATTGGACGATGGAGGGGGCGACGTCCCCCTTTCTTTCCTTCTCCCTCTCCTACTCCTTCCCTCTCTCCCCTCTTGGAAAAGGAAGGGGACTCCAACTAGGATTGGGAATCCTAGTTGGACTCCCCCTATAGGCGCGCCCCTCCTAGGCTGGCCTCCCCCTCCCTCCTTTATATACGTGGAAAGGGGGCACCCCAAAGGCACTCAAGATTTGTCTTAGCCGTGTACGGTGCCCCCCTTCACAGTTACACACCTCGGTCATATCGTCATAGTGCTTAGGCGAAGCCCTGCGCCGGTAACTTCATCATCACCGTCACCACGCCGTCATGCTGACAGAACTCTTCCTCGGCCTCAACTGTATCAAGAGTTCGAGGGACGTCACCGAGCTGAACGTGTGAAGATCGCGGAGGTGCCGTGTGTTACGTATTTGGATCGGTTGGATCGCGAAGACGTTCGACTACATCAACCGCGTTACTAAACGCTTTCGCTTTCGGTCTACGAGGGTACGTGGACACACTCTCCACGCTCGTTGCTATGCTTATCCTAGATAGATCTTGCGTGATCGTAGGATTTTTTTTTGAAATACTACGTTCCCCAATAGACATGTCTTCCCCATGCCCGGTAGCCCGCTCCTCGGACAGTCGGATGCCCTGCAGGAATATGCTTCAGCGAGAGGAAAAGAATAACCACCGTTTCCCCCATACCTTCCCTATGTCCAGCTATGCCGCTTATCAGAGTGGCCTCCGCTTCCATGATGCACAAATCACGGTTGGTTTCTGGGGCGGGGGAGGACGGTGGCCGCGAAGTGGGGAAGACGCCGGCTATGTGCGTCGGTTGTGGCCTTCGTGGGACCCAAGCGGCGGTGGCCTCCCATGGACTACTTTTCCTCAATATTGGCGGCGGGCGCTGACGTGCTGGCCGCCTCATTGATCTCCGCGAACCCGACTTCTTTCACCGCCTGCAAGGCACGGCTTTGCGAACGTTGACTATCTTTTGTACATGCGATTTCATGCATTGATTCGACATGTCAAGTTCCCAGAATATAACAAAGTACATATCTTTTGTAGCCTTATCCCATGTATGACATCATGTACATATGTGCAAAAATTTGATCCGATTTTCACCATATTCAAGATCTATATGTATCCCCCATGTGACAATGATGAATCCAAGTCAATCTCTCCATCAGGAGGAAACATATTTCCAATGTAGTATGAATTATGCCTTTTGAGATCGAATGGTTTTCCAAAAGAAGACCACCTATGATAAATTTGCATGGTCCTGAAACTCATGGAGTGCTAATGTTAGTCTGAATCTGCATTTGCAATGTACCTGAAACTCATGGAGAGTGCCAATGTCAAAATTTGAATCAGACGAATTTCAATTTTGGTTTTGAATTGACAAGGGACGCGCGAACGCGTACCCCTCTATCACAAATTATGACGTCCACTCTCCCAACGAAGGGAGATGGTAGGCCAACGCGCTGGCCGAGTGCAATGCAAGCCATTGATCTAGGCCACAGCCTTTCTTGATCGGCCGTTGACCCCGTCCAAGTAAGAAGTTTCAAGGTTGCCCTGTGGGCTGCATATGTAGCCGCCCCTCCAAACCCAAGGCAACTCGGCTGCCGATGTGGTACTAAACCGCGCGCTGGTGTGTTTGTGCAGGAGGGCGCTCTGCGGACACCACGGATTCCGCACGAGGCCAAACGTGACACGGCTGGTCCTGGGCCAGGCCTCCAGGGTACGCACGCAGCCAACGCACAACAAGATCCCGCTGCAAGAGCCAGCCGCTGCAACACCTGTGACGTGTGAAGTATTTTTTGTAGGCGGGATACACCACCCCGCACGGGGGATCGTCGTGCGGGGCCGTGAAGTTCGGGCGTTTTGAGGAGGCGCCATCTTCAACGCCTCAGCCACACTGATAACGCAGACAGCTGCATCTTCAATGCCTCGCATGGATGGTTTTTTTTAGAAAAAGAGGAGGGTCCCCGGCCTTTGCATCTGGACGATGCATGCAACCACTTTATTAATTATTCACACAAGACCTTACAATGTGATACAACAGTAAGATTACAACCATCGGCTAAACAACATTTGTGCTACTCCTATCCAGTTGATGAAGGGATGCTGATAGTCTGGGCCTAATACCAAACAGACCTTGCAGCCAAACCTAACATCTAAGACCTGAGGTACCAACCAGGACGCCTGCCGGGTATGGGGCACCCATCAGTCCAGCGCACTACTCAACCAGGACGCCTGTCGGGTATGAGGCCGCCGCAGCCACCTGCCACCAATCCATCTTCAGTGTTGTACTGCTGCATCCACCTTGCCCGGCCTCTCTACCATCGACGCCACCATGACGCCAGACAACGTCACCCTCATGCGCGAGTCCCTCGCCACACATCGGACGCCGAGTCTCCACTGCGCCACGCCGCCGACATACGCCACCATTAATGTGTAGGATGAAGCACCAATCCACCAAATAATCCGTCCACTGGTCCCTCGAGCCCGTGCACACCTTGAAGAATGACGCCACAAGAGGGAAACGACACAATAATGCCGCCGTCATCCGATCTACTGATCTAGGGTTTCCTCCGGAGGTAGAAAATAGTGGCCTGGAACGTCTCAACAGCGATACCTTCAACAAGGGAACGACACCGAATAGTGCTGCCATCGCCGGCCTCGGCAGCAGCCACGAGCAGGTCTTCACCCAGATCTATTCCAATGGCCTCCATCAAGCTTCTTGTGCACGGATCGTCCAACACCGCGCCGCCGCGCATCGTTCGCGAGTCCACACCGCCGACACATCCTCCGCCGTCCGGGCGCTGCCACAGGATCCAGCCTCGGCTGGCTGCCGAATCTGCGCCGCGACGCCCGATCGCGCGATCGGACCGGGACGCTGCCGGCCGCGACCAGGCCCCGACCAGATCTGGGAAGAGGAATCAACCTCCACTGCAACATCTAGCCACGCACCGGAGCATCCAAGCGCCGCCAGCCCCCGGCCAGCGCCCGCCACGGAGCCCCACACCCCTAGGTCACCGCGCCCGCAAGTCCAGATCGAAGCTCCCGCAGCCCTCCTCCAGCCGCTAGATGCTCCCAAGACGAGAGGGAAGAAGAGACCTAGGGGAAACGCCCTGCCGCCGCCATCACCGGAGCTTGCCCGGGCTTCGCCGACGGCGCCTCAGGCGGCGGCGCGATGAGGGAGGAGAAGGAGAGGGCGGTGGGTGTCGCTGGGAGTCGCCCCCCCGGTGTCGCCAGAGGCTTTAAATGGGGAGTTTTTCACTTCCCGGCCTCTGCACCAACTAAGGATGCATACGGCCATTTTAGTATGAGTACCAAGATAAACATGGTCCTCAGAATTTTTTTAAATGAGTATCAAGATATTTCTTGATGAGTGGTTGTGGTTCCACCACACATCAAGCTTGATCCTCAATAAATGAGGAAAAACCCCTGTGCATCACCTATCAATTCTGGAAATTGAACTCGCATGGATGGTGGCCAGCTTCTCTCCGTCTGCTGTAGCGTCAGCTGCTGCGTTTGCACTTTTGTTTCTTTCTCTAGTGCCATGGGAACTGTATCTGTATGGTTCAAGAGTTCAGGCCAAGATGTTGAGATTTCAGAACAATATGTGTCATCCCCGAAGCCACCAATTTCTAGCAGATTCCAAACCAGTTCCCAGATTTTTTTGGGGAGACCTTTCGATATTTGCCAAGTTTCTTTGTGCAGTTTTCCCTCTCCGGAAATGAAAATGCAGTGCTCCTGCTTGCTCGTGGAAAATATTTGCTAAGTTTTAGATACAACTCAATGAAGAAATACATGGGGATAGTTATGGTTAATTTCTAGCAAAAATATACTTTTGAAACCTTTTTGGTAGCAGGCCATAACACAATAGTGTTTATTTTTAAGCTATCGTCCTGGCCGAGACTTAGAAGATTATGGGTATCCCGTGTGGTTGGTACCCGTGACTTAAATTTAGCGGGACAGTGCATGCGATCTATGAAGGCCTCTCATCACACAGAGGCGGAACAACTTATGCAAAACAACTTTCACACACGTGGATCCAAAAGTGTGTGTTTGCCGAGAGGCGAGCCCAGAAACCGTGCCCAGTACGTTGCAAACACACTTTACTTAATCGCCAGTGACGCAACCCATTCGCAATTCCCCATTTTATCATTTTCTTGTATTTGATTAGTACAACTTCTTATAGATCTTACAGATGACTAAGCAATGTAGACCGTGTGCACCAGATACCTAACACTAATGGCGTTTTGTGACTCATTTCCAATGTGAAACTTCATTCCAAACGGATATTTGACACTATATCTATTTGTGATGGAGCACACTGAAAATGGGCGGGCAAGCGTTTGTGATCTGGCCTTCACATCAACAATAGGCCGGTTACGACGTGCCAAAGCACCATGTGCAATGAGGGGTTTTGCTGTATGCAATGTGGTCTTCTGCACTAGTAGGGTTTTATGCGAATTTTGTCGTAGATGAGACACGTTGACAATTTTTATTAGATTCTGTCGCTCCGTGTAATAGCGGAGCCAGAAATTTAAGGTAGAGGGGGTATATGTTTTATTTAACGTTAGTAGGGGCCAAACCATTTAAATCTAACAAATTTTCTCTTGTACACAGAGGATTTGCATGTGGGTATACATGTATTTGTGAGAGCATTGCGGGAGCCACAACTCCTGCCAGTCCCCTTGCCTCCGCCACTTAGTTCGTGGGGCGTGACATACTTCTATGTTAGCGGAGACGATGGGAGAGGCGCATCTTGACTAATATCCAAACCCACTTCAGGAAATTCCGCCTCAAGACTGCCCTTCTCCTGACGGCTAGGAACACTTAAGGAAATGCCACCTCGAGCCCCCCCCCCCCCCTCCCCCCTACTTTTTCTATTCAACTGAAAATGAATGATTAAATGACCCATGGGAGGGGGGTGTATAGACTAAGCCATGTTTGGATTGTCATTTTCCTTTCAAATACCCTTGTAAAAAAATACAGGTATCAATCGATCGTTTCTTATCCTGCCGGAAATCCCTCACATACCCGTAAGTTACACCTGTAAATGAAATACCGTATTACAATGCCCTGATGCCAAGCGCGGAATAATAGTCCTTTACAGAGGATCAATAATTTGTTCACTCGTTTTGTTGAGCGGCTGAGGTAGCAAAAATAACCAGCATTCCATGGATATTTAGTCATCCACAAACGGCCACGTGAGGCCCAAAGGCACAACGTGCCTCCATGGAAACAACATGGAGTTATGGTGGAGACACGGCGAATCTACCGGACAAGTCAAGTCGACTGTGCAAACGTGTCCGTGGGTTAATAGACTTCAAGACTCAAGTAAGACTATTCAAGTCTTTAGCTCCAAGTCCGTGGGTTAGTACGACGTCATTTTGTTTTTAGGAAATGGACGTCATATGAAGAATCTTCCGTAAAATGCTATTCAGATAAAATATCTTCTCTTCCTCTTCGAAATGGGTGGCTGTACCTGTCTCCAGAATTGTTACTGGCTACAAAACACAGGTAAGATTATTCAAGTCTTCAGCCTTGATATTCTAGTTGTCGAGAGCATATATCTTTTTTTTTTTGCGAGGCAGAGCATATATCTTTGATAAAGACATTTGATTCTCTACAAAAATTATAAATACAATTGTCTGTAGTACACAGATATTTTCAGTTGTAAGACTAAGAGTTGACGGACCTAGATGAGTAACTTAAATATTAAATATTTCTACCTACAAAGAATATATTTCTAATAACACTACTTAAAAATAACCTGTTCCAAATGCATCACCTTGGTCACTGATAACTTTATCAAAGGTGGTTACGTTAAAACAGTATCACTTGTGATGAGCATATATCTGCAAAGCCACATTGGTGGAAGGTTTACTTCTAGAAGAATTGTCCATCCTACGGGTGCAAATTTGTACATTTAGGCTATTTTCCGACACTTTTTATTTCAACTAAATGAACTAAAATTTCAGAAAATTTAGTTAATCTGGCTTAACTAAGGAGAGTCAAAGTTACCTTGAGGGCCAGAAAATTGCATCCCTAGTTCATCCAATATACATCTAACATGAAATTTTTGAAGAAAAGGTGCAATTTTTTAGAAGAATAAACATCTTTTTGTGACGGAAATAATTTGAAGGAACATCTTTTTCTGAAGGGAACAATTTTTGTGAAGGTACATTTTTTATGAAGAAAAAAATACATTTTTTTATGAAGAAGGAACATCTTTTTGTGAAGAGATAATATTTTAGTGAAGAGGGAACAATGAAAAAGGAACTCTTTTATGGAAAAAACAATTTTGGGAATAAACAATGTTTTATGCGGTAGGGAACATTTTTGGAAACAAGCAGCTATTTTTCAACGATCTGTGGTTTACTGGAAAACCTTTTGCCAACAAAAATATGGTTATGAAGTAGAAAAAGTGACTTTTTGTTGCTTTAATAAATCCGTTACTTTCAAGCCACCAATTACGTATACTTTCAAGCCACCAATTATGTATATCACGGTGGTTAGATGTAGAAATATACATGCGCCCCTGAAAAAAATTAGTAATATGCCAAAAATATCCGTACCAGAAACCCAACAATGTAGAAGAAAGTGAAAACGAAAAGTAAATTGTGCGTTGCTTGTTGAGACAAATTGACAGCTTTGTAAATCAAAACTTAGTCAAGTCCTCACAGTGCATTCTATCACGACTCATGACTAATCAGTATCTACTTTCATTCCTTAGCTCTTTCTTCCATTCGTTTTCTTTTCTACTCTGTGGGTGTGCTTCTCTTTCTCCCTATACATACGAATAGTTCTGCTGCATCCTTGGAAGTCCGTTCTCTCATTACATAACTCCAAGTTCTAGATCGATCTAACCATACCGTACCCTTTATCCTGACTCTTAAGCACGGTAAGGTTTATCAAAATTGCTGATACACAAGGCGAAAAATGTCTGGTGCGGTTGTGATCCAGCAGCAGGAGGTGGTGGAAGAGGGGCATCGGTCGTCGCCGGTGAAGCTCGGGCTCCTCCGCACCAACTCCCCACTGGCGCAGGTGTGCCTGATCGGCCTCGTGTGCTTTTGCTGCCTAGCAAGATCGTTCGTGACGACGGGAGCAAGGTCGCGGGGGTCGCCTACTACTCTCCGGCCAGTGAGGGCGCTGAGATCCTTAAGCTCTTCACCAACTGGAAGATGCTTCTTGTGCTGCACGCGGCTTGGGACAGCAACTTCTTCTACACCTACCAGCTCAACAACGTCAACGGCATCCTCTTCACGCTCCGCACCCAGGGCCTTAACAATGTATTCTACTGGGGTGGACGGATGATCGGCTCCGCTGGCATCGGTTACTTCCTCGACTTCGGGTTTGCTAGCCGGAGGAAGAGGGGCTTCATTGGGGTGATTATCGTCGCCATACTCGGCACCGCCATCTGGGGAGGAGGCCTCGCCAACAAACTCAGGTACAAGGACGGGAAGTGGGAGGACCTCATCGATTTCAAGGATGGACGCCGGTACGCCGGCCCATTTCTGCTATTTTTTAGCTACGGGCTGCTGGACGCCATCTTCCAGAGCCTCGTTTACTGGATCATTGCGGCCCTCACGGGTCCTCAGTAGGTAATAATTCTGCAGGCTTGGGTGTCCTGGAAGGCGATGACCCAGCCAAAAAGTATGGGAGGCTTGGGTTTTAAAGATTTTGAGCTCTTTAACTTAGCGATGCTATCAAAACAAGCCTGGCGTCTGCTTCAGTGTCCTGATTCCTTGAGTGCGCGCCTGCTAAAAAGCATCTATTACCCCAACACTACAATTCTGCAGGCTTCGTTGGGCAACCACCCTAGCCAGATCTGGAGAGCCATCATGGAAGGGAAGGATGTCCTAAAACAGGGCATCATCAAGCGCATTGGCAATGGGTCGGACACTCTGATTTGGGAGGACAATTGGCTACCAAGACATGAAATGATGAGGCCATATGGGTGCCGGGTGCAGAATCCACCAATACATGTTTCAGAGCTCATTGACTCAACCTCAGCCACATGGAACAAGCAACTGTTGGATGAGGTGTTCCTCCCTTTCGATGTTCGGATTATTATGAGTATCCCGCTGTGCACAATGAACACATCGGATTCGTGGAGTTGGATGTTTGAGAAGAAAGGCATCTTTTCTGTGCGGTCAGCCTATAATATGCTAGTTGCAACTCGGCAGCGACGAGAGGCTTGGTTAGAAGGATCGTCAGCATCATCAAGATCAAATATTGAGGAAGGATCATGGAAATCATTGTGGAAAACAGAGGTACCGGGCAAGCTAAGGATGTTCCTATGGCGCCTCGCAAGACAGTCACTACCAACAGAGGATGTCAGACATCACCGTCATATGGCCACGTCTAGCTCATGTGGACTTTGTGGCGCCAATGATTCATGGCGTCATTCTTTGCTGGATTGCACAGTATCCAGGTGTACATGGGCACTAATAGATGAGGAATTGAGTGCTTCTTTGGCGGCCAGTACGGAGACAAATGCAAAAAACTGGTTATTCACACTTATTGACTCTCTGTCGCATGATCAGTTTATCACAGTTGTAGTGACACTCTGGGCAATATGGACATCAAGATGCAAGGCAATCCACGAGGGCATATTCCAAGCTCCACATGCAATACATACGTTTGTAAAACATTTCATGGGGGAGTTGGTGGCTATCAAGGAGACAGATCCTAAAAGAAACGGACCGATCCAGACTGCAAATGCTCCACGGAGATCTAAAGCTCCACCGGAGAATTTTGTTAAAATTCAAGCGGACGCGGGAGTCAGAGCATCATGGGGAGGATCAGCAGCAGCAGTGTGTAGAGACAGAAATGGGGTTTATCTGGGTAACTCCGCATTGGTGATAGTTGGTGTAACTGATCCAGCTACTTTGGAAGCGATCGCCTGCAGAGAAGCAATTGCTTTGGCTCTAGATTTAAATGAACATCGAGCAATGATCACCTCGGACTCGAAGCAAGTCATTGGAGACATTCAGGGAGGTTCCCAAGGAATTTATGGTCCCATCATTAGTGAAATCAAGACCAGATCTTCTGTTTTAGATTGTACCTTTTCTTTCGAGGTTCGTGCAACCAACAAGGATGCACATAGGTTAGCAAAATTTGCTCTTTCCTTAGCTCCGGGGCGTCATGTATGGCTTGGCCAGCCTCATCCCCCGACTCGTATCCCACAATCTGTGGTTTTTGATCAATAAAGTTTTGGCTTTACCCCTAAAAAAAAGGTAATAATTCTAACTCAATGTCTCTGTTCTATTGGATCATTGCTCTGAGAGAGCAGGATAATAGGTTAGGCATTCCGTACCCGCCTTTTTTTCATCCATAAAAAATAAAGGTGGGTACGAAATGCCTAACCTGCCGAGCAAGTTAGGCAAGAAAATGCATAATGTTTGGTTCCTAATCTTGTTCTCTCGTCTCCACTTTGCCCTTTCCCTCTCAATTACCTGGACAAGAAATTAAATCCTCACCTATCACAATACAATTTGTCTGTTCTTTTCTATCAAAAAGGGTTCAATTATTTTCCTAGATATAGATGTGCAAGTTCATCCTTGAGATATATATCATGTTACTTCCGTTTACGAAAGAACTATAAACTCCGACAGAAGACTTTGTTCATTTTGTGATAAACTACCTTTTTTAACGTGGCAATAAAACTCTTCAGCACTTGCCTGCAGGTATATCGGGTTCTACAATGGGGCGCAAAGTGCAGGGGCGGCTGTTGCATGGCAGGTCGACACTCGACAGGCACAAGACGTCCTTGATATCCCAACTGTTTGTCAACTGGGGACTTATGACTCTCAGTTGCCCCTTCCTCGCCCTACTGGTGTTCTTGGCCGTAAAGGATAAAACCAGTACGATGGTTGTAAAGGATGAAGATGGTTTAGTTCCCTAGCTTAGTTGAGGATGGACAAGACTAAAGACTAGTTGGCTGTAAAGCATGGAGACAGAACGATGCCCGTGGCACTCTTTATGTCTAGAACTGCAAATTCTCTAGAACTATATTCTGGGAAACTGCCCACAGAATCAGTCGCCCACTACTTTTCAAAGCTTGCAGTCTGAGATTGTGGTATGAGTTGTGAGTTGAAATGTTTGTACTGCCCCTAGACTGAAACCATGTGTTAATTTGCGAGCAATTGGTTGTTTTGAACAGCTTCTCGTCGAATATGAACACCAAAACAATTTACGAATAATATAAAGTGCCAAATACTATAATTATAAAGGCTGAAAAGTTTCTTTAATAACAAAAAGGTGATCAACTACTGTTGAGATGTTGACACTCGCATTAGAGCATAGACTACACCTCACATACGATGCAGACTGGCTATTAGCATTAATGTCCGCTTAGCTAAAGAAGTTAGCCAGTCTTACAGTAGCTGGGTGTCAGGCTGACCCGAGTGGGCTTGTCTACAAGCTCAAAGCTGGCGAACTACTATTAGGGATCCCCAATCTCCCCATAGACTCGACAAGGCGTAGATGAGATGTCCTCCACACTATGGACATATGCTTGCTGACATAAGTTGAACACATGAGCAAGATCTCGGGCCCACAGTAGAGTGATTCATCCTATCCAAAGGATCCAGGCTTATAAGGTTACTCTCCTGTTCACCATAGTTTGGATTGCAGCTGTGCACTATAGGACTCCATCCAAGTCTAAGTGATATCTATCCAATATGCTATTACTTCACAATCATCACACTACATGTAATTATCCACATGTGCCTCTTCAAGGATTGCATATTAGATGAGCTAGGTCGCAACGGTCTATCGTTCATATTATCTCCCACAGTTCGGAATTTAATCGATCAGTTCCAATTGTTATTGACTATCCAGTGTTTATCGAGACTCGTTTACTTACCTGGCAATAAATCGCTTCCAAGACATAGTGACATGCATAATGTATAGCCAACACTTATGCAAGTGCACCTACTATCAGTCCACTCTTTTGCACTACTTCAGACTCAGCTCCATCTATAGTTCTGACTCAACTGGTCAGTAATGTGTTCTTGCACAAGATCATAAGGCATGCTGTATAGCTTGACACATGAGCAAGAGCCGTACCTACAATCTGATTGCTACTCCACATGTGCTTATTCATAACTGTCAGCCTTGCTTAGTTATCAGTTTCATACTGAGATTCAGCACAGAGGCGATCCGTTCATTTATGCAACTACTCTTTCAATCAGTCTCAATATTCTTCACAATCCATGATACATTCTAATAGATGTTGTCACATCAATAGTCAACATTTACATTAAGCTCAAACTCTTCAACTATGGCAATTAGTCATACTACAATTAGTCTATTGCTTTGCACTCAATGTCAAGACTCAAAGTTACTGTACTGATCACATTGCCATTGTTAGCCTGAATTCATAGTCACGTCCTTTATTCACACTTCAGATGCTACAAATCCATTCACGGTTATGCTTCGCTGTTAGCTCATGCAAAGCTGTCTCCTATCAGTCTCAACATCAAATGGACAGCATTGATGGTATTCATCCAAGTAATACTTGCACAGTCACTTATCCAATTCTGAGCCTAGTACTCGAGCAATACTATAATCAACATATCTAGCTAGTTACATGCATCATGGTTAGTCATGTCATTCTATAAACATTGCACCACTTCGTCGAACTCATGCAATGTCAGTGCTTATCAGGCATAAATGACATTTAGTCCATCACCAGTTCAGTTCTGCTCAGATTATCATCATTTCACATACTTCATAATACACGACCAGTGATTTCCTAGATTTTCCTTAAGTGCTGAAACATCGAAAAATAGTAAATAAAATTGTAGATGCACCATTTCATTGTTTCCACAATCATGTTGACAAACTTGAGTCTTGTCTGCTGTTGCTTGTTTGAGCCTTGTTGGCCCAATGTTCATCCGAACCATAGTGAAGCAGCCATCTCCTTCTGTTCTTCTTGAAGGTCATCTTACCTTCTTCTGAAGTTGGCATTATGTTGACACCGCTCTTTCCCTTAGGCTTGTGGGCTGCCAAGTTTCTCTCGTTCACCATGCTGGCATGAAGCTTCTTGACCACTTCCCGCTTGAGTCCTTTGCTCGAAGTCCTGCTCAACATCAGACGTAATGACATCCTCGAATTCACGCCTGATGAGTGGAGCAGTTCTCCAGCAGTTTTAGCGATTATGATCCCGTGACAAACTTGCTCGTAATCGCTCTTAGCAGCTTAAGTCCTTAGTGATGCATATTTTAATGAGCTGTTTCAAGATAGACGGTTCTCAACCATCTTGTAATCGTGGAACTTCTATAATATACATTTGGTTTCAAGGGTCGAAGCCTCACAGTCTCGTAACACGCATGTAGTATGCGCTAACCAACCTATCTATTTATCATGCTAGAATGCTTCCGAAATACGACGGTAGCTTCCTTGAAAGCCTTATTCTGTTCAGGAGCAATCGTTCGTGTTCTGGGTCGCCGGTGTCCCTTCGGGAACGATTGCTCCTGAATAGGAGAAGGCATTCAAGGAAGACACCGTCATATTTCTCGGAGCAGTTCTTAGCGTGATCAGAGATAAGTTGGTTGACGCATATTTACATGTGCGTATTGCCAGGGACTTGTGGGAGGCGCTCGAATATGAATTCGGGGCCACCGATGTTGGTTGTGAAATGATATTACAGAGCAGTTCCACAATTAGAAGATGGTTGAGAACCGTCCTATACTAGAGCAGGCTCATGAGATAATATGCATCATTAAGGAGCTTGAGCTTCTTAAGTGCGATTTACCAGGAAAATTTGTCACAGGCTGCATAATCGCTAAGCTCCCTAATTTCTGGAAGGACTTTGCTACCACTCTGAAATATCAGAGGCGTGAATTCTCAGTGGAGGATGTCATTGGCCATCTGAGTGTTGAGCAGAACTCGAATGGGAAAGCGGTCGAAGGAACTTCTGCCGCCAACATGGTGAACCAGATGAACTTCAACTCCAACAAGCCTAAGGGAAAGAACGGTGTCCATCATAATACCGACTTTAAGAAGAAAGGTAAGACCTTCAAGAAGAAAAGGAAGTGAGATGGCTGCTTCACTTGTGGTTTGGATGAACATCGGGCCAACAAGTGCCCAAACAAGTACAAGAAGCCAGGACAGGACTCCAAGTCTGTCAACATGATTGTGGGCAACGATGAGAATGGTGCATCTGGGCATGGTAATTTATTTACCGTTTTTCTGTGTTTTAGCCTACCGATTGGTGGGTGGACACAGGTGCAGGTGTTCATGTGTGTGTTGACATTTCATTGTTTTCTTTTTACCAGGTCATAGGCCACGGGTCCGTATTGATGGGGAATGGAGCGAGTGCTTCTGTTCATGGTGTTGGCATGGTCGATCTGAAGTTTACTTCGAAGGATCGCGGCAACCAAGAACGCAGCATGTCCCCGTCATCAAGAAGAACCTTGTTAGTGGCTCCCTTCTATGTAGAGAAGGGTTTAAGTTGGTCTTCGAGTCTAATAAATTAGTTGTTACTAAATATGGACTATTTGTGGAAAAAGGTTATGAGAGCGGAGGGATGTTCCGCCTTCCCCTCACAGATTTTTGTAATAAAGTCATGAACCGTATTCATTCGAGTGTTAATGAATCTGAAGTTTGGCTTTCACGTCTTTGTCACATTAGTTTTGGTGTTATGACGTGGCTAGCTAAGTTGGATTTAATCTCGAGTTTCATTTTAGCCAAAGGTTCTAAGTGCCTTTCATGTGTGCAAGCTAAGCAACCTCGCAAGCCTCACAAGGCTGCGGAGGAGAGACACTTGGCACCATAAGAACTCACACATTCTGATCTTTGTGAGATAAATGGTGTGTTAACTAAAGGTGGAAAGAAATATTTCATGACATTGATAGATGATTCCACTAGATATTGCTATGTGTATCTGTTAAATACTAAAGCTGAGGCTCTACACTACTTTAAAATCTATAAGGCAAAAGTTGACTCAACTTGAAAAGAAAATTAAACGAGTCCGATCAGATCATGGTGGAGAGTACTTCTCGAGTTAGTTTGATTCTTTTTGTGTGGAACACGACATTATTCATGAGAGGATGCCTCCCTATATTCACCCCAGTCAAACGGGGTTGCCGAGCGGAATAACCGTACTCTAACTGATTTGGTTAACACCATGCTAGATACATCGGGTTTATCCAAGGCATGGTAGGGGGAGGCTATATTGACGGCATGTCATGTACTGAATAAAGTTCCGACAAAGGATAATGAGATCACTCCCTATGACAAATGGGCAAAGAGAAGGACTACACTCTCATACTTGCGCACTTGGGGTTGTCTGGCGAAAGTCAATATGCCTATCCCCAAAAAGCGAAACTTGGACAAAAGACTGTGGACTACGTTAATTTGGGATACTCTACGAATAGTGTTGGCTATAGATTTCTAGTAGGAAATCTGATGTAGAAGGTCGGTACAATTGTGGAGTCTAAGGATGCTACATTCCTTGAGGATATTTTTCCCATGAGAGATATGCAAAGAACATCTAGACATGAATCTGACGAGACTCCTAAGCCTGCCATTCCCATGAAATATTACGAACAAACACATGATAAAAATCATGAGGAGGATCACAAGCAAACCCTTGGTAGGGGCAAGAGACAAAGGACTGCAAATACATTTGGTGATGATTTCTTTGTGTACCTCGTGGATGATACTCCCACTTCTATTTCAGAAGCGTATGCCCCTCCAGAAGCTAACTACTACTAGGATGCAGTCCATAGCGAGATGGATTCCATCATGGCTAGCGGGACATAGGAGATCACTGGACGTCCCTATGGTTGCAAACCATTGGGATGTAAGTGGGTGTTCAAAAGTAAGCTTGGGCCCGATGGTATGATCAAAAAGTACAAGTCTAGGCTTGTGGCCAAGGGATATGACCACAAAGAAGAGGAAGATTTCTTTGATACTTATTCACCAGTGGTCAGACTGAACACCATTCGAGTATTACTCTCGTTAGTGGCCTCGCACGGTCTTCTCGTCCACCAGATGGAAGTTAAGATGGCTTTCCTGAATGGAGAGCTAGATGAGGAAATTAAATGCAACAGTTAGATGGCTTTGTGATAGATGGTCAGGAAGGAAGGTGTGTAGGTTGCCGAAATCTTGTTATGGCATGAAACAATCACCTAAGCAATGGCATGATAAATTTAATACAACTCTGGCATTTGTTGGCTTTGTTGTTAATGAAGCCGACGAATGTGTATACTATCCCCATGGTGACGGCGTAGGTGTTATACTGTGCTTGTATGTTTATGAGATACTTATATTCGGAACCAACCTCAAAGTCATTGATGAGGTCAAGTTGTTTCTATCTCAGAACTTTGAGATGAAAGACCTTGGAGTGGCTGATGTTATCTTGAACATCAAGCTACTGAGAGATGATGAGGGTGGGATTACACTTCTGCAATCCCATTATGTTGAGAAGGTGTTGAGCCGTTTTGGATATTCAGACTGCAAAGCATCTCAAACACCATATGATCCTAGTGTGTTGGTTCGAAAATTCAAAGGCACATCTAAGGATCAACTCAGATACACTTAAATTATTGGTTCACTCATGTACCTAGCGAGTGCAAGGAGGCCTGCCATCGCGTTTGCTGTGAGCAAACTGAGCCCGTTTGTTTCCAATTTGGGTGATGTACATTGACATGCTATTGAGAGTTATGCGCCATTTGAAAGGTACTATGAACTATGGACTTCACTATACCGGATACCCACCGGTACTTGAAGGGTATAGTGATGCGAATTGGATCTCTAATGTTGATGAGATGAAGACCACAACTAGGTATATGTTTATAATAGGAGGTGGTGCTATTTCCTAAAAGTCTTGAAAGCAAATGATCTTAACGAGATCGACAATGGAAGCAGAATTAACAGCATTAGACACACCTGATGTCAACGCAGGATGGCTTCGAGATCTTTTGATGGACTTGCCATTTGTTGAGAAGTCGGTTCCGACTATCCTTACGAACAGTGACAATCAGACTGTTATCACCAAGGTGAAGAGTTCAAAGGACAAAATGAAGTTCAACAAATACATAAGAATGAGATTAAAAGTTGTTAGAAAGTTAAGAAACTTCGGAGTGATAGCGTTGGACTATGTCCAGACGGCTAAGAATCTGGCAGATCCCTTTACGCCAAACTCACAATTCAAGGCATAGTTCATTGTTCAGTTGTGAAGGAGTGTGGCTACTTGCTCTAGGAGAAGTTCAACCTTAACAGGTCTTCACTGAAACACCGGTATATCGAAACAACAATTGGAACAGAGGACACAATGGGCCCTCGAGATCTGGTGAGGGATTGTTGAAATATTAGGGTGAGCCTAAGACCCGTCTAACATTTTCTGAAAATCTCTAAGGGCCCATGTGGGCTTAATTGGCACTAGGTGTAGTGGGAAGTTTAGTCCCATCCCGGAAGTTGGAGAGGAGTTGGGACCTCCTTATAAGGGATTCTCTTATGTATGCTATTGGAGCTTGAGAATAGAAGAGGCCCTCACGCACTCCTCCTCCTTCGCCGGTCACGCCACGCCATGACGCGGCGCGGGTTGCGGTAATGAGCGAGCCGAGCTCACATCTATGTGCTTACTTTTGTCGGTCAGTAACGGAGAGTTTCTGACACCTGGGCCACGATATGAGACGTTGGATCGTGGGCTGTCACCGACTCGGACGTGGGTTAAGCCCACGTCTCTCCACATGGCCGCACCTATATAAGTGAGCTATTTGCCTAAACCCTAGCCACCACGATTAGATCGCATCTGCTCCACGCGCATCGCCCACTATCGTTCCTTTTCTACTGCCGCCGCCGGTGACTCCATCCCGTCCGCCGCGTACACGGTCGACGGGAGAGCAGGTCTCTGAAACCCCGCCTCTCCGGATCCTGTACGGGAGAGGGGCGATTAGGTTTTTGGGAAGCGACCACGGATCGCCGCCCGATCCACTACTTCCTCTACGTCCGCCGCCTTCGCTATCACCATATCTCGCATCAAGCCGACCGCCGCCGAGAAGCTCGAGGCCGACAAGAAGGCAGCTGACGACACCGTTGCTGCCACCGCCGCTGCGGCTTCTGCCTGGCCTACTGGAGGGTGTAACACGTTTATCTCGCTCCTGTTTATTTTGGTATTAGCAGTACTAGCAATGTGTAGATGTGTCTACTGTTTGCATAATACGTGCTTGTCTAGATCAGAATTAATATGTCCTTAATTCTGTCAATGTCATGGTAGTGATTTATCTATGAATTAAATTAGTCGTGTCTATTTACTCAACAACTACAAATAGAAGGACTAATATCATCCACATCCCATTGAAAGTGAAATGCGCCACGGTTTCTTGAACCTGCTTGCAAAGTGGGCAAAGGTTGCAGTTCGGCCAACCTCGACAGAGCAACCGATCGGCCATCCATACTCTATTTGGAATTATCAACCAAGCAAAAAACTTGCATTTCGAGGGGCCCAAACCTTCCAAACAACAGCAGGCATGATGCTAGTTGTAGGGCCTGTCCTGCTATTTTGGGGGCCCGGGGCGAAGCTAGAATCCGAGGCCCCTTAGTACAAAACATGTGTGTTCTCTATAATGAAAAAAAATGTTATGTTATAATGTCTGATTGATCTGAAACTTCACATGCGCTCTTTACAACATTAACATTGTCTTGTTTTTTCTTACTTAGTTATGAGTACAAGAGCTGATCCAAATAATCCAACAAAATTAACCATATAGTTTGACCTATGGTTTAATTATATAGCATAGTGGGTTGTGTTGAGACATTTTTCACTGGCTTTTTTTTAACAAAAAAAGTGAAAGTAACTCACAATGCAGAAGCACAAAAACACTATCTTCATCAAATAATTTAACCTGACATGATGCAGAAAATTAAAGTTAAGAAACTTCTCTTGGACAACTACATGGTATGTACATACCTAGATGCGGCAGATTTAGTATTCGCCCGCCCGACAGAGCTCTCAAGCCATCCACGGCAACCTGATCCGCGCCCACCGAGATGTAAGGCCACGCTCATGGAGACGAGCGATGCACACCGTCTGGCCGAACATGCACATGATCATGTTGAGGGACTCAACCAGTACGACGAGCTCGCCAACGATATGCAACGAGGTATAGTGGTCGTCGATGCGGCCGGTCGGAGGGTCTTTGGAGCCGCCAGATAAGGCAGCACGCCGGACGGCACGACGCAGATTCGCCGGGTGTCGCGCCAGCAAAGCGTAGCTCATCCGCAGCGACAACCGATGTATAATCCTAGGCTGGCCAAGCAAACCCCATCAGAGATTGTGGGAAGTGGACGCCCGAGTAGGTCCTGCCTAAGCAGCCATTGTTGCCGCCACTTTGGGCCTTCCCAAGACAGAGCCGAGCACTAACCTGGGCCCCCCTTGGCCCATGGGGCCCGGGGGGCTCCCCTCTCAGGGCCGGGCCTGGCTAGTTGTGTGTCTCGGAAACTGCGCCATGTAGATAGTAGACGCCGAGTATTCTACTTGAATGGTGAACTTCCAATGGATAGTATCCTGCATATTATTGTTGAGAGTAACGGAGGATAGTTTCTTCAAAGGTGTGATGAACTTCTGTAAGTGCTCCAGGGTGATTCCATGATGGGTATCAATCTGACTAACCGAATAATTGTTGGGGAGAGCAGTTTGGACCAAGCAAGATTTCTTTTTCGAGAGGTGAAAGATCCTAGGAGAAATATTTTTGGGTCTCATGCCTTGGAGCCAGGATGATTCCTAGAACTTCGCCTTACTTCCATCTCCAATGTGAATCGTGGTGGCCGCCGCAAAAATGGATCTATCATTATCATTGCACCGTTAGAGATACGGTAGGCAAATCAACACGATGAAAAACGAAAACAAGGAGACACAAGATTTAACGTGAAAACCCCCTCCAACGACAAGGGGGGAAACCCACGGGCGTCATCTATAAAACTTCACTATATCGTGGGAGGTTACAAACGTTGGGGATTTACAACTGATCAACTCATTCTGTGTGGTGGCTTACAAAGATTTATATATAACACAAATGTCCTAGGTCAATTCTTACCAAGCCCACCGGCAACGGTCCTCGCTTCGCTCGCTCGTGAGAAGATAGCCTTTGTCTTTAGGATAATACTACATCTACGTGAAGATACAAACAATTTTATGAAAACTGCCTATAAATTATCTCAGCCCCCTTCCCCCTGATTTTCAGGTGGGTGGGGCCCGTTCCACCCCCTTCTCCAATCAAAATTAGCAATGTTGCTCTTTACATAGAGTACGTAAGTTTAGTTACGTAAGTGTAGCATTACTCTTATCTTTATACTTAAATTTTGATCATAGCATAACATGCATGGTTGAGGGAGTCCTGGACTAGGGGGTGTCCGGACAGCCGGACTATCATCGTCCGCCGGACTCCAAGACTACGAAGATACAAGATTGAAGACTCCGTCCCGTGTCCGGATGGGACTTTCCTTGGCGTGGAAGGCAAGCTTGGCGTCTGGATATGTAGATCTACCATTGTAACCGACTCGTAACCTGGCCCTCTCCGGTGTCTATATAAACCGGAGGATTTTAGTCCGTAGGACACAACAACCATTACAACAATCATACCATAGGCTAGCTTCTAGGTTTAGCCTCCTTGATCTCGTGGTAGATCCACTCTTGTACTACCCATATCATCAATATCAATCAATGAGTAGGGTTTTACTCCATCGAGAGGGCCCAAACCTGGATAAAACATCGTGTCCCTTGTCTCCTATTACCATCTCGCCTAGACGCACAGTTCGGGACCCCTACCCGAGATCCGCCGGTTTTGACACCGACATTGGTGCTTTCATTGAGAGTTCCTCTGCTGCCACCGATAGGAAGGATGCCTCTCTCGCCTTCAAGGACGGTTGTCGGTGTCAAACCGCGGATCTCGGTAGGGGCTCCCTTAACTGTGCGCCTAGGCGGATGGTTACAGGAGACAAGGGACACAATGTTTTACCAGGTTCGGCCCTCTCGATGGAGGTAAAACCTCACGCCCCGGTCGATTAATATTGATGATATGGGTAGTACAAGAGTAGATCTACCACGAGATCAAGGAGGCTAAACCCTAGAAGCTAGCCTATGGTATGATTGTTGTAATGTATGTTGTCCCACGGATTAAAGCCCTCCGTTTATATAGACACCGGAGGAGGCTAGGGTTACACAGAGTCGGTTACAATGGTAGGAGATCTACATATCCAGATTACAAGCTTGCCTTCCACGCCAAGGAAAGTACCTTCCTACACAAGCCGAGTCTTCAATCTTGTATCTTCGTAGTCTTGGAGTCCGGCGGATAATGATAGTCCGTTATCCGACACCCCTAGTCCAGACTCCTTAGTAGCCCCTAACCAAGCTTCAATGACGATAAGTCCAGCTGCTCATAGTCTTGGCGCTGCAAGGCGGGTTCTCCTTCAAATTCCATGTACCACCTTAATAGTGTCCGCTTCATCTTGAATATCGTGTTCTCAGCTTCTACGCCAAATAATGGCCTCTTCCATGCATCGCATTTAACGCGAAAAGCTGTGGTGTCATTTGCATTTCACCCCTAATTGTGCTAGTCGCCTTCCTATAAAAGAGGCAAGAATCCAGATCCAAACCGCACTGCCTTCCTCCTCACAGATACTCCATCAAGCGCCTCGACCTAGAAATCCATTCCACCATGGATCGTCAACGGGCTCTTCTTCACGCGCTCCCAGCCCACCGCCGGGAATTGGAGGAGGTGCTCTATTTCGACAATGAGCTAGTGAAGCTCCAAACGGAGGGGTTTCTCCTCCGCCTCATGGTTCCAATCCGGGCCGGACTGGTTACTTATCAAGGTGGGAGGCAAGCGGAGGACACCCCAAGCCCCAATAAGGAGGAGCGAGTGTGCTTCGCCCCCATCCGATAAGGGGCCAGAGATTCAATACATCCGCTCCTCCGCGGCTCCTCAAGTTCTACGGACTCCAGCTCCACCACCTCACGCCCGCTTCTGTGCTGCATATCGCGGGCTACGTAGCTCTTTATGAGCTATTCCTCGGCATCGAGCCCCATTTTTCTTTGTGGAAGAGGCTGTTTTTCCTCGTGCCCCGCTCTCATGAGGGGTCCATATCAAGTGGGCGGCGCCAAATATGGCGATCGCCGACCGGATACCTATCCGCACTCCTAAGAAGGCGTCCAAGACCGCCTCGAGTGGTTTTATATAGGAGACGCCGCTGCGGACCCAGTCCGGATCGGCCTCCCGGAGTTTAGTGCTGCTCCCTTGAAGAAACGCCTCAGCTGGCGCTCGAGGAGCCCCCGATTGAGGAAGACAAGAGCGTCCATTATTTGATGGGCCGGATAAGATTAATGGCTCATTCCGCTTGACCATGATCGAGTCATGGCGACATGCATCAAGCTTAGGGTGCAGCCACAAAGACATGAGGCCACCCCATGTGGGATTTCAACGGGAAGACGATGCCACCTTTAAGACGGCCAAAAGGGCCGGATTCAACCGAGGATCCGTAAAGATCCCGTCCGCTTATACAAGGGGGAGAAGGAGGACTTCTTCGACGAACCTTTGAATGGGTTTTCCATGATCAACCCTAGAGGATGGGTAAGTGAACACCTTAAAGGGCTTTACCCATGCCTTTGAAGTTTAAGCTTTACATTGTGTCTTCGGCGAGGATCTACGCCGACCGTGGAGGACATGGTGAGTCCCGCCCGCAACCCGAGGATCCGAAGGGTCTCGATCCGCCTCCAAGAGGACTCGACATCGAGGTGGAGCTGATCGACGGGTGTATCACCGCTCAAGATAGACAATGCTCGTCGCCATCACGGCGGACTACCCCGACTAAGTCCGCTTTCAGTGACCGCGCCAAGTCCGGACGCCGCTATCTCTTCTTCGCCCATTTCGACCTTCGCGAACGATGGTATTTTGCAGAAGCACCTTTACGGCGGAAGCCGAGCTCCGGGCGGCGGACCAACAAAGGCCCGTCCGAACCAGAAAGTAAAAGGAGCGCAGCGGCGGACGGAAACATCGCCGCAAAGGTATAGCTCAGATTCGAATTTTCGAGCAGCGCCCGAGGAAGTGCCTCGAGTGCTCATGATCTTTTAGAGAAAAGGCCGCCGGATCGCGAGCGCAGGAATTGCCGATCCGACTAACACCGCCAGCTCCAGCGCCCGCCCGAGGGGGAGGCAAGCGCAAGACGCGAGCCGGATCCTTCTCCAACGGAGGATACCGGCTGCATGTCCCGCCACCAAGTCTCGAGGTGGAGAGCGCCATGAACCATAGGCGCCACCGACAGATTTCGTGAAGCGTGCTTTTTCCTCGAGGCATTGGATGCCTTTAACACAGGGGACGCCAGATCTCCGTGCCGCCAAGATGGTTTTACCGAGCCACGGAGCAAAGATGTGAAAGACACAAGGGTAAGGGAATTTCAATGGTTATATACCAAGAGCTCCCCGAGACTTAAAGTAGTTCATGCAAACTGATTTAAGGATCATTTGAAAATGCAGCTTACCAAGAAGAACACCCACTGTCCCGGAGCTGCAAGATTGCAAGGCCCAACCGAGGCCGTGACTTGCCGCCAGGAGGAGACGCAAAGACCCTCCCGGTAACACATTTTATTAATAAACATAATACTGGCGGCGGCGCCGCAAGTCTGATAATGACATTGTAGGTACCGCCGACAAGATCCGACCGCAGCATCGCCGCGCCAGCTAAAGGTCGGCGAGAGGTGCTGAAAAGAGTTCAGCAGAAAGGAACAAGCTCCAGATGCCAACGCCAAGCTCGGAGAAGAGCCGAAAGGCATTTAGGCCGAGCTGTCCGCCCGTTAAGGAGAATCAGCGGCTTGCCGCTGCATTTATAGTAAGTGCTTGAGCGGACTCTTTTGAAAAGAAGAGTTCGGCGAGGAAGTATTTTGACATGAATTGTCTTGTAGGTATACTCACGGGTCGCCCCTGCAGAGGAGATGCCCATATCGACGGGTGATCAACTTCCGAACTGTTGCAATCGCATCTAACGAAGTTCGGCAGCAATGAGCAGCTGCTCAGCTTTATGGCCAGCCTCACCCCACCCGAGGTCCTCGGGAGCTTATGGAGAAGCTGCAGTGAGGCGGCAGCGCCTGCTTGTGGAAGATTTCGCTTGTCAGCCAAGGTGCTGTGGAGGCTTGGACCATGGTGAAGACGCTGCACAAGAAGGCGGATCCCAACCACATGGCAAGTTGGACCGGTGGGGCCCGAAGGGAAGGAGATCCCGTGAGTTTAGTGTACAACCAAGTAGAGTTGGCTGCTAAATTTTCCCAACGGATCAGTAAACTAGACAGCCTGTTAGACGGGATTGAGGAGGAATACAATCAAGAATTTGACAATGTATGTTTTCCATTAAAGTGACATGTGAAATGCCTTCTAGCCGGATTGTAGATCGCTTGTCTTTGCCGACCTTTTCGCTTCAACCTCGACCCTAGAGTCGGGAGTGTGTCCGAATACCTCTTTGGTTGAGACACAACCATGGTATGCATGGAGACCAGGCGTAGGGGTCATTAGTGCTTTATCAGACAAGTGCCCAACTAGTTATGTTATATTACATGTGTAGTAAGAAACATCTTCCAGGGAGAATAGTTTCGTTAAGGGTTCCTTTCGCTGGGAGGTATGCCCTAAAGTGCATGTGCGGACTGCAAAGAAAGCAGTGAAACATCTGGGGGCAGACATGTAAAATAGGTAAAAAGTCATCTTTTAAATCACCGACCGAATATTCTCTTAAGAACGCTAGCTTTCGGCTTCACCCAGCCTAAGGTACACATCCGCCGACCCGGCAAGAATAATTGCAGAGGTGCTCCTTTACCTCCTAGCCGAACAATCGGGAACGAGGTGTAAGCACAGAGCCAGCAACCCAGCTTGGCCAAAACTTAAGTCATATCGATGCATATAATGGCGAGTAAAAGGTACATGTGGAAGCTTGACACAAGTGTTGGGTATGAAACTCAGATAATTAAGCTTCGTAAAAGAAGCCCTCAGAATAATGAGTGCGGATGGCACATCATATGTATGCAAAGAATGCGGAAATAGGCCCGTAAGGGCTTTCAATGAAAGAAGATAAAAAGAGAAACAAAAGACAGCCAAGTGTAAAAGTTTGACGGGAAGGGGACGAACTTTAGTCCGGGCGCTAGGCATAGAATCGCTTGAGGCGGGCTGCGCTCCATGGGTTCGCTCGAGTCGGTTGTCCGACGATTTCGAGACGGTATGCTCCACCGGTCAAGATTTGATCGAGCAATGAAGGGGCCTCCCATTTAGGCTTGAGCTTGTCCTTTTCTTGTCCGCAGCGAGAACTAGTTCGCCAACGCTGTAAGTCTTGGCCCGCATTTCTCGCTTTGATATCTTCGCCTGTCTGCCGATAAAATGCGGACGAGCCTTCGCGACGCCGCGTTTTTCCTCCAATGTGTCCAGCTGTCCCGCCGATCGAGCTCGGCTTTCTCTCTCATACATGCACACTCGAGGTGAGTCATGAATAATGTCACAGGCAACACCGCCTCAAGGCCATATACCATAAAAATGGTGTGAATCCGTAGTACGGTTGGCGCTGTCCGTAGCCCCCTGAGTACGGAGTCGATCTCCTCGACCCATTGTGTGTCGATTTAGTAAGTGACCTTACTAGTCTGGGTTTAATGCCGCCGTTATTAGACCGCTTGCTTTTTCCACTTGACCGCTGGTTTGAGGGTGATAAATCAAGCATAGTCGAGCTTGATGCCCATATTTTTGCACCATGACTTGACCTCATCGGCTGTGAAGTTCGTGTCGTTGTCGGTGATGATGCCGTGGGGACTCCATAGTGGTGTACCACCGATATAAAGTTTATCACTGGTCCGGATCGCTGCTTTGACCGGTTTGGCCTCTATCCATTTGGTGAATTTATCAACCATGACCAATAGGTACCTTTGCTTGTGGGTTCCCTTTAAGGGGTCCAACCATGTCAAGCCCCTGATCGCGAACCACTGTAATGGGTATGGTTTTGAGGGCGGTGGGTGGCATATGGCTCGATTAGCAAAGAGTCGACAACCAACGATCGCCGACCAAGTCCCGCGGCGTCCGCCCCGCCGCCGGCCAATAAAATCTCAGACGGAATGCCCTTCCTACAAGGGCACGGGGCCGCTGCGTGGTGTCCGCTTAGTCCGCATGAATTTCAGCCAGAGGTTTCGCCTTCTTCTTCGGAGATACACCTTTGAAGGACTCGGTTGTACTTTTCTTATAAAGTTCTCCTCATGGACCTTGTAGGCTTTTGATCACGGACTATGCAGGGCCTCGCTTTTGGTCTTTAGGAAGTTCCCGCCAAGCAAGTAGGCTAGAAGGTTCTGCCCACGCGCGACATTATCGCCATTATAGCGTAATGAAGGTGTTATGTCATCCGCTGAATCATCGATTGATGCGGCTCTTTCCGGTTTATCGCTACCGGCTCCTCTTCCGTAATACGGATGGCTTGAAGAGCCGCTCCAGAAGATATTTGAGGGACAGCATCACGTTTCGCACCGATGCGCGCGTAACGCTGGCCGCTTGGTTATTATCTCGGCTATGTGATGGAATTCAAGTCCTTCAAACCGAAATGACATTTTCGTGACAGCGCTATGATATGCTGCCATTTTCGGATCCTTGGCGCCAAAGTCTCCGCTTATTTGGGATATTGCAAGGTTTGAGTCCCCGCGCACCTCTAGGCGTTGAATGCCCATGGAGATCGCCATCCGGAGACCATGTAACAGGCCTCAGATTCGCTGCATTGTTGGAGTCCGTACATTATTTGAAGTACATATCGGATCAGATTCTCGTTGGGGACGCCAAGACGACACCAGCCCCGTCCGCCAACATTTTGGAGCCGCGAAATGCATAGTCCATTAGAGTATGCGCCGCATTTTTAGGGAGTTCGCTTCACCATTCGCGCATTAAGTCAGCCAAAACTTGTGACTTTATAGCTCGCCGAGGTTTGTAAGTTATGTCGAATGGCAAGAGCTCAATGGCCCATTTTGCAATCCTGCCCATTGCGTCACGGTTATTTATAATGTCATTGAGTGGTACTTCAGAGGCCATCGTTATCGAACACTCTTGAAAGTAGTGCCGAGCTTCCGAGACGCCATGAACACCGCATATGCTATCTTCCGATAGTGCGGTAACGGATTTGCAGGGGTTAACACAAAGGATACATAATACATCGGGTTTTGAAGAGGGAATTTATGCCCTTCGTCCGCTCGCTCGACGACGACGGACCGTGCTTACAACTTGATGTGTTGCTGCGATGTATAACAACATTGGTTCGCCCAGAGTGGGCGCCGCCAGACCGGATTTGTTGCCGTGATGGCCTTTATTTCTTCGAGTCCGGCAGAAGGGCAGATCCGCCCACTGGTGTTCGTGCGCCTAAGGAGGCGAGAAGGGCAACGCCTTTTCTCCTAGACGGAGATAAGCGGCTTAAGGCTGCCACGCATCCGTTAATTTTGTATTTGTTTGAGGTCCTTGGAATATCCAACCGTGACAGAGCTCGGATTTTGGCCGGATTTGCTTCAATTCCTCTACCGGATACAATGAAGCCCAAGAGCTTTTCCCGGTGCACGCCGAAAACGCATTTTTCCGGATTCAACTTGATGTCATATGCTCCGAGGTTTTCGAATGTGAGCCTCAAATCGCCTACTAGAGTTTCGACGTGTTTTGTTTTGATGACTACGCCTTCACGTATGCCTCGACTGCTTTTGCCGATCCGGGTGGCGGACATGTTTGAATCATGCGCCGATATGTTGCGCCGCATTTTTAAGTCCAAGGGCATTGTGTTGAAGCTGCACGGTCCATATGGAGTGATGAATGCCGCTGCGGCTTGATTCGCTCGCCATCTTGATTTGATGATAGCCGAGTATGCGCCCGTGAAGCACAACGAATCGTGTTCATTGTGGCATCGATAATTTGATCGACGCGGGGAGAGGAAAGGATCCTTTGGGCAAGCCTTATTGAGGTCTTTAAAGTCGGCATACGAGGCGCCAGTGATTTATCCTTCTTGGTACCATCACCAGATTTGCTAGCCAGTCCGGATGTTTGATATCTCTAATGAATCGCTTCCAACAGTTTGGCTAGCTCTTCTCCCATTGCTCGTCTTTTGGGTACGGAAAATCGCCAAGAGCCTGCTTGATCGGCTTAAACTTTTAGGATGTTTAGGCTGTGTTCGCCAACTCGTGGGATTCCGGCATGTCTCAAGGATGCCTGCAAAGATATCCCAATTTTCCCGGCGAATTGCCAGAAGGTGGCGCTCACGCTGGGTTCAATTGTGCCCCGATGGAGGCCGTTTTGTGGGGTCCATTGGATGGACCTGGAATTTTATTATTTCATCTGCTGGTTTAAAGGAGGTGGACTTGAATCTTTTATCAAGTATCACATCGCCCCTGTTCACCGAGAGCGCAAGCGGTGAGTTCTTCGCCGCTAGGGCTTTGGATAGTGCCTCGAGGGCTAGTGTCATTGCCTTGTTTTCGCGCGGAGTGCTATGTCCGGATCACTAGCGAGGGTGATTATTCCGCCGGGCCTAGGCATTTTGAGCTTCATGTACCCGTAATGAGGTATCGCTTGAAAATTGTGAATGCCTCTCGCCCTAATATAGCGTGATACCCGCCTGAATGGGGCCACCGAACGTGACTTCTTCAGATTCAGAATTGTCCGGAGAGCCAACACCACATCGAGTGTGATTTTTCCAGCAGCGTGCTTCCCGGTGGGGATTATTCCTCTAAAGGTTGTGCTGCTTCGCTCAATACGGCTCCAATCGATTTCCATTTTTGCGAGTTTCTCAGAATGAGGTTTAGCCTGCCACCGCCATCCATGAGGACTTTTGTCACCGAAGTCGCCCACTATGGGACTAAGTACCAAGGCAGCCGGTGCTCGTTGTTCGAATTTAGGCTCATCGCTGGCATTGAAAGTAATAGCCGTGTCGCCCATGGGTTTGTTGTTGCTACTTGGTAGACTTCGCGAGTCCGCTGGATTGTTCGCTTTTGCATATTGTTTGATGCGAAGGTCTCAAGACTGCTGACACCATACCGGTATTGTTGGAGTGGTTTCTGAGCTAGAAGTTCTCGCCACTTTTGGCCACCGCCGATTATCCAACATGCTCTGTTGTGTGTTGGGACGGCTCCTCTCGCACTATGAAGTTTGCAGGTCTATTGAGCCATCCCTCCAAAGACGGTTCCGCTTTCCTTATCGGGTTTCGCTTTTTTGTTTTTGTATCTAGGGCATAAGTGTAAGGCGCCTTTGTCATGGACTGGGTTTAAATGGATTATCCCAAAATTGGTTTTCGTTTTCTCGAAAATTTCCATCGCACAAGATTTTCGCATTATGGACGCCAGATCGGTGAAGCGTAATTTCGCGATTTATCAATGGCGCTCAGGATTCCTTTGTCCGTGCAAGTTATTGCGTAAGATTGAGATTATGCTTTCCTCTCGGCAGTCCTTTATCCTGCCCATAACCAGGAGGAATCGCCCAAGAATGATGTACTGCTTCAAGGCTCTTGCCGGATTAGAGATGGATCGATATGTCCGGGCTGGTGGGTGGAACAAAATCCGATCCTCGCCATCTTGGGGCCTGGGGTCGAGGGGCTTCCAATTCGAAGCTTGGTTTGCTGGAGACAATCCAGCGAGTCCGGGAGATGCATGATTTTAAGTTCAATGCTCGATCAAAGTCCGCTCCTCCGTGGGAATCCGCATGGAGGGTTCGAGAACCGACACGAATTGTTTTCACATCGCAAAGAATTGCCGATTGTTCTCTACCATCGCGACATGGTGGGTGGCCCGGGAGAGTTAATCTCTCGATCGGTTTTAAGCCCAATCTGGTTGTAGTCTGTAGCGACTCCTGTGGCGGGCGATGCGATCCAAGAGCTCGCTAATGCATTTAAAGCTCTATTGATCTAACCGTCCGCAGCTTTAGGGCTGACGCGAAGATTACTTATGACGACTTGAGAAGTCATTACCGAAGTGGCAGCCGGACCGGCGGTCATGAGAAAACCACCAAGCCGGATGGTTTGGCCAAGTGCCAAGGCCCCTCCAATAATACTCCGCCTTTGAAGACGGTGGAGACATCCGCTCTATCGTGACGGCACAGAGGAACTCTCAATGAAAGCACCAATGTTGGTGTCAAACCGCGGATCTCGGTAGGGGGTCCCGAACTGTGCGCCTAGGCGGATGGTTACAGGAGACAAGGGACACAATGTTTTACCTGTGTTCGCCCTCTCGATGGAGGTAAAACCCACGCCCCGCTTCGATTAATATTGATGATATGGGTAGTACAAGAGTAGATCTACCACGAGATCAAGGAGGCTAAACCCTAGAAGCCAGCCTATGGTATGATTGTTGTAATGTATGTTGTCCTACGGACTAAAGCCCTCCGCTTATATAGACACCGGAGGAGGCTAGGGTTACACAGAGTCGGGTTACAATGGTAGGAGATCTACATATCCGTATTGCCAAGCTTGCCTTCCACGCCAAGGAAAGTACCTTTCGGACACGAGCCGGAGTCTTCAATCTTGTATCTTCGTAGTCTTGGAGTCCGACGGATAATGATAGTCCGGCTATCCGGACACCCCCTAGTCCAGGACTCCCTCAACGGTATTTTCGCCAAAGGAGCCTTGGCCGCCGGCCAAACCGTCCGGCTAGGTGGTTTTCTTATAACTGCCTGTCCGGCCACCGCTTCGACAATGACCTCTCAAGTCATCAAAAGCAATCTTCACGCCACCAGATTGCCGAGCGGTTGGATCCAATAGAGCTCTCGTCCCAGAACGAGCTCTTGATCGTGACGCCGCTCGAGTCGCCATGACTACAATCGATTAGGCTTAAAACCGATCCGAGAGAGATTAACTCTCCTGTGTCACCCACCATGTTGCAAGTGGTAGAGGAACAATGCGGCGACTCTTCTCCCAGATTCAAAACTAGTCATGTCCGGGCTGCCGAACCCTCCATGCCGGATTCCCGCGGAGGGACGGACTTCGATCAAGCACTGAACCTAAAGTCAGGCATTGGACCGGACTCATTGGACAACGTTCTACTTTCCAAGCTTCCAAATTCGGAAAATTCTCGGCCCTTGAGCCTTAAGATGGGTAGGGTTCCGGACTCAATCCCACCCACCCGCCCAGACATATGCGATCTATCTCTAATCCGGCAAGAGCCCGCTGAAACAGTACATCATTATTGGGCCAGATTCCTCCTGGTTATGGACAGGATAAAGGACTGCCGCGAGGAAAACACAATCTCAATCTTTTGCAATAATTGCACGGACGAGGGAATCTTGAACACCATCAGCCGTCGTGAAGTTACACGCTTCGTCGATCTGACGTCCATAGTACGAAACTACTATGCGATGGAGAGCTTTCGGAAAACCGAAATTAAGTTTTGGGACAATCCGGCCCCGAATACAACCCCAGTCCGCAACAAAAGGGTGCATTACACTCGTGCACCGGTACAAAAACCAAAAGCAAAACCCCATAAAGGGCATGGAACGCATCGAGGGGTGGCTTAGCGGTGCCACCCCAACACATAGCCTTCGAGCATGTTGATATTACGGCAGTGGCCAAAAGTGGGAGAAGCTTCTAGCCCCGAAAACCACTCCAACAATACCGTATGGTATCAACAGTCTTCAAGACCTTCAGATCAAATAATATGCGAAACGAACAATCCGCAGCCTCGCCAAGTCTACCAAGTAGCAACAACAAATCCATGGAGCGACACAGCCATCACCTTCAACGCCAACGACAAACCTAAATTCGAACAGCCCGAGCACCACCAGACCGGTACTTAGTCCAATAGTGGACGGCCGACTTACAAAGGTCCTCATGGATGGCGGCAGCGGATTAAACCTCATCTATGAGGAAACTCTTCAAAAATGGAAATAGACGGAGCCGCATTGAGCGAAGCAGACAACCTTCAAAGGAATAATCCTTAGCCGGAAGCACGCTGCACCGGAAAAATCACACTCGATGTGGTGTTCGCTCACGGACAATTACAGATCCAAAGAAGTCACGCTCCAAGTGGCCCTGCTCAACAGCGGATATCACGCTATATTAGGACGAGAGGCATTCACAATTTTTCAAGCCGCACTCTCATTACGGGTACATGAAGCTCAAAATGCCCGCCCGCGGAATAATCACTCGTTAGTGATCCGACATAGCACTCGCTACCGAAAACAAGACACCTGATTAGCCCCGAGGCACTATCCAAGCCCTAGCGCAGAAGAACTTATCGCGCCACGCCCATCGTGAATAGAGACGATGTGATACTCGACAAGAGATCCAAGTCCACCTCCTTTAAACCAGCGGATTTAAATAGTAAAATTCCAGGTCCATCCAATGGACCCGACAAAGACGGCTTCCATCGGGCACGCTTGAACCTCGATGTAGACGCCAGATCGCGAGAATTCCTTCGAAAATTGGGACATTTTCGCCGCACCCTTCCGATATGCCCGAATCCCACGCAGATTGGCGTAACATAGCCTAAATATCCTAAAAGGATTCAAGCCTACCAAACAGCTCTTCGATGATTTTCCAACCCAAAAGACAGCAATGGGAGAAGAGCTAGCCAAACTATTGGAAGCCGGATTCATCAGAGATATCAAACATCCGGATTGGCTGGCAAACCTAGTAATGGTACCAAAGAAGGACAAATCCTGGTGCCTATGTGTCGATTTTAAAGACCTCAACAAGGCCTGCCTAAAGGATCCTTCCCTCCCCGCATCGACCAGATAATCGATGCTACCGCAGACACGATTCATCGCGGCTTCCTCGACGATACTCCGCTACCATCAAATCAAGATGGCGGAAGGCATCAAGCCGCAACGGCATTTATCACTCCATATGGACCATTCGCTTCAACACGATGCCCTTCGGACTTAAAAACGCTGGGGCAACATATATCTGCATGATTCAAACATGTCCGCCACCCAGATCGCAAAATAGTAGAAGCATACGAGACGACGAGTCGCCAAAACCAAACACGCCGAAACTCTAGTAGACGACTTGAGGCTCACATTTGACAACCTCGAGCATATGACATCAAGTGAATCTCGAAAATGCGCTGGCGCATCAGCCGGAAAGCTCCCGGCTTCATTGTATCCGTAGAGGAATTGAAGCAAACCCGACCAAAATCCGAGCCCTGTCACGCTTAGATGTTCCAAGACCTCAAACAAATACAAAATTGATCGATGCGTGGCGGCTCTAAGCCGCTTTATCTCCGCTTAGGAGAAAAGGCATTGCCCTCTATCGCCTCCTTAGGCTCACCAAACACTTCGAGTGGACGGATGTCGCCACCGCTGGACTCAAGAAATAAAAGCCATATTGGCAACAACCGTCCCGGCTGCGCCCAACCCGGGCGTAACCAATGTTGTTATACATCGCGCAACACATCAAGTTGTAAGCGGTACTGCCGTCGAACGAGACGTAGGGCATTAATTCCTCTTCAAAACCAAGTACTACGATCCATCGTGTTAACCCCCGCAAGTCCATTACCCGCACTATCAAAAGATAGCGATGCGGTGTTCATGGCATCCCGAAGTCGACACTACTTTCAAGAGTGTTCGATAATAGTGGCCTCCGGCGCCCTCAACGACATCATAAACAACCGCAAGCGACGGGCAGGATTGCAAATGGGCCATTTAGCTCTTACCATTCGACATAACTTACAAACCTCAGCGAGCTATAAAGTCACAAGTTTTGGCTGACTTTGTCGCTGAATGGACCGGTTAACTCCCTAAAGAGTACGGCGATACTCCAATTGATTATGCACTTCGACGGCTCTAAAATGTTGGCCGGATTGGGGTCATGTCAGATTGACGCCCCCAACCGGGACACAGTCCAATACGCATTTCAGATAATGTACACGGACTCCAACAACGCAGCTGAATACGAGGCCCTTTTACATGGCCTCCAGATGGCAATCTCCATGGGCATTCAACGCCTGGAGGTGCGCAGGGATTCAAACCTTGCAATATCCCAAATAAATGGAGACTTTGATGCCAAGGATCCGAAAATGGTAGCATATCGTAACGCTGTCCTAAAAATGTCAGCTCGGTTTGACGGACTTGAATTCCACCATGTAGCCAGGGATAATAACCAAGAGGCCGACGTATTGGGACGCATCGGTGCAAAACGTGATGCTGTCCCTCCAAACAACTTCCTGGAACGGCTGTTTAAGCCATCCGTACTATGGGAGGAGGAGTCCGAAACAACAAACCGAAGCACCGCACCAACCGACACGTAGCACTCGACATAACCGCGATTCAGCCGATGAAATAACACCTTCGCCCACGACATAATGGCAGTAATCGCCTGTGGACAGAGCCATTCCTAGCCTACTTGCTTAGGTAGGAACTTCCTAAGACCAAAATGAGGCCCGCCGCATAGTCCGCGATCTAAAGCCTACAAGGTCCATGAGGGAGAACTCTATAAAAAGCACAACCGAGTCCTTCAAAGGTGTATCTCCAAGAAGAAGGGCTAAACCTTCGCTGAAATTCATGCCGACTAGGCTAACACCACGCAGCAGCTCGGCCCTTGTAGGAAAGGCATTCCAGACAAGATTTTATTGGCCGACGGCCCGGCAGATGCTCGTGACTTAGTCCAAAGATGCGCTGCTTGTCGCCTCTTTGCTAATCAGTGCTATATGCCACCCACCGCCTCAAAACTATACCCATTACCTGGCTGTTCGTGGTCTCGGGGCTTGACATGGTTGGACCCCTTAAAGGGGGAACCCACAAGCAAAGTTACCTATTGGTCATGGTGGATAAATTCACCAAATGGGTAGAGGCCAAGCCAGTTAAAATGGCGAGTCCGACCAGTGATAGACTTCATATCCGGGGTAGTACATCGCTACGGTGTCCCCACAAAGATCATCACCGATAACGGCATGAACTTCACAGCCGACGAGGTTAAATCATGGTGCAAAAATATGGGCATTAAGCTCGACACGCTTCAGTCTATCATCCTCAAACCAACGGTCAAGTGGAACGAGCTAACACTCTAATAATGAGCGCATCAAACCTGCACTAGTGCGGTCACTTACTTAAATCTGACACGACCGGTAGAGGAGCTAGAGTCCGACTGGGGCTGCGGACAACGCCCAACCGCATTTCACCGGATTCGCACCATTCTTTATGGTATACGGCGCAGAGGCAGTTTTGCCTCGGACATCATTCATGACTCACCTCGAAAGCGCATGTACGAAGAAAGAGAAGCCGAGCTGGATCGGCAGGATAGCTTGGACGCATTGAGGAAGAGCGCGACGCCGCCAAGGCTCGCTCCGATTCTATCAGCCGCAGCTCAAGATATCAAAGCAGAGAAGCACGGGCCAACACCTACAACGCTGGCGAACTAGTTCTACGCCGGACAAGAAAAAGGACAAACTCAAGCCCAAATGGGAGGGCCTTTCATTATCGATCAAGTCCTGACCGCGGAGCGCATTGCTCACTTAAATGCGCTTGACAACCGATCGAGCCGAACCCATGGAACACAGCCCATTCAAGATTCTATGGCTACGACTAAGAGTTCGCCCCTTCCCCGCCCAAACTTTTACATTGCAGCTATCTTTTGTTTCTCTTTCTTCTCTCAACCCTTTTCTAAAAAGCCCTTAAAAGCCTACTTGCACATTGTTCAAGACTTCGCTTGATGTGCCATCCGCACTCATTATATTCGGGGCTTCTTTACCGTGCTTAATTATAAGGGCTTTATGCCCACCACATGTGTCAAGCTTCCACATGTACCTTTTATTCACAATTATATGCATCGATATGACTTAAGTTTTGGCCAAGCTGGGTTGCTCGCCTCGTGCTTACCCCTCACGCTCCCGATTGTTCGGCTAGGAGGTAAAGGAGAACCTCTCGCGATTGTTATCGCCGGTCACCGGATGTGTACCTCAGACGGGTGAAGCCAAAGCTAGCGTTTAAGGGAATATTCGGTCGGTGACTAGAAAGATGATTTTTACCTACTTATTTATCTGCCCCAGATGTTTTTTTCTGCTTTTTCGCAGTCCGACATGCACTTTAGGGCATGCCTCCTGTGAAAGGAACCCTTAACGGAACTATTCTCCCCGAAGATGTTTCTACTAACCATGTAATATAACATAACTAGTTGGGCACTTGTCCGATAAAGCACTAATGAGCCCTACGCCTGGTCTCCATGCATACCCTGTTGTTTCTAACCGAGAAGGTATTCGACACACTCCGGACTCTAGGGTCCCGAGGTCGGCTTAAAAGGTCGGCAAAGACAAACGATCTACAATCCGCTAGAAGGCATTTCACATGTCATTTTGAAATACATTGTCAAATCCATCGATCAGATTCCTCCTCAATCCCGCCTAACAGCTGTCTAATTTACAGTCCCGCTGGGAAAATTTAGCGCCAACTCTACTTGGCCGATACTAAACTCACAGGATCTCTTCCCATCGGGCCCCACAGGCCGACCTCGCCATGTGGTTGGGATCCGCCTTCTGTACCGCTGCCTTCACCATGGCCCAAGCCTCCCTAGCACCTCGGGCGGCAGCTGAAATTTTCCATAAACGGAAGCGCCAAGACTCCCTAAAGCTTCTCCGCAAGCTCCCCAAGGCCCCGGGTAGGGAGAGGGATGGCCATAAAGCCCGGACGACGACGCCATTGCCCGTCGAACTCGCTTGAGCAGCTGCAACAGCTCGAAGTTGATCGCCTGCTGATACGGGCATCTCTCGCAGGCTAATTCGTGAGTATACCTACAAGACATATTTTTTCAATTGACTTCCTCGCCGAACTCTTCTTTTCAAAGGAGTCCGCCAAGCACTTACTATAGATGCCGCGACGAAGCCGCCGGCCTCCTTAATGGAGCCGGACAGCTCGGCCCAACACCTTTCAGCTCTTCTCCGAGCTTGGCGGGCATCTTGGAGCTTGTTCCTTTCCGCTGCATCCTATTCAGCACCTCTCGCCGCCTTCACCGGGCGCAGTAGTTTCTGCTTATCCGGATCTTGTCCGACAAAGACCGCAACGCCATTATTAGACTTGCGCGCACGCCGCACACCACTTATCTTTTTAAAATAATGTGTTACCAGGAGGGGTCTCAGTTTCTCCTCAAGGCAACAAGTGCGGCCTCGAGTTGGGCCTTGCACTCTTGCAGCCCCGAGATAGTTGGGCATTCTTCTCCAGAAGACCCAGTGTTTCAAATGATCCTTAAATCAGTTAATATAACTACTTTAAGTCTTGGGGCTACCGCATATACAACTAGTAAATTCTCTTACCCAGTATGTCTTTTACATACCGCTCCGTGGCTCGTAAACCATCTTGAGCAGCACGGAGGTGCGCGTCCCCCTGCTAAAGGCATTCAACGCCTCGGGGAGAAGCATGCGCCATGAAATATTGTCCGCTGGCGCCTGTGGTTCATGGCGCTCCACCTCGACTTGGTGGCGCATACTGTCGGGCATCCTCCGCGGAGAAGTGTCCGCTCGCGCTTTGCGCCGCCTCCCTCCGCACTGTGTGTTGGAGCCTCGGATGGTAGAGGTTGGGTTGGCAACCCCACGCCTGTAGTCCGCGGGCGCTTTTTCTCCTACAAAAGTCATGAGCACTCAAACGCTTCCTAGGAAAGTTGCTCCAAATAATTAATCATGAAGCTATACCTTTGCGGCGACGCTTTCAGATCCGCGCCACGCCCTCTTCCGCCTCGGGTCCGGATCGGCCTTTTGTTGGTCAGCCGCTGGCTCGGCTTCCGGGCGCTTCTCGCAAAACACCATCGTATGCGAAGGTTAGAAATGAGCAAGGAAGAGATAATGGTGTCGGGACTTCGGTCACAATCACCTGGGAAGTCGAATATAGTCCGAGGTGGTCAGCCGTAATGGCGACTAAGGCATTATCCATGCTGAGCTGGTGGAACACACCGTCGATTAGCTCCACCTTTATGTCCGGATCCTCTTCGGAGGCCGGATCCTAGGATCTCTCTGGATCCTCGGGTTGCGGAGCTGAACTTAGCATGTCCTCCACAATCCGACGCAGCTCCTGCGTAGAAAACATGATATAAGAAATTTAAAAAGGGATGGGTCGGACCCTTAAAGTGTTCGCTTACCCAAAGCCGAGGGTTATTCATGGAGAACCCATTCAGCGGGTTCGTCTGGAGAAAGGCCGCATCCGGTCCTTTGCGGCCATGACGGGTGGCATCGTCTTCCCCATTGAAATCGCGCATGGGGCGGCCCCTGTATTGCAGTGGCTGCACCCCCCGTGTAATGCATGTTGCCATGACTCCAATCATGGTCAACCCGGAATGGGCCAGTAATCTTATCCGGCCCATCAAATAATGGACGCCTTGTCTTCCTCCGCTTGGGGCTCCGTGGGCGCCAACTAAGGCGCTTCTTCAGAGGAGCATTATCGAACTCCGTGAGGCCGATCCGAATAGGGTCCGCAGCGGAGCGCCTTTCTATGTAAAACCATTCAAGGCCGCTTCGGATGCCTTCTTAGGGGTTCCGGATGGATATCCGTCCAAGAATGCGCCTTATTTCGGCGCCACAAGACTTGATATATGGACCCTCGTGAGAGCGGGTACAAGGCGTAACAACCTCTTCCACAGTCCAAAATGGGGCTCGATGCCCGTAAATAGCTCGCAAAGAGCTACAAAGCCCGCGATATGCAGGATAGAGGCGGGCGTGAGGTGATGGAGCCGAGTCCGAGAACTCAGAGCCCGCGGAGGAACGGATGTATAGGAAACCGAGCCCCTTATCGATAGGGGACGAAGCATACCCGCCCCTTTGTTGGGACTTGGGGTAGCCTCCGCTTGCTTCCCACCTTGTTAGGTGGCCAACCTGCTCGAACCGGGACCATGAAGGCCAGAGGAGATATCCTTGCTTGGAGCGCCACCAGCTTGTTGTAAAGGGATGAGCATCTCCGCTGGCCTCCGGCGGTGGGCTGGGAGCGAGAGGAGGAGCCGTACGACGGTCCATGATGGAATGGATTTTTGGTCAAGGCGCCTGATGAGTACTCGTGGAAGGAAGATGGTGTGATTTGGATCTGGATTCTTGCCTCTTATAGGCAGATTATTTGCACAGCTAGGGGTAAAACATAAAGATACCCGGCTTTTCGATTCATGCGACGCGTGGAAGATGGCCATTATTGGGCGTGGAAGCCAAGAAGTGCAACATTGATAAGAAAGCGGACATCGCTCGACAAACACACGGAATTTGAAGGAGAACCCGCCTTTGCAACGCCAAGACTATATACTGCTACTGGACTTATCATCATTGAAGCCTCGGTTCGGGGCTACCGAGGAGTCCTCGATTAGGGGTGTCCGGACAGCGGACTATCATCGCCCCACGGACTCCAAGACTACGAAGATACAAGATTGAAGACTCCGCCCCGTGTCCGGATGGGACTTTCCTTGGCGTGGAAGGCAAGCTTAGCGACACGGATATGTAGATCTCCGCCATTGTAACCGACTGTAACCCTAGCCCTCTCTCGTGTCTATATAAACCGGAGGGTTTTAGTCCGAGGACACAACAACCATTACAACAATCATACCATAGGCTAGCTTCTAGGGTTTAGCCTCCTTGATCTCGTGGTAGATCCACTCTTGTACTACCCATATCATCAATATCAATCAAGCAAGAATAGGGTTTTACCTCCATCGAGAGGGCCCGAACCTGGGTAAAAACATCGTGTCCCTTGTCTCCTGTTACCATCCGCCTAGACGCACAGTTCGGGACCCCTTACCCAAGATCCGCCGGTTTTGACACCGACAATGGTGTTCCCATCCCATCCCAAGTCTTGGGTGGGTCAGCCCATTCATACCAAAGCCATTGCAATCGAAGGGTAGTATCAAACTTCTCTAGGTTGAGGATGCCCAAACCACCAAAGATCTTGGTCTTGCAGACAAGTTCCCAGTTGACCTTGCATTTTCCACCGGTCACCTTGTCACATCCCGCCAAAGGTAGGCGCACCTCAAACTATCAATCTCTTCCTCACTTCCATCGGCAGTTCCAGGGGCGTAATATGATATATAGCAATAACAGTAAGCACAACCTTGACCAAAATGATGCAGTATGGAGCAGCCACATGCCTGTCAATCCAAGGCGGTAGCTTCCCAACAAGTTTATCTTCTAAGAACGGAAACTGTATCATCTTCAACATTGTAACTGAAAGAGGTAGTCCCAAATATCTCATTGGGATGGTGGAGCAAATAGCCAGGAATGCCTGAAGGGCATCATTAAGATCAATGTTACCGCAGAGAATGGACGCAAAAAGACTTTTGGCACAATTGGTGACCACTCCAGTAACATCACCAAAAGAGTCAAGAGTTGAAGCCAAAAACCGAATGCCGTATTTGATTGGAGAAACAAATATGGCAGCATCATCAGTATAAAGCGACGCACGAATGGATCGACCTCTGAACAGTTTAAGATGGCCTTGGGAAGTCGCTGTGGCCAGGATATGGTGCAGCAGGTCAATGGCAAGGACAAAAAGCAACTGGGAGAGAGGGTCCCCTTGACGAAGGCCTCGACCCTTCCTTGATGCGACCATGACTTGAAAGACACAGTGCACATCTTTCTTTGTTGTCACACTTTACTTTATATTATCATAGGTTTATAAAGAATCTACTTCACATATAACCGCGATGTGTGTGACGACCGGTTTTCCGGGTAATAATTTCCAAAAATGGCCCTTGTGCTCACCAGCCCCAGGATTACTGTTAGCTGATGAGGCACCAACTTGATACAGAAATTCCAAGCAAAATGCAAAAAAATATGTAGTACAAGACCATTCTGGCCTGTGGGTACAACAATTTGGTTTCTAGTGGTTGATGGCGGAAGCAGTTTGTGGATCATCAGCGTTTATGGGACTCCATTTCCCACAGGAACAGCTGACCAGGATAACTCCTATCTTCGCGAGGATGCTATCACCACTGCTTAGGTTCCGGGGCTGTCATCACGGTCTCTCCTCTCCGCGCAAGAAATCTGGCCAAGACAATAGCTAGGGACAAGCCAGTGAGTACTTTTGAATGTACTCACAACATTATGAACACGGGTATAATATAACAACGATAATTATGTACTGAAATATTTTATGATCATGACGTCAGTCACAAATTAGAATCTGTGATGCATGCAAGCAGGTCATTTATATATATAAGTATGCAATAACAACATAGTATTAAAATGCACCGATCGGGTGTCTGAAGCGACGCCTCGAAAGGTTAGTAAACAATGAGAAATGCCTCAGTCGTGCATCTGAGCGACACCACATAAAGGGCTTATAAAATAAATAACAAGCATGACACAGTCGGGCGTCTCAGCGACACCACATAAAGGGCCTTTAAAATAAATAAATAGCAAGCATGTTATTATTCAAGGCCTCAAATACACCACATAAAGGGCTTATAAGGTAAATAAATAACAAGCATGCTACGATCAAGGCCTCAAATGACACCACATAAATGGCTTATACAATAAATAAATAGCAAACATGCCACAGTCGGGCGTCTCAGCGACACCACATAAAGGGCTTATAAGGTAACTAAATAACAAGCATGCCACAGTCGGGTGTCTCGGCGACACCACATAAAGGGCTTATAAATAATCATAGTGGATATCCAGGAGGTAGAACCATCCCAAGGATATTCGATAATGCCAATAATATAACGGGTTAGTCCACAACAAAATAATAATCATAATCATCACAAGTCTCAAGTCGTGATCCCAGTTCTGGTTTAACAGTTTCTCCTCCGAAGACTGACACTTGACCCATCCCAGACTGTAATCCTTAACCATGGACACGGCTATTCGAATAGGTTTAATCTCTGTAGAGAGTGTACTCTTTACCCACGAGTAACGGATTCCTTTAGTCCATCGACTAATTCCGCTTCACGGCCTTTTAATTGAAAACACACCTATCCGCACACACCAGCCTAACTTACCGATGTCCGAATCACCCACGACACCCGTTAAGTTTAAACTCTAAGTGGGAGGCTACAACCTCGATGTAACATGGGATCACAAAATTTATACAGCACAAGAAGCTAGGGAGCTACCCCTTCGGCTACAACCGAAACACCCATGCTGCCGGACCAGGTGGCATGCCTACCGGATGCCTCCGGTATCTTCCACCATGGCCTCTCTGTACGGTGTGTGTGCTAGGAAAGGGGTTGACAACTTACTGAACCGTACCCTACCTATGGCAGGGACGAGTGGCAGCACGAAACAAGTATGGGGGTTACCGAAACAAGACTTGATCTACGTTCGACTTAGGAGGTTTAAATATTCCCTGCATGATTAGCATAACAATATATACTTCAACCAACAGACAGAAACGCCACGCGACATACTCCCTCATGCCATACCGGACACAACCGTCTCGACGGAGGGCTAGGGACAAGACCGTGTCTACCCAAGACAGAGGCTTTCTCGGATTCCCTTCCGGTATGCATGAAAGGCATATGACGGTGATTTCCATCACAACCATATCAAACTCCAATAGCATGAAATCATTAATATGCACTCATGAGTAGGAACACATCATCACATAAAATGACGTATACCCCGTGTCGAGGTGGTGTTGTCACTGTGTCAAATAACACACACAAAATTATGCCAGGGTTCAGAAGGCTTGCCTTCAAGTCGTGGGGAGGCAGGGTGCATTCCAAGACTCTTGAAGGCTCTCTCCTCTCTCTAGAAATCCTATTTAAAAATATTTTTGAATCAATATATAGTTTGAAAACAGTACCAAAAAGTTGTCTAATTTTTTTTGAAATAAATCTTAAAATAAACTAGACAATATTTGAGAGAGGTAGGAACAATAATCAACTCATTTGGAGTTATATTTAAAAAGTTATAGCTGGTCAAAGTTTTGGTAAAAATCTGTTTTTAATAAAAACAGAAAAAGAAACGTTTCAAACGAGATTACGCTTTCGGGCAGAGGAGGCGTACTTGAGGTTTTACGCCTCCACTTATCCAGCATGGACCGCGCGGGGAGTCACTGAAAGTGGGTCCTGGGGGCCCACTAGTCATGTTTGACCGGTCTCCACTCCCTCTTCTTCCTCTGCCCGAGGAGGCGGGACTGCGGCGATCGTTGCCGGTGAACGATGGTTCCTCGCGGGGAGCTGAGGGCGGGGATGGATCCGCGGATCTAGGGCGGTCCTTCTGGTGGTTGTAGGGTCGTCGGGGGTGGAGGGAATCGCCGGCGGCGAGCTCTGCGGCGGAGGGAAGGTTTTGGTGGATTTGGGGGCTCAGGCTAGGGTGATGCTCCGTCGTAGTTGGGGGTCTGGGCGGCTCCGTAAGACGATGAGGAGCCGAGTGGTGGTGATGGAAGGGTGGGGGAGGCCCTGGTGGCGCCGGGGTCAACCGGAACGAGGCGGCGGCCGAGCTGACCGGAGAGGTTGAAGACGGACGTCTCCTCTTCAATTGATGGCAACGGGGGCACTAGGGGGATGGTGTGAGGCTGCCTGAGTTCTCGGAGGAGCTCGGGGGCTTCCTTTTATAGCACAACCATGTTGGTTCGCGGCGGCCGTGGATCAGCTCGTCGGCGGACCGCCCTACTGTGCTGCACGGCGACGTAGAGGTGGCTGGCTAGCTCCAGGGGCTAACAACGACCACTCCACTGTCGAAGGAGGCAAGCTGGCGCGCTGTGGTGGTTTGGGCGGTGCCGCCCATGGCGGTGGTGGATGCGCCTGCAGGCGTGCCGTCAATAGGCTTGCTGGAGACGCTGCAGGGTGCGAGGAGGCGGTCGGGGCTTTTGGCGTGACGCTGCGAGAGGGAGAGGATTAGGATGAGCTCGGGGAAACTTATCCAGGGGGCATGCTGGCTCGGACGCGACCACGTGCAAAACGCCCGCTTTGCTCGCGCTCCGGGCGTGCACGACACTTGTTCGACGAAATGCCAGGGCAACCAAAGTTGCTAGAGAGCTAATGCAAATCCATAGGCCTAGTTTAGAGACATATTTAAGGCTACTAGACAACTTGGTTTGGGACAAGGGGAAGGTTCACAACACAAAACCTTCAACCATGCCAAATATGTCCATGCACACAGGGTGTTTGACAAAATGCCAGAGGCATCTAGGAAGTACTTGGGGTGGTAAAATCTTCCAGAGTGGGGTCTCTTTAGATGCATGAGAGGGTGGTGAGGTTAGTTTGACAAATGAAGAAACTTGTTAGTGCAAGTTTTGCAAAACTTCAGTTCTGGACAGGGGGTAAATGGCATCATTACATGAACCAAAAATGTCCCAATGGGTGCATGCTCCTGGACTTAGGGGTTTTGTAGGGTTGACTACAAGCAGGAGAAAGCACAAGGTCGCTAGATCAGAAATAAATAGGGTTGCAGTAGAAATCACAAGGTTGGACCAGAATGAAAAAGAGGTTGATTCACTCAATTTTTCCAAAGAACATCACTAGGTATTTGCATAAAGTTGGATTGCATGCTACCACTGACATCCCATAATTTTGGTGGAGGCTTTAAAGAAATATTTAAATAGGCTGTAGTGCAAAACTGCCCACTGGACCAGATTTGAAAATTTAGGTATATAACTCAAAATATGCAATGAATGAAATATATTTTTGCATAAAAGTGATTTAGAAACATCACATGACATCTCCAAATTTCGGTTGGAATGTTAGTTAAATTTATCAAATTGTGGTAGTTCAAAAAGAGCTCCAAAACTAATGGAAGTCATTTTAAGGAATAAAGATCAGAGAGATATAATTAAATAAATAAAATCTACTGATTAAATTTTTTTTATATTGAGAGAGCATAGAAGTCCAATACATTTTTGGAATGTTTCCACTTGGGTAAAACTCCTCAATATTAAAAAGAAAGGTTCTGAAATCAACAGAAAATCCAGAAAACAAAATTTTAAACTCCAGGCAAAATTTTAATAATTAAAACCTGGTTAAATTTTTGGGGTGTTACAATGCTACCCCCCTTCAGAAAAATCCCATCCTCGAGATTTGCTAAGGAGTGTTTTTGAAAATAATACTTTTACCAGATCAAAACAATTACTTTACTTAAGCAGTAAAATGCGGCTACAGTGAGAGGGCCATAAGTGGTGTAAAACTACAGTGTGGGACACTAGCGTTGTGTGGAGAAATCCACGTTTTAGGGAAAAACGAGCGATTTCTATGTTGGACAGAGTAAATTTAGAATAAATTCTAAATTCTAAAATACGCTGGTCGTACCCGAGAGCACAGTGTTCCCTCTGGCTGACAGGTGGACCCAGGGCCCACTGTCAGTCTCTCCTTCTTCCTCTGGCTCTTTCTTCTTCCTCTCTCCCGCGCGCTTTCCCGCGCTTTCTCCACCGGCGACGTCTAGCTCGTGGGGCATCTAGGCCGTACTGCGGTAGTGCGCGGCGTGCTTGCTGCCGGTGCAGTGTGCACTCACCTCGCGGGCTAGTGCACTGTCGGCACTGCTCGCGGAGTCGCCTTCGAACATCGGCGATCGGGCGATGAGCGGCGCTGGTGGACTTCGCCCACCGTACACCGATCTCGAGCTATAAAATGACCGCGGTGCTCCTACTTCTCCTTCGCACCTGGCCTCGCTTCTCCTCTTCCTTCTCCTCCATTACTACTTACAGGAGCTCGAGACGAGGCTCTAATGGCGGAGGCGGTGCCGGACGGGTACATGATCCTGGTGTGCGGAGGGCTGGCGGCAGTGCTGGGGCTCTCCATGCTCCTATGCGCGATGATCCTCTATGATCACCGTGATGCTGCCGCTCGGGTGCTGGCTCTCTGCGGTGGCGGTGATCACGAGGACTAGGTGTGATTCCGGGTGTTAACTGTTGTTGGTGTGCCGGAGGTGATTAGTATCCGGATGATTATCCGCTAATCTCTCCTTTGGAGGCTGTAGTGCGCTTAGGGAGGGAATCGGTGAGATGCAACATGGTTACGTTCCTTTGTAAGCAGTGTATGAGTCCGACTGGTTGTGGGTCTGCTACCGTGGTGTTGCGTGAATAAAAATAATCCATGTCATGAGAAGATAGATGAGGCAGCAACTCAGGGAAAAGAAATCTCACTCCAGGATTTTTCGCGAGAGAAAATAGAAAAATCTAGCGTTAAACCACATCAAAACTACTCAAATAAATAGAAACTAAATAATTTATTCGCCGCACCACCTCGGGGTACCACGCGTAAGTTACAATGCAATAATAAATGTTGCAACAATAAACACAACAGTGACGTCTAAAATGAAAACGATAACTGGACGGGGTCCCGAGAAAACGTCTCTGGTACTGGGACACACTCCTCTTCTATCGGGGGGAGTGGATTGACCAGTCGATGCATGTGTCTCTCCTAGTCGGGGCTCAGTGGTCTGCCGATGGCAATCTGAGGTTTCAAATCAGCGAGACTCTGGAGATAACCCATTACTTGCTGGTTCAAACGTTCTTGAGCGATGACGTACTGGACAAGGTTGGCCAGTACTGGGTCTCTCTCAAATCGTCCACCGGGAAAAGATATTACTTCTCCGGGTGCTGCATGGCTCGGAAAGTAATAATATCCTCGTTCGCTGGCATAGGGTACCGCGAATCGAAGGCAAGTAATTGCTTCGTATGCAGCAGCTTCTATGGCCATATTTGTGGTCGGCATAGATTTCCCCACGAAGGAGACCTCCGTTGGGTCTTGGTTGGAGTCTACGGGAGGGATGTGTACTGTTGCCCAATATTTCGAGGTGGAAGGGGTGATTCTCGATTTGAACAGCTCGTACTGGGGTGGCTGGGTAGAACCCATGGTACTGCAGGTAAAGTCCCACAATATTTTGACAAAGCTACCCGGGGTTGCATCTGGGGTTCTCAGATAAATACTAGGGCTCGACATGGCAAGAAATGGTTGTGAGGGTGGTGCACGAGGGGAGGGGTGCTTGGCAAGGTCACGAGGTGGCCTTCTTATATAGCATCCGGTCTGGGTTATTTACCATGGTGAAAGGTAATAAATTTGCTAGATCAGCTCCAAGGGTCGGGGTCAAAGCCACAAATACACATATATCAGAAAAGGGACGTGTTACTGTGGGTGTCGTCGGGGTTGGTTTTGGTAGCTGTGCCTGGAATAAAAATGCAACTGCAGGCTGACACAATTATGCAAGGGTTACTATTAAAACAGAGGCACAACAACAGGCTGCGTTTATTTACAAGGTCACACGATTACAAAGCGAGGATTCACTGAGACTCAGCAGTACTTGGGTGACTTAGTCTACCTCGTTTACATCCAAACGGGCATGCCTTGTGGATGTCGAGGCTTCTCCACGGGTCTCACCGTCGGGATTAGCTAGAGGTGGTTGAGGGGCTGCAGGGTCGGGGTGGCGATGATGACCATCGCGGGGATTGTTGGCCACAATCCCGTTGGAGTGTGCTCCCAAAAGGCGACAAAGCACTTCTGGGGTCATCAAAGCACCTCGGTTGATGGATGGGGCTGACCTCAGGGTCTCGATCGGGTGTCCGAACAGCACGACTGGGTTGTTGGCGTCGGGCTCGTCTTCCCTGCTTGCCGGGGCTCGGCGAACCAGCTCTCCACGAGCTGCGATCAGATCAATGGTGATTTGATCGAACAGGTTTCTAGTGCACCTACATAGCGCACTAGGTGCAACAATGCAGATCCGCCTCGTGATCTCCGCTGGCAACTTGGGGTGGTCTACCATACCCTTCACGCCCTCGGGTAGTAGTAGAACGAGCTTACGCTAACACTGGGCGACAACTGCCGGAGTTGAACTATAGCCTCTCGAGCAGCTAGCTGGATGGCTTGTGGATCGAAGGAAGTTGTCCTTCCGGTGAACCTGTAGGGGCGTTCTGGCGACAGACCCCTACCGTAGATGTGCACAGTGGCCCAGAATCGGCGGCTCTCACCGCTCATGGGTCCTTGGTACACAACATATTCTGGGGGCTCTTCTAACGCATAGGCACGACGGGTGAGGTTTGCGAGTATGGTCACAAAACCGCCAAGGTTGGTTGCTGTGGTCTCATTGTGCACTACGGGGCCAGGCATTCTGGCTTGGTTCGGGGGAGAGCCTGTGCTGTGCTGGGTTGAGGCTAACGTGCCCTTTTTATAGAAAAGGAAACGGAGTCTTCCTTTGCACGCTTGCGGATGGGACATATTGGGCGTCGGTCACTGGCGCGTGATCGACAGGCTAAGATGATAGGTTGGGCACCGACTGTAAAAAGGTGTCAGGCTCACTGTGTGGCTATCTTGCACGGGAAGCTTGGTCGGGGTTTGGTTAAGGTCTGATGGGTTGGTTTACCTAGGTTCTTCGACCGGGCTAAGATAGGATTAGCCAATGGTCAGCCTGGCTCTGATACCAAGTTTGTGACGACCGGTTTTCCGGGTATTAATTTCCAGAAAATGGCTCTTGTGCTCACCAGCCCCACGATTACTGTTAGCTGATGAGGCACCAACTTGATACAGAAATTCCAAGCAAAATGCAAAAAAATATGTAGTACAAGACCATTCTGGCCTGTGGGTACAACAATTTGGTTTCTAGTGGTTGATGGCGGAAGCGGTTTGTGGATCATCAGCGTCTATGGGACTCCATTTCCCACAGGAACAGCTGACCAGGATAACTCCTATATTCGCGAGGCTGCTATCACCACTGCTTAGGTTTCGGGGCTGTCATCACGGTCGCTCCTCTCCGCGCAAGAAATCTGGCCAAGACAATAGCTAGGGACAAGCCAGTGAGTACTTTTGAATGTACTCGCAAACATTATGAACACGGGTATAATATAACAACGATAATTATGTACTGAAATCTTTTATGATCATGACGTCAGTCACAAATTAGAATCTGTGATGCATGCAAGCAGGTCATTTATATATATAAGTATGCAATAACAACATAGTATTAAAATGCACCGATCGGGTGTCTGAAGCGACGCCTCGAAAGGTTAGTAAACAATGAGAAATGCCTCAGTCGGGCATCTGAGCGACACCACATAAAGCGCTTATAAAATAAATAACAAGCATGCCACAGTCGGGCGTCTCAGCGACACCACATAAAGGGCCTTTAAAATAAATAAATAGCAAGCATGCCATATGCAAGGCCTCAAATGACACCACATAAAGGGCTTATAAGGTAAATAAATAACAAGCATGCCACGATCAAGGCCTCAAATGACACCACATAAATGGCTTATAAAATAAATAAATAGCAAACATGTTACGCTTCAAGGCCTCAAATACACCACATAAAGGGCTTATAAGGTAACTAAATAACACGATGCCATAAATGGTGTCTCGGCGACACCACATAAAGGGCTTATAAATAATCATAGTGGATATCCAGGAGGTAGAACCATCCCAGGGATATTCGATAATGCCAATAATATAACGGGTTAGTCCACAACAAAATAATAATCATAATCATCACAAGTCTCAAGTCGTGATCCCAGTTCTGGTTTAACAGTTTCTCAACCGAAGACCGACACTAAGACCGACACTTGACCCATCCCAGACTGTAATCCTTAACCATGGACACGGCTATTCGAATAGGTTTAATCTCTGTAGAGAGTGTACTCTTTACCCACGAGTAACGGATTCCTTTAGTCCATCGGGACTAATTCCGTCTACGGCCTTTTAATTGAAAACACACCTATCCGCACACACCAACCTAACTTACCGGTGTCTGGAATCACCCACGACACCCGTTAAGCGAAACTCTAAGTGGGGAGGCTACAACCTCGACGTAACATGGGATCACAAAATTTATACCGCACGCAAGCTAGGGGAGCTACCCCTTCGGCTACAACCGAAACACCCATGCTCCCAGACGAGGTGGCATGCCTACCGGATGCCTCCGGTATCTTCCACCAAGGCCTCTCTGTACGGTGTGTGCTAGGAAAGGGGTTGACAACTTACTGAACCGTACCCTACCTATGGCAGGGACGAGTGCCAGCACGAAACAAGTATGGGGGTTACTGGAACAAGACTCGATCTACATGATTAGCATAACAATATATACTTCAACCAACAGACAGAAACACCACGCGACATACCCCCTCATGCCATACCGGACACGACCGTCTCAACGGAGGGCTAGGGACAAGACCGTGTCTACCCAAGACAGAGGCTTTCCCGGATTCCCTTCCAGTATGCATGAAAGGCATATGACGGTGATTTCCATCACAACCATATCAAACTCCAATAGCATGAAATCATTAATATGCACTCATGAGTAGGAACACATCATCACATAAAATGACGTATACCCCGTGTCGAGGTGGTGTTGTCACCGTGTCAAATAACACACACAAAATTATGCCAGGGTTCAGAATGCTTGCCTTCAAGTCGTGGGGAGGCAGGGTGCATTCCAAGACTCTTGAAGGCTCTCTCCTCTCTCCAAAAAATCCTATTTAAAAATATTTTTGAATCAATATATAGTTTGAAAACAGTACCAAAAAGTTGTCTAATTTATTTTTGAAATAAATCCTAAAATAAACTAGACAATATTTGAGAGAGGTAGGAAAAAGAATCAACTCATTTGGAGTTATATTTAAAAAGTTATAGCTAGTCAAAGTTTTGGTAAAAATCTGTTTTTAATAAAAACAGAAAAAGAAAACGTTTCAAACGAGATTACGGTTTCGGGCAGAGGAGGCGTACTTGAGGTTTTACGCCTCCACTTATCCAGCATGGACCGCGCGGGGAGTCACTGACAGTGGGTCCAGGGGGGGGCCACTAGTCATGTTTGACCGGTCTCCACTCCCTCTTCTTCCTCTCCCCGAGCAGAGGCAGGACTCCGGCGATCATTGCCGGCGAACGATGGTTCCTCGCGGGGAGCTGAGGGCGGGGATGGATCCGCGGATCTAGGGCGATCCTTCCGGTGGTTGAAGGGTCGTCGGGGGTGGAGGGAATCGCCAGCGGCGAGCTCTGCGGCGGAGGGAAGGTTTCGGTGGATTTGGGGGCTCGGGCTAGGATGATGCTCCGTCGTAGTTGGGGGTCTGGGAGGCTCCGTAAGACGATGAGGAGCCAAGTGGTGGTGATGGAAGGGTGGGGGAGGCCCTGGTGGCGCCGGGGTGAATCGGAACGAGGCGACGGCCGAGCTGACCGGAGAGGTTGAAGACGGCCTTCTCCTCTTCAATAGATGGCAACGGGGGCACTAGGGGGACGGTGTGAGGCTGCCTGAGTGCTCGGAGGAGATCGGGGGCTTCCTTTTATAGCACAACCATGTCAGTTCATGGCGGTCGTGGATCAGCTCGGCAGCGGACCGCCCTACTATTCTGCAGGGCGACGTGGCGGTGGCTGGCTAGCTCCAGGGGCTAACGACGACCACTCCACTGTCGAAGGAGCCGAGCTGGCGTGCTGTGGTGGTTTGGGCGGTGCCGCCCATGGCGGTGGCGGATGCGGCCGCAGGCGTGCTGCCAAGAGGCTTGCTGGTGACGCTGCAGGGGGCGAGGAGGCGGTCGGGGCTTTTGGCGTGACGTGGCGAGAGGGAGAGGATTAGGACGAGATCAGGGAAACTTATCCAGGGGGCGTGCTGGCTCGGATGCGAGCACGTGCAAAACGCGCGCTCTGCTCGTTCTCCGGGCGTGCACGACACTTGTTCGACGAAATGCCAGGGCGACCAAAGTTGCTAGAGAGCTAATGCAAATCCATAGGCCTAGGTTAGAGACATATTGAAGGCTACTAGACAACTTGGTTTGGGACAAGGGGAAGGTTCACAACACAAAACCTTCAACCATTCCAAATCTGTCCATGCACAATGGGTGTTTGACAAAATGCCAGAGGCATCTAGGAAGTACTTGGGGTGGTAAAATCTTCCAGAGTGGGGTCTCTTTAGATGCATGAGACGGTGGTGAGGTTAGTTTGACAAATGAAGAAACTTGTTAGTGCAAGTTTTGCAAAACTTCAGTTCTGGACCGGGGGTAAATGGCATCATTACATGAACCAAAAATGTCCGAATGGGTGCATGCTCCTGGAGTTAGGGGTTTTGTAGGGTTGACTACAAGCAGGAGAAAGCACAAGGTCACTAGAGCAAAAATAAATAGGTTTGCAGTAGAAATCACAAGGTTGGACCAGAATGAAAAAGAGGTTGATTCACTCAATTTTTCCAAAGAACATCACTAGGTTTTTGCATAAAACTGGATTGCATGCTACCACTGACATCCCATAATTTTAGTGGAGGCTTTAAAGAAATATTTAAATAGGCTGTAGTGCAAAACTGCCCACTGGACCAGATTTGAAAAATTAGGTATAGAACTCAAAATATGCAATGAATGAAATATATTTTTGCATAAAAGTGATTTAGAAACATCACATGACATCTCCAAATTTTGGTTGGAATGTTAGTTAAATTTATCAAATGGTGGTAGTTCAAAAAGAGCTCCAAAACTAATGGAAGTTATTTTAAGGAATAAAGCTCAGAGAGATATAATTAAATAAAAAAAATCTACCGATTAAAAATTGTTATATTGAGAGAGCATAGAAGTCCAATACATTTTTGGAAAGTTTCCACTTGGGTAAAGCTCCTCAATATTAAAAAGAAAGGTTCTGAAATCAACAGAAAATCCAGAAAGCAAAATTTTAAACTCCTGGCAAAATTTAAATAATTAAAACGTGGTTAAATTTTTGGGGTGTTACAATGTGTTGGTGCCACTATCTCACCCGGGCGTAAGAGCAACCTTGGAACACATACCACTTTTGTGGTGCTTTATATAATGCATTTAGGTGGTCACACTTTCGGCCCTTGCCCCTTTGATTGCTCAATAACAAAGGGTCCTTTTAGGCTAGGTATCTCTTGCTAAGGTTTTGCTGATGCAAACAAGGTGTGCCCGTTGCACTGCGGGGATGTTTGTGAAGGTGGCGCCTCTTGATTTTTTTTCGAACCAGGCTTTCCCCTTTCCATTACTTTCATAACGGAAATACATTGTCTCGGGAACTGAAACTATCAGGACTAGGGAAAGAGGAAAAGCGAGTTCGGAGCAACATCGGGAAACCCACAATCTGCGCTTGTCAGCAGGAACGACAGATCATGGGGTGAAAACCTGATGTCACCCAAAGCCGCACTACGAGCACCTAAATAAGTACCGCACATATTACATACACCATCATCAGGCCCAGGCCAAAACACCAGCAGTTTAAAAAAACTCCCAACATGAACCCAGAACACTCAAATAGAGACGAGAAGCAAAAACTTCTGTTGTCATCCAGCAGGATCTTCAAGCGCATCGAATTTTCTGGCAGCAAAAGAGTAGGATGAGCGAGAGCTGCAGCAACTTCACCTTTTTCTCAGTTCCCATCGTGCCCGTCCATGGTTGGAGCCGGAGGACCACATAGAAGCATCATATGTGTTGTGTTCTCCTTCAACATCTCCGCGCCCCTCTTCACCATCTCTCCTATCTCAGGTTTTTGAACACCTGCCCAGTACATCAAAAAAGCACAAGTTGTAAACACAATCTCAAATGGGGTGTTAATCCATTTGTACTCAAAGGTGGCCCGGTTCCGAGCCAGCCAGATAGCCCTGCATATAGCTGCCAAGCCAACGGTGTATATTTTATTAAGGCCAGGTAAGAAGCTATAAACCAAAGCATAATACTACCAAACAGAGTTAGGACAGCAGTCAGTTCCTAGTAGAGATCCTACAGTTCTCCATACCACCCTAGAAACAGGACATAAGAACAACAAGTGCTGAGGTGTTTTCAATTGATCACAAAAAGAATAGCAAGGGTCCCCAGCTATAGCCTTTTTTATGTTGTCTCTAGTTAGGATAGCATTCTGCCCCATTTTCCACAAGAAAATTTGAATCTTAAGAGGGACTTTGGCATCCCAAATCCTTTTGAAGCTAGAACCAGCTATCTCACTCTCCAGCCATCTATACATGGATGTTGTTGTATATATTTTGGAACTGTCTAATTTCCAATACACCTGATCAGGTAATTCATTTTGTTTAAGTGTTAACACCTCTTTCTTCATTTCCTCCCACTGTTCCATCATCTCAGGAGACATCCTCCTCCTAAAAGAGGAGATCTGACTCGAGATCCAATTTTGTCAATAGTACAATTTTGTTCAACACAAATTTCAAACAACAGCGGGAATTTTTATTTAATGGGAGTCCTACCCTTCAGTTCATCCAGCCAAAGTCTAGCCACATCCTCACTATTCAATTTCATACCCCTGCCCAACATATACAAGTCCTTCACTTTCAAAAGGGGTTTCCAACATGGTGAGTCAGTCACTAGCTTTTGCCTTCACCATAGCAACCGAAGATTTTTTTTGAAGTATTTTGCCTTAATAATATATTGCCAGAGCCCTTTTTTATCAAGTTTCCACCACCACTTCACCAACAAACTGATATTCTGTTTTCTCAAATCTTTAACCTCAAGGCCCCTTTCTTTTTGGACCTACAAATACATCTCCACATAACCATATGGTAGCCTTTTTTCTTCCCTTTACTACGCCAAAAAACTTTCTTCTAGGTTTGTCCCACTTATCCAAAGTGGTTTTATTCATTTAAAACATAGACATGTAGAAAGTTGGAACATGTGACATCACAAAGTTTACTTTTATAAGCCTACCTCCCATAGACAGTACTTCACTAACCCAATTCTCACATTAATGAATGAATTTATCATCCACAAAAAGCCAATCACTGTATTTCAAACCAGCGTAGCTAACAGGCATGCCTAGGTATTTGATATGGAAATTGCCTATTTGGCAGTTAAATATCTCAGCATACATTTGCATAGTATCATCATCAGCACGGACCGAAAAATCTCTCTTTTTAGGAAATTGATTTTCAACCCAGACATCACTTCAATAAGATATGGGAGCAAGTTAATATTAAGTGCATTTCTAGGATTATCCTCAAAGCACAAAATTGTGTCATCCGCATATTGTAAAATAGCTATCCCATTCAGAATCAGGTCAGACGCTAAACCTTTGAACATGCCATTTTGTTGATCTTTAAGCACCATTTTAATCAAGCAATCAGTAGCCAAGTTAAAAAGGAAAGGCGATAACGGGTCCCCCTAGCGCACCCCTTTTGAGATTTGAAAGTAGGGGCCCACCTCATTGTTCAGCTTCACACTAACCGTGCCTCCCACTAAGATTTTTCTAACCCATTCAATACATTGCCGATGAAACTCTCTCATTTTGTGGCAATCCAATAGGAATTCCCAATTTACTTTGTCGTATGCCTTCTCAAAGTCTAGTTTCAACGCAATCCTAGTTTTTTTTCTACTGTAGGTATGATGGAAGATTTCATGTAAAGACATGATCCCATCCATGATATCTCGCTTTTTAATAAAAGCATTCTGATGTCTACTAAACGGTATATCAACAAAAGGTTCCAGCCTAATAGTAAGCACCTTGGTAATCAGTTTATAAATGCATCGAAGCAAACATATTTGGCAAAATTTTTGAATTTTTTTGCACCAACAACTTTAGGAAGCAGAGTGATAATCCTGTAGTTCAAGCATCACACATCTAGTTTATTATCGTGGAACCATTGAAATAAAAGCATCACCTCACCCTTAACGATCTCCCAACAGTGTTGGAAAAACTCAATAGGGATATTATATCTGGATCTGGTGCTTTTTTTTGGTTTCATAGAAAAGAGAGCATTCTTTATCTCAGTTTCAGAGAAGCGTCTACTAAGGATAAGGTTATCAATATCTGCTAATTTCTCATTTGATTCCCATATATTATCCTCTAACTTGCACAAATTCCCAGATGCAGGCCCAAAAAGGTGCTTATATAATTCGGTGGCATATTTCAAAAGATTTTTGGTTCCCACTATCACCTCATCACAACAACTGAGAGAGAAGATGGTATTCCTCCGTCTTCTCCCATTCACTATTCTATGAAAATAATCAGTATTTCTATCCCCTTTCAACAACCAATTTTCATGAGATTTTCGCAACCAAGCAATTTCCTCTTCCACCAGGAGGTTATATAGCTCCACCAATATATCAACTTTCTTACAATATAATTCAGGAGATAGCACATCTATTTCTTCCAGTCTCTCTAGATGTTCTAGATCCTCTCTAAATTCTCTCATCCTTTTTCTGGATTACCCAAATAAGTTGGATCCCATCCTTTGAAAAACTCCTTAAATCTCTTCAGTTTAATGTTTAGTGGATCATTTGATTTAACAGGTTTCATCCACACCTTAGCAACTAAGGGTATAAATTCAGGATTCTTGAGCCAATTAAGGTCAAATCTAAACTCTCTCTTCTATATTGGATTAGGGATATAATCCTCAGTGTTCCAGATCAAAGGACTGTGATATGAAATTTCTTTAACCAGTTTCTTGACAAAAGTCAAAGGGAATTGTCTCTCCCAAGAACTGGACATAAGTATTATGTCTACCTTTTCAAGGGTAGGGTTTTGCTGATTATTAGACCAAGTATAGAGACCACCATTCATGTCAACTTCCTTTAGACAAAAAGTATTAACGATGGATTTAAAAAGATCAGAGGAATGGCTTGTCCTAGTTTTCTTATTTTCCTCACTAGCATATCTAAGAATACTAAAATCACCACCGACAATGTAAGGGCGAGCAACACTGTTACGCATGTCAGAGAGCTCAGCCAAAACTCCACTTTATGATCCTCATGTGCAGATCCATATACTATAAGAATACAATAGTTCAGTTTTTTACTCTTATCTCCAACTCAAGTTTCATATTATATTTTCCTATCCCACAGGATTTGACATCAAAAGTATCCTTTTAGTACCACACAAAATCCCCCAGATTTGCCCACTGAAGGGATCCAATTCCAATCAAAACATTCTCCTAGATCAATTTTCCTCAAGAACTTAGAGGAAAATATGTCTTCATTGTTTCCTGGATACCAATAAAGTCTAAGCAATAATCTCTAATCAAGTCAGAGAAGCAAGTTGCCATACCTTTCTTCCCCACACCCCTACAGTTCAGAAAAGACTAATAATTTTTACTTGCATTTTGGAGAGTGGTTTTTGTTGCTACGTTTCCCAGGAGGCATGGTCTAACCAACATCAAAAATCAGTTTGCTTTTCTAACTTCTAGTCACAGGTTTGGAAATTACTACATGTACCTTTTTTTTTTCTTTCCTTCTAGATCTTAAAATAGTAAACTCATCCTCATCAATTTCACCATCGCTCATCCAATCCGTATTTAAGGGAGATTTATCCCCAACAGCATTGGTAATAAACAACATTTTATCCTGTTGTTTCTCTAGATTTTTCTAGTTCCCTAATCACATCAACAACAGTAAAATTGTTGTAAGGAATATCAACCCCCATCATCGAAGCACTAGCTACAATTTATAAGTTGGAAAGAATCTCAAAAGAGTTGGAATTAGGGTTTTTTCATTACCGTGAAGATTTCTCTTCTTACTCATTTTTTCAGCCTGAACTCCCATATGTTCAATGTTACCACGAGATGTCCTTTGGCTCAGCCTGATCTGCACTTCTTCCACCGTAGATGGAGTAGGAATAACCTCCACATTCTCCTCCCCAAAAGTATCTGGAGATTGTATAGAGTACAATGATGGTACTTGTTGGCATGTTACATCATCAGGAGATAGTTCAATGACCAGAGGTTGTCCCAACACAGCATACAGATAGGATGTAGTTTTTATGATAAATGGAACACTGGGTATGATCTGCATAGAATTCACCACAATCTTTTCATATGACAGAGTTTCAGGGGACCCCACTCCTTCTAACTGATCTTTTCTATTTTCAGCAACTATAGTATCAATAAGCAGCTCATTATCAATCTCCTCACTTTCCTCCTTAGGAGAGACTCTCCTCATTTCCCCCTTGTATTTTATCAGCCTCACTCTCCTCTTCCAAGGTTTCTGTTACAGCAGGCATGCTCACTCCCCTCCCAGCTGAGTTGGGTGGAGCGGAGAAATTCCCCAAAGTGGAAGAGGAACCCGCTGCCCATCATTTTGTGTGTTTCCCGTGATTCTGGCTCTCTTGGGTGACACCCCCTTGTCAGCCTCCTGTGACAAAGTCACTTTTTCTTTTGGGGGATTTTTACAAGGATTTTGTCCACTAAATACAAGAAATCATAAAAGTGATCTCCCAGCACCCCCTCCGCCTTAGCTGGGATATCCTCAACATCACTACAACCCAGTTTAATTCTAACCGACTCGGGTCTGTTGACAGTAGATTTCTCAATGCCTAATGTGACACCCACCAAAGATCCAACATATGCAATATTTCTTTCATGTCTTTTATCCAAAGGTATGTTGCTAACATTGACCCAAGCAATGTTAAGTACACCCTTGGCACCCACAGATTCAGACCTTTTTTTAAGACTCACCATAGCCCCGCAACTTTTAGTGTTCATAGTTTCAGCAAAACAAGCCTTTTCAACGCGTCTGGGGGAAGGAAATCTCATGACAGAAATATTTAGCCCAATCGATCTAGCCGAGAATTTCTAGATTGTGTTATTGTAGTCATTAAAGAATTCCTCTAACTTTCTGCCACTAGCCTGCCCCTCAATCACAGTGATCACAATATATATGTTCCTATCAGTGTTCTGTTTAGGTGTACTAGAATAATGGATATACAAAATTCCCTTTCCGTTATCTTGCAATCCACACATAGGAGCCACACATTCCCAAGGAAGAACAGTATTGCAGATTGGAACAAGATGCCCAATTAGACCACATTTGCCGCAAACAACACGAGGACAACACATGGGGATATGCCCTGGTTCTTTACAAGTAACACAAACCTCAGAGCCACCCACTAGTGGAGTGGCATTCCTTCTTCCCGGAGTCGGTTGACGGTGATATTGTTGCGGGTGTGCATCCTGTTGGAGACAAAGATCTTGTTGTGGACATTGGCTAGCGTCCCACGCGGCCACCTTGCCTTGGTTGTTGTCGCCCCACCTTTCGACCCGACGGCCATCACTCTGCGTCTTGATGGTCGCGGCCTCCCACCTTGCCCGATATTGTTGTGACGTTTGATAGCACATAAGGCATTCCTCCGATATCCGGGAGTTGCATAATCTCATAGTCAAAGGAATATGTATTTGACATGAAGAAAGCAATGGCAATAAAACTGAATGATCATAATGCTAAGCTAACGAGTGGGTCTTGTCCATCACATCATTCTCCTAATGATGTGACCTCATTTATCAAATGACAACACATGTATATGGTTAGGAATCGTAGCCATCTTTGATCAACGAGCTAGTCTAGTAGAGGCTTACTAGGGACACGATATTTTGTCTATGTGTCCACACATGTATCAAGTTTCTAGTTAATACACCTTTATCATGAAATAAGGAAATATAAAATAACAACTTTATTATTGCCTCTAGGGCATATTTTCTTCAGTAAACACCCTGTTCGCTTAGCAGTATGAGCCTAAACTTAGTTGCAAGAGGGGATGATACTTAACAGCAGCGTGTGTTGGCAAAACGTGCTACTGCTACACACGTTAGCAGTAGCGCGTCTGAGGAAAGTGTGATACTACTTTACCTAGTCTGGAGGCAATGCCCGGGCAATTGTAGTAGTAGCGCTCTTTTCACCTAGCGCGCTACGGCTATTGTTATATTAGTAGCATGGTCTTCTACAACGCGCTACTGCTAAGTAGCAGTAGCGTTTGATTTTAAACCGCTTTGCTGGTAAGATTCTGTGTATAAGATTTTCCCTAGTAGTGGTTACTCCAGTTACAGACTTCAATACAACAACTTGATAATTTCCTATTGAAATTTGAAACCACTACATTAGACTGGAACTTCAACTATTTCTTCTTTTGCATAAAGGTCGCGTCAACCTGCTTGAATTAGTAAATCACCAGACAACAACAAAATAGAATTGGTCGTGTAAGTTGCAGAATGAAGTCAGTATTGCAGGGATTGTTTTGTGGCAATGTCTGTATGATGGTTAATTAATTTATGGGGCCAAAGCAGCACAAAATTAGAAATGGGAACTTTGAGAGTTTAGTTTATAGAGGGATATCAATTATAATTAACGTTAATTTGCACCCATTGATTGAACTAGGAGTGGAATGTTTAAAGGATGATTACTTCAACTTCACTGCTCCTCTATTGTTTTTGTGTAAGATGTCTTTCGCAGTTACTTAGTATGCTTATGTGCACATTTTTTTCCAGGTATTGGATGAGATTCATCGGCAACCCTCATCACTTTCACTTTCCATGGCCTCTGCTCAAGCTCCAGAGGTTGTGGTTAATTCATTACCATGTAAGAGCTACAAAAAGCTTGAGACAGCCCAATGCAGTGCTGATATGGAACAGTGAGCTTCTTGTCATTTTAATCTGTCTAATTTTCTTAAGGAAGCAGTTTTATTAACTCTGTTGTTGGTATGTTTCTGAGAATTTGGTGATCACGATTCTCCGCTCCTCGATCTGCCATGGGTGTTGAGGGCGAGCTCGCGCTTGGTGGAGATGAAGTGACCTGGGTGAAAGATATTTGGTCTCCCCCCGCTTTCCCCTCCCACCAGCCGAATGAAGGGGAGACCCTAGGCGTCAAAACCCTAGGCGCCTCCCAGAAGTGGAGAAGAAGGAGGTCAAGATCTAGAATGGGATGCGGAGGGGAGGGAGATTTTATCCCCTCTGCAACCCTAGCTGTGTGCCCTGTAGCTGGCGGCCCCACCTGGACCGGGCTCGCCCCACCATCTGGTCCCACCATGGCATGTGTCCCAGGTGCAGGCCCGAGTACCCCAGGGTCCGAAGTCCGCTATGGTACACAGGACGAGCCGAGTGGTACACGAACATGCCCTACAACCACCATCTCCGACGCATCAGCGTCTGCTTGCGTCGCCGGCGCCGGAGATCAGCAGCCATGTTAGGCATGGGGGAGCAGAGGGATGTCAGGAAGGCCATCCCCCTCTGATGTCGGAGGTTGGCGGAGGGAGGTCCCTGTTTGACTGGAGAAGTGTCACAGTCATGTCTACATCATTCTCGAACCCGTAGGGTCTACACGCTTAATGTTCATTGATGATATAATATTATATGAGTTATGTATGTTGGTGACCAAATGTTGTTCGGAGTCCTAGATGAGATCACGGACATGAAAAGGAGCTCCGGAATGGTTCGGAGGTAAAAATTGATATATAGAATGATAGTATTTGGTCTCCGGAAGAGTTTCGGAATGCACCGGATGTTTATCGGATCACCGGAAGGGGTTCCGGGAGGCCCCGGGAAGTTATTGGGCCAAACGGGCGAAGGGAGAGAGCACACCAGCCCACAAGGGGCCTGGCGCGCCCGCCTCCTAGCCTTCGGCCCTCTAGGAAGGAAAGGGGGGACGCCCAAGGCAGGGCAGCCACCAGCTCCCCCCTGCCATCTCCTCCAACCCCTAAAGAAGGAAAGGGGCGCCTAGGCAGGAGCCCAGGGCGGCCGCCGGCCCCCTTGGGGGCGCGCCTAGGCAGCCTCCCCTCCCCCCTCCACCTATATATATGAGAAGAGGGGAGGGGATGCCACACACCACGAATCCCCAAGCCGTGTGTTGCGCCCCCTTTCCCTCTAGTTCATCCTTCGTCCAAAAACCGTTGTGCTTGGCGAAGCCCTGTGGAAATAGTTTCACCACCGCCGTCATCACACCTCGTCCTTCCGGAACTCATCTACTACTTTGACCCTCTTGCTGGATGAATAACGTGAGGACGTCATCGAGTTGGACGTGTGTTGAACAGGAGGTGTCGTGCATTCGGTGCTTGATCGGAACGGATCATGAAGGTGTATGACTACATCAACCGCGTTGATGAACGCTTCCGCTTAGTGATCTACAAGGGTATGTAGATGCTCTCCCCCCCTCGTAGCTATGCATCTCCATGGATAGATATTGCGTGTGCGTAGAATTTTTTTGTTTTGCATGCAACGTTCCCCAATAGAAATAACATTGAGTGTACATCATATGTACAACCACTTGGGAGATGAACTGACTATTGTTGTAGAGGGTCGTTCTGGCTTCCTCCTCCGATATGCTGGTAAAGGAGGAGGATAAGGTGAAGAACGACCATCACCGACGGTCGAAGTACCATTCATGGAGTGCCCAACATATGTACAACCACTTAAGAGTGAGAAACGCCCACCCAAAGAAAGACATTAAGGGTTGTCGTACACAGTTTTAGTTATCTACTTATATAGTTGCTTTCGTATAAATATGGTTTATCTAAGTGTCAACTTTTGCGATTTAGATGGAGGAGCCACCAGGCCTCGTTACGACTCCTACAACCCTAGACGCCATCTCGAGGCTGGTTGGGTAATCGGTGTTCATGCTGACCTTTGCGGAGAGGACCCAGTAGACACCCATAAGGCTCTACAATATGTCAAGAGCGGTGAAGGATCTCCCGATCTTGCAAGGACAGTCACTAGAAGCCGCAAAGCTGCCGCAGATAGTGCACGAGGAGCTGTCGAGGCTGCCGAGACACTTTCTGAAACTGCCAAGTCCACCCTAGCCGAGGTCAACAAGATAATTGGAGACAAGGACAACTCTTTACAAAGCTGAGCTTAATTTTAAGTTGCTATGATGGAGTTGAACTTTTGTTTGTCAACTACTTGTGCACTGCCATAATGTGGTCTGTATGATCGACGCTTTGAGTGTAGTTTATATGTTTTCTATGAAAATTCCTATATGACTTTGCTATATGCAGTTGGGCAACTTGTTGTTAGCTTGTTTATTGACTATGACAAAATGTGATGCTCCTAAATTATGATACATCGTGATGCATATGATCGAATATGTAAATACTTGTAGGTTATATGTATAGTTGTGGTGGGAAGTCTAGGTTGCCTGCCCCAACTACAACATCTGGTTGTGAAGGGCGAAGGGAAGTTCGACTGCCACAACTAGAGCATCTAGCTGTAGCGGGCGGGTGGAGGCTCCCGCCACTAGCAGTGGCGGGAGGTCGGTGACGGGCGCCCCTGGGAGGCTTGCCCGCCACTGGTATCTAGGCATTCCTGCAGTAGTAACGCCTCCGCCGACCTCCCCCATCTGTCGGTCTTCTTTGTTGCTGGTGCCACCATGATTGCTTGTATCTGCATTGATATTTCTCCAAAGAGAAAAGGATGATGCGACACAACAAAGGTAAGTATTTCCCTCAGTTATGAAACACAAGGTTATCAATCCAGTAGGAGAACCAAGCAACACTATGTAAACAACACCTGCACGCAAACAACAAAAACTTGCAACCCAACGTGTAAGAGGGGTTGTCAATCCGTCAACGGTACTGAGATAGATTAAATTGTATGAGATTTGATAAATAGATCTAACAAAAACAAAAAATAAATAAATAAAGGAAAATTGTGGCAAGGTATTTTTGGTTTTAATATGATCGGGAATAGACCCAGGGGCCGTAATTTTCACTAGAGACTTCTCTCAAGAAAATAGCATACGGTGGGTAAACAAATTATTGTTTGGCAATTGATAGAAAAGCGTATAATCATGACGATATTGAAGGCAATGATCATGTATATAGGCATCACATCTAAGATTAGTAGACCGACTCTTGCCTATATCTAATACTATTACTCCACAGATCGACCGCTATCCAGCATGCATCTAGTGTATTAAGTTTATGGAAAAACAGAGTAATGCAATAAGAACGATGACATGATGTAGATAAGATAAACTCACGTATGTATAAACTCCATCTTGTTACCCTTAATAGCAACGATACATGCGTGTCATGTCTCTTTCTGTCACTGAGATTGAGCACCGCAAGATCGAACTCATCACAAAGCACCTCTTCCCATGGCAAGATAAATCAATCTAGTTGGCCAAACCAAACCAATAAATCGGAGAATAAATACGAGGCTAACAATCATGCATAAAAGAGTTCAGCAAAGACTCAATTAATATTCATGGATAGAACTGATCATAAACGCACAATTCATCGGATCCCAATAAACACACCGCAAAAAGGAGTTACATCAAATAGATCTCCAAGAACATCGACGAGAACAATGTATTGAAGATCAAAAAGAAAGAAGAAGCCATCTAGCTACTAACTACAGACCCGTAGGTCTATGATAAACTACTCACGCATCATCGGAGGGGCAACAAGGATGGTGAAAGAACCCTCCGTGGTCGTTGCCTCCTCCGGCAGAGTGTTGGAAAAGGCCTCTAGATTGAATCTTGTGGTTCTCTAACTTGCGACGGTGCAAAAAGTGTTTCATCAACTCCCCTAGGGTTTTTGAGATTTTAGAGTATTTATAGAGGCGGAAGTAGGTCAAGGCAGTTCCCGTGGGCTCCACTACCCGCCAGGGCGTGTCGGAGGCCCCTGGCGCACCCTGGTGCCTAGTGGGCCCAAGGGCCTCCTCTCGTGTACTCCAGAAGCTTTCAGGGTCCTTTATCACCAGAAAAAAAATATCTAAAAAAAGTTTCGTGGCATTTGGACTTCGTTTGGTATTGATTTTCTACAAAGTAAAAAACAAGCAAAAAAACGACAACCAACACTGGGCACTATGTCAATAGGTTAGACCCAAAAAATGCTATAAAGTTGCTAGTAAATGAATATAAAACATCCAAGATTGATACGATAATAGCATGGGACAATGAAAAGTTGTAGATATGTTGGGGATGTATCACACCACTGCTACTGACTTGTTGTGCTTCCGGTGCCAATCAGTGCCAGAACACCAGCAAGCCATCACCTCTGGCCTCCCTCTCACCTAATCTGCACCACCACCACCACCAACCTTGCTCAAGGTTATTCCGAATTTTTCTCTTTGTCGATTACTTCCCAGATTTATCTAAACATGTGTGTGTTGAACATTTGTGTAGTTCATTTGAGATGCATAACCATTTATTTGTTGAACATGTGTGTAGGTAATTGCCATGTGTGTGCAGAACATGTGTGTAGTTCATATATGCAACCCCATGTGTGTGGTTCATATGAGATGTGTAACCCCAGTTTAGCACATGCCACAAGGATCTTAAATGATAGTCAAGCATGCACATAAGTTCCCTACACCTCCAACAAGTACTAATATATGTTGCGGCCATTAGTTACTTATTGCCATTAATTACTTTGCACTTTAATATTTCTGCCATTACTTACTTGCTTCTCAACAATTGTGCATAACAATGTTGTTGCCCTTTCTATATAGGAAAATATTACCTTGTCTATTTGGGATATCCAAACCGTGAAGGATATCTTTGTCCTTACAAAGGTCAAATATACCATATACTGGAATTTGACAAAACCCGTTGGGATAATACGAGAGCGTGCTCACTCTTCACTTCGAAATGTTGTTGAACGAACATTTCGATTGCTCAAAGCTAAATGGCGCATCTTGAAGGGTGTACCTAGTTTCAACCCTTGTAGACAAAAACAGATTATTATTGCTTGTATGTCGTTGCACAACTATATTCGTGAGACCAAGTTGCCTCATGAGGAGTTTTTTTAAAACAACATTAACTTTATTGATTAGAAATAATGGTTACATCGTCTATTAGAAGAGATACAATATTCTTCGTAGGCTCCTCTATCCAGTCCCTAGTCATGGAGCATTTTGCTAATCTAGCAAGCTCATGAGCTACCTTGTTCGCTTCTCTATTACAATGTTTGAAAGTAGTAATTGGAAAATCACAAGCCATAAAAAAGCAATCCTCGAAGATAGCAGCCATCGCTCCTGCAAAATGTCCTTCGTTCTTCATTATGTCAATGAATCCCATGTTGTCAGAGTTGATAATTAGACGATTGCAATCCACCTTCTATGCCATCAATAATCCAAACCTAAGATCTAATGCTTCCGCCGTCAGCACATCCGCACAACACTCAATCGTCCAATTTCCACCTACAATGAAGTTTCCTTTATCGTCCCTAATAACAACACCCGCTGTGCCCCTTAACTGATCATGATCAAAAGAAGCATCCACATTCAATTTTATAAACCCCATGGGAGGTCTGCTCCATCCTCCAGTTTGTTCCTTTGCCTTACATGAGTTGGAATTTACATAATTTGTCGTTATAGCCTGAATCCCCATGGAAGTTTGTGACACCTCTTGAGATTTCCCCTCATAAACTAGCTTCTGTCTGTACCACCATAAGTACCACGCGGATATAGCAAACAACTCTCGTGCATTCTGGGAGCCCAATATAGGGAGATCTTGATAAGGTATAAGGAGTAAAAATTCAAGGATTGCTTCTCCCGCACGGTCCATAATGCAAACTTCTTTAACTGCTTCGTACAACCCCAAATTTTCCCACAATTCTTTTGCCTTCTAGCAAAGGAACAACACATGTTTGGTATCCTCTAGCCAATTCAACATGCTGGGCAAATGGGTGAAATTTTTAAATGTCTATTGGCCAACATGACATGACACGATAGAGTCCCATGAAGCGTATGCCAGATAAATATTTTTTACTTTGGCCAGACAAACTGATTTTTAAATCTTATCCCAAATAGGATTGACCTTTCATCTACCCATACCATTTGTGTATTCCAATTTCCTCCCGTGTTGTTTCCTCCATTCCTCCAATAGTGAACAAACCGTTTTTAGTATAGCTCCAAGCAATCAAGTCCGGCATATTATGCATAGGAAGAGGAATAGCCAGGACTCTTTGAGCATCAATTGGCCACAATATTTGTCTCACCAAATCGTTACACCAATGATTCATGACTGGATCAATAAGATCACAAACTTTCGTCAAGAGGTTCCCTCTTCTAGGTGTAATAATTCTCCTGTTCACACAATTCGAAATCCATGCATCTCTCCATGTATCAATATTATCTCCAGTTCCTGATGAGGAGTTTGAAAAATGTGATGAAGAGATTATGTTCCTGATGAAGACTTGCGAGTACAGTCACTCCAAGGAGATAGTGTTCTGGCAAGACTTGACATCGTCAACATGAATAGTGTTCATGATAGAATTGCTAACTCCTTGATGAGCTCGATTAGATAGAATTCTTTCATCTGCTCATGGAGCAACTACTATTCTAATATGTGTAGAAGTGTATATAATATTTCGTGCCACTCCTACTAATCTAGTTATTGGGCTTTCATTTCTAAAAGATGCAAGGGTTCTAATGTATGATGTATTGATCAATGATGAAATATTTCGGTTTAATCGCTAGTTCATTCTGTAATAAGTTCTGTGCTATTTCTATTTATGTGCTATATATTGATCCTTATAATTGTTTAATTAGGCTTTTATTAGTGCTCTAAATTCGTATGTAATGTTATTATTACCATTAAACACCGTGCAACCAACCTCCCATCTCTTAGGGGTATTTTAGACATTTATCTCCATAGCCACAACTCATACAGCTGGTTTGCCAAATGGCCTACAACTTTTTCACATCAGATTTTCCACGTCTGCTTTTAGAAATCCATAGGCGAACCAAACACCACCGAAGGATGAGTAAAGCACAAGTACAATTTTGTATAGTATGGCCGCCTATGTTTGTGTTTGCTCTGTTAAAAATGTGAAAGGGGAACTACAATCTGATTGATTACATATGCTCTTCTACACCAGTACGGATATGCGAAAGGTGTAACGCCCATGATGCGGCTATATCTCCCACGTGTCGAAGCAAGACTTAGAGGCATAACCGCATGGTGGTTTTGTCGCAAGAAGGGTCATCTTCACACAATCCCATGTAATGAACAAGAATGGGATAAAGAGAGTTGGCTTACAATCGCCACTTCACACAATACATGAATAAGTTCATACATCATCCAAAATACACTCATAGACCGACTACGGTCAAATCCAAAATAAAAAGAAGACAACCCCAAATGCTAGATCCCCGATCATCCCGACTGGGCTCTGCTACTGATCATCTAGAAACGAAACATAGTAACGACCAAGGGCCTCATCGAACTCCCACTTAAGCTCGGTCGCACCATCTGCGCTGGTATCCTCGGCACCTGCATCTGTTTTGGTAGAATCTGTGAGTCACGGGGACTCAGCAATCTCACACCCGCGAGATCAAGACTATTTAAGCTCATAGGTAGGAAAGGGGTAATATGGTGGAGCTGCAGCAAGCACTAAGCATATTTGGTGGCTAACATACGCAAGTGAGAGCAAGAAGAGAAGTAACGCATCGGTCGAGAAGCTAGAAGTGATCACGAAGTGATCCTGAAACTACTTACGTTCATACATAACTCAAACCGTGTTCACTTCCCGGACTCCGCCAAGAATAGACCATCACGGCTACACACGCGGTTGATGCATTTTAATGAAGTCAAGTGTCAAGTTATCTACAACCGGACATTAACAAATTCCCATCTGCCTCATAACCGCGGGCATGGCTTTCAGAAGATAATATACCCTGCAGGGGTGTCCCAACTTAGCCCATCATAAGCTCTCATGGTCAACGAAGGATAAACCTTCTCCCAGGAAGACCCGATCAGTCTCCGAATCCCGGTTCGCAAGACATTTCGACAATGGTAAAATAAGACCAGCAAAGCCGCCTGACAGCCGACAAACCCGATAGGAGCTGCACATATCTCGCTCGTGGCACATCCGGATGAGCAAGACGACGGCAACCGAGGATACCCCAAGTTGCCTCTGGCGGCACCGCAAGTGGTTTAGTTTGGACCAACACTCGAAGAGCATTGGCCCGGGGTTAATAAAGATGACCCTTGGGCTCGCGAAACCCAAGGGAAATAGTCTTAGGTGGCAAATGGTAAAACCAAGGTTGGGCCTTGCTGGAGGAGTTTTATTCAAAGCGAACTGTCAAGGGGGTCCCATAAATCACCCAACCGCGTAAGGAACGCAAAATCAAGGAACATAACACCGGTATGACGGAAACTAGGGCGGCAAGAGTGGAACAAAACACCAGGCATAAGGCCGAGCCTTCCACTATTTACCAAGTATATAAGCTGCATTAATTAAACGTGAGACATTGTGATAACCAAAAGTATCCATGTTCCAACAAGGAACAAACTTCATCTTCACCTGCAACTAGCAACGCTATAAGAGGGGCTGAGCAAAGCGGTAACATAGCCAATCAACGGTTTGCTAGGAAAGGATGGTTAGAGGTTTGACATGGCAATATGGGTGGCATAGTAGAGCAAGTGGTAGGTAACATAGCATAGGCATAGCAAAAGAGCGAGCATCTAGCAAGCAAAGATAGAAGGGATTTCGAGGGTATGGTCATCTTGCCTGCAAAGTTCTTAGAGTTGTCAAAGGCTTGATTCTCGTTAGCGTACTCAACAGGTTCCTCGTGCACATACTCGTCTCCCGTCTCTACCCAAAGCAAGAACACAAGCAATGGAACCACAATCAAACGTGGAGCAATGCACAAGCAACATGATGCAATACATGACATGATATGCGAGATGTGATATGCAATGCAAATGCGGGCTCCGGAAGGGAAAATGATGAACAAGGCATCAACTTGGCAAACCAAGTATGCCGCTGGAAAGATAAGATGATTTCGGTTGAAATCGATATAAAGATCATCGGAAACGGATGCACGGTTTGCAAATGGCAAGCAAAACAAGAATGACACAAATCTGCGGTTAACAGCATGATGCTACTTAGCATGCAATAAGAAATTATGCTACAACACCCCAACATAAAAACAAAGCATATGGAAGTGATCTACAGGAGATGCTTGACAGAAGAGGAACACTGAGCTACGGCTAAATCACAACATACCAGGTTCAAACAAGCATAGGAAAAGTGCAAAAGATATCAGGTATAACATGGCATAAACAGCATCAGGTAGCAATGTTCAGAGCAAGCAACCAACATGCTATAGGAACTTATAATAGCAAAACAAGGCATGACATGATTCTACTCAAAGCATAGAACAAATGTCCCTTATTGACCATGAGCCAAAAAGGATCAGAAGAAATGATGGCATGCATGTAAACATAGCAAGTTTCGTTAACAGATTCAGCAAACAGGGCATGTCATTGACAGAATTATGAAGGCACCTTCGTGAGCTCGATGCACTCACTACAGAGCATCTCATGATAAACTAAGCATACATCCATCAAGAAGACATGGCATAAAAGCTATACATGGCAAGAACAACATCATAGCATACACGGATCAACTACAACAACCTTGGCAAAATTGAATAACATGTAAACAATCTGCGAGGAAACATTTTGTAGCAAAAGTAGAGCACGAAAATGACATGCTAGACTACTCCATAATTTCAAACAGGGGCATGAATGGATAGAGCATAACCATATGTTCAAAACACCCTTACTGAAGTATCTCAAAATAAGCATGGATCTCTCTGTAGCATCAAGTTTACATGGCATAAAAAAATCAGCAGAACATGGACTCAAATCAGCAACATCACGAAGCCTAGTTTGCATGCTTGTGCTAGTCACCACAGAGATCACAAAAATACATGTCATACATCCCTGTAAAGATGGCATGGCATAGAACAAAACACCAGTAGGGCTCAAGTTCATAAGATGCACACATCAATCATGGTAAAAATGACAACAGTGCATGTTCTGATAAGAATCTGAAACTAACATCACATAGCCCTCTTCCAGCAGCATTTCGGGCATCAAGATGATCTTGAATGAAAATGATGCAATGAGATGAAATGATGTACTCATTGAGGCGAACAATTTGATATACTATACTCCCAAAATGGAGCCACGAGTGCATAGCTATGGCACGACGAAGATGCAGCAATTAATCTGCAGAAAAAGACAGACAATTTCCGGACTCGGGGAAAGTCAACCTTAGATCGGATCCGGGCCGAGCGCCGGAGTGGAGGACGATGCGGCCGCCGGAGAGGAAGGAGAACGCCGGCGAGGGGGGGGGCGGATCTGAGCGCTCCTCGCCGGATCCGGGGCCTGGGATGGCGGGGACGGCGATTAGGCGGCGGGCGGTTCGGCTGACGCGGGCGGCGGCGGCGGTCCGGCAAAGAAGCTGCGGGCGGCCGGCGACGGTCCGGAGGCGGCGGCGATCCGCTCGGCGGAGGAGACGCGCGGCGGGCCGGAGGCGGAGAGCGCGGGCCGGGAGGGTTGGTTCGGGCCCCATGGGCCGGCGGTGAAGTGGGCGCGGTGGCGCCATGTGGCGGCCGCGGATTGGCCGGGCGGCGGGCGGACGTGAACCGCGCCGGGACGATGTCCGCGCCATGGAGAGGGATTTTTAGGGTTAGGGGTGGAGTGATCCGGGTTTTGGAAATGGGGGTCTTTATATAGAGGTAGAGGAAGCTAGGAAGTTTCAAATGAGGTGCGGTTTTCGCCCACACGATCGTGATCCGATGACGGAGAGCATGGAAGTGTCTTAGATGGGTTATTGGGCTGTTTTGGAGGGGTGTTGGGTGCAACCCAAAAGAGGCCTACGCGGTTACCCGGTTAACCGTTGGAGTATCAAACGACCTCCAAATGGCACGAAACTTGACAGTGGTTCACGGTGGTGTACCAAGGCCACTTGGCAAGCCTCGTCCATTCCGAGAACGCTTAACACCCTCTCACAACAAAGAGACAAGAGGGATGCGCGGTGCATGTGGGAGCGCTTAATGCAAAACGGACAACGGGAAAATGCTCGGATGCATGAGGCTAACACGATGCAAATGAGATGCACATGATGACATGATATGAGATGCATGACATGAACAAAATGCAAAACAAAAACAAAAACTCAACCACGGAGGGAATATCATAGCACATAGCCGAAAATGGCAAGAGTTGGAGTTACAAAGATGGAAAGTTACATCCGGGTGTTACAACTCCTCCACTACAAGAGGATCTCGCCCCAGATCTAGGACTGAAAGAACTCCGGATATTCGAACGGAGGTGATCCTCGCGCCCTGTGTGGCTTCTCGGTCGAATGGTGTGACCACTTCCTTTCAGGAATTTGATTGACTTGTTGCGTAGTCTTGCGCCGCTTTTCAAGAATAGCAACAGGTGCTCATGATAAGAGAGATCTTCTTGGAGGTCAATTTCTTCGAAGTTGATGGTGCGCTCAGGAGTCTTGAAGCACTTGCGAAGCTGTGACACGTGAAACACATCGTGCACGTTTGCAAAGTTGGATGGAAGCTCGAGTTGATAGGCGAGGTCACCTCTTTTGTCAATGATCTTGAAAGGACCCACGTATCTAGGGGCAAGCTTCCCTTTGATACCGAAGCGACAAGTGCCTTTCATTGGAGAGATGCGGAGGTAGACATGGTCTCCGATTTCAAAAGCCAAGTCACGGTGCTTTCTATCATAGTAACTCTTTTGGCGCGATTGCGCTGCCTTGAGATTCTCACGAATGACTTTGCACATTTCTTCGGCTTCTGTGATCAAGTCGTTGCCAAGAAGTTGGTGTTCACCTGTCTCGGACCAATTGAGAGGAGTATGACACTATCTGCCATAGAGAATTTCGAATGGGGCCTTGCCCGAACTCGCTTGGAAGCTGTTGTTGTAGGAGAACTCGGCATATGGAAGACAATCTTCCCACTTCATACCAAAAGAGATGACACAGGCCCTGAGCATGTCTTCAAGGATTTGATTGACTCGCTCGACTTGGCCACTTGTTTGAGGATGGAAAGCTGTGCTGAAACGAATGTTGGTGCCCATGGCCTTCTGAAAGGAGTCCCAGAACTTAGAAGTGAAGATGCTTCCACGATCTGAAGAGATCAATTGCGGAATGCCATGCAAGGAGACAATTCTGTGTAGCTCTGCCAAGTGAGCTGCTGTGATAGATTCTTTGATAGGAAGGAAATGAGCCACTTTAGTAAGCTTGTCAATGACAATGAAGATAACATCATTTCCACGCTTGGACTTAGGAAATCCAGTCACGAAGTCCATCTCGATATGATCAAACTTCCATTCTGGAATAGCAAGAGGTTGGAGGAGACCAGCTGGTCGTTGGTGTTCTGCTTTCACCCTTCTGCAAACATCACATTCATTCACGAATTGAGCAATTTCTCGCTTCATTCGAGTCCACCAATATGACTGCTTGAGGTCATGGTACATCTTCGTACTTCCAGGATGAATGGATAGAAGGGAATTGTGTGCCTCGTTCATAATGAGTTTTCTCAAATCGCCTTTAGGAACCACAATTCGGTCCTCGAAGAAGAGAGTATCTTTGCCATCCAAGCAATAGCACTTGTATTTGGAAATGCCCTTGTCGATACCACGTTTCACCTTCTTCTTCATGGTATCCAGGAGTTGTGCCTCACGAATTTGATCCTCCAAAGTAGGAGATACTATGAGGTTGGCAAGAAAGCCTTGAGGAACAACTTGAAGATTCAGTTTGCGGAAAGCTTCACAAAGATCCGGTTGGAAGGGCTTGAGAATTAGACTGTTGCAATAAGCCTTTCGCTCAGCCAAGATCTGCAATCACATTCGCCTTTGGTGGAGTATATTCAATACTTGGATTGTACTCTTGAATCATTTCGACCCATCGAGTTTGCCTGAGGTTGAGGTTGGGTTGAGTGAAGATATACTTGAGACTCTTGTGATCGGTGAAAATGTCCACTTTCCTTCCCAACAAGAGATGTCTCCATGTTATCAATGCATGGACAACTGCCGCCAACTCAAGATCGTGAGTGGGGTAGTTCTTTTCGTTGGGCTTCAACTGACGAGAGGTATAGGCCACAACCTTCTTCTCTTGCATTAACACAGCACCGAGACCTTGAAGAGAAGCATCACGGAAAACTTCGAATGGCTTGGATTCATCAGGAGGAGTTAAGACAGGAGCTGTGATGAGTTTCTCTTTGAGGGTGTTGAAAGCGACGTCACACTCAAAGGCCCGCACATACTTGACATGCTTCTGGAGGAGGTTGGAAAGAGGCTTTGCAATCTTAGAGAAATTCTCAACGAATCTTCGGCAATAGCTTGCAAGACCAAGAAAACTGCGGAGCTGCTTGACATTCTGAGGAGGTTCCCAATTCACAATTGAAGACACCTTCTCGGGATTAACAGTGAAATTAAAGATCGAGGATGTCGCCTAGAGGGGGGTGGGGTGAATAGGCGCTTTAAAATAATTACGGTTGAGGCTTGAACAAATGCGGAATAAACCTAACGGTTAATTTGTCAAGCACAAAACCTAAAACAACTAGGCTCACCTATGTGCACCAACAACTTATGATAAGCAAGATAAGCAACTATGTGATAGCAAGATATATGACAAAGAACAATATGGCTATCACAAAGTAAAGTGCATAAGTAAAGGGCTCGGCTAAGAGATAACCGAGGCACGCGGAGACCACGATGTATCCCAAGTTCACACCCTTGCGGATGCTAATCTCTGCTTGGAGCGGTGTGGAGGCACAATGCTCCCCAAGAAGCCACTAGGGCCATCAGAATCTCCTCACGCCCAAGACAATGCAAGATGCCGTGATTCCACTAAAGGAACCTTGAGGGCGGTCACCGAACCTGCATAAATGGCGACCCTTGGGGCGGTCACCGAACCCAGACACTTTGGCAACCCTTGGGGCGGTCACCGTACAGATCAAATTGCTCGGGTGATCTCCACAACCTAATTGGATACCCCGATTCTTGCCCGGAGCTTTACACCACAATGATTGAGCTCCGAACACCACCAACCGTCTAGGGCGCCCAAGCACCCAAGAGGAACAAGCTCAAGGGCACCAAGCACCCAAGAGTAATAAGATTATCAACTTGTAACTTCCACGTATTGTGTGGAGAACTCAAACTGATGCACCAAATGCAATGGCAATGGCACACGGAGTGCCCAAGTCCTCTCCCAAATCCCACCAACGCAACTAATGCTAGGGAGGAAAATGAGAGGAAGAACGAAAGAAGAACACGAAGAACTCCAAGATCTAGATCTAAGGGGTTCCCCTCACTAAGAGGAGAAAGTGATTGGTGGAAACGTGGATCTAGATCTCCTCTCTCTTTTCCCTCAAGAACTAGCAAGAATCATTGGAGGGATTGAGAGTTAGCAAGCTCGAAGAAGGTGAACAATGGGGGAAGAACACGAGCTCAAAAGGATAAGTCTCAATGGGGAAGAAGACCCCCTTTTATAGGTGGGGAGAAAATCCAACCGTTATCCCCTCACTCAGCTCAAGACGACGCGGTACTATCGCAGGAGCTGCGGTATTATCATGTTGGCTGCGGTACTATCGCTGCAGGTTGCGGTACTACCGCTGTGTAGCTCGCCAGATGAGGGCTCTGTTGACACAGGGCAACGAGCGGTAGAACCGCCGGAGCGGTAGTACCGCGCGCCCCTATGGTACTACCGTAAGGCAGGCAACACTAGGCGCAGAGAAAGCACAGACGTAAAAATTACTCCGCACTCTACTCACCGAGGAGGACTGCGCAAAAACTCCGCACGGTACTACCAAGACACGAAGAGCGGTATTATCACAGAGGGCGCGGATGTAAAAATTACATCCGCCCCTACTTCCGCCATGCCGCTAAGCCTGGCAGAGCCCACGGTACTACGGCGGCCGGGCGCTGGTGGTATTACTGACGAGGGCGCGGATGTAAAAATTACATCCGCCCTACTACCGCCGAAAGCAACTGCGCTCAAGCTCGAGGCCACGGTACTACCGCTTCCCACAGAGCGGTATTATCAAGAGAAGGCCTGTGGTACTACCGCTCCGTAGAGCAGTACTACCGCATGCCCTAGATCAGCAACACTAGGAGTCCTTCATTTTGTAGAGAAGACAACAGAGGGAAACAATAAAACCAGAACTGCCATAACTTCTGCAAATGAGCTCCGAATTGAGCAAACTCAAGCTTGTTGGATACAAGACAACGAGTAGCATCAAAACAAAGACAGGGGAGGTATGTCTAACAAGAGAGGAGAGGAACCTCCAACAGAGAAGAACCGGCAGAACCTCCAACATCGAAAACATCATAGAAGATGCATGCAAACTCCGTTTTCGATGAACTCGAGCTTTTCATAAAAATGATCATAAGCTCCAAAACTCACAAGGAGAAGAACCAAACAAGAACCAATAAAGATGATGCAAGGATGCAATGGTTTGAGCTCTCTACGGACGATACGATCAAGCAACTCATCAAGAGCCCCCCTTGATAGTACGGCAATCGATCCTATAACCCGGTCTCCCACAACTACCATGAGACCGGTAAAATAGAAAACCTATCAAGGGCAAACCTTTGCCTTGCACATGATCCACTTGAGCTAGATGATGAAGATCTTGTCCTCCTCAAGATGGACCACCTTTCTTGATTGTGTTGGCTCGATGAAGACTAGTTGATTGCTCCCCCATACTCCACTATGGGTGAGCCACTCTTCCGCTCATCTTCACAAATCCATTGTCACCACAATGGACGGCAAGCTTCAAGCACTTGATCTCTTCGTGATGCATCACTTGAACTTGAACACCACAAACTAACCCCACAAAGAACTCTCACATAGACCATGGGTTAGTATACAAAGTGCAATGGACAATGCTTACCATACCATGGGATCACTTGATCCCTCTCGGTACATCTTCTACGCTTTGTGAGTTGATCAACTTGATTCACTCTTGACTTAGTCTTGATCAACCTTGAATCTTTCCAACTCTCTTAATTTGGATGATGTCTTGAAGGTAAACATGAATGATCACACAATCTTCTTCTTCAAGACATGCTTGCACTAAGCTCAACACTCACATGACCGATCGTTGGATAATTCCTTAATAGCAACATGGTCATCACAAACTCTCCTTGAGACCAACAAATGGACTCCAAGAAAAGACTATGGACAAACCCTTCAAATATAACTCAAGGCAACCATTAGTCCATAGAGATTGTCATCAATTGCCAAAACCAAACATGGGGCCACCGCATGTTCTTTCAAACAGCGATGCCCTTGGCGGAGATGATGTGACCAAGATAAAGAACTTCATCAAGCCAGAACTCACATTTGGCAAACTTCGCATAGAATTGATGCTCTCTGAGCTTGTCGAGCACCAATCGCAAATGTTTGGCATGATCTTGCTTGTTCTTGGAGAAGACCAAAATATCATCGAGATACACTAGGACGAATTCATTGGTGTAGGGGTTGAAGATGAAGTTCATCATTCGAGAGAAAGTTGGAGGAGCATTGACAAGGCCGAAAGACATGACAGTATATTCATAAGAACCAAAGCTTGTTCTGAATGCTGTCTTGGGAATATCTTCACGAATGCGAATCTGATGATAACCCATACGAAGGTCAAGCTTGGAGAATACTTTAGCACCTTTGAGTTGCTCGAATAACTCATTGATGTTGGGAAGTGGATACTTGTTCTTGATTGTCTTCTTGTTCAATGGACGGTAATCGACGCAAAGTCGGTCCGTGCCATCCTTCTTCTGGACAAAAAGAACTCCACAACCCCATGGAGATGAACTCGGGCTGATCAAACCCAGACACTCTTGTTCATCGAGCTGTTTCTTAAATTCCTTCAGCTCCTTGGGTCCAAGCTTGTAAGGACGCTTGCAAACGGGTTCAGTGCCGGGCTCAAGATTGATAACGAACTCGACCGGCCGATGAGGAGGCATACCCGGAAGCTCTTCCAGAAAGACATCTTGGTACTCACAAACGACTGGAATCTGAGACATAGCATCCAACTCGCCCTTCTCATTGAGAGAAAACAACCGAATGGTTTCATCACGAGCGGCATAGATGATCACATCCTCAGAAGTGTGTGTCAATTGAATTTCCCTGGCAGCGCAATCAAGTTGAGCCTTGTGCTTAGAAAGCCAGTCCATCCCGAGAATAAGATCAATATCCGAGTCACCAAGGACAATTGGTTTAGCCAGAAATCTATAGTCGCCCATCTTGATACCGACATTGAGAACCAAAACTCGAGAAGTCATTTGCTTACCCGGGGACACAATCTTCAACGGAATAGGAATCTTTTCCGTCACAAACTCATGCTTGGCAACAAAAGGTCTCGAAATGAAAGAAAGCGATGCACCAGTATCAAATAAGACTTTTGCAGGAATATCATTAACTGAGAGATTACCCATTATCACATCTGAAGAATCCTCTGACTGAGCTGCATTCATAATGTTCACCTTTGCATGCTTTGGATTATGCTTTACCACTGCATTGCTAGAAGATCTCACAGGAGGAGGAGGCAGAAGGCGCCTTTGGTTGAAGCATTTGTTCGCATAGTAACCTTTCTGCTGGCACTTGTTGCAAGTCACCTCAGAGAGAGGACGGTGATAAGGAGCATTTGACCTTGGAGCTTGAGAATTTGACTTGTTCTGATGGCTTGGGTTCGGTGGGTGGGAAGATCCACGACCACCTGAGTTCTTCTGTTGGTAAGGCTTACGAAACGGAGGAGGAGGAAGGTAGAACTTTTGCTGCTTAGCTGCCACTTGAGAGGAAGAAGAATACTGAACTGCATCCCTGATTCTCTTCTTAGAAGCCTCACACTTGAGCTGAGCACCTTCTTGCTTGAGGGCCATATTGTAGAATTGATCAAACTGAGTAGGCTCAACAAGAACGAGAGCTAACTGCAGATCCTCTCTAAGGCCACCTCTGAATTGATAAATCATACTCTTTTCATCAGGAACGTCTTGTTTAGCCAAGCGAGCAAGTTTCTGAAACTGCTTGTTGTATTCGTACACTGACATGTTGCCTTGCTTGAGATTGGGGAACACCTCACACTTGCTCTCAACAACACTGGTAGGAATGTGGTGAGCTTTAAAGTCCCGACAAAAGTCAGTCCAAGTAATCACTCGACCTCCTCTGGAACCCTTGTATTGCTGGAACCAATCAGCTGCTTGGTCCTTGAGCTGAAAAGAAGCGAACTTGACGTAGTCCTCAGGCCTGACATTGCTGCATTCGAAATGCTTGTTGATATCCACGAGCCAATCGTCGGCGTCTGTGGCCTCAACACAGTAGCTGAAAGACTTCGGCTGATTTTCAAGGAACTAGTTGAGGGTAGGAAACTGAGGCTGATGGTTGAACTGCCCTTGACCTTAATTCCCTTGGTTGCCTTGGCCTTGGTTGCGCTCTTGCATCAGCTGAATCAACAACTGAGCGTTGGCATTTGTGGTTGCCATCAAAGTTTGCCATGCCTTCGGAGGCGGAGGTGGAGGTGGAGGGTTCGCCTGACTCCCATCATTGCGTTCTGGATTCTGACGTGTTGGCGGAGCGATCCTGAAGAGGGTGACATCCATTAGCATCTTGATTGACATATAGACAAGTTGAATCAATGGATAGAAATTGCAACATATAGTCTTCACAATAAACATTGGAACAAGGATGAACGAATGAATTCCAAAGTAAACATCACGTCCATTAAGGTGAGAAGCCACTTGATAAGATATTGATGAAAGAAAAATAAAAGGCAAGGTACGAATGGAACAAATAAGTGGTAAGGATTACCCAATCACAAACCAAATATCTGCGGGAAGAAATGCTAGAGCTACTTGAATCCCATTTATAAACACCAAACTTTCTGGTTATGCAATCAGGTGTTGGGGATACAGGAAGCAATATATCTCACCCAAACTAACAATCCCTACATCCAACTGTATCCATCCGTCAACACATAACCAAGAAACCTTCGAAATCGTGGTACCTCAACCTTCAAAAGCATCCGTTAACGAAGTTATGGCAATACTCCGAACTCCCCAAGATCGGGTGACGCCGAGGTTATCTCACCAACAACTTCCTAAAAGAGATTTTCGATGTCAGCAAAACTCAGGTATTCCAGAACTGCAACGATAAAATTGTGACGACAACACCTCGGAGCTCAACTCCCCGGGACACTGCCACAACCCCTAAATGTCAGGAGTCACCAAGAACAATGTTCTCGTCACAAAACCATCGGAACGATTCCAAGATACCCGCGTGATCCTAAAAATATTTTTAGTGAAATTTGAGGAGAGAAGAGTCAAAACTTCTACGTTAGGAGACCTCACTAGAGCGACGAAGGGACTGAGGAGTAAAAAGAAATCCTACTCTCCGATATATATAATCCTAAGACTCAAAACATTTTTTGTTCTAGACTCAACAACGCCAGCAAACAATCAAGCAGGGGGATCCTAAGTCGGGGATGGCTCTGATTACCAACTTGTAACGCCCACAATGCGGCTATATCTCCCACGTGTCGAAGCACGACTTAGAGGCATAACCGCATGGTGGTTTTGTCGCAAGACGGGTCATCTTCATACAATCCCATGTAATGAACAAGAATGGGATAAAGAGAGTTGGCTTACAATCACCACTTCACACAATACATGAATAAGTTCATACATCATCCAAAATACACTCATAGACCGACTATGGTCAAATCCAAAATAAAAACAAGACAACCCCAAATGCTAGATCCCCGATCGTCCCGACTGGGCTCCGCTACTGATCATCTGGAAACGAAACATAGTAACGACCAAGGGCCTCATCAAACTCCCACTTGAGCTTGGTCGCACCATCTGCGCTGGTATCCTCGGCACCTACATCTGTTTTGGTAGAATCTGTGAGTCACGGGGACTCAGCAATCTCACACCCACGAGATCAAGACTATTTAAGCTCATAGGTAGGAAAGGGGTAATATGGTGGAGCTGCAGCAAGCACTAAGCATATTTTGTGGCTAACATACGCAAGTGAGAGCGAGAAGAGAAGCAACGCATCGGTCGAGAAGCTAGAAGTGATCAAGAAGTGATCCTGAAACTACTTACGTTCATACATAACTCAAACCCTGTTCACTTCCTTGACCACGAGAAGAGACCATCACGGCTACACACGCGGTTGATGCATTTTAATGAAGTCAAGTGTCAAGTTATCTACAACCGGACATTAACAAATTCCCATCTGCCTCATAACCGCGGGCACGGCTTTCGAAAGATAATATACCCTGCAGGGGTGTCCCAACTTAGCCCATCATAAGCTCTCACGGTCAACGAAGGATAAACCTTCTCCCGGGAAGACCCGATCTGTCTCGGAATCCCGATTCGCAAGACATTTCAACAATGGTAAAACAAGACCAGCAAAGCCGCCCGATTGTGCCGAAAAATACCGATAGGAGCTGCACATATCTCATTCTCAGGGCACATCCGGATGAGCAGTACGTACGGCAACCGAGGATACCCAAGTTGCCTCTGTATGCACCGCAAGTGGTTTAGTTTGGACCAACACTCAGAAGAGCATTGGCCCGGGGGGTTAAATAAAGATGACCCTTGGGCTCGCGAAAACCCAAGGGAAAAAGTCTTAGGTGGCAAATGGTAAAACCAAGGTTGGGCCTTGCTGGAGGAGTTTTATTCAAAGCGAACTGTCAAGGGGGTCCCATAAATCACGCAACCTCGTAAGGAACGCAAAATCAAGGAACATAACACCGGTATGACGGAAACTAGGGCAGCAAGAGTGGAACAAAACACCAGGCATAAGGCCGAGCCTTCCACCCTTTACCAAGTATATAAGGTGCATTAATTAAACATGAGATATTGTGATAACCCAAAGTATCCATGTTCCAACAAGGAACAAACTTCATCTTCACCTGCAACTAGCAACGCTATAAGAGGGGCTGAGCAAAGCGGTAACATAGCCAATCAACAGTTTGCTAGGAAAGGATGGTTAGAGGTTTGACATGGCAATATGGGTGGCATAGTATAGCTAGTGGTAGGTAACGTAGCATAGGCATAGCAAAAGAGCAAGCATCTAGCAAGCAAAGATAGAAGTGATTTCGAGGGTATGGTCATCTTGCCTGCAAAGTTCTCAGAGTTGTCGAAGGCTTGATCCTCGTTAGCGTACTCAACAGGTTCCTCGTTCACGTACTCGTCTCCCGGCTCTACCCAAAGCAAGAACACAAGCAATGGAACCACAATCAAACATGGAGCAATGCACAAGCAACATGATGCAATACATGACATGATATGCGAGATGTGATATGCAATGCAAATGCGGGCTACGGAAGGGAAAATGATGAACAAGGCATCAACTTGGCAAACCAAGTATGCCGCTGGAAAGATGAGATGATTTCGGTTGAAATCGAAATAAAGATCACCGGAAATGGATGCACGGTTTGCAAATGGCAAGCAAAACAAGAATGACACAAATCTGCGGTTAACAACATGATGCTACTTAGCATGCAACAAGAAACTGTGCTACAGCACCCCAACGTAAAAACAAAGCATATGGAAGTGATCTACAGGAGATGATTGACAAAAGAGGAACACTGAGCTACGGCTAAATCACACCATACCAGGTTCAAACAAGCATGGGAAAAGTGCAAAAGATATCAGGTTTGACATGGCATAAACAACATCAGGTAGCAATGTTCAGAGCAAGCAACCAACATGCTACAGGAACTTATAATAGCAAAACAAGGCATGACATGATTCTACTCAAAGCATAGAACAAAAGTCCCTTACTGACCATGAGCCAAAAAGGATCAGAAGAAATGATGGCATGCATGTAAACATAGCAAGTTTCGTTAACAGATTCAGCAAACAGGGCATGGCATTGACAGAATTACGAAGGCACCTTCGTGAGCTCGATGCACTCACTACAGAGCATCTCATGATAAACTAAGCATACATCTATCAATAAGACATGGCATAGAAGCTATACATGGCAAGAACAACATCATAGCATACACGGATCAACTACAACAACCTTGGCAAAATTGAATAACATGTAAACAATCTGCCAGGAAACATTTTGTAGCAAAAGTAGAGCACGAAAATGACATGCTAGACTACTCCATAATTTCAAACAGGGGCATGAATGGATAGAGCATAACCATATGTTCAAAACACCCTTACTGAAGTATCTCAAAATAAGCATGGATCTCTCTGTAGCATCAAGTTTACATGGAGCAGAACAGGGACTGAAATCAGCAACATCATGAAGCCTAGTTTGCATGCTTGTTCTAGTCACCACAGAGATCACAAAAATACATGTCATACACCCCTGTAAAGATGGCATGGCATAGAACAAAACACCAGTAGGGCTCAAGTTCATAAGATGCACACATCAATCATGGTAAAAATGACAAAAGTGCATGTTCTGATAAGAATCTGAAACTAACATCACATAGCCCTCTTCCAACAGCATTTCGGGCATCAAGATGATCTCAAATGAAAATGATGCAATGAGATGAAATGATGTACTCATTGAGACGAACAATTTGATATACTATACTCCCAAAATGGAGCCCGAGTGCATAGCTATGGCACGACGAAGATGCAGCAATTAATCTGCAGAAAAAGACTTGGACGATTTCCGGACTCGGGGAAAGTCAACCTTAGATCGGATCCGGGCCGAGCGCCGGAGTTGAGGACGATGCGGCCGCCGGAGAGGAAGGAGAATGCCGGCGAGGGGGGGGGGCGGCCGGATCTGAGCGCTCCTCGCCGGATTCGTGGCCTGGGACGGCGGGGACGGCGATTAGGCGGCGGGGCGGCGTGGCTGGACGCGGGCGGTGGCGGCGGTCCGGGCGGCGAAGCTGCGGGCGGCCGGCGACGGTCCGGAGGCGGCGGCGTCGTCTTCGCGGAGGCGGCGGCGCGGGCCGAGGAGGCTTGGGCGGGAGGGCGGTTCTGGCTCCACGCGCGGCGGCGGTGGGCGCGGCGGTGCACGTGGCGGCCGCGGATTGGCCGGGCGGCGGCGGACGTGAAACCGGCACCGGCGGACGATGTCCGGCGCGCGGAGAGGGGATTTTTTAGGGTTAGGGGTGGAGTGATCCTGGTTTTGGAAATGGAGGTCTTTATATAGATGTAGAGGAAGCTAGGAAGCTCCAAATGAGGTGCGGTTTTCGCCCACACGATCGTGATCCGACGGCAGAGAGCATGGAAGTGTCTTAGATGGGTTATTGGGCTGTTTTGGAGGGGTGTTGGGCTGCAACCCAAAAGAGGCCTATGCGGTTACCCGGTTAACCGTTGGAGTATCAAACGACCTCCAAATGGCACGAAACAGGTGGTCTACCGGTGGTGTACCAAGGCCACTTGGCAAGCCTCGGTCCATTCCGAGAACGTTTAACACCCTCTCACGACAAAGAGACAAGAGGGGTGCGCCGGTGCATGTGGGAGCGTCGGAATGCAAAACGGACAACGGGGAAAATGCTCGGATGCATGAGGCGAACACATATGCAAATGAGATGCACATGATGACATGATATGAGATGCATGACATGAACAAAATGCAAAACGGAAAACAAAAACCCAACCATGGAGGGAATATCATAGCACATAGCCGAAAATGGCAAGAGTTGGAGTTTCAAAGATGGAAAGTTACATCCGGGGTGTTACAAAAGGGTTCCCGTCCAGAGCAGGTCTCCGGACGATGGTGCTCCTGGCCCCACGGTGGGCACCAAATGTCGTGTGGTAGGTGCGACATATGCCAACGGATGGCTTATCATTGTGGGATCCAGTAATACATCGCCGGTGCCTGGAAGCGGGATGAGGCGAAGACATGCACGCCGGCGAATCTTACCCAGCTTCGGGGCTCTCCGTGGAGATTACACCCCTACTGCTGCTCTGCGGGGTCTCCGCATGATCACTAGATCAACAAGTAGATACAAGATGCTCCCTGAGCTGTTCGGTGGTAGGAGGAAGAAGGGCAAGGCCAGCTCTCTCCTCTCCCGATGGTGGAGTCTATAACTCTGTGTGTTCAACCCTTTGCATGGGTGTCGCGGGGGGTTTATATAGGCCTACCCCCCGGGGGTACAATGGTAATCCGGCTGGGCGCGGGCCTAGGCCGTCAGTGTCTACGACCGCCGTCTTCTCCGCCGGCTTCTGGGGCCCGCCGACTGGTGGGTCCCGCCAGCTGTCGGCCCGTTGGTCGACAGGCCAGCCCCACCGCATGGGGGATCTTGTCGGAGGCTGGTTACTGTGGCCTCGCCTCTGATGACGAGGGCTTTGTGGAGGTAAGCATGGCTACAGCACCGCCGCCTTGCAGGCATCCACTGTAGCCTTACCGCGTCTCATCGGCTTAATGGTGCGCGCGCCCCGAGGGGAACAAGACGGCTACTGGAAGCCGGCCCGGCCTTGGGCCGGCTGGGGGAGAGCAGGCCGCCTTCGGATGTCTCTTTGTCCGAAGGGGCCCGCCGCCTGTGGGCCATACTGGCATCCCGTTGTGGATGGCGTCACGATTCTCATGGTAACAGTGCCACGCCAGATGGGGGATGGCCGCCCCGTACGGTGTACTGTGGCCACGTATCTTCCGGGATTCGGGGGTGGTAGGGTTTGCTGTAGCCACGCCTCGTCCCGTCACCATTATGGGTGATGGTCTTTAGAATGCGGCGTTCGGCCGCCTGCTTCTTGGAGTCAGCCCTTCGCGGGCCGCCTTTTGGGAGGCGGTCCTTCATGGGTCGTCTTCTTGGAGTCGGTCCTTCATGGGCCGGCTTCTTGGAGTCGGCCCGATTGTGGCGCCCTCCAAAGGTTGTTTTATGGCCGGGCCGCCTTCCGCCAGCCGGCTTGGGCGATAGCCGGCCGGAGGAAAGCGGCCCCACGTCTTAGGCGCTTCGAGGTCCGATCGGCCCATTGTTTTTTCCGAGGATCAAAGGGAGCAGGTTAGGCTACCCGTGGTCATTTACTCCGACATTATTCAAACACGCAAGAAGAAAGCAAGAAAAGAAAATAAACTAGCATGGGATAGTACAATGAAAAAGTATGAGCACCGACAACTAAAATGAGTGTGTGAGCATGAATGTAATGTCGGTGAGAAATACGTACTCCGCCAAGCTTAGGCTTTTGACCTAAGTTAGTCTATGCCCATGGATCAAAACCGTAGCTGGGGTTGTACCGAGATGCAACCGCTATTGCCTCATGAGCTGCAGCTTGGAGGCGAGCTACCTCCGTCCTCCTCTCGTACTCGTTCACCTCCTCCCTGGTTATAAAGTATCTCCTTTTTGCCTGAAAGTCAAAGAAAGTAGGAGCAGGGAGAGCAATATGGACAGTATGCCGTATGTGAAAGATTAGTCGATATTGGAGGAACTGTTCATTCCTTTCAAGAAACTGATGGCTAACAATGGAATTATAATCTAGATAAGCAGGAAGCAACTCTCTATCATTTTCATGTATGGGTACCCCAAGATAATTAGCTACACGAGTTGCATAAATTCCACCAAACAGGTCTCCACATGTACCATTAAGATGCAGCCTTCACGGAACGATGGCCCCCAAGTTATATTGTCTATCTCCTAGCACAGCACTCTTAAGAACACTAAGATCTGGAACACACATGTGACATGTCTCGTCCTTGCCATTTATGCATCTACCTATAAAGAGAGCAAAATAATGTATATCAGGAAAATGAATGCTCCCTAAGGTAGCCTGTGTTATTTCTCTAGATTCCCCCACAGTGATACTAGCAAGAAAATCTTTAAATTCAGATTTGCAAGGGTCACTAGCACTACCCCATTGCGGGAGTTTACAAGCAGTATTAAAATCTTCTAAGTCCATGGTATAAGATTTATTATAAAGATCAAATAGGACAGTGTGAGAATTGTGTGAAGATGTAAATTTGAACCTTCTCACAAAAGAATCAGTCAAATGATAATACTGAGGGCACTTATCTAGCATGAAGTCCTCGAGATCAGCATTACGCACATACGCATCAAATTCCTCCTTAATGCCTGCTCGGACCATAAACTCCTCTGACGGCCATTCACAGGCCGCACTTGAGCGACCCTCGGAGGTTCATTGTCCGGCTCACGTATCGCGAGCCTTGGTCCTTGCTTCCTTGAGGAACCACCTTGGTACATTTTCCTATGCATTTTTCTTTGAAAAATTTCTGAAATTTTTAGTAACTCATAATAAAAGTGATCCAAACTCAACAAAATTGATAGCAACTACTCCTACAGGTGCCTAGAGACTATATCATGCATTAGAACTACTTGGGACCAAATAAATTTGACATGCAAGCTCAAGAACAGGGTCACCCTAGCAGCAAAAATTTTCAATGAATAAAGCACTAGAACAAAAACTAATTGGACCATTGGAGGAGTCACATACCAAAGAACAATCCCCAAAGCAGTTTTGTGAATGGAGCTTTGAGCAAGGAGATCGAAAATAGCAGCAAGATGAGCTAGAACTCGTGCTTGAGCTGGTTGGTGATTTTTTTGGGAGGAAGAAGGAGTGGAGGAGGGCCACCAGGGGGCCACGAGGCAGGGGTCGCGCCCCAGGGGGGTGGGCGCACCCTAGACCCTCGTGGCCAGGTGCTTGCCCCCTCTGGTGTGTTCTCAGTGCCAGATATTCTTAAATATTCTAAAAAAACATATTTCATTTTAGGGCATTTGGAGAACTTTTATTTTCGGGGTATTTTTTTATTGCAAGGATAATTTAGAAAACAGACAAAAAATACTATTTTTGCTTTATTAATTCTAAATAACAGAAAGTAAAAGGGGGGTACAGAGAGTTGTGCTTTCTAACTTCATCCATCTCATGCTCATCAAAAGGAATCCACTAACAAGGTTGATCAAGTCTTGTTAACAAACTCATTCTGAATTGCATGAAATCGGAGGATTTTCGAATAACACTAGATTACCTCAACGGGGATATGTACATCCCCAACAATAAGAATATCTTATTTCTTCTTGATAGTAGGAAAAGGAAATTCAAAACCTCCAATAGTAATAGTTGGAATCTTTCCAATAGAATTTATACTGTGGACTTGAGGTTGTTTCCTCGGAAAGTGTAACGTATGCTCATTACCATTAACGTGCAAAGTGACACAGCCTTTGTTGCAATAAATAACGGCCCCTGCAGTATTGAAAAAGGGTCTACCAAGAATAATCGACATACTGTCGTCCTCGGGAATATCAAGAATAACAAAGTCCGTTAAAACAGTAACGTTTACAACCACAACAGGCATATCCTCACAAATACCGACAGGTATAGCAATTGATTTATCATCCATTTGCAAAGATATATCAGTAGGTGTCAACTTATTCGATTCAAGTCTACGATATAAAGAGAGAGGCATAACACTAACATCGGCTCCAAGATCACATAAAGTTGATTTAACATAGTTTCTTTTAAAGGAGCATGGTATAGTTGGTACCCCTGGATCTCCTAGTTTCTTATGTATTCCACCCTTAAACATATAATTAGCAAGCATGGTGGAAATTTCAGCTTCCGGTATCTTTCTTTTATTTGTAATAATATCTTTCATGTACTTAGCATAAGGATTCGTCTTAAGCATATCAGTCAAACGCATACGCAAAATGATAGGTCTAATCATTTCAGCAAAGTGCTCAAAATCCTCATCATCCTTTTTCTTGGATGGTTTAGGTGGAAAAGGCATGGGTTTCTGAACCCATGGTTCTCTTTCTTTACCGTGCTTCCTAGCAATGAAGTATCTCTTATCATAACATTAATTCTTTGATTGTGGGTTATCAAGATCAACAACAGGTTCAATTTCTACATTATTATTATTGCTAGGTTGAGCATCAACATGAACATCATCATTAACATTACCACTAGGTTCATGTTCATCACCAGATTGTGTTTCCGCATCAGAGATAGAAATATCATTAGGATTCTCAGGTGTATCTACAACAGGTTCACTAGAAGCATGCAAAGTCCTATCATTTTTCTTCTTCTTCTTTTTAGAAGGACTAGGTGCATCGGCATTATTTCCTTGAGAATCTTGCTCAATTCTCTTAGGGTGGCCCTCAGGATACAAAGGTTCCTGGGTCATTCTACCCCCTCTTGTCATAGCTCTAACAGCATTATCATTTTTCTTATCATTTAATTCATTGAGCAAATCATTTTGAGCTTTAAGTACTTGTTCTACTTGAGTGGTAGCCCTAGAAGCATGTTTACTAATGAGTTTAAGTTCACCTTTAACTCTAGACATATAATCACTCAAGTGTCCAATCATATAATCATTACGTTTCAATTGTCTACCAACATAAGCATTGAAGTTTTCTTATCTAGCCATAAAGTCATCAAAATCATCCAAGCATTGGCTAGCAAACTTAGTAGATGGGATTTCAACTTTATCATATATATAGAGAGAATTTACCTTTACTACCTGTGTCGGGTTATCAAGACCATGTGTTTCTTCAATAGGTGGTATATTAAGGCCATCTATTTCTTCAACAGGAGGTAAATTCTTAACATCTTCAGCTTTAATACCTTTTTCTTTCATAGATTTCTTTGCCTCTTGCATACCTTCAGGACTGAGAAATAGAACACCTCTTTTCTTTGGAGTTGGCTTAGGAGTTGGCTCAGGAAGTGTCCAATTGTTTAGATTTGTCAACATATTATTCAATAGCAATTCAGCTTGATCAACTGTTCTTTCCCTGAAAACACAACCAGCACAACTATCCAGGTGGTCCTTGCAAGCATCGGTTAGTCCATTATAAAAGATATCAAGTATTTAATTTTTCTTAAGAGGATGATCAGGCAAAGCATTGAGTAATCGGATAAGCCTCCCCTAAGCTTGTGGGAGACTCGCACAAAATTATATATTCCCCTTAAGGCAGCTTGTTTCTTATGAGCGAGGAAATATTTAGCACAGAAGTAATAAATCATATCCTGGGGACTACGCACACAACCAGGATCAAGGGAATTAAACCATGTTTTAGCATCACCCTTTAATGAGAACGGAAATAATTTAAGGACATAGTAGTAACAAATTCTCTCATCATTAGTGAATAGGGTGGCTATATCATTCAATTTAGTAAGATGTGCCACAATAGTTTCAGATTCATAGCCATAAAAAGGATCGGATTCAACCAAAGTAATTATCTCAGGATCGACAGAGAAATCATAATCCTTATCAGTAACAAAGATAGGTGAAATAGCAAAAGCAGGGTCATATTTCATTCTAGCATCCAGAGACTTTTCTTTAAGCTTAGCTAGTAGCTCCTTAAGATCAGATCTATCATTGCAAGCAAGAAAATCTCTAGCAGTTTCTTCATCCATAACATAACCCTCAGGAACAACATGCAATTCATATTTAGGGGGAGAATCTTCATCATCACTTTTCATCAATATTACCAGTTTCAATAATTTCATTCTCTCTAGCCCTAGCAAGTTGTTCATCAAGAAATTCACCTAATGGCACAGTAGTATCAAGCATAGAAGTAGTTTCATCATAAGTATCACGCATAGCAGAAGTGGCATCATCAATAACATGCGACATATAAGAATTAATAGCAGAAGCAGGTTTAGGTGTCGCAAGTTTACTCAAAACAGAAGGAGAATCAAGTGCAGAGCAAGACGGCAGTTCCTTACCTCCCCTCGTAGTTGAGGGATAAATCTTAGTTCTTTCGTCTTTCAAGTTCCTCATAGTGATCAGTAGATATAAATCCCAAGTAACTCAAAGAATAGAGCTATGCTCCTCGGAAACAGCGCCAGAAAATAGTCTTGATAACCCACAAGTATAGGGGATCGTAACAATTTTTGAGGGTAAAGTATTCAACCCAAATTTATTGATTCGACACAAGGGGAGCCAAAGAATATTCTCAAGTATTAGCAGCTGAGTTGTCAATTTAACCACACCTGGATAACTTAATATCTGCAGCAAAGTTTTTAGTAACAAAGTAGTATGGAAGTAACGGTAGCAGTGGCAAAAGTAACAGTAGTAGTTTTGTAGTAATTGTAACAGTGGCAACGACAAAGTAACTAAGCAAAGACCAATATGTGAAAAGCTCGTAGGCATTGGATCAGTGATGGATAATTATGTCGGATGTGATTCCTCATGCAATAGTTATAACATAGGGTGACACAGAACTAGCTCCAATTCATCAATGTAATGTAGGCATGTATTTCGAATATAGTCATATGTGCTTATGGAAAAGAACTTGGATGACATCTTTTGTCCTACCCTCCCATGGCAGCGGGGTCCTATTGGAAACTAAGGGGTATTAAGGCCTCCTTTTAATAGAGTACCGGACCAAAGCATTAACACTTAGTGAATACATGAACTCCTCAAACTACGGTCATCACCGGTAAGTATCCCGGTTATTGTCACTTCGTGGTTAACGGATCATAACACATAATAGGTGAATATAGACTTGCAAGATAGGATCAAGAACTCACATATATTCAAGGAAACATAATAGGTTCAGATTTGAAATCATGGCACTTGGGCCCTAGTGACAAGAATTAAGCATAGCAAAGTCATAGCAACATCAATCTAAGAACATAGTGGATACTAGGGATCAAACCCTAACAAAACTAACTCGATTACATGGTAAATCTCATCCAACCCATCACCGTCCAGCAAGCCTACGATGGAATTACTCACGCACGGCGGTGAGCATCATGAAATTGGTGATGGAGGATGGTTGATGATGACGATGACGACGGATTCCCCTCTCCGGAGCCCCGAACGGACTCCAGACCAGCCCCCCTCCCCCGAGAGAGTTTAGGGCTTGGGGGCGGCTCCATATCGTAAAACGCAATGAATCTTTCTCTCCTCTTTTTTTCTCCCCGAACGTGAGTATATGGAGTTGGAGTTGAGGTCGGTGGAGCACCAGGGGGGCCACAATGCAAGGGGTCGCGCCCTAGGGGGGCGCCCCCACCCTCGTGGACAGGGTGTGGGCCCCTTGGCCTTGATTCTTTCGCCAGTATTTTTTATTAGTTCCAAAAATAACTTCCGTGGAGTTTCAGGTCATTCCGAGAACTTCTATTTCTGCACAAAAATAACACCACAACAGTTCTGCTGAAAACAACGTCAGTCTGGGTTAGTTCCATTCAAATCATGAAAGTTAGAGTCCAAAACAAGGGCAAAAGTGTTTGGAAAAGTAGATACAACGGAGATGTATCAATGGTCATATCATGTCACATATTTTGATTGCATGTGATGTTTATCTTTTATTCATCTTATTTTGCTAACACTACTAGGGAAAAGCCTAGCAGCAGCTCGGGTTTTGGGTCTCTCAAGAGCGGGACAAAGCGCTACTAATAAGGCGCCATGACTAACGATAGCGAGAGCGCTGTTGTCCCACGCTACTGCTATACATGAATAGCTGTAGCGCTGTTTAGAAAAGGGCGCTGCTGATATTATCTGCAGCGATGTTTACCGGGAAGCGCTACTGGTAATGCGGTGCTACTGCTAAATTTCCCCCTCGCTACTACTAGTTTTATTACTTTTTTTCCTGCATATTTGTTTTTGTATTTGTTTTGTATTTGAATAGGCTTTATAAAATAATCTTTAGCATATCATACACATACAAATTTAATCATAGCATATACATACAATTAGTCTCATCAAATCATGTCGTCATCATAATCATCATCCAACACAAAGTGGTCTCTCGTCATCATCTCGAAAATAGCGATACAAGTCTCGATTACTTGCAAACACATCGTCATCCATCTAAACAATGGTATACGCGAGAAGAGCTATCAATTTGAGTACATGAGTTTGTATCCCTCTCTCGCATTAGCGTGAACCTAAACTAACTACTTGTCGCTCCGAAACCGAAAACCGGTACACCTGGGCCTGACACTCCGGTCACTTATCGTATATATACTCCTGGCATAGCACTTATTCACCATCGATGATCTATGCACTTGCATCGTCACATGAGTCGATGATATGCAACATATATAGTTGAGCAACAGAAAGAGACAGACTTGGCAAAAATAGAAACAACATATCATAAGCATAAATAACAAAGTTCATCGTGCCCCAAAATGCCCTAACTAGAGTGATTTTTGCTAGTCGAGGAGGAGGAACAAATAAAGTTTCACCGTGCATAACTCAAAGTTTTGTCATACAGAAAGTATGGACTAAACGAACACATTCTCATATATCGACAATCACTCCAACATGTCGTGCCATCCATCTATGTTAGGGAGATAGTCCCCGAGCCAAGTGAAAGGATTCAGGTTGAGACGCTGAGCGGCAACCCATGTTCGGACGTCTTCCTGCGACATTTGTCCTTCTTCGTAGAACATCCCTGTTTTTCCGACGACCTCCTTCATGATGATTTGGGCAAGTTTGCGCTGGATGTGATAGAACTCGGCTCGAAGTCGATGATCCTCAATATCTCCTACGTTCTTTGCCCATTGCAGAATATGGGCATCGCCGGATCTAGGTGACATGCGAAGGTTCCGTGATCCCATCTGTACTCCAAAGATGTGGTGTAGGACATAGAATCCATCATTAAGAGAATCGCTCGGTTCTTTGGATGCAGCAAGTCGTTTTATGGTCAAGGCGACCCTGCCGCCCTTCTCTTCTTGTCCCTGACCTCTCCACCCCTTGCTTGGTAGTAAAACATAGCACTGTCGAGAACATCTTTGATGTGGGTGTAATCCTTTTTGTGAATGTTCTTCGACAAGTCCAAGTAAAGAGCGTGGGAGAATCGGGGGTATAGGATGATGAGGATGGCGCGCCCGCCGCTGTGCAAAATAAGTACACCTCAAATTACTTAGCGTCCACCGTGCAAATGAATGATTGAAATCGAAGGAAGGATAGCAGCGTGAATGACTTACACGGGATGATAAGGCACGAGAATCGCCCCCTTGTCCTTATTGGCGAGCATGAAATTGACGATGTATTCCCTCGCGTATACACGGTGCTCTGCGCAGACTCCCAAGAAGCCCTCGTGCATGTAGTACGGGTCAGCGACACAAATATGAGATATCTGCTGAAACCCGATGGTGTAGTTCATGTGCAAGGCATAAAGGCAGACAAACGTAAAATCCAGCTTCTTCACGTGAAACATGTTGAATATGTAATCGAATCGGAGGAAGAACTTATCCGCGGGGAAGCTGTCGACGTACGACATTTGCCGTGGAACGTTAACCACGTAGGCTAGGTATCCTGGATCTGTCGAGGCGATGTGGCCTTTCTCTACCCGCAGCACATCGTCATGAAGTCTCCTTAGATCGCCGAATCTAGACTGTAGCACTGTTGCTGGTAGGATTGGTTGACCGGGGATATGCCATTTATCCGCATCGAGGATATCTATACGGTCCAGAAGCCGAGACTGCTGAGGCGGCTGGATCATAGAATCAGCTTTTTTGCCTTCCCTCGCGCTCTTCCTAGACTTCTTTACTACGGGAAGGTCGTCCATAATACGGTGAGACGGCAATTTAGGCACCTACTCATGACGCTCAAACCCTGAGGAGGCGCCAGTATAGACATATTGTTCAGCGCCACCGTCGTCCTCATCCTCATCCATGGCGACGTCATCAGCGACTAATGGAGCCTCCTCCTTACCCCGTCCGCTATCACCCAACCCGACACCCAATGCTAATTGGGTAGGTGGGGTGTTGATGTTCAGATCTTGCTGAGGCTGCATGCTCGTGGGTGTCCTCCCGACGGCCTCCAGACGAAGCAGACTCTTTGGCCACAACAGGACCCACCCACTGCAACAATCACCAAGCCGCCGCGGTGTCTCCTCGTCATCCACCAGTAGTATTGGAGGAGGAAAATTCTCATGGCCCGGTTCGGACTGGCCATGGAAACCTTGAAGACGTTCGGGGGGATCGGCCGGCTGTGGAACAATGGTTCCTTCGGCTCCATTATCGTCGCCTTCCCCACGTCCACCTTCTGGTCACCGATGGTGTACGATATGGTGCACAGGGTTTCGTCAGCCTGCAAAGGAAAGTCTATGACGTGAGACATCTGAAACGCAATGAAAACGGGAGATTATACATTTATATTCAAGGGGGGCGGTGTGACAGGTACCGTGAGGGCGTCGAGCTCAACCAAAGACGAAGCACCGCCGAGCACGTCCGGCAAGGGAGCAAAAGGGAGCCAAAGGGAGCAGTGCAGAGCTAAGGGAGCAGTGCTCCCAAGAAGTCAGCAAGGGGAAAGTCCTCTGCATTATTTTCTGGATTTTGCCTTGTCCAAGTGAAAATGCCCATCACCAAGGAAGTAGACAAATCTGCAACCACCTGTTTTGCGGCAGCTACATTGCTATGCATCGCTCGAGATGATTTCTTCTCAACCGCAATCTCAACCTTCTTGTCGATGTTTTGTTTAGTTACCTCCGCCTTTCCTTTCTCTCCTCCGTGGTCTCACGGTAGTACTTCTTCCATGTGGCGCCGTCTCCGACACCGCACGCACGCGCCCATACGATGGTCGAGTATCCACCGGTTGTCATTTCAATATGTTCAACACCCGGTTGAATGGAGTGTCCCACTTGGCCTCGCCAATGCCTCGACGGCGAGTCGCCGCCACAATCCGGTGCTACTCTCTCGCAAAAGGCACAAGGATCGTTTATAAATATGACTAACGTGTGCAGTCGAATTGATCAGAAACTAAAATTACCAATAGTCTCATGAACTCCATAATGACCGGTGTTGTCTCGTAAACCTTCTTCACTGGGTCCCAACGGTGCCGGGCCCTCAGGACGTCACGCTCCCGCGGGACGGTGAAATCCGCCAAGGGGTTTGGGATGCCCAGACTCACGGCTTCCGCGTCCTCCTTGGCCCATTTGGACCTCTTTCCGCCCTAACCACGGCTTCCGAGGTGGTGGCTCCCAATGTTCCTATCTTGAAGCCCCTTCATGTACTTAGACCTTTTTTTGGCAGCTTCGGCCTCGCAAGCCTCCTTGAATATTTGAAACTGCTCTTCCGTGATTGTCGGATTATCCTTTACAATCTCGAAGTAGGGTTCCTTCTTGTTGATGATCCTTGCTTCCACTCGAGTTTTCCAGGCGGCCAACGCGTCGCTAAACTTGGTCATGGCATGTTTGTTTATCTTCTTCATTGTCGGGTCCTTGTCTGGATCTTCATAATCCTTCTCATTCCAGCCCGGGAACAAGAATATCTAGTGAAACTTTTTTAGGAGGGAGCTCCTCATATTTTCTATCTTCTGTAGTTTCTCATCGTTGATGGTGGCAGTTGTCCATACGATGCAGCCTATTTGATTGCCGTAGCATCGACGCGCTTCCTCGGGCGCCTTTGGCTCAAAAATGCCGTCGTCCACCTTCGTGACCACCAGTCTAGTAGTCCTGAGTTTGTTAGGAAGTCGTTGCCTCATTGCTTTCGGTTCTACACCGCCGCTCCCGAGGCAGCACCGGTCTCGCCTCGGCGCCGGTCTCGATGCAGCCCGAGTCTCGGCACGGTCTCGCCTCAAAGATCGGTCTGCAGTGTCGGTCTCGATCCTCGATGCCACCGGTGGGCCCAGAACAACATCGTTGATCGTCGGTAAGGCTAGAAAATTAAATCGCCGCCGGTGAGACGTCGCCGCAATCACCGTAACCCTGTCCTTCATTGTTGCTAGCCATGTTTCCTATGATTAAATCTAGTCAATTAATTCTAGACCTAATAAAATGAATAATGACATAAAAAGGCCTATTGTTGTCCAGAATGTTGACTCCTTCCCGGTGCGGCAAATTCGGCACTCGATATGTCCTAGTTTTAGCACAAGTCATGCCGAAAGTCACGGAAAATTTCGGCATGACCTTTGCTAAAAAGTGGACAAATCGAGAACCTGAAATTTGCCGGAACAGAAATGAATCAACATTCCGGCAAAACATAGGCCACTCAGCCATTCCCTGGAAACAGTGTTCAAATATCCCTCTTCGACACCGCAACACATGTCCAAATATACATGAGCAACCACATGTCGAATTTTCACAAGCTAATTCAAAAACAAAGTGTAGAAGAAAATTCATTTAACTACTAATAGAACAAAATTCAGTTAACTTTAGTGCTCTATAATGATGAAAGGAAAAAATCAGTTAACTACTAATGTCATTCATTTACGTTATTCATTTAACATCACCTAATTAACCTACTGTACCACTACTACTAGCAGCACTACTAACCTAATTAACCTAGCAAAACTCTAGTGCCCTAACTGAAAAACATCTAATTAACATCTACTAGTACAACTATTGCCCTAACCTAATTAACATCTACTAGTATCACTATATACTATACAAGCAGATCTACCCTAATTAAACCCTACCGCCTCTAACTAACTTTTGTTGTAAACCAAATTTTTTCTCTAAACTAATTTTTGCTCTAACATCTACTACTTAACATCCTTTGCTCTAAACTAAATTTTTTGCTATAAACAAACTTTTGCTCTACTAATTTTTTCTCTAAAATGCAGAGAGAGAGAGGAGTCGGGGGGAGGGGTGGGGGACTTACAGAGAGGGGAGAGACGGTGGCGTGGAGGTGCTCGGTGACGGAGGCAGGGGCGGAGAGGGCGGGCTCGGTCACGGGCAACGGCAGTCCTGGGCAGTCTCGGGCGGCAGTGAGGTGGAGGGCGCCGATGGTGACGTCGAGGGTGGCCTCGGGCGGCAGCGGTGAGGCTGAGGGCGGCCTCGGGCGGCGGCGGTGAGGATGACGGCGGCCTCGGGGGGAGATGGTGAGGTTGCGGGCGTCCACGCCGGTAGGAGACGGCGGCGAAGTAGGGCGACGGTGAATTGGGGAGACGGCGGCGAGGGCGAGGGATTTGGGGAAGAAGTGTGGTGGCCGGGGGCGGGGGGAAACCGCTGTTTAAGTGAAATGTAACGGTATCGCGTTTCCGAAACGCGCTATAGCTAAGTTAGCTACAGCGCGTTTCCTGAAACCCGCTATTGCTATTCCTTTCTCCTTTTCTCCTTTTTCTTTTATTTTTCTTTACATTTTTTTCATTTCTCCTTTTTCTATTTCTTTCATTTTCATTTAATTTTCTACTTTTTTTTCACTTTATTTTATTTCCGTTAGCAGTAGCGCCTTACACGTAAGCGCGCTACAGCTAAGGAGAGGAGCAGTAGCGCTGGGCCAGTATACGTGCTACTGCTAGGTTGGGCTGTTGGAAATATGCCCTAGAGGCAATAATAAAAGGATTATTATTATATTTCCTTGTTCATGATAATTGTCTTTATTCATCCTATAATTGTATTATCCGGAAATCGTAATACACGTGTGAATACATAGACCATAATATGTCCCTAGTGAGCCTCTAGTTGACTAGCTCGTTGATCAACAGATAGTCATGGTTTCCTGACTATGGACATTAGATGTCGTTGATAACGGGATCACATCATTAGGAGAATGATGTGATGGACAAGACCCAATCCTAAGCATAGCACAAGATCGTGTAGTTCGTTTTGCTAGAGCTTTTCCAGTGTCAAGTATCTTTTCCTTTGACCATGAGATCGTGTAACTCCCGGATACCGTAGCAGTGCTTTGGGTGAATCAAACGTTGCAACGTAACTGGGTGACTATAAAGGTACACTACAGGTATCTCCGAAAGTGTCTGTTGGGTTGACACGGATCGAGACTGGGATTTGTCACTCCGTATGACGGAGAGGTATCTCTGGGCCCACTCGGTAATGCATCATCATAATGAGCTCAAAGTGACCAAGACGGTACGAGTAAAGTGACTTGCCGGTAACGAGACTGAACGAGGTATTGGGATACCGACGATCGAGTCTCGGGCAAGTAACATACCGTTTGACAAAGGGAATTCTATGCAGGGTTGATTGAATCCTCGACATCGTGGTTCATCCGATGAGATCATCGAGGAGCATGTGGGAGCCAACATGGGTATCCAGATCCCGCTGTTGGTTATTGACCGGAGAGCCGTCTCGGTCATGTCTGCGTGTCTCCCGAACCCATAGGGTCTACACACTTAAGGTTCGGTGACGCTAGGGTTGTATGAATATAAGTATGAAGCAAACCAAAAGTTGTTCAGAGTCCCGGATGAGATCTCGGACATCACGAGAAGTTCCGGAATGGTCCGGAGGTAAAGAATTATATATAGGAAGTGCTGTTTCAGCCATCGGGAAAGTTTTAGGGTCACCCGGTATTGTACCAGGACCACCGGAAGGGTCCCGGGGGTCCACCGGGTGGGGCCACCTATCCCGAAGGGCCCCGTGGGCTGAAGTGGGAGGGGAACCAGTCCCTAGTGGGCTGGTGCGCCTGGGCCCTCGCGCCTAGGGTTGGAAACCCTAGGGTGGGGGGCGCACCACTTGCCTTGGGGGCACTCCACCCCCCTGGCCGCCGCCCCCTTGGGAGATTCCCATCTCCAGGGCCGGCGACCCCCTGGCGGCCTATATAAAGGAGGGGGAGGGAGGGCAGCCGCACCCTGAGTCTTGGCGCCTCCCTCCCCCTGCTACACCACTTCCTCCTCCTGTAGTTGCTTGGCGAAGCCCTGCCGGAGTCCTGCTGCATCCACCACCACGCCGTCGTGCTGCTGGATCTTCATCAACCTCTCCTTCCCCCTTGCTGGATCAAGAAGGAGGAGACGTCATCCACTCCGTACGTGTGTTGAACGCGGAGGTGATGTCCGTTCGGCACTTGGTCATCGGTAATCTGGATCACGGCGAGTACGACTCCATCATCCCCGTTCTCTTGAACGCTTCCGCTCGCGATCTACCAAGGTATGTAGATGCACTCCTATCACTCATTGCTTAGATAAACTCATAGATGGATCTTGGTGAAACCGTAGGAAAATTTTTATTTTCTGCAACGTTACCCAACAGTGGCATCATGAGCTAGGTCTATGCGTAGTTCTCTACTGCATGAGTAGAACACAATTTTGTTGTGGGCGTAGATCTTGTCAACTTGCTTGCCGCTACTAGTCTTATTTTGCTTCAACTGTATTGTGGGATGAAGTGGCCCGGACCGACCTTACACGTATGCTTACGTGAGACAGGTTCCACCGACTGACATGCACTAGTTGCATAAGGTGGCTAGCGGGTGTCTGTCTCTCCCACTTTAGTTGGAGCGGATTCGATGAAAAGGGTCCTTATGAAGGGTAAATAGAAGTTGACAAAATCACGTTGTGGTTATTCATAGGTAAGAAAACGTTCTTGCTAGAACCCAATTGCAGCCACGTAAAAGATGCAACAACAATTAGAGGACGTCAAACTTGTTTTTCCAGCAATTGTCTTGTGATATGATATGGCCAAAAGTTGTGATGAATGATGAATGATATATTGTGATGTATGAGATCATGTTCTTGTAATTGGAATCACGACTTGCATGTCGATGAGTATGACAACCGGCAGGAGCCATAGGAGTTGTCTTTATTTTTGTATGACCTGCGTGTCATTGAAGAATGCCATGTAAATTACTTTACTTTATTGCTAAACGCTTTAGCCATAGAAGTAGAAGTAGTCGTTGGCGTGACAACTTCATGAAGACACGATGATGGAGATCATGGTCTCATGCTGGTGACGAAGATGATCATGGAGCCCCGAAGATGGAGATCAAAGGAGCTATATGATATTGGCCATATCATGTCACTATTATATAATTGCATGTGATGTTTATTATGTTTATGCATCTTGTTTACTTAGAACGATGGTAGTAAATAAGATGATCCCTTATAATAATTTCAAGAAAGTGTTCCCCTAACTGTGCGCGTTGCTAAAGTTAAATGCTTCAAGCACCACGTGATGATCGGGTGTGATAGATTCTTACGTTCACATACAACGGGTGTAAGACAGTTTTACACATGCAAAACACTTAGGGTTAACTTAACGAGCCTAGCATGTATAGACATGGCCTCGGAACACAGAGACCGAAAAGTCGAACATGAGTCGTATGGAAGACGATCAACATGGAGATGTTCACCGATGATGACTAGTCCGTCTCACGTGATGATCGGACATGGCCTAGTCGACTCGGATCGTGTAACACTTAGATGACTAGAGGGATGTCTAATCTGAGTGGGAGTTCATTAAATAATTTGATTAGATGAACTTAATTATCATGAACTTAGTCTAAAACCTTTGCAAATATGTCTTGTAGATCAAATGGCCAACGCTCATGTCAACATGAACTTCAATGCGTTCCTAGAGAAAACCAAGCTGAAAGATGATGGCAGCAACTATACGGACTGGGTCCGAAACCTGAGGATCATCCTCATAGCTGCCAAGAAAGCATATGTCCTAGAAGAACCGCTAGGTGAAGCACCCATCCCAGAGAACCAAGACGTTATGAACGCTTGGCAGTCACGTGCTGATGATTACTCCCTCGTTCAGTGTGGCATGCTTTACAGCTTAGAACCGGGGCTCCAAAAGCGTTTTGAGAAACACGGAGCATATGAGATGTTCGAGGAGCTGAAAATGGTTTTTCAAGCTCATGCCCGGGTCGAGATATATGAAGTATCCGACAAGTTCTATAGTTGTAAGATGGAGGAAAATAGTTCTGTCAGTGAGCACATACTCAAAATGTCTGGGTTGCACAACCGCTTGTCCCAGCTGGACATTAACCTCCCGGACGAGGCGGTCATTGACAGAATCCTTCAGTCGCTCCCACCGAGCTACAAGAGCTTTGTGTTGAACTACAATATGCAGGGGATGGAGAAAACTATTCCTGAAGTGTTTTCAATGCTGAAGTCAGCAGAGGTAGAAATCAAGAAAGAACATCAAGTGTTGATGGTCAATAAAACCACCAAGTTCAAGAAGGGCAAGGGCAAGAAGAACTTCAAGAAGGACGGCAAGGATGTTGCCGCGCCCGGTAAGCCAGTTGCCGGGAAGAAGTCAAAGAATGGACCCAAGCCTGAGACTGAGTGCTTTTATTGCAAAGGGAAGGGTCACTGGAAGCGAAACTGCCCCAAATACTTAGCGGACAATAAGGCCATCAACACTAAAGGTATATTTGATATACATGTATTTGATGTGTACCTTACCAGTACTCGTAGTAACTCCTGGGTATTTGATACCGGTGCCATTGCTCATATTTGTAACTCACAGCAGGAGCTGCGGAATAAGCGGAGACTGGCGAAGGACGAGGTGAGGATGCGCGTCGGGAATGGTTCCAAGGTCGATGTGATCGCCGTCGGCACGCTACCTCTACATTTACCTACAGGATTAGTTTTAAACCTCAATAATTGTTATTTAGTGCCAAATTTGAGCATGAACATTGTATCTGGATCTCGTTTGATACGAGATGGCTACTCATTTAAATCCGAGAATAATGGTTGTTCTATTTATATGAGAGATATGTTTTATGGTCATGCCCCGATGGTCAATGGTTTATTCTTAATGAATCTCAAACGTAATGTTACACATATTCATAGTGTGAATACCAAAAGATGTAAAGTTGATAACGATAGTCCCACATACTTGTGGCACTGCCGCCTTGGTCACATTGGTGTCAAGCGTATGAAGAAGCTCCATGCTGATGGACTTTTAGAGTCTCTCGATTATGAATCATTTGACACATGCGAACCATGCCTCATGGGCAAAATGACCAAGACTCCGTTCTCCGGAACAATGGAGCGAGCAACCAACTTATTGGAAATCATACATACCGATGTGTGCAGTCCAATGAGCGTTGAGGCCCACGGAGGATATCGTTATGTTCTCACTCTCACTGATGACTTGAGTAGATATGGGTATGTCTACTTGATGAAACACAAGTCTGAGACCTTTGAAAAGTTCAAGGAATTTCAGAATGAGGTAGAGAATCAACGTGACCGAAAGATAAAGTTCCTACGATCAGATCATGGAGGAGAATACTTAAGTCACAAATTTGGTACACACTTAAGGAAATGTGGAATCGTTTCACAACTCACGCCGCCTAGAACACCTCAGCGTAACGGTGTGTCCGAACGTTGTAATCGCACTCTATTGGATATGGTGCGATCTATGATGTCTCTTACCAATTTACCGCTATCATTTTGGGGATACGCTCTAGAGACAGCTACATTCACTTTAAATAGGGCTGCGTCTAAATCCGTTGAGACGACACCGTATGAATTATGGTTTGGAAAGAAACCTAAGCTATCGTTTCTAAAAGTTTGGGGATGCGATGCTTATGTCAAGAAACTTCAACCTAAAAATCTCAAACCCAAGTCGGAAAAATGCATCTTCATAGGATACCCTAAGGAAACCATTGGGTATACCTTCTACTTAAGATCCGAGGGAAAGATCTTTGTTGCCAAGAACGGGTCCTTTCTGGAAAAAGAGTATCTCTCGACAGAAGTAAGTGGGAGGAAAGTAGAACTCGATGAAGTACTACCTCTTGAACCGGAAAGTAGTGCAGCTCAGGAAAATGCTCCTGTGGTGCCTACACCGACTGGAGAGGAAATCAATGATGATGATCAAGGTACTTCGGACCAAGTTGCTACTGAACTTCATAGGTCCACAAGGACACGTTCGACACCAGAGTGGTATGGCAACCCTGTCCTGGAAATCATGTTGTTAGACAACGGTGAACCTTCGAACTATGAAGAAGCGATGTCGGGCCCAGATTCCAACAAACGGCTTGAAGCCATGCAATCCGAGATAGAATCCATGTATGAAAACAAAGTATGGACTTTGACAGACTTGCCCGATGATCGGCGAGTGATAGAAAACAAATGGATCTTTAAGAAGAAGACGGACGCGGATGGTAATATTACCATCTATAAAGCTCGACTTGTCGCTAAGGGTTATCGGCAAGTTCAAGGGGTTGACTACGATGAGACTTTCTCTCCCGTAGCAAAGCTGAAGTCCGTCCGAATCATGTTAGCAATTGACACATACTATGATTATGAGATATGGCAAATGGACGTCAAAACGGCATTCCTTAACGGGCATCTGAAGGAAGAACTGTATATGATGCAGCCGGAGGGTTTTGTCGATCCTAAGAATGCTAACAAAGTATGCAAGCTCCAGCGATCCATTTATGGGCTGGTGCAAGCATCTCGGAGTTGGAACATTCGCTTTGATGAGATGATCAAAGCGTTTAGTTTATGCGAGACTTATGGAGAAGCCTGCATTTACAAGAAAGTGAGTGGGAGCTCTGTAGCATTTCTCATATTATATGTAGATGACATACTTTTGATGGGAAATGATATAGAACTCTTGGACAGCATTAAGGCCTACTTGAATAAGTGTTTTTCAATGAAGGACCTTGGAGAAGCTGCTTACATATTAGGCATAAAGATCTATAGGGATAGATCGAGACGCCTCATAGGTCTTTCACAAAGCACATACCTTGATAAGATTTTGAAGAAGTTCAAAATGGATCAGTCCAAGAAAGGGTTCTTGCTCAGATTGCAAGGTGTGAGATTGAGCTCGGCTCAATGCCCCACCACGCAAAAGATAAAGAAGAGATGAGTGTCATCCCTATGCTTCAGCCATAGGATCTATTATGTATGCCATCTTTGTGTACTGACCTGATGTAAACCTTGCCGTAAGTTTGGTAGGAAGGTACCAAAGTAATCCCAGCAAGGAACACTAGACAACGGTCAAGAATATCCCGCAAGATCGAAAAGGACAGAGGACATGTTTCGTTTATGGAGGTGACGAAGAGCTCGTCAGAAGGGTTACGCCGACGCTAGCTTCGACACGATCCGATGACTCTAAGTCACAAACCGGATACGTGTATATGTTAAATGGTGGAGCAAGAAGCTGGTGCGGTTTGCAAGCAGAGAGCGCCGTGGCGGGATCTACATGTGAAGCGGAGTAAATGGCAGCCTCGGAGGCAGCGATGAAGCAATTTGGGTGAAGGAGTTCATCACCGACCTAGGAGTCATACCCAATGCATTGGGGCCGATCAAACTCTTCCGTGACAACACTGGAGCTATTGCCCTTGCCAAGGAGCCTGTGTTTCACAAGAAGACCAGCACATCAAGTTAACGCTTCAACTCCATCCGTGAAAATGTTCAAGATGGAGACATAGATATTTGCAAAGTACATACGGATCTGAATGTCGCAGATCCGTTGACTAAACCTCTTTCGCGAGAAAAACATGATCAACACCAGAACTCTATGGGTGTTCGATTCATCACAATGTAACTAGATTATTGACTCTAGTGCAAGTGGGAGACTGTTGGAAATATGCCCTAGAGGCAATAATAAAAGGATTATTATTATATTTCCTTGTTCATGATAATTGTCTTTATTCATGCTATAATTGTAGTATCCGGAAATCGTAATACACGTGTGAATACATAGACCATAATATGTCCCTTGTGAGCCTCTAGTTGACTAGCTCGTTGATCAACAGATAGTCATGGTTTCCTGACTATGGACATTAGATGTCGTTGATAATAGGATCACATCATTAGGAGAATGATGTGATGGACAAGACCCAATCCTAAGCATAGCACAAGATCGTGTAGTTCGTTTTGCTAGAGCTTTTCCAATGTCAAGTATCTTTTCCTTTGACCATGAGATCGTGTAACTCCCGGATACCGTAGGAGTGCTTTGGGTGTATCAAACGTCGCAACATAACTGGGTGACTATAAAGGTACACTACAGGTACCTCCGAAAGTGTCTGTTGGGTTGACACGGATCGAGACTGGGATTTGTCACTCCGTATGACGGAGAGGTATCTCTGGGCCCACTCGGTAATGCATCATCATAATGAGCTCAAAGTGACCAAGTGTCTGGTCACGGGATCATACATTACGGTACGAGGAAAGTGACTTGCCGGTAACGAGACTGAACGAGGTATTGGGATACCAATGATCGAGTCTCGGGCAAGTAACGTACCGTTTGACAAATGGAATTGTATGCGGGGTTGATTGAATCCTCGACATCGTGGTTCATCCGATGAGATCATCGAGGAGCATGTGGGAGCCAACATGGGTATCCAGATCCCGCTGTTGGTTATTGACCGGAGAGCCGTCTCGGTCATGTCTGCGTGTCTCCCGAACCCGTAGGGTCTACACACTTAAGGTTCGGTGACGCTAGGGTTGTATGAATATAAGTATGCAGCAAACTGAAAGTTGTTCGGAGTCCCAGATGAGATTCCGGACGTCACGAAGAGTTCCGGAATGGTCCGGAGGTAAAGAATTATATATAGGAAGTGCTGTTTCGGCCATCGGGAAAGTTTCAGGGTCACCCGGTATTGTACCGGGACCACCGGAAGGGTCCCGGGGGTCCACCGGGTGGGGTCACCTATCCCGTAGGGCCCCGTGGGCTGAAGTGGGAGGGAAACCAGTCCCTAGTGGGCTGGTGCGCCCCCCCTTGGGACCCCCTGCGCCTAGGGTTGGAAACCCTAGGGTGGGGGGCGCACCACTTGCCTTGGGGGCACTCCACCCCCCTGGCCACCGCCCCCTTGGGAGATTCCCATCTCCAGGGCCGGCGCCCCCCTTGGGGGCCTATATAAAGGAGGGGGGAGGTAGGGCAGCCGCACCCTGAGTCTTGGCGCCTCCCTCCTCCTGCTACACCTCTTCCTCCTCCCGCAGTTGCTTGGCGAAGCCCTGCCGGAGTCTTGCTACATCCACCACCACGCCGTCGTGCTGCTGGATCTTCATCAACCTCTCCTTCCCCCTTGCTAGATCAAGAAGGAGGAGACGTCATCCGCTTCGTACGTGTGTTGAACGCGGAGGTGCTGTCCGTTCGGCACTTGGTCATCGGTGATTTGGATCACGGCGAGTACGACTCCATCATCCCTGTTCTCTTGAACGCTTCCGCTCGCGATCTACAAAGGTATGTAGATGCACTCCTATCACTCATTGCTTAGATGAACTCATAGATGGATCTTGGTGAAACAATAGGAAATTTTTTATTTTCTGCAACGTTACCCAACATGGGCTAGCCATGTGCGCCCAGTTCAAACATAGCAGCAGTAGCTTTTTGCTTATGCAGCGCCATCGCTAAAGTCATAGCGATGGCGTGGTTTATTTGTGTATTTGCTACTAAGTAGCAGTAGCGTTTGATTTTGTACAGCGCTACTGGTAACATTCTGTGTATAAGGTTTTCCCTAGTAGTGTTAGTACGGCGTAGCATTATAAGATGATCCCTCACTAAATTTCAAGGTATAAGTGTTCTCCCTGAGTATGCACCATTGCTACAGTTCGTCATGCCGAGACACCATGTGAAGATCGGGTGTGATCGATAAGCTCTACGTTCATATACAATGGGCGCAAGCCATTTTTGCATGTGCAGAATACTCGGGTTAAACTTGACGAGCCTAGCATATGCAAATATGGCCTCAAAACACACTACAAAAAAAAGACACATCTGTGACATTTTGGGCCGAACGAAATTTTTTCCTGTCATACTTATGACACTTCTATGATGATAATTGTGACAAAACCCGGTATCATCATAGATGTGGTGGGCTGCTAGTTCTATGACAAAAAATCATGACAGAAAATGGGCTTTTCGTCCTGGGCGAGCTGGAGACGTAGCTGCATGACATTCTTTGGGCCGTCCATGATGGAAAAAACCGTGGTAGAAGCGAGGGCGAGGAAAATATCGGGGTGTTCCCGGTTATGGTGGGTGGTCAGGGCCGAGAGATGCATGGAGGTTTGCGCGTTTCTTTCGTGCACGGAGGCTCTAACTGAACCCAATTGCACTGCAGGCTATGCGTTACTGAACCGAGTGAAATATCGAGGGCTGTTAACTGAACTCGATCGAGCGATTCCTTCGCTACTGCTGCTAACTGAAGCCGATCGATGCTGCCTCTGGATGAACAGTGAGGGTTGCGGGGGGGGGGGGGTGGATGAATAGTGAGCGGTGGGGGTGGATGAACAGGACCCCGATCGATTGAGCCGGTTGGGGTTGAATGAACAGGACCCCGTGGAGGGATGGATGAACAGGACGACCCCGTGGAGGGCTGGATGAACAGGATGACCCTGTGGAGGGCTGGATGAATAGTAGACGGTGGAGGGGTGGATGAATAGTAGCCCATGGAGGGGTGGTTGAACAGGAGCCCGTGGAGAGGGGTGGTTGAACAGTGGTCGGTGGAGTAGCACGCGGTGGAGGCTGGATGAACAGGAGCCCGTGGATGAACAGTCACAGGTGGAGGCTGGAGGAGGTCGACAGTGGATGAACAGTAGCCCGTGGAGGCTGGAGGAGGTCTACGGTGGAGATGAACAGTATCTTGTGGAGTTCCGTTTTGCGGTACGCCACACCCCTCCCGATGAACAGGACCCCTGATTTGACCGTAGCGCTCCAACACAAGTTCGTTTCCTCCGTTTTGCGGTACACCACACCCCTCCCGATCAACAGGACCCCATTTTGACCGTAGGAGGTCCGACACAAGTCCGTTTCCTCCGTTTTGCGGTACGCCAGACCCCTCCCCATGAATAGGATCACGTTTCAAATGTGGCCGGTCGAACACAAGGCCGTTTCCTCCGTTCTGCGCTATGCCAGGCCTCGTTTCCATCGGCTGTTCCGTCCAAGCCGGTTGGCTCCCACACGTTCCGTTGCCTCCTGATGAAAACGAAGCATTCCGTTGCCTCCCCATGAACACAGCGCATTCCGCTGCCTCCCCATGAACACGACGCATTCTGTTGCCTCCCCATGAACATGATGACGACGCAGCTTCTTCGTTCCGACCCAGCCATGTACACCAGACCTGGCCGTACGTATGCGCGAGTAGGCGTTCGAGACCCCGCCCGTATGTACGTACGTGGCCGTATTTTCTTTCTTGCACACTGGCCGCGGTACATACGTGTACATGCTATGTGCGCGTCTCTACTATGACACGTGCGCACCTCTACATCGACCAAGATGTACGCATATCGCCGCCACCGTAATGACAACGCCACGCACGCTTCGACCAGGTGGGTCCCGACCGCCAGCACTTCCTTGTGTGCTAAGATGTAGCTGGTGGGTCCTAGCAATCGGGGCAACCATTTTTTTGCCCATACACACTTCCTTGCGTGCGAAGATGTAGCTGGTGGGTCCTAGCAGTTAGGGGGCGAATCATTTTTCCCCGTATATGGATGCACTTCCTTGCGTGCGAAGATGTAGCTAGTAGGTCCCAGCAGTCAGGGGGAAATGTTTTTTCACGAAATACGGTGGCCCGTCCGGTGGGTCCCTACTGTCAGGTGGAGGAATCATTATTTTCTGCGTAATAAGGAGGCACTTCCTCTCTGCGGTCGTGGACCCAGCTGTCAGCCTCTCCACGTACAGCCCACGTCCAATGGAAGTCGTTTCTTGACCATGTTGACCATGCCGCACTGAGAGCACCAGGGCGGTCGATGACGGCGAGGCCTAGGAAGGGGACGACACGGAGCCGGGGAAGATGCGGCAGTGGATGCCCACGCGGAGAGGATTATGAGGGTTCACTGGTTCGGCTGCGGTGTGAGGCAACCGTCACCGTAGAATAACAGGGGGTGTGGGTGAGTAGAGGGATGGCCTGGCCAGCGATGGGAGTAGTAGGGGGCGGTGAGGCCTCCACGGCATCACAGCTGGCCACAGGAGGCAGGAGGCACGCGGCACGACCGACGCTGGTTTGGGCGGCTGGAGCAAGAAGACCACAGGTTGAAGAAGCACTACGGCCATTGGATGAACATCATACGGTAACAGGAGCTAGAATCGTTCATATTGACTAAGTTGAAAAAGCCCTCTGTCCCCGTCAACTTGGTAGGCCCACAAGTCTGAAAGTGCGTTATATTGACTAGAGGGGGTGAATAGGCGATTTTTATGAATTCTTCACTGAGGAATTTGCCGGTGAGGAAATTCCTTAGTGAAGAACTACTTGCATCGGAATAAGTACTCAGAAGTAAGCATGATAGAATACACACATAGTCATCATGATGAAATGAAGACAAACACAGAGTACAAAAAGCGTAAACACAGGATAACACAAGATGAAGACAAACAGACTGAAGAAATTGAACTGAGGAAATTGAGAAAGTCTTCAGTCAAATTCTTCAAACACAGATATGAACAATCACTCAACACAGTAATGAAGAAATGAAAGAGTTGAGCGAATAGAACTAGTAAGGTCGGTGAAGACAATGATTTGGTAGACCAGTTCCAACTGCTGTCTCAGTTGTACGTCTGGTTGGAGCGGCTGAGTATTTAAACTCGAGGACACATAGTCCCGACACCCGTCGTTGAGCACACACTCAGACACCAAGTCCTCACCATATTCTCCTTGAACTAAGGTCACATGCACTCGCCCAATCACTGTGGTAAGTCTTCAGCGACTTCCAAACCTTCACAGATTTCGTCACTCAGCGATCCACAATTCCTCTTGGATGCTCTAGACCATGATGCCTAACCGTCTGGAAGAAGCACAGCCTTCAAAGGTAACAAGCGCCGGATCCACGCAGATCAATCTCTTGATGATGCTCAATCACTTTGGGTTTGTAGGTGTTTGGGTTTGGGTTTTTCCTCACTCGATGATTTTTGCTCAAAGTCCTCGGAGGATGGGTTGCTCTTAAATGACAAGTGTCTGTTTCTCTCGGAGCAGCCAACCAGCTAGTGGTTGTAGGGGGCGGCTATTTATAGCCTAGGGAGCATCCCAACATGATCAAACATAAATGCCCTTCAATGATATGACTGTTAGGTGGATAAGATATTTTGGAACAGTCAAGCCAAGAAGATAAGAACGGTCGGAATTTGGACTCTCAAATTCCTCGGGCTATCATGTTCTCACTATGTAGGCAATCCGCCTTTGGCGAATTCCTAACTCCTCAAGAAGAACAAATTCTCAACGACTGTAAGAACTTCGTCTCATCCATCAAGAAATTGATGAATCAGTATGAGATTTCCAATGGCTTCACTCAAAGGGATTGGTAGGTGCAGGATTTTGAGTTGAGCATCACATGGAAATTTTTCCTTAGTATTTCCTCGACCCCCTTTAACAGTACGGTGTTTCCTATGACTCAAGAAAGAGAAAAACAGAACTATGAAAATGAAGTCTTCAAGAAAGTCTTCAGGAATACCAAAATCTTCAGTCGAAGATATTCATTTTTAGGGGTCGCCTTTCTCTGTAAATATCAAACTCCTCATAGACTTATAGACTTGTGTACACTCATAAACACATTAGTCCCTTAACCTATAAGTCTTCAATACACCAAAATCACTAAGGGGCACTAGATGCACTTACAATCTCCCCCTTTTTGGTGACTGATGACAATATATGTTAAGTTTTCAATGGGGATAAACATATGAAGTGTAAGTACTGATATTGAGGAATTTGATTGCAAGATATAGAAGAACTCCCCCTGAAGATGTGCATAGTGTGGAATTTGCTTTTGAAGTAATGCACACTTGAAGAGTTGAATCATGGAGATCTCCCCCTATATCTTGTAATTCATACATGCATTTTACATATAATATGAGGAATTTGAAATGCATGATGAAATATGGTGCGTGATGAAATTCAGCATGCGTGCAATAATATTAATGAGGAATGAGGGAGTCCTGGACTAGGGGCTGTCCGGACAGCCGGACTATCATCGTCCGCCGGACTCCAAGACTACGAAGATGCAAGATTGAAGACTCCGTCCCGTGTCCGGATGGGACTTTCCTTGGCGTGGAAGGCAAGCTTGGCGATACGGATATGTAGATCTCCTACCATTGTAACCGACTCTGTGTAACCCTAGCCCTCTCCGGTGTCTATATAAACCGAGGGCTTTAGTCCATAGGACATAACCTCCGTTACAACAATCATACCATAGGCTAGCTTCTAGGGTTTAGCCTCCTTGATCTCGTGGTAGATCTACTCTTGTACTACCCATATCATCAATATTAATCAAGCGGGACGTAGGGTTTTACCTCCATCAAGAGGGCCCGAACCGGGTAAAACATCATGTCCCTCGCCTCGTTACCATCCGCCTAGACGCACAGTTCGGGACCCCTACTCAAGATCCGCCGGTTTTGACACCGACATTGGTGCTTTCATTGAGAGTTCCTCCTGTCGCCACCGATAGGCTCGATGGCTTCTTCAACCAACAACGCCGCCTGTGGTGAGACTTTTCTCCTCGACAGATCTTCAGATTCGGCGGCCGCGCTGGGCCAACTCACTTGGCCATCCGAGCAGATCGAAGCTACGCCCGCCATCAGTCAGGTTCGAAGCCTAAACTTCACGGCCGATATCCGCGGGACTTGATCTTCGACGGACTCGAGCCCAACCCGAAAGCGTGCAGCTGTCATGATGGGCATGATTTAGCTCGCGCACGGACAAAGGCCTTGGCGGTCGAGACGAATCCGCTCCGGCCCTCGGTCCGAGCCGATCGCCAGATCGGGACCAAGTGGCTGGACACCGCCGGGCTGCAACTTCCATGGTGATGGAGCCAACACTAACCTCGCCCCTTGTAAAGCTTAGACTCGAGGTGTCGGACTCCGCCGGACTCAACGCCCTGCGCCCGCCAATCAAATCCGATTGGCGCCGATCATGGAGTTCACCGTGGCGGACATCTTTCAGCACTCGCCTTTTGGCGACATCCTAAATTCGCTAAAGCATCTCTCGCTATCCGGAGAGACCTGGCCGGACTATGGTCAGGATGGTTGGGATACGAACGACGAAGAAATTCAGAGCCCACCCACCACCCACTTTGTAGCCACTGTCCACGATCTAACCGACATGCTAGACTACGACTCCGAAGACATCGACGGTATGGACGACGATGCCGGAGACGAACAGGAACCAGTGCCTACAGGGCACTGGAAGACCACCTCATCATATGAAATATACATGGTGGACACCCCAAAAGATGGGGACGGCGAAGAAGCAGCGGAGGCAGATTCCTTAAAGAAACAGCCCAAGCGCCGGTGTCAGCGGCGCCGCTCTAAATCCCGCCACAGCAAAAATGGAGATTCCGGCACAGAGATAATAACACTGCATAAAGGTCAAGACAATCCACTCCAGCAAGATTCAGCACAGAGGATGCGCAAGCCCTCGCGAGAGAGCGCATTTAAGAGGTCGAGGATGATAATTACATGCCTCCCTCCGAGACGAAGCAAGCCTCGGCGACGATTTAATTCGTCGTGCCCGAGGATCCCGTCGAACAAGAGCGTTTCAAACGCAGGCTGATGGCCACGGCGAATATCCTAAAGAAAAGCAGCAGCAGCTTCAAGTTGATCAAGACCTTCGCCGATCGATGGACCGAGGTCCTCGCGGCCGAAGAGTATGAACTCGAACGCCCCTCCAAGAGCTACCCAAAACGCAAGTTGCTCCCCCGATTAGAGGAGGAAGCATACATACCTTCATCACCAGCGCACAATACGGCCGATCGACCACCCCGTGGTCGCGACAGAGAGGCATCCAGGCCCTCCACCAAGACCGTACCCCGGCATCGCTCCAAGAGTACGAAGCCAAGAGGGAACGCTACCGGACTTGCGAGATATATTGAGGACAAAGCAAGGCAATCCAGATCCATCTACGGATCACGTGAGCGCCCCACAACCCACGCATTTAATACCTTCGATCGGATACAACAACTCCGCCAGGCGAACACAGCAGTAAAACGCCACCGAGCTACGCCGTGATATTGCTCAATACAGAGGCGCCAAGACACCCGCTATGCTTCATCGATGAAGTAATGGATCATCAAATCCTCAAGGGTTTAAACCCGTAAACATTGAATCCTACGATGGCACAACAGACCCCGCGGTTTGGATTGAAGATTATCTCCTTCTCATCCATATGGCCCGCGGCGACCATCTCCACGCCATCAAATACCTCCCACAAGCTTAAAGGACCAGCTCGGCATGGGCTTAAAAGCTTGCCCGCAGAGTCAATTGGGTGTTGGGAAGACCCGAAGCCGCATTCTCGACAACTTCCGTGGCACATATGTGCGACCACCGACGCCGATGACCTAAGCCACATAATTCAGCAGCGACGAATCGCCGCATAGTTCGACACGGTTCTTGACAAAGAAAACCAAATCGTCGACCGTCCGGATGCAGAGGCCCTCGCAGCCTTCAAACATAAAATCCACGACGAGTGGCTAGCCCGCACCTAGGACAGAAAAGCCAAATCCATGGCAGCCCTCACATCATTAATGACCCGCTTTTGTGTGGGAGAGGATAGCTGGCTAGCTCGCAGCAACAACCTCAGTAAAAATTCTGGCAGTCCGGATACTAAGGACCACAATGGCAGGTCACGTCGAAACAAAACTAAACGCCGTATTAACAGCGACGACAAGGAGGATACGGCAGTCAACGCCGGATTCCGAGGCTCTAAACCCGGTCAGCGGAAGAAGCCATTCAAAAGAACCACTCCGGGTCCGTCCAATTTGGACTGAATCCTCGACCGCTTATGCCAGATACACGGCACCCCCGAAAAGCCAGATAACCACACCAACAGAGACTGTTGGGTATTCAAGCAGGCAGGTAAGTTAATTGCCGAAAACAATGACAAGGGGCTGCATAGCGATGACGAGGAAGAAACCCGGCCGCCGAATAGTAGAGGACAGAAGGGTTTCCCCCCACAAGTGTGGACGGTGAACATGATATACGCAACCCATATACCCAAGAGGGAGCAGAAGCGTGCACTAAGGGACGTATATGCGATGGAGCCAGTCGCCCCTAAGTTCAATCCATGGTCCTCTTGCCCGATCACTTTCGATCGAAGAGACAATCCGACCAGTATCCGCCATGGCGGATTCGCCGCATTGGTTTTAGACCCAATCGTCGATGGATTTCACCTCACGAGAATCCTGATGACGGCGGCAGTAGCCTGAACCTGCTTTATAAGGATACAGTGCGCAAGATGGGCATAGACCCCTCAAGAATTAAACCTACAAAGACGACCTTCAAAGGCGTCATACCATGTGTTGAAGCCAATTGTATAGGCTCAGTCACATTGGAAGTGGTCTTCGGATCCCCGGATAATTTCCGGAGCGAGGAGTTAATCTTCGACATAGTCCCATTCCGCAGCGGCTATCACGCTCTGCTCGGACGAACCGCGTTTGCAAAGTTCAACACGGTGCCGCATTATGCATACCTCAAGCTCAAGATGCCAGGCCCTCGCGGAGTCATCACGGTCAACGGAAATACGGAACGCTCCCTCCGAACGGAGGAACATACAGCAGCTCTCGCGGCAGAAGTACAGAGCAGACTTTTAAGGCAATTTTCAGTCCGGCCGTTAAACGGCCGGATACGGCCAAACGCGCCCGGAGCAACATCAACAAAGACCACCTGGCACGATCCGAGCACGCGTAGCAATGCGGCCCCGACCCCAGCCCTCGCATGATTGCAAGACCAACCCTTCGCGTACATCATTAGGCTCTAGAGATACCATGGGCATAGGGGAGGGGCACGACCACAATAGACCCAGAGTGCGGCTCGACCACACCAGGGGCTCGCAAGTGCGTCACTCTTTTTTATTATTACTAGCAAAAAGGCCCGTGCGTTGCAACGGAAGAATGCCACACACCTTAGCCTTGATAATAATGCCTCAAGGCATTCCCTCTCAGTATCATGAGCTTCTATCTGGCGGCGCCCATGAGTGGAGAGCATAGGTGACAAGCAACAATTGGACCACCAATGAAGATGTGGCGGTATGTCGTGCACTAAACACATCTTGTATTTGTCCTCCATAGGAGGATCGCATATCGTTCGCCCATCTGCTCCTACCGCTGCAGCCAACTCACACATCTTCTGATTGCTAGCACAACCACCAAACACAGGGAAGATGTAGAAAAATTATTGTCATATTAATGGTCAACATAGCACATCTAGTTTAGAGTAGCATCATAGGGAAATTTACTCGGACGTGGAGTTTCTAATCTTGAGGTCAAATGCTCCTGGATGAACAGTAAATTTGGAAACAAATAGAAAAAAAATTCAAAAATTCTGTTTTTTTTGTAGTAAACTTTAAAGAACGTTTAGACTGCAAAAAAATCATCAAGAAATCACATTAGTGCAAAGGCGTGATAAAAAACAAAATCGATGATCTGGTCAACCAAGCACATCTTGTACTAATGCAGCAAAAGTTTACAGTAGCACCATAGGGAAATTTACTCAGACGTGGAGTTTCTAATCTCGAGCTCAAATGCTCTTTGATGAACTGTGAATTAAAAAAACAATTTTTCATAGAACTCTGTTTTTTTTGTCGTAAACTTTAAAGAATGTTAAAGTGCAAGAAAAATTCATCAGGGAATCATCGGTACAATGCGTGATAAAAAACAAAATCGATATTTTGAAAATGTTACTTCCAAACGCATTTTGGAGCTTTGATTTTTTTTTTTGTACGACTTGCTCCAATGCTATTTTCTTATGAAAATTTATGCGTTCTTCAAACATTTCTTAAAGTTTACCAAAAAAACTATATCAGATTTTTTTTTTTGAATTTACTGTTCATACTTCATAGTAGGTGGTATACACTTATATCATATGCAGTTATTCTAAATGTGCGTATACATTTGTCCGATCATATCATGCATGAGTGGCATTAGTTGAAAATCAGTCCATCCAGTAGTTCGTCAAAGCTGAGACAAATGTAGGAAGGCAGGTAGCTTTGGGGGGAGGTGCTCGGCCTCGATGGCCTGCCATACTCGTCTGTCGGCGCTACGCCGAGGTCCACGCACACCGTCATGCTGTCAGTCGGAGTTTGAGCAAACCCGCAGCAACCGCGCTGCTTCTGCTCATTGAGTTGTTGGCTGGTTCCATCGCACCAGTGTGGAGCTGTTAGTGGTCTGGCTACGGACTCTTGGCCTCGGCCGTTGTTGCCGTCAGCCTCGGCCTTGGCGCCGTTCTTCTTCCATCCATGGCGCCAAAGCCAAGCATGTTCCTCTGCTCCTCTCCTCTTCCCCAGCGCCAATTCTCCCCAATCGATTCCCTAGACCGCGAGCACATCCCCATCAATTCTCTTCGGTCATCCATGCCATCTGGTGGTGCTCCTTTGTTCTCCTGTGCCCCCCACGAATCCCTTTTCTTTGTTCTTTCTATCACGTGCATCCATACACCACCGAGGCCCACATCTCACATTGTTTTGTTTATTTTCGAGCCTGCTTGTTTTCTTGTGTAACTCAGACCTATATAAATTGATGCTCTTTGATGCAAAGGGACGACGTGGGACTATATTTAATTGCGTAGGTAATCAGTATCGTCATACAGAAAGAAAGATCGTGTGTTTGAAACCCCAAACCATTAGCAACTATTTTTTATGCGCAGCTTGGCCCAACTTGGCCCACCACGAAAATCAAAAACTGCAACCCACGCAGGACAAATGACAGATTTAAACGAGATGGTGGCCCCCAAATTAGTACCACTGCTTATATTACGATTTTGTCTATACAAATCGTAAAAGCGTATTATGACATGAGAAGAAAGCGTATTGTGACGGTGAACCCGGAGACCCAATCCGTGCTTTATTATTAGGGAGAGATTTTCCTTCTTTGAATACACAAGACTCCGTTAATCAGAGGCCCTGTCCGGCGGTGAACTTGCCGAACTCACGATGCAACAGCCAGGGAAGAAAGAAGGCTGCGACGAGCACTCAGGTGGTCTCCATTACGAGCATTAAATTTGATTATATACACCAAGTCCGCAGCCCACCCCTGGAGGGGGACATGTTTAACTAGTCCAAACCCTCGCTTACCGCACTATTTGTATCAGTCCGCACTCATAGCAGATTTCCTTTAATAAATAATGCAGCACTTTTCGACTGTAATTATATTACTTTATATATATATATTCATTAAATGACATCTTGCACCTGTATATTTTGGTACGGCCGAATACACCAGGGGCTTGTGTTCCCCGCATTATGGTGTGATAAGTCCGAACACTTTCACAAGTACGGCACCCCGAACTTATAGCATTATATGAATCGGCTCAATCATGTCTTGGGTCAATATTTGGGTTTGCCTGCCCCACGTTTTGGTGCCTTACGCCCGCTCGCCGGCTAAGGTGGCACCGGGAGAACCATCGCGATTAAGGCCCCGGTTGAGCTGGGCGAGCGCCTCGAAGGAGAAAGCTAAAACCGACCGGCATGATAAGGCGAGAGATTGGTCGCTGTTCGAGAGGTCTTTTCGGTCCTTAAAGACTCATACAGCCGACGGCACCGGATAATGTCCGATAAAGGCGTGGATAGCGCCTCAATTCGGCCTTCCGAATACTAGGGGCTTCACCAAATTTAAAATTATAGAATTCTATGGCTAAGTGAGAGTGTTCAAGCATTATAAGTCCGGTTGCCTTGTTTGTTGTGTTGAGCGCCTCCCTAGATGGACCCAAAAATGGGAACAAGAGTGCTCAAGTTTATCCCGAACACCCCAGCACTCGTGGCTCGGGGGCTGAAGCCAACGACTTGCCATCTCTCAGATTTTATAAACGGCCGCATAGAAGGTAATATTTCAAATTAAACAAGCGTTGCTTCAAGCGCATATGAACAAAGTTTTCAGCACACAGGATAACACATAGCGAGTTTACTCAAAAATTACATCTCTGGGGCATTCATCCGCAATATCGCGGGCTTCCTTCAGGACAGTCTTATAGTACATTTCGGGTGTACGATACTTCTTGCCCGGTGGCGGCGGGTCAGTAAGAAGCTTCTCCGCATCCAGCCTGCACCAGTGCACCTTTGTGCGGGCAAGGGCCCGACGAGCACCTTCAATACAGGCAGAGCGCTTGATGACCTCCACCCAGGGGCATGCATCCACCAGCCGCCATGAGGCCGAAATAGCTCCTGTGCATGGCCTGTCCAGCCACACCGACTATCAGCCCTTCATGGCCTCCTCACCGCTTTAGGAGCTCGACCAGCTGCTTCACCTGGTCGCTAGGGGCACCGGATGGCCGGCCTCAACAGATCGAGACCGTAAGACCTTCTCCGCTGAGCTCCCTCCGCCACGGTAAAATGCGGCGGCATCGGATACACTACGCGGCAGATCTGCAAACGCCCCTGGAGAGCTCTGAATTCGGGTAAGTGTCAGGTAGTTTACATTAACATGCTTGATTTGCATCAAAAATGCCTTACCCGCCGCTATCTTCTTCACATCGTCAACCTCCTGAAGGGCCATATGGGCCTCGGCCTTGGCGGACTTGGCACTTTCGAGAGCCGAGGCGAGCTCGGACTCTCGAGTCTTTGAGTCGCGCTCCAAACTCTCATGCTTCTCCATGAGAGCCTGGAGCTCTTGCCGCACTTCCGCCACCCGCGCCTCCTGCTTCTCTCGCTCTGCCCGTTCCGCAGCCACATTGCGTTTGGCCGTGGACACAGCCTCCTTCAGGGTCGCCACCTTGTTAGTGGCCCCTGCAGTACCCACGTTATCCTTGTCTTTTTTATTGCAACCTAAATCCTTTTCTGTAAGGTAAATCTTCAAAGTGGTGTTACTCACCTTCTTTTTCCTCGAGCTGCTTCTTGGCATGGCCGAGATCTTGCTTGGACCGCTCGAGATCCTGCTTCAATGCACCGACCTCCGCTTGATCGGGCGGCAGAGGTCAAGCAGCGAGCCTCGCAAACCCATATTGACATATTATTTAGCAACCTCACAGATATCTTTTTAGATCCTCAGTCCGGCTTTTCTTTTTGAACGCCGAACTGAGCATCAGGGGCTATTGTCTATGCGGTATTACATTACATAATTTTAAACTTCTTACCTCAAAGCCTATTAAAAGGCTGCTACAGGCTTCGGTCAGCCCGCTCTTGGCGAGCTGAACCTTCTGAATCACCGCACTCATGATAGTGCGGTGTTCTTCCTCGATGGAAGCGCCTTTGAGCGCCTCCGACAAGTTGTCCGGCGCCTCTGGTTGGACGGGGCCGCCGGTGTCACGGTCTTGCCCTTCTTATGAAGGGGCCACCTGCCGGACTCTGGAACCACTGCGGGTTCCGGAATAGAGTCCGGTGCAAAGTCCGGGAGGCTGCCTTGCGGCGCCTCCGGAGCCTCCTCATGATGGGTCCCTTTCCGGGATCCCACCTCGGCGTCCTCGTCGGCACAAGGGGTGGAGGCAGTCGGGATGGATTCCACATCCGACACCGCCAACGACCCGCTCGATGAAGCGGGGAGATTATCATCGGCCGGACTACGGGCAGTATGCGGCATTAGAAAGACACCATGTGACACGAAAGAAATTGCAGATTCAGGGATCCGGATATTTACGATCTCGCTGCAGGCCTGGCCCTTGAGGGCCACTCTTCTTCGCCAACGTTGGTGTTGGCGGAGCTGTCCGGGAATAGTTCTTCCCTCTTGATTTCTTGGCCTCCCCTGTTGGGGAGGCCTTCCTCTTTCTCTCTCCCTCCTCTGGGAGAGAGTCTTCTTCCTCCTCCTCATCTTCGGGGGAGGAATACACCTCGGAGTCGTTGGACACCTGAAAACGGGAACTCTTTCGAGTACCCGTGGCCACCTTCTTGGCCTTCTTCTCCGGCACCACGTGCGGTGCCGGGACCAGCAGCCCCGCTAGGCGGGCGTCCACTGGGTCTTCTGGCATGGGAGCCGGGCACATGAGCTGCTCGACCTTCTTCATCCATTCCTGTCAAAGGAAAAGGGAGATTAAAACCCACTTAGGGTCGAACTATTAACAAGTGTCCCGTAAAGGGGTAGAATCACTTACCTCGTCAGCTGGACGCTGCGAGTGAAATCCGCGATCTTCCGTCGCGGATGCGCGGCAACCAGCGCCTTTGAACGGCACCTCCGTGCACCTTCAGACGTTGTGTTGAAGAGCCCGCCGCGCGCTGGTGCTGTTCCGGATTGAACTCCCAGATTGAATGCCCGTTCTTGGCATGGGAGAATCCGGCGGACGAGCATGACTTGGACCACGTTAACCAGCCTGAGCTTCTTGTTCACCAGCTTCTGGATACAGGCTTGGAGTCCCGTCAGCTCCTTCGAATTGCCCCACAGCAAACCCTTCTCTTTCCAGGAGGTGAGCTGTGTGGGGATACCAGATCTGAACTCGGGTGCCGCCGCCCATGCAGGGTCGCGCGGCTCGGTGATGTAGAACCACCCCGATTGCCACCCCTTGACAGATTCCATGAAGGCCCCTTCGAACCAAAGGACGTTGGGCATCTTGGCCAACATGGCGCCTCCGCACTCCGCTTGAGTGCCCTTCACTACCTTCGGCTTGACATTGAAGGTCTTGAGCCACAAGCCGAAGTGGGGCTGGATGCAGAGGAAAGCCTCGCACACGACAATAAACGCCGAGATGTTGAGGATGAAGTTTGGCGCCAGATCATGGAAATCCAGGCCGTAGTAGAACATGAGCCCCCGGACAAAGGGGTGAAGTGGAAAGCCCAGTCCGCAGAGTAAGTGGGGGAGGAAAACGACCCTCTCATGGGGCCCAGGGGTGGGGATGAGCTGCCCCTCGTCGGGCAGCCGGTGCGCGACGTCGCCGGAAAGGTATCCGGCGCTGCGCAGCTTTGTGATGTGCTCCTCCTTAACGGTGGAGGCCAGCCATTTACCTCCCGCTCCAGAAAGGGTCGGAGAAGGTTGAGGCGAGATGCGCGAACTTGGGCGCTGGAGCTCGAGTGCGCGGAGATGGATAAGCAAAGGAGGAAGAAGGCGTAGGTGAGAAGGTGAATCCTTATCCCTTATATATAGGCGGATGAAGACTATGCGTCCCCCCCTAGCCTGGTAAAACTCGCTTATCTCCCAAGCGCCACCATGAATGGCGCGGTTGGGTTACCCACGTCCGTATTGATGAGAATCCCGGAATAAGGGGAACACAATCTCTGCTTCGACAAGACGTGCCAAGGAAACCGCTTCGCTAAACGCGCTGAGGTGGTATAATAAAAAACGATTCAAGTAAAGGCTTGGTAGTGGTGTGATGTCATGCCACAAAAAACGTCAGCAGATTGAACTTGTGTATATATCATTCTCTCTACGGTGGAATGTGGAATTTATTTTGCAGAGCTGGACACTATCCGGGTGTTCACAATCTTCTCTGGATTATTCAAAGGAGGAACCCGCCTTGCAATGCCGAACATTATGCGCGCTGGACTCATCGTCATTGAAGCTAGGTTCAGGGGCTACTGAGGGAGTCCTGGACTAGGGGGTGTCCGGACAGCCGGACTATCATCGTCCGCCGGACTCCAAAACTACAAAGATGCAAGATTGAAGACTCCGTCCCGTGTCCGGATGGGACTTTCCTTGGCGTGGAAGGCAAGCTTGGCGATACGGATATGTAGATCTCCTACCATTGTAACCGACTCTGTGTAACCCTAGCCCTCTCCGGTGTCTATATAAACTGGAGGGCTTTAGTCCGTAGGACATAACCTCCATTAAAACAATCATACCATAGGCTAGCTTCTAGGGTTTAGCCTCCTTGATCTCGTGGTAGATCTACTCTTGTACTACTGTAGGATCGGAAGTATTTCTAGAGGGGGGGTGATTAGACTACTTGACAATTTAAAAGTTTAGCCTTTTGATTAGGACAAGTTTTTAGCAAGTTCACAATGATGACCAAGTCAAGTATCACCCTACACATGCAATTCTAGAGTAATGGCAGCGGAAAGTAAATTGCACATGTAGTAAATAGAGGTGGAGAAGAGCAAACGCAATTTGGAGACTCGGAGATTTTTCTCGTGGTTCCGATAGGTGGTGCTATCGTCAATCTACGTTGATGGAGACTTCAACCCACGGAGGGTAACGGCTGCGAGAGTCCACGGAGGGCTCCACCCACGAAGGGTCCACGAAGAAGCAACCTTGTCTATGCCATCATGGCCTCACGCCCACGGAGGACTAGCCTTACTCGGGTAGATCTTCACGAAGTAGGCGATCTCCTTGCCCTTACAAACTTCTTGGTTCAACTCCACATCTTGACGGAGGCTCCCAAGCGACACCTAACCAATCTAGGAGGCACCACCTCCAAAAGGTAATAGATGGTGTTGGTGATGATGAACTCCTTGCTCTTGTGCTTCAAATGATAATCTCCCCAACACTCAACTCTCCTCACTGATTTGGCTGTGGTGGAAGAAAGGATTGAGTGGAAAGCAACTTGGGAAGACTAGAAATCAAGTTTCATATGGTGGGAGTGGAGCAACTTGATCTCAACACAAGGGTAGGTAGTTTTCTTCTCGTAAATGTAAGGTAGGAGTGGTAGTTCTTTTCGATGGCTCTCTCCACGAATGAAGAGGAGGTGGAGGGTATTTATAGCCTCCACACAAAATCCAACCGTTACACACATTTGACCAATCTCGGTCAGACCGAAGTTGACAACTCGGTGAGACCGAAAGTTCAAATCTTGTGAACGTTGGGATTTTCGGTTGGACCGAAAATACAATCTCGGTTAGTCCGATTCTTCCAAAGACTATGGTTTGCCATTCTCGGTGGGACCGACTTTATCATCTCGGTGACACCGATTTGAGTACAGAAGGTTACAGAAGGTTGGCAACACTAGTTTCGGTAAGACCGAGTTTGGAATCGGAAAATCCGAAATTTCTAGGGTTTGGCTATATGGCTGAGGTGGTTCATCTCGGTGTGGTGAGTTTATGGAATCGGTGGGACCGAGATTACTTATGAGTATATGTTGGAATGAAAGATTGCTGATAGTTTGGGAGATAGATCACTAAGCACTTTGAGCAACCAGATCATCATCATAACCTCATCCCCTTTTAATAGTATTGGCTTTCCTATGGACTCAATGTGATCTTGGATCACTAAACCAAAAATGGAGTCTTGAGCTTTTGCCAATGTTTTCCTTAGCATTTTGAGGGGTCCACATCATCAGTCATTGCCATACCCATATCACTTAACTTTCTGAAATATTCTCAAGAAACAATTAGTTCAATGATATATATGTTGTTATTAATTACCAAAACCACCCGGGGATTAGTTGCACTTTCAATCTCCCCCTTTTTGGTAATTGATGACAACATATAGATCAAAGCTTCGACAAGTGATATAATCAATGAATAATATCGTCGCTTTGAGAAGTATGTGATAAGCAAGAGCTCCCCCTAAATTTGTGCATTATTTAAGATTTGCGTTTGAATGCAAATGCACAATCGATTAGGATCATGGGTCACTCTTCCATGTCACATACATCTTGGTGGAGCGCACAAAATGATAAGAATGAATAGCATGCACCCAATCACCAAGACATGACTAAATGATCATACAAAATGCCTTCTCCCTCTTTGCTTCCTCGATATCTGCCTCAAGCTTGTTGACGGTGACCTGCACTTCAGTCAGCTTGACATCCAGAGCATGGAACTTGTCTTCAACTATCCTCTCAAGACTCTCCTGAGACTGCACTATGCTGGCCAGGCGTAGTTCAATCCTCTGGGTAGCTTCAAGAAGTTGTTCTCCAACGCTCTTTGGCTTAGCTGCTGCTGCTGCTGCTTCCTTCTCAGCTTTGGCTTGTTTGGCAGCTTCAGACTTAGCTTGACCTTCAACAGATGTGGGATCATCCTCAGCAACAAAGTCAGAATCCTCTTCATCAGAATTTCTCTTCTTCCTGGCCCTGGTGGCAGCAGGAGGCAAACCACTTGGGGTGCTCCTCTCACCATCATCGGAAAAACTGCTTGCTTGGGACTAGTGCTGCCTCTCGAATCTCAACTGGTGATTCAGACTGTTCGCTGTCACTTGCATCGAGATATGACCGACAACCTTGTGAATAGAATAGGTATAGGCGAATAGAAGAGTTATCACAAACTGCAGAAGATTTTGCAAAATGAATGAGTTCAAACTTTAGTTTTAGGTTTTCACAGAATGCATTTCGCCTCGACCGAGTCTAAAATTCGGTGAATCCGAGGTGTCTAAACAGAACCATTCACACCACTTTCGGTTGGACCGAAATGGGTTTCGGTCTAGCCGAGAGCACTAGGGTTTCACTGAATCCTCATTTCGGTCTTACCGATTTGCACAACTCGGTTGGACGAAAAAAGTGCAAATGCAATGGCAGAGGCCAAATCGGTCATCCAAGAATGTAGAATCGGTCACACCGAGATGTGTTCGGCGGAAACCTAACCCTAAAATTTTTACTCGAATTTCGTTCTAAGAACTAATCTGCTTGATAGGAAGATTTCAAACTTGGCAAGAAGCTAGGCAAACCTATCGTGCATAGAATCGAGGTTGAAGACGAGAGGATCAAACTCACCCTAACTTGGTGGAGTTTCTCTACGGCGGCAACGGCGCGATGAGATTGACCGTTGACGGCGACGGAGACTGCGGCGAGGGCGACAAAGCGACGGCGGAGACGATCCGGAGACCACGGTGACGGCAGCTAAGGGTTTGGGGCGAGACGTTTGAAGGAATAATCAACAGCGCTGCCCTCGGTATATATACCCTTCGGTTGTCGGTGGGACCGAGTTGAAAACTCGGTGGCACCGAGATGGTTAATCGCAAGCGATTACTCACTTCGTCACGCCGAAATTTGTAACTCGGTTTCACCGAGGTGAAAACCTAGATCAATCCAAGTGATTTGGTCCGTCCAATTTGAGTAGATTGGTTTGACCGAAAATACTTAGAAGGTTTTGGAATTTAAGCTTTTGACGGATCGGTGGCTCGAGTGCTCCTCACTCGGTCTCGTCCAAAAAGACTTGATCAAAGTTTGTGATATAAGCATGAATAGAGTTTGAGACAAGAAAGCATAGATAGCTAGGGAGGAACTTAGGCATTCTTGTCCATCCATTTGGTCAAAAAGAAAAATCCAAAAGACCAAGCAACAAATGGATGTCCTCGAATGGATAAAATCATGCATCCAACATGCTCACACAATAAGATAGCAAATGAAATATGTGTCAAACATGCACAAACAAAACACTAGCAACTAGCACACAATTTGGCGATGACTAGGTCATCTATATATGAGTATATTGACTTAGGAGTCAAATGAGAACATTTGATCATAGGTCATACTCATCGCTTAAGCACAAGTGGGGTTACCACTTTTACATAAAGCATTAATGTGTTCACATCATTTGAAGATGCTTTAGCTCAATTCTTAAGAGCAAAGCTCCCCTTGATGTGAGAACCCTTTAAAGGGTCAAACTAACCTTGGGTTGTCGTTGAAGACTTCATGTAGATGTTGAAGATGTGGATGCTCAATGTTGATGAAGATCATCAAGAGTTGGGAGCAATCCTTTGGATTGGGCACTTTCAATACCTACATGGGTTAGTCCCACAAGGAACAAACAAGGATATCCATGGACATAGATTGAAGTACACAATAGATGATGTCCATGAAAGCAATGATTACCTTGTCCCTTGACTTACCAACAAGAGGGTTTGTGACTCCATGAACTAGTGCAAGATGTGGAAGTTGATTGCACAAGTTCTTGCCAAAATGAATGTGAGTGAAGTATGTTGGCGGAGTCACCCTCAAGAACTCTCTAGTTCTTCTTCTTGGGATCCACATCATCTTGATGGGAATCCTTGGGGTAGTAGTTGAGCTTGACGAAGTAGAACTTGACGTATCCTTGGGAACCCACTTGACCATGGCCTTGGGTGCTTCAATGAATGCATCAATCTCCTCTTGAAGCTTGTCCTTGCCTTTTAGCTTGTGGTCTTGTGGTGGAAGGTCATCTTGAGCTTGTTCCACATTGGAAGAAGTAGGATCATACTTCTCCTTTTGAGAAACAAACTTTGGAGTGGGATATTGACCTTCTTCCCATTCAACACCCTCGGCGTTGAACTTTCGCTCAAAACCAATTCCTTGATTCTTCGGTGTCTTCCTTGCTTGTAACAATTTCTCAAAGTTCTTGCTTCCGCAAGACTCTTGTAGACACCTTTCTATAATCCCTTTCAATAAACTATTTTCTTGCTCAAGTGAAACTTGGCTTGAAACATTGTTAGTGGAATCAAGAGAATTACTAGAAGTAACAACATTTGATTTAGCATGGTTATTGTTACTACTAGATGAAGAATTTTCTTATGCTTGTCATGCTTAGTTTTAATAGGTGGCAAGAAATTAGACAAGAGAAGTCATTTGGCAAGATATGAAGAACTCTTCTTTCAAGATCGTCATTGATAGCTTTTAGGAACTCATGTTCTTGCTCTAGATTGAGCTTCTCGAGCGTAGCTTCTCATGAGATCTTAGGAGCTCTCTATGATCTTCTTGAGTTGTTTCATGAGCTAACTTAAGAGTGTTTAGTTCTTTAGTTAGACGCTCAATCTCCTTCATAGCATTGTCATTCGACTCTTCTCGACTATAAAGACTACTAGCATGTTCATCATTACTAGGCTCACTAGATTTGTCATGTAAAAGCTCATCTTCACCAAGCAAGTCATCCTCATCACTATCAAAGTCAATGAATTCAGGGTGTGATACCTTGGGGCCTTTAGCCATGAAGCATCTTCCAATTCCCTCATTTGGTGAATCAAACAAGTCATAAGAGTTGGAGTTGGAGGATACGAGAGCAAGACCGCAACACCTTCATCTTGATCAGATTCGAGTTGGAGTGATAGCTTCTTTCGAGTGATTGTCTGAGTCGGAGCCGACACCCATTCACCAACATGAGCTTGATGTTTTCTTCTTGTGTAGCTCCTTGATGACTTGTCTTTCCTTTCCGAATCCTTGCTTCTCCGAGAGGATCTTCGCTCATAACGATCATCTCTACTCCTTCTCTCTTTCCGAGGTGACTCTTCTCTTGAGCTTCTTCTTCTTGGAGATTCTTTCTTCTCTTGTGGGGAGTCGAACACTCATTTGAGTAGTGTCCGGTCTTCCAAAATTGTAGCAGTTTCGATCACGACTAGAAGATCTCTTTTCATCATATGATCTAGACTTTGAGCTTCTTTCTTTGCTTCTACTCTTGTAGAATTTGTTGAAGTTCTTCACCATTAGGCTTATCTCTTCATTTGAAACCAGCTTGTCACTTGAGGTTGTGGGAGCTTCAACTGTAGCTTTGTAAGCACCACTTGACTTGTTGTGAAGCTCTTCCTTATCTTTAAGTGTCATCTCATGAGCAACAATTCTTCCAATGACTTCGGTAGGCTTGAGATTCTTGTAATTTGGCATCATTTGGATCAAAGTGCACACGGTGTCATACTTTCCATCCAAAGCTCGAGAATCTTCTTGATGATGAATCGGTCGGTCATTTCTTCGCTTCCTAAGCCGGCAATCTCATTGGTGATGAGAGCAAGCCTAGAGTACATTTCAGCGACTCCTTCACCTTCCTTCATCTTGAACTTGTCAAGTTGACCTTGAAGAACATCTAGCTTTGATTCCTTCACGGACTCGGTACCTTCGTGCATTTCACCAAAGTATCCCAAATCTCTTTTGCATTCTCAAGACGGCTGATCTTGTTGAACTCCTCGGGACACAAAGCATTGAAGAGAATGTCACAAGCTTGAGCATTGTTTCAGAACATCCGCAACTCATCCGCTGTAGCTTCACGATCCGGAACTTTTCCTTCCTCAAGAACTCACCTTGCAAGCCAACACAAATAATGCCCCATGCGGTGGTTATGTCCAAGAATATGCATTTTCATTTTATGCTTCCAACTAGCAAAATTTGAACCATCAAAGTAAGGACCTCACGAAAATTACCTCACTAGACGCCATACTCTCCTAGGTTGTGAAACCAAGCTTATGGAGTCCAATGCAATGGAAACCAATCCAATGGAGACCAAAGCTCGATACCACTTGTAGGATCGGAAGTATGTCTAGAGGGGGTGATTAGACTACTTGACAATTTAAAAGTTTAGCCCTTTGATTAGGACAAGTTTTTAGCAAGTTCACAATGATGACCAAGTCAAGTATCACCCTACACATGCAATTCTAGAGTAATGGCAGCGGAAAGTAAATTGCACATGTAGTAAATAGAGGTGGAGAAGAGCAAACACAATTTGGAGACTCGGAGATTTTTCTCGTGGTTCCGATAGGTGGTGCTATCGTCAATCCACGTTGATGGAGACTTCAACCCACGGAGGGTAACGGCTGCGAGAGTCCACGGAGGGCTCCACCCACGAAGGGTCCACGAAGAAGCAACCTTGTCTATGCCATCATGGCCTACGCCCACGGAGGACTAGCCTTACTCGGGTAGATCTTCACGAAGTAGGCGATCTCCTTGCCCTTACAAACTTCTTGGTTCAACTCCACATCTTGACGGAGGCTCCCAAGCGACACCTAACCAATCTAGGAGGCACCACCTCCAAAAGGTAATAGATGGTGTTGGTGATGATGAACTCCTTGCTCTTGTGCTTCAAATGATAATCTCCCCAACACTCAACTCTCCTCACCGATTTGGCTGTGGTGGAAGAAAGGATTGAGTGGAAAGCAACTTGGGAAGACTAGAAATCAAGTTTCATATGGTGGGAGTGGAGCAACTTGATCTCAACACAAGGGTAGGTAGTTTTCTTCTCGAAATGTAAGGTAGGAGTGGTAGTTCTTTCGATGGCTCTCTCCACGAATGAAGAGGAGGTGGAGGGTATTTATAGCCTCCACATAAAATCCAACTGTTACACATTTGACCAATCTCGGTCGGACCGAAGTTGACAACTCGGTGAGACCGAAAGTTCAAATCTTGTGAACGTTGGGATTTTTAGTGGGACCGAAAATACAATCTCTGTTAGTCCGATTCTTCCAAAGACTAGGGTTTGCCATTCTCGGTGGGACCGACTTTATCATCTCGGTGACACCGATTTGAGTACGTATGTTCTGAAGGTTGGCAACACTAGTTTCGTAAGACCGAGTTTGGAATCGGAAAATCCAAATTTCTAGGGTTTGGCTATATGGCTGAGGTGGTTCATCTCGGTGTGACTGAGTTTATGGAATCGGTGGGACCGAGATTACTTATGAGTATATGTTGGAATGAAAGATTGCTGATAGTTTGGGAGATAGATCACTAAGCACTTTGAGCAACCAGATCATCATCATAACCTCATCCCCTTTTAATAGTATTGGCTTTCCTATGGACTCAATGTGATCTTGGATCACTAAACCAAAAATGGAGTCTTGAGCTTTTGCCAATGTTTTCCTTAGCATTTTGAGGGGTCCACATCATCAGTCATTGCCATACCCATATCACTGAACTTTCTGAAATATTCTCAAGAAACAATTAGTTCAATGATATATATGTTGTTATTAATTACCAAAACCACCCGGGGATTAGTTGCACTTTCAACTACCCATATCATCAATATTAATCAAGCAGGACGTAGGGTTTTACCTCCATCAAGAGGGCCCGAACCTGAGTAAAACATCGTGTCCCTCGTCTCCTGTTACCATCCGCCTAGACGCACAGTTCAGGACCCCCTACCCGAGATCCGCCAGTTTTGACACCGACAAGGAACAAGCATGCAGAATAACGCATCAAGAGTATCAGAGCACAGTGCATCAAAAGTATGAGAGCACCATCGGGTTTAAGATTACAACTCGATCCAATAAAAGTTTCAGAAGAGCAAGAGTTGTAACTTAGCAAAAAACGCCCATATAATAGACCTTCTTGAAGACTAACTCGGATTTCTCCCCCTTTGTCATCGAATGACCAAAAGGATCGAAACTGAGGACTAACGCCCCTGAAGAATTTCAAGTTGATAGAGGAGCGCCAGCGTTGTTGGTGTCGGTTGTCATAGTAGGGCCTACCGCAGTGTCGTCCAAGTCTTCATTTTCATCAGTGTCGCGCGATGAAGAATAGGAGCTGGCCACCAAGGAAGGAACCTTGACCTTCCTGAATTTCTTCGGTGGAGGTGCAGACCAGTCAAATTCTTCCTTGAGACCCATACTCTTCAGATCTTCTACGTTGTACACATGAGATAGAACAACCCAGGTACGATTGAAGGTTTCATGGAGGTAGAAGTGGTTTTTCCTCACAACATTGTGTGTTGAGGTCATGTTGTGAAGAATTGAACCAAACTGATGCTTGACCCATTTATGATTGCGATCAACTTTCTAATGAAGACTAAGGAGTAACTCACGATCAGTCATCACCCTGGGTGCTGTGGCTTGAGGAATTTGCTTGGCAGAGGTGTTGGCGGCAGAGTCATGTGTGGCAGAGTCATCATTGGTGGAGTAGGATGCAGCCTTGCGAAATTGACCATCCAATGGACGAATGCCTTCATTTATCACAGCAGTTGCCTTGCTTTTGTCATCAGCTGAGGTAAATGTCCGTTTGAGGACTTCAATTGGAGGCAAGTAGCTGTCGTGGTTCAGAGCATCAGCTTTGTAATTGAGCGAAGACCTTATCCTGATGAACCTCATAATCCATGGTGCATAAGGCTTCAGCTCAAATGGTGACATAGCAATATCCACCAGAGTCCTCATGAAGAAATCATGGAAGTTGAAGGGAACGCCATGAATGATATTGAAAAGCATATTCTTCATGATGCCAACAACTTCTTCATCATTTGAGTCGTGGCCTTTGATAGGACTCATTGTCTTCGTCAGAATGCGATAGACAGTCCGTGGCACATACAGTAATTCCTTGACGAGGAATTTGGTTCAAGGGGCTTGCCCTAGCTTCAAGGGCTTCATCAGCACTTGCATGTAATGATTTGTAAGCTCAGGTTCGTTGTAGATGCAACGAGAACCTTTAAGGGGAGGACTGAGTGGGAGGGCACAAAGCAATTCAGTTGCTGGTGCCTTGTAGTGAGTATTTGCTGACATCCAGTCCAGCACCCATGAGTTCACATCTTCAGAATTTCCTGTGATGTGCAGCGTTGCATAGAATTGAAGAATGAGTTCTTCATTCCAATCATAGATGTCAGTGCAGAAATTTAGCAATCCAGCATCGTGAAGAACACTGAGGACTGGCTCGAAGCACGGCAGAGATTCCATGTCCACGTGAGGAATGTGTTCATGATCAAAGACTTTGTCTTTGTCGAATAGCACTGAGGAATAGAAATTTGCTTGACTAGCAGTCCAGAAACGCCTCTTCCTTATGCGAGCAGAATCATAGGGATTGTAGTATGTGAAGAACACATGCTCGTTGAAGAAATCATCATCCTTGAACTTTTGCTTCTTTGAGAATGGATCCGTTGGCTTGGGCAGAGGAGTGTCAGTGAGTTGCATCACAACCTTAGGAACCACAATCTCCGGTTCTTCAGGCTGAGGAATTTTTGGTTCCTCTTTAGTGGCAGTCTGCGTGTACAAAGGATCAGCAGCAGCAGTTTCTTCAGCACTAGTGGCTGGAATTTCTTCATGCACAGACGAGGTGGGATGAGTTTCTTCAGAGCCCATTTGAACGGTTGGTGCAGGGGACTGAGGTATTTGTTGTATTGGGGTGAAGAGTGGAGAATTGGGATGCTGACTTTCCCAAAAGTCATGATTCATCACAGGCATAGTGCATCCAATATCCACGTCTTCATCTTCAATTTCTTCAACGCCAGCCTCTTCAGTTGTGAACTGAGGCATTGGCGAGGAAGCAACATGTGTTGAAGGGATCGCATCCACTTCAATTTCTTCATCAATCTGCTCTGATGAAGCAGCAAAATGATTTTCTTCATCAGATCCGCTAGGGATCACATATTCTTCACCAAAAGGAACAAGGTCCATTGATGGCATGGCGGAAATCGGAACAGCATCAATTGGATTTTCAAGTGAGCTGGTCATAGGCTTCATTTTCTTCGGAGCTGAAGAATCTGAAACAGATGATGCTTTCCTTTTCTTCACTGCAGCTCTCTCTGCAGCCTTGGTCTTCCTCACATCTGATGCAGATGGCGGGGTAGGAGTTGGTGTAGGCGCAGGAGGAGCTGAGGAATCTGTTTGAATTTCCTCAGGCGCAACTGATGCAGTTGCCCTGACTTCTTCATTTTCTTCAGGCGCACCACTAGTGGATGCCCTGGCAATGTCTTCAGTGGCTGGAATGGAGTCATCAGCCCTAGAACTAGCATTTTCATCAGCAGCCTGAAAGTCATTAGCGGTGCTGGCATGTTCTTCAGTTTGCTGAGAAGAAGCTTTAGCTTGAGGAATTTCTTGTTGCGATGGGGCTGCAACATTGGTGAACTTCTTAGTCAGTTTAATGAACCTGACTTTGGCTCCTTGCCAATCAGCATAATAAGCATTGAAATCATCACTGAGGGCTTTGATTTCAGACTGGATCTTGAGGAGTTCATCAGTTGTCATGTTGACAATGTTTTTCCTCAGGAACTTCTCTTTCCTTAACTGAGCCTTCTTGATTTGTCTAGCCTTCCCAAATTTCCATTTCTCTTCAAAGATGGAATGGGTCAGCATGTGACTTTGGCCAGGAGTCAAATGAAAATCAGGCATAGGAGTGTTGGGTCCTTGTGCGAGAGATCAATGTAGTCGAGGATCGCCTTTGGATCCAAAAGCAGTGGCACATTTGTGCCTTTGGCTCTAGCGGCCCTTTCTTGCCTGTCTCTGATGATGTCTGCAAGTTCATCATCATCAGCTTCATCGTCAGATGGCACTTGGAAGGCAACCTGTTTCTTCTTCAGATTTGGCCGAGGACCTCGACCAGCTGTTGCCTTTGTCTTCAGCAGAGTGGGGCCTGATGAAGAGTTTGGTGCAGCTGAGGAACTCGCTGAGACACCAGAGGCAATAGAGATGCCTGCAGTCCTTTGGCACGTGGCCAGATGTACCGGAGCAACTGAGGACTTTGGGGAGGAGCTGAGGACTTTGGAGGAGCAGGAGCAGCATGAGGAACTGGCCGTGAGGGTTTTGAAGAATATGGCCGTGAGGGCTTTGAAGATTCTGGCCGTGAGGGCATTGCTGAGGAATTTGGCCGTGAGGGCACAGTTGGTGAAGCACTTGGCTTGTGAGCGAGCTTCTTTGCCATTGATTTTCTAGGCCTGATAGAGGCCTCAGTGGCAGCAGCAGTAGCAGAGTCTTCATTGAATTTCCTCACTGCTTCTTTGGCTTGTCGTTCCAACTTGGCTTGGCGTTTGGCCCATTCTTCAGGGAAATCCTCACCACGCTTGATGCTGGTGGGGTCAGCTTCTTGGCCAGGTGCCAATGGAGCTCTTGGGCATGGAGGATTTAGTGCGAATTTCTTCATATACTTTGGAGTTACATATTTGTACTCCCTCCATTCTCTTGCCCATCTCCTTTCAATCCTTTGTATGTGCACCTTGTGCTGATTTTTGTTCTCCTTTCCGAACTTAACCTCATCAGGTGTGCAATAGTCAGCATAGATGTCCTCAGGTATTTCAAATGCAGTCATGACCTCAGGCCTCTTTCCTCCTTTCTATGGTTTCTTACCGTCTGCCATATTCTTCAGTTGAGGGATTTGAACAATCGAATTCTCTGAAGAAGTATGCAACTTTTCTTCGAGGAACGCTGCAAATGAGTTAAGTTGATGAGAACCTAGTGATTCAGCAGCGGACATGAGTACCTGTGAACAGAGTATAGTTGCGAGGAATTTGAAGAGGTCATATGCGTTCTCAGAAGGTTTTCAAAAAGAACAAGTTGGAGGAATTTGACCAGATGAGTCTTGAAGAATTTCACTAAGTGTTCTTTGTCTTAGGTTCCAGAGTTGTATAGATTGAGGATCCACACAATTGAGGAATCTTGAAGAAAAATGATGCTTAGAGAAACGAATCAAGAGGAGATGACTAGTAAGGTGTTTTGTGTGAGGATTTGAAGAATAAAACACCTTTGAAGATTTTGTTGAGAAAATTTAAATGAAAGAGGGCAGTAAAAGTAGCTTTTAATTACCCTTGATGAAGAACACGACGAACTGAGAAGTGTAGATTTGAAGCTCGTCAGTTCAGATCTTCCACGCCCTAACTTGGCGGAGGAAGACAGCTACGGCGGTGGCGGAGTGAAGATTTCCACGGCCGGCGCGAGTACGATGGCGACGAGATCGAGGCAGTGAAGCTCTTTCTCACCAGCAACGATGGAGTAGCGGTGGTGCTAGGGTTTGAGAAGCTCGAGCGAGAGAGAGTGCGGTCAAGCGGAGTAAAGGAAGTGAGAAGGGAAGAGGGGTATTTATAGTCACGGTGAAAAACTGTTCGCCTGAAGATTTTGGACGAACGTGCCCCTGACCCTTCTCATTCGCTTGACATGTGTCACCCACGTACTAAAAAGTGGAGATCGTGTTAGATCGTGGGTGAATAGATAATTCTATCATGGGATACGGGACGGTTTGAGCGGCAAAACCAAAAATTTGGATAAGATAAGATTTTAAGTTTCATTCGCAATTTCTTCAGCTGACAAGGATACAGTGAAGATTTTGAACGAGTTTCAAATAGAACGCACATGAAGAATTTGTGAATAGATTGTATAGCATAGAGGGGAAAGGGTCCGATCACATTCACTTAGCAGAAAATGCAACTTGAAGAAATAGCCAATGAATAAAAACAACGGAAACAGTGAAGATTTTGCAAAGTTGAAGAATTTGAAAGACTGAAGAATTTCAAAATTGAGGTATTTCAAAAATAAAGATTTGCAACTTTGGTGGTGACGTGACCCACCGTATAAGAATGATGATTTCAGACACCGTGTACAATTGTCGTAGGGTTCTGAGAATCAAATTCTTCATTAATTTCTTCACACTTAGAGTGTTATTCTTCATTGATTGAAGAAAACCGTTTCTTCATGTGTTGCACATCTAAGTCATCAATTTTGCATAAGTGTTAGGATGAGTGTCCTTTTCAAAGAACATTCGAAGACTCTAAGATATTTAGCTCACACCGCAACTTGCTAAATCTCTTCTCATCCAAGGGCTTTGTGAAGATATCGGCTAGCTGTTCTTCAGTCTTCACATGATCAATAGAGATGTCGCCCTTCAACACATGATCGCGAAGAAAATGATGACGAATCTGAATGTGTTTTGTCTTCGAGTGATGAACTAGGTTGTGAGTAATCTTGATGGCACTCTCATTGTCACAGTAGAGAGGAACATTCTTCACGTTGATGCCGTAGTCCATGAGAGTTTGCTTCATCCATAGCAATTGAGCACAGCAAGAACCAACAGCAATGTATTCAGCTTCCGCTGTAGACAGTGATACACAGTTTTGTTTCTTCGAGGACCAAAAGACCAAAGATCGTCCGAGGAAATGACAAGTACCAGATGTTGACTTGTGATCCACACGATCACCAGCATAGTCAGAGTCAGAATATCCAATGAGCTAGTGTTGGTGTGTGAGCTAGATATCGAAGAATATGCTTCACAGCCTTATGGTGTGATTCCTTCGGTGTAGCTTGAAATCGGGCACACATGCAAACACTAAGCATTATATCTGGCCTAGATGCACATAAGTACAATAAAGAACCAATCATGGAGCGGTATACCTTGTGATCAAAGTCAATACCATTTTCATCAGTGCATAGATGGCCATTTGTGGGCATAGGAATTTTTACTCCTTTGCAATCTTCCATGCCGAACTTCCTCATAACATCCTTGAGGTATTCTCCTGAGATATAATATGCCATTGTGCTGTTGACGAATTTGAAGACCTAAGAAGAATTTCAAATCTCCCATCATAGACATTTGATATTCTTCACTCATCATATAGGCAAATTCATCACTATAACGTTGGTCAGTACAGCCAAAGATAATATCATCAATGTATATTTGGCACACAAACAGTTCACCATCATAAGATTTATTAAAGAGAGTAGGGTCGAGTGAACCGGGTGTGAAGCCATTCTTCATGAAGAATTCCTTCAAAGTATCATACCATGCCCGAGGGGCCTTCTTGAGGCCATAGAGGGCCTTGTTGAGTCTGAAGACTTTGTCAGGATTCTTTGGATCTTGAAAACCTGGGGGTTGAGCAACATATACTTCTTCCTCAAGCTTACCATTGAGGAATGCACTTTTCACATCCATTTGATATAAAGTGATATTATGATGGTTAGCATAAGCAAGTAATATGCGAATAGCCTCAATTCTAGCAATAGGTGCAAAAGTTTCATCGAAATCAATTCCTTCAACCTGTGTGTAGCCTTGAGCTACAAGTCGTGCCTTATTCCTCACCACAAGGCCATTTTCGTCTAGCTTGTTGCGGTAGATCCACTTTGTGCCAATGATATTATGCTTGCAAGGATCTGGACGTTTGACCAGTTCCCAGACATTATTGAGCTCGAACTGATGTAATTCTTCTTGCATGGCCTGAATCCATTCAGGCTCCAGAAATGCTTCATCTACCTTAGTGGGCTCTGTGATGGAGACAAAGGCATAGTGCCCACAAAAGTTAGATAAATGTGAAGCTTTTGAGCGGGTGAGAGGACCTGGTGCTTCAATGTCATCAATGATCTTTTCAACTTGCACTTCTTTTGCAACGCGAGGATGAGCTGGTTGTCGTCCAGGAACTCGATCAGCATTTTCAGAAGCACCATTTTCTTCAGCATTTTCTTCAGGTGCATTAGCTCGACGATCTTCGCGTTCTAGAATGAATTCTTCAGTGGATTCTTCGGTAGGAATGACATTCTCAGTGGCCTTGAACTTGATAGAATCCTCAGGTGCTTGTTCATCTATCACAGAAGGTAGGTGCTCTCTTTGCGAGCCATTAGTTTCATCGAACAGCACATCTACAGTTTCAACAACCTTGTGAAGAACACTGTTGAAGACTCTGTAGCTGTGCGAGTCCTTTCCGTAACCAAGCATGAAACCTTCATGTGCTTTCGGTGTAAATTTAGCATTGTGATGAGGATCTCTAATCCAACATTTAGCACCGAAGACTTTGAAATAACTCACATTGGGTTTCTTGTCACCGGTCATGTGATTTGTACATCCACTATCGAGGACCCACTCGTTTGCTTTGGGTTGATCATCCTTAGATGAATTAGTGCAACTTACGAACTCATATACTTCATCAGTGAAGAATATGATATCAATTTCATCAGATGAATTTCATCGAGCAGTAAAACAGATATAGCAGTATGAGGACGTGTGAAATGAAGGTTCATTTCTTCATGATTAGCCTGCGTCCTTTCAGGCAATTTTGTCAGGCCCCCAGCAAATTCTTCAGACGTTAAAGCACGTCTGGAGACCTGACCCTACAGAAGAGATTAGTTCTTTTTCTTCACCACCCACATCTAAAGGGGTGGCAAAGAATTCATCGCTCTGCGAGCACCATATGAGAAAGGTGGCATAGAAGCTAGTCCACTTCGCTTCACATAAGAGGGGTTAGGGTAAGCATATGAATAAGCAGAGAAATTCTTCGAGGACTTATGAACATAATGATTTGAAGAATAATGCTCATATTCATAGCCCTTAGCTCTACCCTGCGAAACAGAAGGGTTAGCACGATGATGTTCATATGAGGACTTTGATCCATTTGAGGAATTTGATCTGCGTGAGGAATTTTGTCCGTATGAGGACTTGGATCCATATGAAGAATTTGGTCCATATGAAGAGTTTGATCTGGGGTTCCTATTCTTCACTGGTGGTGTCATGAGGACATTCACCTGAAGACTTTCAACATAAATTTTGGGAACCCAGATTTTCTTCATAGGGGAACCGTTCCTGCAGTTAGTGCCAACATATCTAGCAAATACTTCACCATTCTGATTTTTCAACAGTTTATAGTTGGAGTCAAATGACTCATCAGAAGAATGAGGAGATTCACATGTAAAGCCAGATAGGTTAGATGGATCAACTGGAGGTCCCTTTGCAGCAACCCATGAGGTTTTGGGGTACTGCTCAGGCTTCCAATTTGTTCCATCAGCATTGAGTTTCCTCACAAAGGCAATACCCTCTTTCCTAGGGTTCCTATTGAGGATTTGCTTCTTAAGCACATCACAAAGAGTCTAATGCCCTTTGAGGCTTTTGTACATGCCTGTCATATACAATTCCTTCAGCCCTGCGTCGTCAGTGATACTAGCAATGTCCTTAGATGAGGAATTAGTGATAGCAGAGGCAGGTGAAGAATTTGTAACAGTTGAAGCATTTGAACATTCAGGTGCAGAATTAGCAGATTCACGTTCAATGCACTTTAAGCATGGAGGGTCAAATTCTTCCTGAGTAGCGCTGATTTGTTGAGCAAGTAATGAATCGCGCTCCTTCTGAAGATCTTCATAACTCACTCTTAGCTTCTCAAGATCTTGCTTTCTTTGAAGAAGTTCAAAAGAAAGCTTCTCGTGATCAAATAAGAGAGTGTTATGATGACTTTGAAGGTTGTCAAACTTAGACTGAAGTCTCTGAAGATTTTCAGTTAAGTCTTTAGTGCGGTCCATTTCATCACCCAACATATCATCACTTTTGTCTAGCATGTTTTGAAGTTTTTCAATAGCCTTTTGTTGTTTCACGGCAATCTTAGCAAGTTTAGAGTAGCTAGGCTTAAGATTTTCATCAGATTCATCCTCACTTGATTCAGAGGAGGGGTATTTAGTTACCTTAGCAGCCTTTGCCATGAAGCAATAGGTGGGAGCGTAGTCGTCATTGCCTTCATCAGCGTTGTTGGTGTTGCCATTTTCTTCAGAGTTGAAGATAGACTTGCTGACAAATGCAGTAGTAAGAGGTAGACTTGCCACACCTGACTCAGACTCCTCGGATGCCTCCTCTTCCTCATGATCCTCAGATTCAGCCTCAGAATCCATTTCCTTGCCAATGAATGCCCGAGCCTTCTTGGAGCTGCTCTTCTTGTGGGATGAAGACTTTGAGGATTTTGATGATGAAGACTTTGAAGATTTGTTCTTCTTCTTGGCATCATCAGAACTATAATCCTTGTATTTCTTCTTCTTTAATTCCTTGTCCCACTGAGGACAATCTTGAATGTAGTGACCAGGCTTCTAGCATTTGTGGCATAGCATTCTCTTATAGTCACTTGATGAGGAATCACTGCTCCTTGAGGATTTTCCGAAGCGACCACGTCTTGAGAATTTCTGGAACTTCTTCACGAGCAGTGCTAGCTCCTGGCTCAATTCATCAGGATCACCCAGGCTACTACCAGAATCTTCACATTCAGATTCAGACATTGCCTTGGCCTTTAGGGCACGTGGTTTGCCATAGCTTGAACCATAAAGATCTCTCTTATCAGCAAGCTGGAACTCATGAGTATTTAGCCTCTCAAGGATATCAGCGGGATCTAGTGACTTGTAATCAGCATTCTCTTGAATCATCAGTGCCAGAGTGTCAAATGAAGAATCGAGTGATCTCAGCAATTTCTTCACCACCTCATGGTCGGTGATGTCCGTGGCACCGGGCGCTTGAAGCTCATTTGAGATATCAGTGAGGCGATCGAAGGTTTGTTGAACAATTTCATTGTCGAGTCTTTTGAAGTGGTTGAAGAGATTGCGAAGAACGTCAACACGAGAGTCACGTTGAGTTGAGACTCCTTCATTTACTTTGGAGAGCCTATCCCAGATAAGCTTAACAGTTTCCAAAGCACTCACTCTACCATACTGCCCTTTACTCAGATGACCACATATGATATTCTTCGCTTGAGAATCGAGTTGCTTGAATCTCTTCACATCAGCAGACATTCGGGAAGGTGTGGTGAGGGAACACCATTTTCCACAACGCACCGTAGATTGTTGTCAATTGCTTCAAGATGCATTCGCATCTTATTCTTCCAAAGAGGGGTAGTCCGTGCCATCGAAGGTAGGACACCCAGCAGAGACCTTGATCATACTGCGGTCGACATAAGCTGGAACTCCGGTGGTTAAACTAAAATCACACGTAACAAGGAGTACCTTGCTCTGATACCAATTGAAAGTGCGTCATATTGATTAGAGGGGGGTGAATAGGCGATTTTTATGAATTCTTCACTGAGGAATTTGCTGGTGAGGAAATTCCTTAGCGAAGAACTACTTGCAGCGGAATAAGCACTCAGAAGTAAGCATGACAGAATACACACATAGTCATCATGATGAAATGAAGACAAACACAGAGTACAGAAAGCGTAAACACAGGATAACACAAGATGAAGACAAACAGACTGAAGAAATTGAACTGAGGAAATTGAGAAAGTCTTCAGTCAAAGTCTTCAAACACAGATATGAACAATCACTCAACACAGTAATGAAGAAATGAAAGAGTTGAGGGAATAGAACCAGTAAGGTCGGTGAAGACAATGATTTGGTAGACCAGTTCCAATTCTTTGTCTCGGTTATGCGTCGATTGAGCGGCTGAGTATTTAAACTCGAGGACACACAGTCCTGGACACCCAATCGCTGAGCACGCAGCTCAGGACACCAAGTCCTCACCGTATTCTCCTTGAACTAAGGTCACACAGACCTCGTCCAATCACTCGTGGTAAGTCTTCAGGCGACTTCCAAACCTTCACAGACTTTGGTCACTCGGCGATCCACAATTCCTCTTGGATGCTCTAGACCATGACGTCTAACCGTTTGGAAGAAGCACAGGCTTCAAAGGTAAGAAGCATCGGATCCACGTAGGATCAATCTCTTCAGTGATGCTCAATCACTTTGGGTTTGTAGGTGTTTGGGTTTGGGTTTTTCCTCACTCGATGATTTTCGCTCAAAGTCCTTGGAGGATGGGTTGCTCTCAAATGACAAGTGTCAGTTTCTCTCAGAGCAGCCAACCAGCTAGTGGTTGTAGGGGGCGGCTATTTATAGCCTAGGGAGCAGCCCGACATGATAAGACATAAATGCCCTTCAATGATATGACCGTTAGGTGGATAAGATATTTTGGGACAGCTAGCGCGCAGCACAGCAACGGTCGGAATTTTAACTCTCAAATTCCTTAGGGCTATCATGTTCCTCACTATGTAGGCAATCCGCACTGGCGAATTCCTAACTCCTCAGTCAGAACAAATTCCTTAGCGACCAGAAGAACTTCGTCTCATCCTTTCAAGAAATTGGTGAATCAGTATGAGATTTCCAATGGCTTCACTCGAAGGGATTGGTAGGTGTAGGATTTTGAGTTCAGCATCACATGGAAATTTTTCCTTAGTATTTTCTCGACCCCCTTTAACAGTACGGTGTTTCCTATGACTCAAGAAAGAGAAAAATAGAACTATAAAAACGAAGTCTTCAAGAAAGTCTTCAGGAATACCAAAATCTTCAGTCAAAGATATTCATTTTTAAGGGTCGACTTTCTCTGTAAATATCAAACTCCTCATAGACTTATAGACCTGTGTACACTCATAAACACATTAGTCCCTTAACCTATAAGTCTTCAATACACCAAAATCACTAAGGGGCACTAGATGCACTTACAAAGTCAGCCTCCCACTATGCTGGGTTCTAGCTGGCAGAGGGAGTATTCATTTTTTTGTGCATAATAAGGATGCACTTCCTTGCGTGTGAAGATAGCTGGTGGGTCCGACCTGTCAGCAGGGGGCACATTTTTTTGCGAAATATAGAGGCCCTTCCGGTGGGTCCCAGATGTCAGGTTGAGGAATCATTATTTTGCGCGTAATAAGGAGGCATTTCCTTGTGTGCGGTCGGGGACCCATCTGTCAGCCTCTCCACGCACAGTCTACTTCCGATGGTGTCGTTCTTTGACCATGTTGACCACGCCACGCCGAGCGCATCCAAGGTGGTGGACGACGGCGAGGCCCCGGACAGCAACGAGCCAGAGATGGGAAGACGCAGGAGTAGAGTCGCAGACGGAGAGGTGTACGAGGGTTAACTGGTTCTAGTGTGGTGTGGTTCGGCAGTCGGTGGAGAAGAACAGGAGGTGTGGAGGGGTGGAGGGATGGCCTGGCCAACGGTGGAGTAGCGCTTCACAGCGAAGCGTGCTAGGCAGAGCTGCTAGCAGCAGGAGGTGGGAGGTGGTTCCGGCGGCTCTGGAGGAAGAAGACGAGAGATTGAAGATGGATACCGGTCGTTGGATGTAAATCCAACGGCTAATGATGTCAGAATCATTTGTTGACTAAGTTGACAACCACTTGCGTTGGCTTTGACCTATTGGCTCACATTTCAGCCTCCAAATATGTGGCACATATTCAACCCATTTTTTCAGAATTTACAGTCTTTTTTTCTTGCGCGGTAGAATTTACAGTCAATTTGATGTTTGTTTTTTGAATTACAGTCCATTAGTTGCGCTGGGTGAATAAATAATGTAGTGTTCATGCGGCCCATTTATTTTTTTCCTAAAAGATTACAGGCCATTTGCACTCTCTCGAAATACACGATTTTGTTGGGCTGATTCTAATTATAATGTTGGGTTGGGCCAGCAATGTTATCAACAAACAAACAGGGGCTGAGCATTTTGTTACAAATATATTTAAATAATAAGTGATATTATTACATTCGTCCTTAAATCTTACCAAGCTTTTGTACACAAGCACTAGGATTTTCGTGCCAAAACAATCCAGGATTTTATTGTTAAGAAATTATTTTTATAAGTTAATAAGATGTGGGATATTGTTTTCTTACATACGTAAGTATCTGTTAAATATATGATGACAATAAAAATAATATATAATAAAATATAAAATAATTTAAATATATATAATATAGTTAGAAAGGAAACATAAGTTGGACCTGGCGTTCCTATTCTTATATAGAAAAATAGAAGAGACCTCTGCATTTTCTTCAAAAAAATACATAAAGGGCTGCCGATGTTTCAGGAAAAATAAAACCTCGGATGGGAGGTCCATAGGCCGGTCAATACATGGCAGCCCTCAAGAAAATACAAACAGGCCTATGGACCTCCCATCCGAGGTCGTGGGCTGCGCATGTTAAAAAAGAAAGCCTAGACGGGACAGCCCAAAACCCAGCTCATACTTGTTGCCCCAGTGATAATAAATGATACCTGCCAGCTTCCCGGCTTCGTTGTGAATATATCTCCTATAGTAACTACGTTGAAGCACCTAAAAATGTAACTATGTTGACAAACCCGTGAGCCCCAACGTCAGTATAGCATTAGGAGGAAGTATTTTTTCGATGAGGCACTTGCTTGCGTACGGCCATAGACCTGGTGGGTCCTGACTGTCCGCCTCTCCACGTACAGTCCTCTCCAGATTCCTCTCGTTTGTTCAGCATGTTCACAACAGCAGACAGCAGCATCGCGGCGAGCGCACAAAGGCATGAGGGGATCTGACCACCTAAGGAAGTGCCTTATTATTAACGAAACTACTGAACTAGCCTAGTGGCCAAGTGACACTACCCGACAGCTGTTCGCCCGGGTTCGATTCCACCTGTGCAGGGAAAATATCTCCAAATGTTTTGCCTCTGCCTTTATTGACATGTGGGTCCCCATTGTCATCTACGCACACCACGTCCAACACTTGCCAAAACTTCGTCCCTCATTTGCTCTGTGTTTCGCACGCTCAACATTGTGTGGCCATTTTGAAAATGGCATATCGTTTTGACTGTGCATCATATGAAGATGTGCTATGCATGAATGTTGATCAGCATGATGTTCGACCATGAATAAAACTTCCAACATGATGTTAACCCTATTTGAAAAGGCCATGTTAATATAAATGCTCTGCCTCTGAAAGTTGCAGTTTCTTATCTGAAACTGAACTTGCATTTTCTTATCTCAAATCAAACTTGCGTTTTTCTCCGAGAATCACATTTCCGCACTTTTATACTCCTATGAAACTACATTTTTAAGTGCTAAAATAGATCTCTAGAATTCATAAAATACTTCATATGCTCAATACTGCAAATCTGAAATTCAAAAGACATTCATATCTAAAAGTACTCTCAAAATACACAACACAAAACACAATTCACAACCTGTAAATACTGACAACCCTAAGCTTCTCCTGACAATTCACAACATGCCCGACTATTGGGCTGGGGGCAGTCCCCTCCTATTCCTCGGCGGCAGACAACCGCCCCGTGAGTCGGTGTGAATGGCGAGGGAGAGGATGGCGGGGAAGCGTCGTCGGGCCAACTGCTTTTCTCTTCTTGCAGTTGGGTTCGGTCGACGAAGACTCCACCGACTCGCTCTGGCAGGACACCCTCACAAACGGTACCCTGTAGATGCTCGATCCTTAAATCTCTGGTGGATGCTCCATCTGGGATCAATACTCCCACCACCGCTCCCTCACGATCGGATTCGGTGAATCTGTTTGCTCCATGGCCCAGAGGAGCAGCTCTATGTACTCCCGCGCGACTCCCTCCGGGAGTATCGCCGCCTTTTCGCTCTATTGCAGATATTTGGGCACGGATGTCGCCGTCGCCGCTAGTTGGTCCTTGTTGTCAAACCAAGACTGTATCTCCAACATCCTAGCTAGCTTCACAGGGTCGCCGTCTGCGATCCTCACGTATCGGTTGTACTCATCCATCGATCTACTTCTCCACAGCACATTCACTCACCGACGATGGTTTTTTAATGGAAGAGGAGAGGAGCAGCACTGGTTTTGGATTAGAACAGGAGAGGAGCAATGCTGGTTTTGGACTGGAACAGCAGAGGAAGAGCGGTGGTTTTGAAATGGAAGAGGAGAGGAGCGGTGCTGGATTTAGATTGGAACAGGAGAGGAGCGGCGGTGATTTAAGAGGAGAAGAGCGGAAGAGCGGCGTTGGTCTTGGAAGTATTTTTTTGTTTTACATATTTTGGGTCAAAGTTTGACCACGTACTGTATTTGACAAGCAAAATGTGAATGCATGTAACCAAAAATTGTATCGTTTGGTTCGTATCTGAATGTACTTTCAAATTATATTATTTTTGCAACGTATAACATATATTTTATGTGCGAAAATCATGGTCGCTTTCTTAATGGAGACTAGTTAATGTGGGGTTGCTTTCTTTCTTTCTTAATGTGGGGTCGCTTTCTTAATTGAAGGGTAAATTGATTTTGATTTTGATCCAGTCACAGCGCGCCGGCCCTCTCGTCCAATCCTAAATCGCTGCCGCATGCTCCTCTCCCTCTTCTCCATTGCAAAACCACCTCCTCTCCTCTCCATCATATCCATTCCAAAACCACCGTCTCGCCTCTCCCTCTTCTGATCTTCTCCATTGCAAAACCACCTCCTCTCCTCTCCATCATCTCCATTCCAATACCACTGTCTCGCCTCTCCCTCTTCTCTATTACAAGACCACCGTCTCTCCTCCCATCTTCCAAAGCTAGCACCGGACCACTCAGAAGGACATGTATGGAGAGGATGCAGCAGCGAATCAGGCAGATCGCCGGCGGCAACCAGGCAAAGTTAGCCAGGTTGAAGGAGATCCTTACTTGGTTTTACAATGAGTGGGAGATTTCAAGGACGGTGAGGGCCATGTGGCAATGTACGCGAAAGAGCGAGACAACGGCGATGAGGCCGGATGGCGCGACATCGCTTCCCCGCCGCTCTCCACGGTTCCCTCGATGCTCGCCTCATTTCAACGGTGGCGGTAGGGTTTAAGGTAAGCTTCACACTAACCTAATCTTCCACCTACTCATGCTTACAATCAGTGTGACAGCTAATGAAAATCATGCTTACAATCAGTCTCTGAGTACTATGCCAATCACCCTTAAATAGCACTAGACCTTTGGGTCAAAGTTGTGACACAGTGCACAAATAAAGAAAAATAGATTGGTGCTTCTTTCAGAAAAGAGTACTCCCTAGAAAACTGCCAATATAAGCTACAAGTATTTGGTTAAAGGATTTGCTGCCGAGAAAGAACTGTCCATAGAAGGCGCACACATCCCACTAGTGGTGGTGGATGCCAATGCGTGCATGGAGCATGGTTGGTGTCGGTAATTTTTACTTGGCACACCTCACACTCTGCATATATGCCGGTTCCATACTACATTTGTGCAGTTCCACCAAAATGCAGCTGAATAACCCTGTTTGCACAGATAATGAAAAAGCGTGATTACATTATAGTGGCACTAGTTGATGAAACACACAAAATAAATAGAAGAAAATATTGCAATTGTATCATAGTATGCCATGCTGCGAGGGAGAGATGGGCCCTGTGATGCCTCATACGGTACGCCTAATACTGGAAATCGTCCCAAGTCTCCCAGATACACCTTCTGCCAGTGATGAACATCAGTGTACAGCGGTAGTACAAGGAGGCTCCTTGAGACATTCAAATCTCTATTTTTGTACAGATCAACTAAAATTAAGCACCCCAGTTTTCAGAAACGCTTAAACAATAACAATGGGATTAGTTGATGAAACATACATTAACAAAGAGAAGCATTTTCTTTATCTACATTGGAAATGAAATGATAGAGAGGACACTTGCTCTATTTTAACTGTATTATTACTTCATTTTATTAGTGACACTAGGGTCGAGCAGGTGGCAAACAAGGTGTACCGTGCGTCGCAAGGATGGAGGCAGGGCTGCTTAGACTGGGATGCTAAAGCTGGCTCTTTCAGTCACCAACATGGATGATTCAATTCATGGGACCTTTTGGTGTAGTTCACCTAAAATGAAGCAATGTCCTATGAGCTAGCAGCTTCTTCTTCATTTTTTAAGAAAAGGGCTCCAGCCCCGGTTCCATTTCCATCAGAAAACGAAACCCATAGAGCTTCTTCTTCATTAGTTGCAATAAAATTGAGCAACATCAAGGTTGTTTGTGAAGCTCCTGGAATGTTCAACTATAATTTGCATATCATTTGTGCAGTTTAACTAAGATCGAGCATGAAATGTATATCTCTGTTTGCACAAAAAAGGTGGAAAGGAGGGTGACTAACAAGTGATGAAACATGCATCAAATGAAAAGAAGCATGTTCCTTATCTGAATGGCAATCCTACAAGGATAGTAGAAATTTATAAAGCAGTGGCATTGCTAGATATTAGTGTGGGCATTAGGATTAACTATGACAACCATTAAATACGACATTACTTTGGGCACGGGAGAGTAGGCGGACCAGGACAATTGCATTTCTAACAAAAAGAAGCAACTTATCTTAATGGGAAATTTAGCAGGACATGTAAAAAAGTGCCACTGATTCATATTACTGGAGGCATTACATTGAAAACAACATTGGTTTAACGTGTCCTTACTTTTAACAGTGCGACTGCTATGTTTTACCAGTGGCATTACATAAGAGTGGCTCGGGACAACAAACATCAGAGCAGGATATCTGGGTTGGTCCCATTTTTGTTCGGTATAGCCACCTTATACTGTGTGAGGCTAGAAAATCTAGTGATGGACTTACTCTGTTGACTTGTCCCCCAGTCCCCACTTTCTTTCCTTTTTCAACCAATAGATCGGGTTTATATTGAGTTTGTACTACGTTTCCCTTTATTTCCCTATTAGACCTAGAGACCAGTTGGATAGCCAGTCTCTGCTACTTTTTGCCCCCATTATTTCCTCTTTCGACCAAGTCCTAGATTCAGGTAACAAATCTTCCCCCACCCTACCCCCTTTCTTCCCTGTTTGAACCAAGTAGTACTAGATTCGAGTGCATGAACTAGGTGGTTTTAGAACAGCCGATCGAGGGGGCCTGAGAAATAGTAAAAGATACAAATGCAGGGACGTTAGGAGCTCGGGAAGTAGAGCAAGGCCGGTTTCGAAGGAAGCTATACCTGATGGTCGCCGGGATGTCGCTAGGTGGGCGGCGGGAGGCCGAATCTGCCCACACTACGACAGCAAGGAAGAAGGGGTCGGAGGCCCTCCCTCGCCAGCGGTGCTTGGGAGAGAAAGGCAAGGCGGGCTGATCGGGATGCACCAGCAGTGGGTAAGAGTCGTCGCCGAGGACGACCGCGTGAATGTTGCACCTTCTCACCTTCCCCGGCAGAGAGGATCCGGCTGGATCTATGACCAGCAGTGAGCAGAGAGAGAGAGTGTGTGGCCGCCGCTATCGTGTTTAGATCTGGAGAGGATGAGACAGTGTGAAGAGAGCAACACTAGCAAGCAAGCACGGAGGCTCCTGCCTATATAGTGGAGTACTAGTTTTCTTTTGTCTACCGGAGCCGGCTTGACCTCATCAATGACTGTCGAGAAGTCTTCATGCATGTGGCCCGGAGGCGCAGTTGTCATTTTGATCTGAAGCACTTGATTATAACATATAACACAAAAAAATGCCACATGACACGAAATCATAACCTCACTGCCCAAAGGAGAAAACATGAATCCCGACGGACAAACTAGACGAGGAACAAAGCTCAAATTAAAGATAAACTCGTAGAAAAGGGGTTCGTCAATAGATGTCCTAATTAACATAGCCGGCTTGACATAGATGGCAGCCAAGTAGTCTTCGTGCATGTGCCCCCAATGACTATCACAACTCAGTTGTCGCTGTTTAACCCTTGCAGTGATCCAAAGCACATGACACCTAATTTTTGCGAGATGACAAGAAACCTTTTTTAGATTTCTCACCAGAACTAGATCCCTGTACAACACAGCCTGCATGATATGTAGACGATAGCCATCCAGGCGTGTCTACTGGAGTCTGGTCACATGCATGGACTAACTGATCTTCCGTGTCTTGCGGGGATCGTCCAGGCACCAACGTAGTACAACACTTCTCTTGTAGGAGTATCGCTCGTCTCCCTCTTCTATTAAGTCACCCGACTTGCGGGGCCGGGGAGTGTGCATATGGTCGGTTCTCAATTGCGGTCCCACATGTGTGTGCAAACGCAATATGACGCGCGTTCCATTCGGAGAGCAACGTGACAGACCGACCGACCATCTGGGGTGCAATGCGAACGCGACGGGCTTGCTGTATACTCCGTACATGTGTACCGCCGTTTTCTAGAGGCTTTGCTCCATGGCGTAATCCATGGATACAAAATTAGTATACTGTACTATTTAAAAGTCGAGGGCAGGGCTTTTCCTGTGCGGTAGGCGGGGCTTTTCCTGTGCGGTAGGCGGGGCAGTTCGGCCAAGTCGGTTCGACAGAGATGCGAGAATATGAGGGAGTAGGCTGCTGCAAACGTAGGGTTGTGTGATTTGACAACGAGTTACTGCTGGACAGGTGGGGCCCCATGATTTGACTTGCCATTATCATTTTAACTACGGCGCTACGACCGGTGTGAGTCTCCCGATTCCTGACCACCTCCATACAGGTGCCTCTCCCAATGATCCACCATGTAGTAGAGGTTGTCTCTTGCATGAGAGCCCACTTCTCCACTTTTTCCTTGCCTCTCTTTCCTCCACATATGCAAAAATGCCATGTAAAGCCCACTATTGTACTTACTTGCTCCTACAGGTGCTAAGCATGACACATAGGCATAAAGTCTAATGTGGCAAGTTAATTAAGAAGAGAGAGACTAGTTTGGTGACCCAAGGAAGAAACGGTGCTAAGCGCGTGTACCTAGGTGAAAAGACAATTTTGAGTCTATAGCTAATTAAATGAAGCAAACTTAGCAACAAAAAACTAATAGTAAGCACCTATGCATTGGGGACTTGATTGCTAAGCCATTTAATGCCCTTAGCACCTCATCTAAAGCACCATTTCATTGGAAGAGGTCACTCCTTGGCAAATGCAATAAATACTAGTACGAAGAAAGAGATAGAGAGAAGTTCAAAAAATAAATACACTTATAGCCAACCTTATAAGCTAACCTTGTTGTAGTATGAGTGACTAAGTGATGACATGCCAACATCAGATAGCCTAACGCACTGTGTTAAATCTCCAAGGGTGCGACCGCGCGAGCGACGCGGCGGTCGTGGTAGGCGCGACCATGATATGGGCTGCTGGCAGCCCTTGGATCTGAGATCGAACGGTTGCATACTAAGTTGCTGAAAATTTGCAGAATAACCCTCCAGGATAGGATATTCACCCATAGGTCTAGAATCACGACATGCAACCGTTCAATCTCAGATCCAAGGGCTCTCGGAAGCCCGTATCACGGGAGAATGGAAAGCCACTACCCTGCCGTTCGCACACTTGCAGTTCACTCCTACTCATCCCTCGCTCCTAGTCGTCCCGTCCTTTCACATTACGGCAGTTCCACTAATCCTAACCATCCTCCCAAATCCATGGCGTCCCAATTCTCCATGATCAGCGGTGAGTACAAGGTTAGAACCATCACCGGCGATGAGTTCGACGTCATCTACACCCGTTCTTCCGCGATGGTGAAAGGATGCCTTGCTCGCTTCAGAGGCATGTTCGAAAACTCAGATGATGAGTGGGTCGCTGGGCTAGATGTTGAGTACACCATAGTCTTGGGACGAGAGAAGGATCTAAAGGAGGAAGACAGGAAGAAGCCCGCCGTGATCCAGGTTTGCGTGCATGACTTATGCTTGGTCTACCACAAATGCCATGCCGACGTTGATGCCTGGATTTTAAGAACTTCCTCAAGAGCAACCTAGTCAAAGTCGTTACTGTAGACTTTACAAACAATAAAAGAGTCCTGGGTCAGATAGGCCTCGTTGTAGGCAACCCCTTCGACCTCCAGAAGAATCGGTTGTTGCCCTCTAGTGGTCAGCCTTCAATGCTGACCCTGACAGGAGCCATGGTTCATCCTTTGTACGGTAAACTAGAGAAACATCATCACACGTTTCATCGTCATGCATGGCAGCGGAATGTACTATAGACCACATCCACTACGCTGCAATGGATGGCTACCTTTGTTTCAATATCTACAAGGGTTGGATGAAGAGTAAGAGCCAAGTGTGCGGTTCAAGCAAAGAAGTATCGGCCAAGAGGAAGAGGGACAAGGACGAAGTTGAGGACGTGGACGAGGACTCCGAGTAGGTGGCAGTGTCGTTGCTCATGGTGGTTCTAATGCAGTGTCTACCGGATTAGTTGCATAGTTTAATTTCAAGTGTGCTTAGTTTAATTTGCGGGGGGTGTTGTGCTGAGCCCCCAGCAGAACTATGTTATGTTTCTTCTCGTTACTTTAACTCTTTAGTACGTACATACTAGTATTTCTTACATTTCATCTTTTAGTTGGTATAGTACTACCACTCGTTTCTTCACATTATATACATACAATATATATGCCAACATCATATAGCCACCAGTTTAGTTGTCAAAGAATTTCAGGGTGCTTAGTTTTGTCAAAGAATTCCAGGGTGCTTAGTTTTATTTGAGGGGTGGGTTGTGCTGGACACCATTATTGTGACTAGCCTTTTTAATAGTACTAGTATTGTTCATCACATACACCATATAGCTAGTTAAATTCTCAACCTAGAACGACGTGCATGACATGTAAAACCGTGACGAGGGAAATAGTAAAAATGAGGTGATTTTACCAAGCGGTGGGCGGGGGAGCATGGCTTGTCTTGCAGTCCCACGTGTCATGACGTACAAAGGCGATGCGCGTCCCTCTTGAGGCAGAATAATGGCAGAAGCAATACGTGGTTTTCTTGAAGGAAGGAGATGATGGCGAAGCAGATTCAGTGAAGTGTGAAATAATGGTTGCTTTGTCTGTCTGGGAAGGTGCGGCATTGTGATTTGACGTCTCATTGCTCATTACTAATACTAGGGCGCTATGACTGGGGTGCATCGCCCTGCTGTTCTGCACTGTTATTGGGTGCATGACATGTCGACCCGGTTGCTATATGTCCCACATGTCAGCGAGAGGAAGTACAAAATTCATGAAAGCGAGCGTCTCCACTCTTTTAGTATGGCGGAGTACAAGACACAACTTGGTTTTTTCAGCTTCGCGTGATCCATCGATACAAACCTGGACTAAAAAGGCGAGGGCGGGTATTTTCCCGCGCGGCAGGCAGGGGAGTTTGGCGTAGTCTATTCGAGGCAACGAGGCAGGAAGGGAAACAAGAAAATAAACAAGCAAACAAGCATAATTTGGCGACGAGCGCTCTCTATATGTACCACCTTTTTTTTAATTTCAAGTTTTGCTCCATGGCGCAATCCATTGATATTACAACTCTACAAAAGTATACATTTTTTAAAAGGCTAGAGGGCGGGGCAGTCTAGCTTGGTCGGTTTCACGAGAGGCGAGGGCCTTTGTGATTTGATGGCTCATTACTGCTGGAAGGTGGGGCCTTGTGATTTGACTGCTCGTATAAATGTGCCGACGACATGAGGAGGAGCAAAGAACCGTGCGGTATACTCAAGTTTTCCACTGGAGTAGTACTACGACGGAGGAGCACGAAACACTGCAGCCCAGTGCCATATGGCGATAAAAAATGATCTAATTTGCTAGTCATCTCATTGTTAGCATTGTTCTATTCATGCCTCGCAGAGAACGTGACACGTGCGGTGAAACACCTGAAGCAAAAGATGAAACACTGGAGCAAAAGAAGAAGGAAGATTATCACCCCAAATGATCTAATTCGCCGCAGAGTTGTAACTACTTCTTCATCGCCTCCACGACCTCCATCTCCTTGCGCGTCTCCTCCGCCATCTTCTTCATTCTATCCATGACGCGGGATTTCTCGACACGAGCCATCATCATCTGTTCCACGGCCGCATTACATACCTTGACAGCAGTCGGGTGCTCGACGCGGAGCTTCACCAACTCCTCCTTCTGTTCCATGACGAGGGCCTACAGCATCTTCATCGAGGAACTACTATTCTCATGCAGCTTCTTCCAGCCGGCGTTCTTCTCCTTCAACAGGTCAAGCTCGTGGCAGAGCTTCGCCTTGTCCTCCTGAAGTTGCAGGATTTCGCCGCTCGCCTTCTTCTCTGAGGCAATGCTCTTCTTCAGCAGCATCACCAAGCCGGCGGTCAACTCCCCCTGCTTATTGAGCTTAGTGGGCATGCCGTCGAGGCTCTCCTTCAGCAGCTCCACCAAGCCGTGGATGAACTCCTTGTGCTTATTGAGGTGCTTATTGAGCTGATCGGGCATGCCGTCAAGGGATAACGACTCCAGTGCCGCCGGCTCGGCATTTTCTCCTCCGTGGCTAGGGCGCTCCTGGGAGCCATCGGCTGCCCGTGACAGATCTTTCGAGCTCTCTGTGTGGCGGCGAGCCCTCTCTTTTTTTGCACCCTTGGTTGCCTCTCCCTTGTTACGAGTAGTTCTCGACCTAGAGCTCTGCTCACCGGCCATCCAAGGATGGACGAAGAAGAAGCACTTATGATGAGGAAAGGTAGAGTAATTTTCGGTTAGGTAGTTCCCCTTTTTATAACCTAAGTACTAGCACTAGTACTAATACCTGCGTAGTGGGACCACGTTCAGGTTTGGTACGTACTAGTAGGTGTGAGAAGGCTTTCGAATGGGATGGGAACAAGGTAAAGATTAATTGATGGTTTTGATTTCGAGGCCCGAAACGACTCCCGATGAGTTTAGTGGAACATAAATTTCAAGTAGACTACACTGCTCAAATGCGTAAATATTACTATGTTACTGTCAAAAATTAGCACAAAATTCGAAGGAGACCAATGGAAGTACTACTAGCAACCCATGATTTAACTACTCGCATGCGCGCAGTGGAGTAGTAATGTCTTTCTTCCGCCCTCACGTCCACTCAATTTGCATGCGCTGTATTAGTTGACCATCAATGAAGTGAACGACTTTACACGCATCAAATTATCACATGGGGTGGATCTTGGTACAAAATTGCGTCCGCCCGTGTACCTGCGTGTGCGTGCGAGGGAATGAGTGCGTGCGTGGCGTGCATGCACATCTTCGCTTCATGCATGTACCAACAGTATGGCTCAGGGAGGACAAGTACATTCTTCTGGAACCAGCAACACGTCACTGCGATCAATCCACACAAGGAGGTCGCGACAATGCCTCCACATGTGCCACGTGGCTTCATGAACTGTAAGAGAGACACTGTGTAGCGTGCCATTGGAATTCTAATTTACGTGTTTTGCACACACTCGAAGTACTAGTAAGGTACACGTGCATTGCACGCATCAGATTTTGCAACCAAATTATGAATAAATACCACACTATAGCATGTAAGCTCCGAGTCATATATGCCTGATGTAAACCTTCGCTAATTCTTATAGTTCATCTAATTCAAAATCAATTAGTTTTTATAAAAAAGCAGGGCCTCTTGGATTCGTAGGATTTCCGAAAGGCGGGAATAGGAAAAACATGGGATTATAGTGGAGTGTCGTCTTGAATCCTACAGGATTGTACGAGTGTTTGATTGTGCATAGAAAAAACACAGAATTCTTTCAAAGAGGTTTGAGTGGATGGGATGGTTCCTATGAAATCTAGTGCAAATGAATCATATGGAAAAATTCCTATCGTTTACAATCCTATGAATCAAACAACCAAGATAGGAAAAATCCCAAGGATTAGAATCCTCCAAAATTCCTTTGAGAATCCTTCAAATCAAAGAAGCCCTTAATCTATTTTATGATTCATGGAATTGTGCATTGTAAAGCATAAAGTAAAAACAAATAATGGCAATTCAACTAGAAAAAAAGTTTGGGCAGTTATGATATGGAAGATTCTAGAACAAAGGAGAACCACTATTGTTTTGAGGTTTGGGCATTATGCTTAAGTTCAACCATGGAGTCTGCTAGATTGTACATGTGGAGAAATCCGGTGGGGGGCTAGAAGATGGTGCGAGGGGCCGAGTAGAGGGAGATATGAAGGAGTGCACAAGTGCGAGATCGATATTTAGAGAGAGGGGGCGAGAACGTGCGCTGTTGTGCGCAGTGGCGGAGCCATGAAAAATAAATGAGCTAGGGGGCCAAGCATTGCTAATCCTTTACGAGGAGGGCCAATTCATGAACTTAAACAATTTTTAACAGCAATTGTCTAATGATCACATTCATATTAGCCTCGATATATAGTGATGTTAGGGGGGGCAGGGCCCTTGCTGCCCCCTATCTTCGCCATTGTGCGCGCGTTTGAGAGATGCAGCGGAAGGCATGGATGATGAGAGGGGGACGTTGGATATATAATTAATGTGGGTGTATTAGCTATATATGTAGGGGTTGTTTGGCTCTAGGCCTAGGAGTGCCACACTTTGCCATACAATGTTGCCAAACTTGCCCAAGGTTAGTTCTTCAAAATGAGAGCCACAAGTTGGCAAGCCTAAGGGAATCTTGCCACACTTGTTGTGTGTATGTGATGTGGGACCATAGTGTGGCTTGCCTAAGATGTGGCTTGAACCAAACACACACCTAAGTTGGTCAAATTTTCCTAACCTTAGGTGTGGCAAGCTTTGGCAAACTTAGTCTCAAACCAAACAACCCCGTAATCCTATATAGAGAGGTATAGATTGGTCGATGTGGACGTGGGAAAGAGGGTGAGACCTCACTAGATATATTGATTGATCGGTTTGTGTGGAAAACTATAAAAGACCTAGCTATATACACACAGACATAGAGGAACATCGATCGTTGCGCATGCACGTGTGAGAGATAAAGAATGCCCGATATGATGGAGAGGGGGATGTGTGTGGGTGTGTGCCTTCATGGGAGACCGACCTGAAGAAAAAGATTGCATGTGTGCGACGGATAATGCCGACTGGTAGTGTGTGTGCATGCATGCACGATAGAAAGTTAGTGGTACAATTATAAAGAGAAGACGACTGTGGGTGTAAAAGACTAGGTGAGGTCATAATCAATGTAAAGTTGAATTCAAATATTTGAATAAGAGATCCTGATGTTTGAAACCCATGCATGCATGAATATAACGGAGATCTGCGCGGTGTGGTTTGGAAACGAGCATGCTGTAATGTATACACATTGAACAAGGTCGGACTGATTTTAATTTGAGATACTGATGGCAGACATCGTTTGGCCACATTGCATCCGTGCATGGACACACTATTCTAATTGGAGATGATGGGTGGCTTTCGCATCACATATCTATATCTATACCCCTATATATATTATATTTTATATTTTTTATATTGTGTGCAGGTAACTTTAACTTTGAAAGATGGTCGTTGGATGAGGCAAATCCGATGGTGCAGAGATGGCAAATTTGAGCACTACTGGCCGTTGGAGATCATCTAGATTGCGCCAGATTTCGCCACATGTACAATCTAGAAGACTCCATGGTTGAACTTAAGCATAATGCACAAACCTCAAAACACAAGCACTCCTTTGTTCTAGAATCTTTCGTATCAGAATTGCCCAAATGTTTTTCTACATGATTTGCCATTATTTGGTTTTACTTTGTCTTACAACACACAATTCCATGAAACTTAAAATAGATTAGCTTTCTTATAAAAACTAGATGATTTTGAATGAAATGAACAATAAGAATTAAACGAACATCCACATCATGCATATATGACTCAAACTTACATGCTATAATGTGGTATTTATTCATAATTTGGTTGCCAAATCTCATGCGTGCAATGCACGTGTACCTTACTCTAGTCTAAATGGTGTTTGTGTGTGTGTTGTGCGTGTTGAGGTGAAAATTGTCTTTTTTTGGGTACACGTTAAGCTTGTTCTCCCAAAATTTCAACCCGCGCCTTGTTATGCCAAAATTTCAAGCTAGCGTATCTGTCTATCATGCTGCGAAACTCTCGCCTCTTCAACCCACGCCTTGTTACCCCGAAATATTTAAGATATATCTTTGTCTTGTTGTGCTCTGACAACTCCCTCCATCTCAACCCGCGCCTTGCTATTCCAAAATTACAATGCACGCAAAAAATCCCACCTCCTATGAAATCCCGACACATGAAATGCCCGTGGTACCCCTGAACCGAAAGAACCACCTCAAACCGGTGGGGGTACTTTTGTAACTTACCTCACATTTCGGACAAGCACGTCCCTAAGCCATGGTTCCCCACTCCCATCCCATCCACCCACCCATTCATACACCGAGGCCGCAAAAACCCGGGACGAAGCCCTACACCCTCCTACGTCCGCCACCCAGCCAGAGCCTCTTCCCCAACGACGTCGTCCATAGCAACACCTCGACGTCCATCATCCACCGTACCGGATGAGGATCCGTTGTCGATCTCGTCGTCCCGCCGGTTCATCCACCCCGTCCTCCACCTCCAAGGAGCTACCCCGATGTTCCCCTCGTCTTTCGCACCACCTCCATTCCCACACCGTCGCCTTCACCTGCACCACCAGAAGAGCATCATCATCACTATTTCCTCGGATGAAGTTGCGGCCTAATTGGCACCACCAAAGAGGTTGTACACTAATCGCCACATTTTCTTCTTGATTCAATCTCACGGTGCTGCCGGCGCTCGGTCCTGAGCCAACACCACGCGGCTCCATCCACGACAGCATCGCCGGCCACTTCCTCCACGGCATCGCTCCCTCGACGGCGACGTCCATATCAGTAGGAGCTGCTGCTGCTTTAGCTCTCGCTCGCACTGATGCTCTGCTCTTGCTCTCGGTCCCCTGCCTGGTCTGCTCTTGCTATTGCTCTTGCTCGCGCTGCTGCTCTTGCTCTTGCTCGTGCTGCTGCTCTCGCTCTTGCTCTTGCTTGCGATGCTGCTCTGATTTAGCAACACTTCAGTCGGCTGAATCGACTTTTGGGTCAGTCAATTTTCAGGGGTTGGGGGGCTCGCCGCAGTGAAGCAAGAACCAGCCGCAGCGGGGAAGGGGCTCACCAGAGAGGTACCCCACTATCTACCTTAGGGTTCAGGGTGGGGCCGGTGGTCACAGGCGGTGGTGGGGCGGTGGCGTGGGGATCGCCGGAGAAAAAACTCGGCACGGGAGGGCCTAGAGGATGCTTTGGCGGCGGACGGCGGTGGGGAGTGTTTTTGGGCGACGGCGGCGAGACGCCGTGGCATGGGCGGGGGCTGATTTGGCGGTGGTGGTGGCGGCTCGAGGTGGAGGTTGAAAATGAACTGCAGGCCCTTGATTTCGTATCCAACGGCTGCAAAATCGACTGACCAGAGATGAAAAAGTCAGTCGACTGGCGTGTAGCCTCACCTTGCTAGTGCGTTCAGTTTCGATAGTAAAATTCAATTTCGATAGTAAAATTCAGTTTCGACAGTTAAGTTCAGTTTTGACAGTTAAATTCAGTTTCGACAGTTAAGTTCAGAGATGAGTGGCTGATGTATTATACATCTAGCACTTTGTGGTTATGTATTTTATGTCATCTATTGAAGATGCTATTAGAATTCCACTCAGGTTAACATTGTCTCTCTTGTCCTGCTTCAGCCTTGGCATCGTACAACTCATCGGAGCTGCTCCGACAACGAGACCCTCCATCACAACGGAGCAGTACCTTGGGCTCCATCTCCAGATGCCTAAGATCTTCTTCCCCTCCTCCGACAGCCAAGTCAGCCGGAGCATCCTCACCAGCCAACCCAATCACGTTGAGATCGACATGGCTTCACCAAAGAGGTTGTACACTTGTTGCCTCTCTTTTTTACTCTACATGTTATAATGTGAAATACGATTATTTTATCCTACTATAGGACAAGCAGTGAGGTACCAGGCAACTTAGCTATCCGTGATGGACTCTCTTGAATGCCATCATTATTTATCTCTATGCATTTGAGCTGTGCATTTGTCGTTGGGCCTGGGAGTTGAGCTAGTAGGGCAGTGGCCTGGGTCCAAAGTAATAGAAGTAGCACAAAAACATTTTTTAGTGTAGGATTTTCCTTTCTCAAGCCTGCCTACTAGAATCGCCAGTTCTTGAAAGGAAAAGTGAATGAAAAACATAGGAATTGGAAAGTTTCCTATGGTACTACTTTTCATGAATTTGGTGCAAAGGAATGGAGCAAAGTAAAACTGTAGGATTTGTTCCTTTAGTGTCTCCTTGAAAGAAAGACCGTAGGAATTCTAATTTCCACTTGTCCTCCTTTTCATATTCCTATTCATCAAGCACAAGACTAAGAGATAGTAGCATAATAGCATTATAACCGTACATTTTCTTGTGGTTTGAGTTAATCTCACCATGCTTTTTTGCATCATGTGATCTTCCAATTCTTGTGAATCAAACACCCAGATTGGCAGAAATCTTGTGTTTTTAAATTCTCTGTTTTGCACGTGCATTCCTATCATATTCCTGTCTATTTCCTATCCCTGCATTCTTAGAATCCTCAAATTCAAACAAGCCCTTGCACAATTACTTTTGTTACAGATATGTGTCAAAGAAAACATTGTGTGGTTTGTCTTGCTCCTGCGGCGCTGTGTTCCACCCCAGCTCAGCTGCTCAGGGCCGGTCCTAGGGAGGGGCGAACGGGGCGGCCGCCCCGGGCCCCCCAAAAGTCAGGGCCCCCTCTAGGGTATACGTACGTACATGCATATAGGTCTTGGAGTGGACGAAAAAAATTGAAGTCGATCTCAGCGCCTCGCTAAAAGCTTCTGGCGTGCTAGCCTAGGAAACTAAAAAAGATATGGTGGGCCTGGTACATGCATGTACGTGGAGACAGGAGAAAAAAAGGAATGGTTTAATTCGCTAATCACGATTTCTTTCCAAAAATACTAATCACGATTTCCTGTAACTTCGGACTCGTCTTTTCCTGCCTTTTTGGTTGTTCCGTTGTTCCTGTTCGTCTAATCCTCTTCAAGACTGCCTTGTCACGAACAACTCGACGACTGCGGCAGGTACCCTCTTCAATCGCATGTTCTTCTACCTGTAATCCTGCTTCCTTTCTCTCTAATCCTGATTCCCAACTTGTTGATCGATCGAACAAGTTAATAGGAGGGATTGGACTTTTTGCCCCACTTTACGTTGGGGTTTGATGATTTTCCAGGCTTGTTGTTAGGGTAAAATATCCAATTTCTCGGTTAACAGGGAATTATTGTTAGGGCGCTCGAATCATTACGCGCAGGTAACCAGATTAGATTACAGAGAGAAGGTACTATACTATGCCGTAGCAAATTGTCATTACATTAGATGATTTTCTATACAATATTTTAATTAGCTTTGCGCTAATTTTATAAGCTAATTTGTTCCTTTCAATTTCAGCAGGGGTCATGTTGAGTTCAGGTAGAAGGAGGCGGATGAGGAGATAGAATAATTGAGAAGATCTCTTTTTAAATATTAAGAGAGCGATACAAGCACTCCAAGAAATTCAGAAGAGTTGGCGATAGTTCTTGCGTGTGGCCAAACTAATGTCAATCAGGAAGATGATGGTCATACTCCCATAGAAGGCAATGTTGACATCAACATGGATGATAGCAATGTGAGTGATCATGAGCTCATATTTATTTCTATTGCATATCAGATTTTCTTTACTATGGCTGTGAAAGAAAGTTTTTCAAAGTTAAAATTGTTGATGAACTACCTGAGATCTACAATGTTGCAAGAGAGGTTAAATAGCTTGGCAACTTTATGCATTGAGAAAAAATTGCTTGATGAAATTGATATTGATACTATCATTAGCGATTTTGCATCTCAGAATGTTAGGAGAAATTTTTGAAGCTAATATGTAATACATTATGTGATATGCACAATCATTTTGTATGCACTTAATTATTTTCTTTGATAAAAATTATATCTACATATGATGATTACCAATTAGACATTTATATTAAGGGCCCTGAAGGACCCCGGATTGTAGTTTTCGCCCCGGGCCCCCAAAATCTTAGGACCGGCCCTGCAGCTGCTCCAATGACGGAAGGGTTCACCACAGCAGGGATCTACTCTCCAGACTGTCTTTCACCGCCTCGGATCTTCTTCCCCATCGCCCGCAGCCACGACAACTGCATTACCATCATCAACTAAGCAGATGACCTTGAGGACTACATAGGTCCGCAAGAGAGGTCGCACTCTTCCGTGTTTGGTTACATTATGCATCGCTTAATATGATGGCATGCTACATTATCGTCCTGTTCACCTATTAGACTCCAAGTTAGGTCCAAACTAATGCCGAAGCTTGAGTTTTTAAATGGTTGTGGGGTACATATTGGGGCAGCAATCAGTACTATTTGTCTACTATCTGGTTAATCTCGGGTGTCTACTATGAGTTTCATGTTGGGTGCAAACAAACATTAAAGGGGCCATTATCTGTATTTTTTAACTAAAGCTATTATCTGCGTGCTATCATTGGTTTTGGGTCTATCCACAGTTTGCTACCATCACTCTGGATTTGTGCATGCACTCCTTACATAATCTCACTATGTTTTATTCCTATGCATGCCAGTTATTGTACACAATGGAACTGATCATGTAGAGCAAAAGAGACGAGCCTTGTGTGGCAATAGAATTTCATCCAGACATCGCTCCATGGTGGGCACAAAGGCAGCCCCCCTCCACCCATTTCGGATTGTAATTAAGAGGAAGATAACTATTCTGAGGGGGATTCAGAAGGAGAAGACCACTCCTATATACCCCATGAGGTCTTCGCTCTAACTTGGCATGCTAATGTTGGTAATATCATGCATATGGTGCCTTGCATTGCTTACTGTATACATCAAAGATGGCATATGCTTAGTTTAGACATGATTTGTGTCAATGCCATCTATTTAGTTTCTTTATCGTATATGTGAATCATGCAATGCCATCTTGTTTAGCCAGGCATCATATATGTGAATTTTGCAATGCCACCCTGGTTAGCCAGTCATCTTATATGTGAATTATATCATGCCATCATTTTTTATTACGTGTTCAATTTGTCAACAATTTTAGTACATTCAATTACTCTTCCTGTGCATCAGCCATTCTACACGGTCATGGAAAAATCTAGAATGGAAACAAGGTCTCAAAAGCAGACAATGCTATCTGACGAAGCGCATGTCTTGCTGGTTACCGATAGCTCCTCAAAGGAGGATTCAAAGATAAATGACCAGTCATATCCCCCCCTGAGGTGCATGCTCTAACTTGGCAGGGTTATGTTGCTCATATTGTGCGTATGGTATCTTGCATTGCTATGTCCATGCTTTGTGTGAATGCCACATGTTTAGTGTCTAATTACCATATATGTGAATTATGCAATGCCATCTTGTTGCAAGACATTATATATGCGAATTATGCAATGTTATCTTGTTGCAAGGCATTATATATGTGAATTATGCAATGCCATGCTGTTTAGGCAAGCGTCATATATGTGAATTATATGATGACGTCCTTTTTTGTATTTCTCATTGCTTTTGTCGACAATGTTTGTATATTCAACTGCTCTTCCTGTGCATCAGCCTTTTGAATTGGTGATAGAGAAATCTAGAGTGAAAACAAGGTCTTGAGCAGACAATGTACTGCTGAAGCGAGATATCTTGTTTGATTCTGAGATAACTCTTCAGAGGAGGATTCAGAGGCAGATGATCAGTCCTATTATCCCCCTGAGGTGTATGCTCAAACTTGGCAGGGTTATATTACTCATTATCCCCCTGTTGTATTGCAATGCTTAGTTTTTACATCATATACACAATATTGAATGCCATCTCCTTAGTTGACACATCATATATGCGATTGCCCTCTGCTCACTTCCTTAGTATATAAATCATATATTTGAATTATATCATGCCATGATGTTTACATAGACAGCATGTATCTGAATTATGGCATGTCAACCCATTTTCTGAAGACATAATATAGTTATATCATGTCATCCTGTTTACATAGTCATCATATTTTAAATTATGTCATTCTATCCATGAATTATATCATGCCATCATGTTTCCATTGATGGCATGTTTGTGATTTATGGCATGCCAACCATTTTAATAGACACATCATATAGTTATATCATGTCATCCTATTTACATAGTCATCATATTTTGAAGTATGTCATTCTATCCTGTTTAGTTAGCCATCATACATGTGAAATTGTGTCATGCTATCCTGTTTAATTAGCCATCATATATGTGAAATTATGTCTTGCTATTCTGTTTGGTTAGACAACATAAATGTGGATTATGTCATGCCTTGTTTTCTTCCCTACTATCCATTGCACATGTCTATCTTACAATGCATGTACATTCAATTATTTTTCTTGTTTATCAGCCATTTCAATTGGAGGGGGTGATGGCAGTATCTGTGGGAGTAAAAACACAGTCTTCAGAAAAGATCGTGCTACCTGTTGATGCAGATAGAACCACAGTTGTACTTGCCCAAGAACCAGACCCACCACACATAACCCAGACTCATGCAGATTGTACCCCTACCCAATTGGACAGAGAACCAGCTACACCCCTTCTAACCCCAACCCCAGCAGATAGTAACCCAGTTCCCGTTGACACAGCACCGTCTCCACCACAGAGCACCCAAATACGAGCAGTTAGTAAGGCAACTTCAGTGCCCAAAGCATGAGGACCACCACTCCGAACCCCAAGTCAATGCTTAAAGCAGAAGAAGAATTGTTCTTAGGTCAGGTTCCGTAGCTATGGTTCATACTACTTTGCTCTTGAATCATTGTATTTACTCATACCAACTAATTTCAAATTTGAAGGATGCAATTGAAACTCCAATGGCGCAATAGGTATGTTTTAAACCTATTTATTTAACATGTTTGCTGTTGTAACTTGCTCTATGTTGATTTTAGTTTCAATTGAATAAACAGTTATGTTCTCATGTCATGCACATTACAAGTGTTGTTATTGTTGTGTAGTTTCCCACACTTATACTCTGTCTATGCTGCTTTGTCTTAAGTAGATATGATTCGAAATGTATCTATCTTGATTTGGCAACATAAACTAGAATGATATAGACCATACAGTGACCATAATACATAGATATATGTTTGTTTCATGTTGTTATCATGTCCACCTTACTACTGAACTGGTTTACCAAAATGCGTTTCATATACTACATTGTAAACCTGTGATGTGTTTGTTTGTTTCTCTTTTAGAATGCGGATAAAATATTGGAGAAGAGTACCCCGTTATGCAATGGTAAAGGAAGTAATGCAGATAAGGTTAAAGATAGTGAGACATCCCTGTTGGTCTCTAAGAAAGCTGATAAAAACTATATTGAAAACACTGAGACAACCCCAAAGTCCTGTCTTGATGTAGTGTTCGAGTTACTAGCTACTACTGCTGGCACCAGCTCTTCAAACTCATTGCTTGAATCAGTTCGGCTTCTTGAGTCTCAACTTCAAGTTGAAAGACATCGATCAGATGTTATGCGACAGGAAGACGAAGGACTGAGGAAGTCCCTGCAGAATTCGGATGCATACTTTCTGGTGCAATAGCAAGTGCTGGAGGACTTAAGCGCCAAACAAGAGAAAGTTAATAAGCTTGCTAAGCATCTTGCCAGCATTATGGGTACCCAGGATATTGTTTCTTGAGCTCTTCTGAAGTGGTTTCAGTTCTGGACTTGTTTTGCTACGGCGTTTATATGCTGTTGTGTTCCCTATAGTTGCACTGGTGGCGAACTTTGATGCCCAGTGGATGTAATATGTGTAATAGCTGTGATAGCCTAGAATAAGTTGCTTGCTTATTTATTTCCTTATTTTCTTGTTTATTTCTTTGCTTGTAGTCAGTGCAGTTCTTTCTCCGCGGTTTGCTAGTGGCCGCAATAACCTATTTTTTGAAACTAGGCCACAATAACCATGGGCTACATATTTATTGTAGTTACCATTTCCCTCCTAAGGGCCGTAGAAACAATGGGGCTTCTACGGGTCGTAGAAACAATGGGCCTTATATGGGTCTTAGACACAATGGGCCTTCTATGGGCCGTATCATCAATGGGCCTTCTACGGGTCGTATGATCGATTGGCCAAACATGGGCCAATAACAAACCGCATTATGGACGTAAACGGGCAAGAGTTGGAATCGTCTGTTCATGGGCCGACCATAACGGGCCGTCGTTAATCGGCCGTATTTGATGACGCTATGAAAACGGCCCAACGTATTAATAGGCCACAAACGGGCCGACTATAACCTCGGGTTGAATTTAGCCCACAAGCAGGAAATGATAATAACGGGCCGTAAGTAAACGAATGCTAGAAATTAGCCCAAGAATAAATGGACTCTGAGAAGGCCGAAAGATAACATGGGCTGGAAACAACCCAACGGCATAACGGGCTGTTGATGGGTATAAAGAGATACATTGTTCATTACGGGCCAGTTTCACCATGGGCCATTAATGGGTATAAAGTGATACACTGTTCATTACGGGCCAGTTTCACCACTGGTTGTTAATGGGCCAAGAGTTACAAACGGCCTCATATGGGCAGAAAGACGTCATGGGCCATACATGGGCTAGAAGTGAAAACGGGCTGGAATCATATTGGATGGCCCATATGACGCTACTGGGCCTAATTCGGATAGGGCGTAACGGGCCTTGGGTTAGCGGGATGTAAATGGGCTATATGCGAATAGGCCATTAACAGGCTTTCCATGGGCCGGCCCGCCACCTTTTGACCAAGTCAAACGGGCCGGCCTTTTCACGGGAATGGGCCTCTGTTGGGTCGTGCCACGTGTTGACGTATCATAGGCGCCTTCTGTCCAATGAGTGGATGACATCTGTCCCAACGGTGAGCCGACACGTGTTTTCTCCAGCCAATGATGATTTTACACATGGAAAATCCCCATTGGTCAGGGCTGTTCACGGGTTATCGGATCCAAAACCAGACCTGATAGCTTGACGGCATTCCGTTACAGTGGATGCCACGTGTCGGTCACCCTTGACGAAAGCACTTATGTGACGCGCGATTTATCGTCATGAAAGTGGACACTTCCATGATGATAATTTTGGTAATGTCATGGAACACTTCTACGACAGCACAGGTATGACTATCTTGATTCTGTCCTAAAATCGTCATGGATGTACATGCATGACAAAAAATGCGACCTACTGTGACAAACACGTATCATCACGGAAGTGTATTTTTTTTGTGGTGACACTCAGACCGAAAGGTCAAACGTGAATCATATAGTAGATATGATCAACATAGAGATGTTCACCACTGAAAACTACTCCACCTCACGTGATGATCGGACATGATTTAGTTGATATGGATCACGTGATCATTTGGATGACTAGAGGGATGTCTATCTAAGTGTGAGTTCTTTAGTAATATGATTAAATGAACTTTAATTTATCATGAACTTAGTCCTGATAGTTGTTTTGCATATCTATGTTGTTGTAGATCAATGGCCCGTGCTACCATTCCTTTGGATTTTAATGTGTTCCTAGAGAAAGCTAAGTTGAAAGATGATGGTAGCAGTTACACGGACTGGCGTAACTTGAGGATTATCCTCATTGCTTCACAGAAGAATTACGTCCTGGAAGCACCACTAGGTGTACCACCTGCGCCAGCAACTGCAGACATTGTGAATACCTGCCAGTCGCGTGTTGATGACTACTCGATAGTTAAGTGTGCCATGCTTTACGGCTTAGAATCAGGACTTCAAAGACGTTTTAAACATCATGGAGCATATGAGATGTTCCAGGAGTTGAAGTTAATATTTCAAGAAAATGCCTGAGTTGAGAGATATGAAGTCTCCAACATGTTCTATAGCTGCAAGATGGAGGAGAATAGTTCTCTAAGTGAACACATACTTAGAATGTCTGGGTACCATAACCACTTGACTTAGCTGGGAGTTAATCTTCCTGACGATAGTGCCATTGACAGAGTTCTTCAGTCACTGCCACCGAGCTATAAAGGCTTCATGATGAACTATAATATGCAAGGGATGGAAAAGACGATTCCCGAGCTCTTCGCAATGCTAAAGGCTGTGGAGGTAGAAATCAAGAAGGAGCATCAAGTGTTGATGGTTAACAAGACCACTATTTTCAAGAAAAAGGGCAAAGGGAAGAAGGGGAACTTCAAGAAGAATAGAAAGCAAGTTTCTACTCCCGGGAAGAAGCCCAATTCTGGACCTAAGCCTGAAACTGAGTGCTTCTACTTCAAAGGGACTGGTCACTAGAAGCGGAATTGCCCCAAGTATTTGGCGGATAAGAAGGATGACAAAGTGAAAGCTATATTTGATATACATGTTACTAATGCATACCTTACTAATGCTCGTAGTAGCACCTGGGTATTTGATACTGGTTTTTTGCTCATATTTGCAACTCGAAATAGGGGCATGGATTAAACGAAGATTGTCTAAGGACGAGGTGACGATGCACGTCGGAAATGGTTCCAAGGTTGATGTGATCATCGTCTGCATGCTACCTCTACATCTACCTTTGGGATTAGTTTTAGACCTGAATAATTGTTATTTGGTGCCAGCGTTGAGCATGAACATTATATCTCGATCTTGTTTGATGCGAGGCAGTTATTCATTTAAATCAGAGAATAATGGTTGTTATATTTATATGAGTAATATCTTTTATGGTCATGCACCCTTGATAAGTGTTCTATTTTTGTTGAATCTCAATCGTGGTGATACACGTGTTCATAATATTGAAGCCAAAATATGCAAAGTTGATAATGATAGTGCAACTTATTTGTGGCACTGCCATTTAGGTCATATTGGTGTAAAGCGCATGAAGAAACTCCATGTTGATGGGCTTTTGGAATCACTTGATTATGAATCACTTGGTGCTTGTGAACCATGCCTCATGGGGAAGATGACTAAAACTCCGTTCTCCAGAACAATCGAACAAGCTACTGACTTATTGCAAATAATACATACTGATGTATGCGGTCCGATGAGTGTTGAGGCTCGTGGCAGGTATAGTTATTTTCTGACCTTCACAGATGATTTAAGCATATATGGGTATATCTACTCAATGAAACACTTCCTCCGGGCTTTCTTTCCGCACTATTATGGATAGTCAAATAATGGGATAAATTGGATTTGTCAACTGGTCCTATTGAAAGTAGGATTGACTATGGATTCGAGCCATCGCACATGGTTTCATAAAATCTATACGATTTTCCCGATCTAAATCGAGCAGGTTTCCATGAAGAAGATCTTGTTCAGCATGTTCTATTCGATACTGGTAGGAGAAGAACCTGACTCAGTATTTTTTTAAAAAAAGAGGGGAAGCAGAACCAGGTCAAGATGATATGGGTCGCCCCTTCTTCTTGCGCCAAAGATCTTACCATTTCCGAAGGAACTGGGCTACATTTCTTTTCAATTTCCATTCAAGAGTTTCTATCTGTTTCCACGCCCTTTTCTTGAGACCTCGAAACATGAGGACAAATTACTTCTCTTAGGAACACATACAAGAAAAAGGATAACGGTAGCCCTCCCATTAACTACTTCATTTTCATTTATGAATTTCATAGTAATAGAAATCCATGTCCTACCGAGACAGAATTTAGAACTTGCTATCCTCTTGCCTAATAGGCAAAGATTGACCTCTGTAGAAAGACTGATTCATTCGGATCGATATGAGGACCCAACTCCGTTGCATTGCCAGAATCCATGTTCCATATTTGAAGCGGGTTGACCTCTGTGCTTCTCTCATGGTACAATCCTCTTCCTGCTGAGCCCCCTTTCTCCTCGGCCCACAGAGAAAAAAATGTAGGACTGGTGCCGACAGTTCATCACGGAAGAAAGAACTCACAAAGCCGGGATCGGTAACTAATAGTACTACTAACTAATACTAATATATAGAAATAGATATCTAGAAATAGAAATGAACTAATATATATAGATAATCGAAATTGAAAAGAACTGTCTTTTCTGTATACTTTCCCCGTTCTATTGCTACCGCGGGTCTTATGCAATCGATCGGATCATATAGATATCCCTTCAACACAACGTAGGTCATTGAAAAGATCACGGACGACTCACCAAAGCACGAAAGCCAGTTAGAAAATGGATTCCTATTTGAAGAGTGCCTAACCGCATGGATAAGCTCACATTAACCCGTCAATTTTGGATCCAATTCAGGATTTTTCTTGGGAAGTTTCGGGAAGAAATTGGAATGGAATAATATAGATTCATACAGAGGAAAAGGTTCTCTATTGATGCAAATGTTGTACCTAGAGGATAGGGATAGAGGAAGAGAGAAAAATCGAAATGAAATAAATAAAGAATAAAGCCAAAAAAATAAGTTGAAGATAGAAGAGCCCAGATTCCAAATGAAGAAATGGAAACTCGAAAAGGATCCTTCGATTCTCAAAGAATGAGGGCAAGGGATTGATACGAGAAAGATTTCTTCTTATTATAAGGCGTGATTTGATCTGCATATGTTTGGTAAAGAACAATCTTCTCCTTTAATCATATCATAAATGGAAAGTGTTCAATTAGAACATGAAAACGTGACTCAATTGGTCTTAGTTAGTCTTGGGACAGAGTGGAAGAAGGCGGAGACTCTCGAGCGAGGAAAAGGATCCTTCAAAAGAATTGACCGAGAAGCCGTATGAGGTGAAAATCTCATATGCGGTTACGTAAAGGGACAATAAGGGTGACTTATCTGTCGACTTTTCCACTATCAACCCCAAAAACCCAACTCGCCTTACGTAAAGTTGCGAGTATGATTAACCTCTGGATTTGAAATCACCGCTTACATACGGTATTGGCCATAATTTACAAGAACATTACGTAGTATTAGTAAGAGGAGGAAGAGTTAAGGATTTACCGGTGTGAGATATCGTATTATTCGAGGAACCCTAGATCTTTGTCGCGATAAAGAATCGTCAACAAGGGCGTTCTAGTGCGTTGTAGATTCTTATCCAAGACTTGTATCATTTGATGATGCCATGTGAATCGCTAGAAACATGTGAAGTTGTAGGATCGGAAGTATGTCTAAAGGGGGGGTGATTAGACTACTTGACAATTTAAAAGTTTAGCCTTTTGATTAGGACAAGTTTTTAGCAAGTTCACAATGATGACCAAGTCAAGTATCACCCTACACATGCAATTCTAGAGTAATGGCAGCGGAAAGTAAATTGCACATGTAGTAAATAAGAGGTGGAGAAGAGCAAACGCAATTTGGAGACACGGAGATTTTTCTCGTGGTTCCGATAGGTGGTGCTATCGTCAATCCATGTTGATGGAGACTTCAACCCACGGAGGGTAACGGCTGCGAGAGTCCACGGAGGGCTCCACCCACGAAGGGTCCACGAAGAAGCAACCTTGTCTATGCCATCATGGCTTACGCCCACGGAGGACTAGCCTTACTCGGGGTAGATCTTCACGAAGTAGGCGATCTCCTTGCCCTTACAAACTTCTTGGTTCAACTCCACATCTTGACGGAGGCTCCCAAGCGACACCTAACCAATCTAGGAGGCACCACCCTCCAAAAGGTAATAGATGGTGTTGGTGATGATGAACTCCTTGCTCTTGTGCTTCAAATGATAATCTCCCCAACACTCAACTCTCCTCACTAATTTGGCTGTGGTGGAAGAAAGGATTGAGTGGAAAGCAACTTGGGAAGACTAGAAATCAAGTTTCATATGGTGGGAGTGGAGCAACTTGATCTCAACACAAGGGTAGGTAGTTTTCTTCTCAGAAATGTAAGGTAGGAGTGGTAGTTCTTTCTGATGGCTCTCTCCACGAATGAAGAGGAGGTGGAGGGGTATTTATAGCCTCCACACAAAATCCAACCGTTACACACATTTGACCAATCTCGGTCAGACCGAAGTTGACAACTCGGTGAGACCGAAAGTTCAAATCTTGTGAATGTTGGGATTTTTGGTGGGACCGAAAATACAATCTCGGTTAGTCCGATTCTTCCAAAGACTAGGGTTTGCCATTCTCGGTGGGACCGACTTTCTCATCTCGGTGACACCGATTTGAGTCTGAAGGATTCTGAAGGTTGGCAACACTAGTTTCGGTAAGACCGAGTTTGGAATCGGAAAATCCGAAATTTCTAGGGTTTGGGTATATGGCTGAGGTGGTTCATCTCGGTGTGACTGAGTTTATGGAATAGGTGGGACCGAGATTACTTATGAGTATATGTTGGAATGAAAGATTGCTGATAGTTTGGGAGATAAATCACCAAGCACTTTGAGCAACCAGATCATCATCATAACCTCATCCCTTTCTAATAGTATTGGCTTTCCTATGGACTCAATGTGATCTTGGATCACTAAACCAAAAATGGAGTCTTGAGCTTTTTGCCAATGTTTTCCTTAGCATTTTGAGGGGTCCACATCATCGGTCATTGCCATACCCATATCCTTGAACTTTCGAAATATTCTCAAGAAACAATTAGTTCAATGATATATATGTTGTTATTAATTACCAAAACCACCCGGGATTAGTTGCACTTTCAATCTCCCCTTTTGGTAATTGATGACAACATATAGATCAAGCGTCGACAAGTGATATAATCAATGAATAATATAAATCGCTTTGAGAAGTATGTGATAAGCAAGAGCTCCCCTAAATTTGTGCATTATTTAAGATTTGCGTTTGAATGCAAATGCACAATCGATTAGGATCATGGGTCACTCTTCCATGTCACATACATCTTGGTGGAGCGCACAAAATGATAAGAATGAATAGCATGCACCCAATCACCAAGACATGAGTAAATGATCATACAAGATATGGATAGAATATGATAAGCATTAAGCACACATTAAGCATAGTATGATCAAGCACTCATCAAAATAGAGCAAACGTAGTATCAAACACACAGAATGTCTCGAAGAACTCAAAAGTATCTCAAGGAAAACCGCAAACGAAAGAGCAAAATGAGCACTCTCTCTCGAAGTCCTATGATCTATACAATTTCTCCCCTTTGGCAACAAGTTACCAAAAAGTTCGAAGGTATAGAGCTAAGCGTCACTAGGGACTCTGTTGGCGGCTCCTGTCTGCGTTGATGGAGTGGAGATAGCTGCATCTGCAAAGGCTTCGGCTGAAGTCTGTGGAGCTGGAGGAGTGGACACTGGAGCTGGAGCTGGAACTGATGGAGCTGTGGGAGGTCTTGATCTTTGTAGCCACAGGGTCATCCTTTGGAATAGCAGCTGATCTGGGCTTTGTGGGGACCGGAGCAGGCTGCTCGTAGTCATCCTCGACAAGGTCATCCTGCATCTCCTTCATGAGCTCTGCCTTCTCCCGCTTCGCTTCCTCGATATCTGCCTCAAGCTTGTTGACGGTGACTTGCACTTGATCGACTTGACATCGAGCATGGAACTTGTCTTCAACTATCCTCTCAAGACTCTCCCGAGACTGCACTATCTGGCCAGCGTAGTTCAATCCTCTGGGTAGCTTCAAGAAGTTGTTCTCCAACGCTCTTGGGCTTAGCTGCTTCTTCTTGCTTCCTTCTCGGCTTTGGCTTGTTTGGCAGCTTCAGACTTAGCTTGTCCTTCAACAGATGTGGGATCATCCTCGGTCATCACAACTTCATTATCTTCATGTTCAGCTGCGGTGGCAAGTGGGGTCTATCCAACGGTAGGTGCCCGTGCCAAACTTGGCATTGATGAGCATCTGAATGTGCGGGCAAACCCACATGACCTCTTCAGTCTGCTTCTGTCCTCTTGATAGTCTCAACTATCAGGTCCATCACCTTAAAAGGTGTCTTCTGATCTAGAATGTGCAGCATGTTGATAGAATAGCCTCTTATCATGCGATGGTCTCCTGACTTGGGCATCAATGTGTGCCTCAGAATAGTGTTAGTGGTTGGGAGACCTGCCTGAAGATGATACACTGATCCAAGCTTCCATATCTCAACATCCTTGGCTGGTACCTCATTGTACATGTTCCTCATAGACTCGTGATTTTTCTTGGGGATTCCATAGACATCTACATCATCATCTCTTGATACTGGAGCATTCAGCAGTGCAGCCCACTCTTCAACTGTTGAAGAGAATCTCTGGCCTTCAGTCATCCACACAATTCTGCCATCTGGATAGAAATGTGTTGTGGCATAGAACTGCATGATCATCTCATCATTCCAAGCAGTCAGCTTCTGACCAACGAACTCTGCAACTCCACATGCAGTGAAGCTCTCATGCACATGTGGGAAGTAGTCTATGTGCTCTTCACTGTCGATGTATTTCCAGTCAACATACCTAGTGTCAGCAACAATGGGCTTCGTGTCCATGAGCACTGTCTCATAGAAATCTTGTTGCTCTCTGGTGTGGAACCTTGAGTCAACAGCTGTCCTTCTCCTGGTGGCATATGGATCAACTTGCCTCCATAGCCTGAGACCTTTGTCCTTCCTTTCCTTCATATTTTCAGCTCGAGGATGAGCATCATTATGAATTGGCAGTTTCTGTCTGAGTTTCAGCAACACATGTGCCTCTTCATCTGATTCAGCTGGTGGCACATTGTCCTTCTTCTTCTCTGAAGCAGGAATGTTTCTCACTGTTTTCTTTGGCTTGGCAGCAGGTTTGGCTTGAGCTGCCTTTCTTTGGAGCTGATGGCTTAGATTTAGTAGGTGCTCCTGCCTCGATGGCATCTCCCATCAACTTAGGCTTCGAGGAGGTGGGGTGCTTCCTCATCGAGAATCATCATCGGCTTCATCATGTACTAACCTCTTCCTCTTGGAAGTTTTCTTTATCTTGCTGGAGGTTTCTTCTTCCATGCTCAGCTTCTTTGCAACTGTGGACTTCTTCACTTTGCTGGTGCCTTTCTTGGTATGTTGCCCTTGATAGTCTTTGGCAACCACTTTTCTCTTAGGCTTGGATGTGATCTCTTCCTCAGCAACAAAGTCAAAATCCTCCTCATCAGAATTCCTCTTCTTCCTGGCCCTGGTGGCAGCAGGAGGCAAACCACTTGGGGTGCTCCTCTCTCCATCATCAGAAAAACTGCTGGCTTCAGGACTAGTGCCTGCCTCTGGAATCTCAATTGGTGGTTCAGACCTGTTCTGGCTGTCACTTGCATCAGACATGACTGACAACCTGTGAATAGAGTAGGTATAGGCAGAATAGAAGAGTGATCACAAACTGCAGAAGATTTTGCAAAATGAATGAGTTCAAACTTCAGTTTTAGGTTTTCACAGAATGCATTTCGTCGACCGAGTCTAAAATTCGGTGAATCCAAGTGCCTAAACAGAACCATTCACACCACTTTCGGTTGGACGAAATGGGTTTCGGTCTAGCCGAGAGCACTAGGGTTTCACTAAATCCTCATTTCGGTCTTACCGATTTGCACAACTCGGTTGGACCGAAAAGTGCAGTGCAATGGCCAGAGGCCAAATCGGTCAGTCCAAGAATGTAGAATCGGTCACACCGAGATGTGTTCGGCGGAAACCTAACCCTAAAATGTTTACTCGAATTTTGTTCTAAGAACTAATCTGTTGGATAGGAAGATTTCAAACTTGGCAAGAAGCTAGGCAAAACCTATCGTGCATTGAATCAGAGGTTGAAGCACGAGAGGGATTGAAACTCACCCAACTTGGTGGAGTTTCACACTGGCAACAATAGCGATGAGATAGACCGTTGACGGCGATGGAGACCCGCGGCGAGGGCGCACAGGCGACGGCGGAGACGATCCGGAGACCACGGCGACGGCAGCGAAGGGTTTGGGAGCGAGGCGGTATGAAGAAAGAATCAACGCGCGCTGCCCTCGGTATATATACCCTTCGGTGTCGGTGGGACCGAGTTGGAAAACTTCGGTGGCACCGAGATGGTTAATCGCAGCGATTACTCACTTGATCACGCCGAAATTTTAACTTCGGTTTCACCGAGGTGAAAACCTAGATCAATCCAAGTGATTTCGGTCTGTCCGATTTGAGTATATTGGTTTGACCGAAAATACTTAGAAGGTTTTGGAATTTAAGCTTTTGACGGATCGGTGGCTCCGAGTGCTCCTCACTCGGTCTGTCCGAAAAAGACTTGATCAAAGTTTGTGATATAAGCATGAATAGAGTTTGAGACAAGAAAGCATAGATAGCTAGGGGAGGAACTTAGGCATTCTTGTCCATCCATTTGGTCAAAAAGAAAAATCCAAAAGACCAAAGCAACAAATGGATGTCCTCGAATGGATAAAATCATGCATCCAACATGCTCATATGGTGGGAGTGGAGCAACTTGATCTCAACACAAGGGTAGGTAGTTTTCTTCTCAGAAATGTAAGGTAGGAGTGGTAGTTCTTTCTGATGGCTCTCTCCACGAATGAAGAGGAGGTGGAGGGGTATTTATAGCCTCCACACAAAATCCAACCGTTACACACATTTGACCAATCTCGGTCAGACCGAAGTTGACAACTCGGTGAGACCGAAAGTTCAAATCTTGTGAACGTTGGGATTTTCGGTGGGACCGAAAATACAATCTCGGTTAGTCCGATTCTTCCAAAGACTAGGGTTTGCCATTCTCGGTGGGACCGACTTTCTCATCTCGGTGACACCGATTTGAGTACAGAAGGTTACAGAAGGTTGGCAACACTAGTTTCGGTAAGACCGAGTTTGGAATCGGAAAATCCGAAATTTCTAGGGTTTGGGTATATGGCTGAGGTGGTTCATCTCGGTGTGACTGAGTTTATGGAATCGGTGGGAACCGAGATTACTTATGACTATATGTTGGAATGAAAGATTGCTGATAGTTTGGGAGATAAATCACTAAGCACTTTGAGCAACCAGATCATCATCATAACCTCATCCCCTTCTAATAGTATTGGCTTTCCTATGGACTCAATGTGATCTTGGATCACTAAACCAAAAATGGAGTCTTGAGCTTTTTGCCAATGTTTTCCTTAGCATTTTGAGGGGTCCACATCATCAGTCATTGCCATACCCATATCACTGAACTTTCTGAAATATTCTCAAGAAACAATTAGTTCAATGATATATATGTTGTTATTAATTACCAAAACCACCCGGGGATTAGTTGCACTTTCAGAAGTGTATGGCTAACCCTATAACAAAAGTTTCGTAAGGGGACTGGAGTAGGCTACCATGAGACAAAAGATCCTCTTTCTAAAGAGATTCGATTCGGAACTCTTATATGTCCAAGGTCAATATGGAAATTCTTTCAGAAGTTTTCCCTTACTTTGTCCGTGTCAACAAACAATTCGAAATACCTCGACTTTTTCAAAACAGGTCCGAGTCAAATAGCAATGATTCGAAGCACTTCTTTTTCTATTACACTATTTGGAAACCTAAGGACTCGATCGTATGGATATGGAAAATACAGGATTCCGATCCTAGCGGAAAAGGAGAAGCGGATACTCAATTTAAAGTGAGTAAACAGAATTCCATACTCGATCTCATAGATCCTATAGAATTACGTGGAAAGTCGTATTTGATGAAAGTCGATATGCGGCTTGGAGGAGATCTTTCCTATCTTCGAGATCCACCCTACAATATGGGGTCAAAAAGCCAAAAAAATAAGTGATTTTAGCCCTTATAAAAAGAAAACGGATTCTTGAACCTCTTTCACGCTCATGTCACGTTGAGGTACTACAGAAAAAAGAACTGCAAAATCTGATCCAATTTTTCGTAATCGATTAGTTAACATGGTGGTTAACCGTATTATGAAAGACGGAAAAAAATCATTGGCTTATCAAATTCTCTATCGAGCCGTGAAAAAGATTCAACAAAAGACAGAAACAAATCCACTATTGGTTTTACGTCAAAGAATTTCAGAGTGAAGTGGAAAATCATCGTAACAGGAAAATAAAGTTTCTACGATCTGATCGTGGATGCAAATATTTGAGCTACGAGTTTGGTCTTCATTTGAAACAATGTGGAATAGTTTCGCAACTCACGCAACTTGGAACACCACAGTGTAATGTTGTGTCCGAACGTCGTAACCGTACTTATTGGATATGGTGCGATCTATGATGTCTCTTACTGATTTACCGCTATCGTTTTGGGGTTATGCTTTAGAGACGACTGCATTCACGTTAAATAGGGCACCATCGAAATCCATTGAGACGACACCTTATGAATTGTGGTTTGTCAAGAAACATAAGTTGACGTTTCTTAAAGTTTGGGGCTGCGATGGTTATGTGAAAAAGCTTCAACCTGATAAGCTCAAACCCAAATCGGAGAAATGTGTCTTCATAGGACACCCAAAGGAAACTGTTGGGTAGACCTTCTATCATAGATCCGAAGGCAAGATATTCGTTGCTAAGAATGGATCCTTTCTAGAGAAGGAGTTTCTCTCGAAATAAGTGAGTGGGAGGAAAGTAGAACTTGATGAGGTAATTGTACCTTCTCCCGAATTGGAAAGTAGTTCATCATAGAAATCAGATCCAGTGATTCCTACACCAATTAGTGAGGAAGCTAATGATGATGATCATGAAACTTCAGATCAAGTTACTGCTGAACCTCGTAGGTCAACTAGAGTATGATCCGCACCAGAGTGGTACGGTAATCCTATTCTGGAAGTCATGTTACTAGACCATGACGAACCTACGAACTATGAGGAAGCGATGATGAGCCCAGATTCCGCAAAATATCTTGAGGCCATGAAATATGAGATGTGATCCATGTATGAGAACAAAGTATGGACTTTGGTGGACTTGCCTGATGGTTGGCAAGCCATAGAAAATAAATGGATCTTCAAGAAGACTGATGCTGACGGTAATGTTACTATCTACAAAGCTCGACTTGTTGCGAAAGGTTTTCGACAAGTTCAAGGAGTTGACTATGATGAGACCTTCTCACCCGTAGCGATGCTTAAGTCTGTCTGAATCATGTTAGCAATTGCCGCATTTTATGATTATGAAATTTGGCAAATGGATGCCAAAACTGCATTCCTTAATGGATTTCTTAAAGAAGAGTTGTATATGATGCAACCAGAAGGTTTTGTCGATCCAAAAGGTGCTAACAAAGTGTGCAAGCTCCAGCAATCCATTTATGGACTGGTGCAAGCCTCTCGGAGTTGGAATATACGCTTTGATAATGTGATCAAAGCATATGGTTTTATACAGACTTTTGGAGAAGCCTGTATTTACAAGAAAGTGAGTGGGAGCTCTGTAGCATTTCTAATATTATATGTGGATGACATATTGTTGATTGGAAATAATACAGAATTTCTGGATAGCATAAAAGGATACTTGAATAAGAATATTTCAATGAAAGACCTCGAAGAAGTTGCTTATATATTCGGCATCAAGATCTATAGAGATAGATCAAGATGCTTAATTGGACTTTCACAAAGCACACACCTTGATAAAGTTTTGAAGAAGTTCAAAATGGATCAGTCAAAGAAAGGGTTCTTGCCTGTGTTACAAGGTGTGAATTTGAGTCAGACTCAATGCCCGGCCACTGTAGAAGATAGAGAGAAAATGAAAGTCACTCCCTATGCCTCAGCCATAGTTTCTATCATGTATGCAATGTTGTGTACCAGACCTGTTGTTTGCCTTGGTATAAGTATAGCAGGGAGGTACCAAAGTAATCCAAGAGTGGATCACCGGACATCGGTCAAGGACATCCTGAAATACCTGAAAAGGACTAAGGATATGTTTCTTGTTTATGGAGGTGACAAAGAGCTTGTCGTAAATGGTTACGTCGATGCAAGCTTTGACACTGATCCGGATGACTCTAAGTCGCAAACCGGATACGTATTTATATTGAATGGTGGAGCTGTTAGTTGGTGCAGTTCCAAGCAGAGCGTCATGGCGAGATCTACGTGTGAAGTAGAAGCAACAAATGAAGGAGTCTGGATGAAGCAGTTCATAATACCTAGTGCATCTGATCCAATGAAAATCTTTTGTGACAATACTGGTGCAATTGCCTTGGCAAAGGAATCTAGATTTGACAAGAGAACCAAACACATCAAGAGACGCTTCAATTTCATCCGCGATCAAGTCAAGGAGGGAGACATAGAGATTTGCAAGATACATACGTATCTGAATGTTGCAGACTCGTTGACTAAGCCTCTTCCACGAGCAAAACATGATCAGCACCAAGACTCCATGGGTGTTAGAATCATTACTATGTAATCCAGATTATCGACTCTAGTGCAAGTGGGAGATTGAAGGAAATATGCCCTAGAGGCAATAATAAAGTTGTTATTTATACTTCCTTATATCATGATGTTTATTCTTCATGCTAGAATTGTATTAACCGGAAGCTTAGTACATGTGTGAATACATAGACAAAACATAGTGTCCCTGGTATGTCTCTACTTAACTAGCTCGTTAACCAAAGATGGTTATGTTTCCTGACCATAGACATGTGTTGTCATTTGATGAACGGGATCACATCCTTGAGAATGATGTGATGGACAAGACCCATCCATTAGCTTAGCATAATGATCGTTCAGTTTTATTGCTATTGCTTTCTTCATGACTTATACATGTTCCTCTGACTATGAGATTATGCAACTCCCGAATACCGGAGGAACACCTTGTGTGCTATCAAATGTCACAACGTAACTGGGTGATTATAAAGATGCTCTACAGGTGTCTCCGAAGGTGTTTGTTGGGTTGGCATATATCAAGATTAGGATTTGTCACTCCGTGTATCGGAGAGGTATCTCTGGGCCCTCTCGATAATGCTCATCACTATAAGCCTTGCAAGCAATGTGACTAATGAGTTAGTTGTGGGATAAAGCATTACGGAACGAGTAAAGAGACTTGCCGGCAACGAGATTGAACTAGGTATGAAGATACCGATGATCAAACCTCGGGCAACTAAGACAAAGGGAACATCGTATGTTGTTGTGCGGTTTGACCGATAAAGATCTTCGTAAAATATGTAGGATACAATATGAGCATCCAGGTTCCGCTATTGGTTATTGATTGGAGATGTGTCTCGATCATGTCTACATAGTTCTCGAACCCGTAGGGTCCGCACTCTTAACGTTCAATGACGATTTATATTATGAGTTATGCGTTTTGATGACCGAAGTTTGTTCAGAGTCCTGTGTGAGATCACAGACATTACGAGGAGTCTCGAAATGGTCGAGACATAAAGAATGATATATTGGACGATGTTATTCGGACACCGGAAGAGTTTAGAGAGGTACCGGGTAAAAATGGAGTGCCAGAGGGGTTACCGGAACCCCCCGGGGAAGTAATGGTCCATCATGGGCCATAGGGGAGAGAGAGGACAACCGACATGGGGGAGGCGCACGCACCCCATGGGGAGTCCAAATAGGACTAGGGGAGGGGGCACGACCTGATGAAGTCATGTACCTAGGGTAGGGTCACGGACCCGACCAAGGTACCCTCCCCAAGGGCATCTTTAGAAGAAATCGTCTTCCAGTCGACCTAGAGGGATTCCACTCGACAGACTTGAAGACACTCGACCATGAAGACTCTCGACCATGAAGACTCACTCGACCACACTGTATCCAAACGGTCTGTAATTAAGTAGTCTTTATGGTCATGATGACACTTTATGTAAGGCGTTACCAGTAACGCCAGGCCTTAATGCACTTTAAACCCTCCGCTATGTGGGCTGGCTGGGGTCTGGGCGTCCTCTATGTAAGCCACCCCCTCCACTGGCAGAAGGGTTCGCACCCTTGTAACTCATACGCATATAATCCAGTCGACCGCCTCCGGGCTCCGAGACGTAGGGCTGTTAGTTCCTCCGAGAAGGGCCTGAACTTGTAAATCACTTGCGTATACAACTACTCCATAGATAGGATCTTGCCTCTCCATACCTACCCCCTATTCTACTGTCAGCCTTAGTACCACGACAGTTGGCGCCCACCATGGGGCCGGTGTCTTAGCGGCTTACTAGAGAAGTTGCAATTGTTCCGATCGCCTTCATCATGGTTTCTGGTGGAGTTCTGGTCGAGGGCCGCGAGATCCGTCTCAGCGCACTCACGTTCATCGCCGACGACTCTGCTTGGCTCCAGGAGACCCCACTCAACGTCGACGCGCTTCCCGTCCGCGGGGCAACACACTTTCGCGCCTGTGTCTGCGGCGTCTTGCTGCGGCAACCGTCGGCCCCGTATCGGTCGACTCCTGTGTCGTCCTCTCTCCCTGTCTCCCGCCAGCGCAAGCGTTCTGGTCGGTCGAGGCTTTAGCGGTGGCTGAGACACGCAGTGGCCCGTCAATCGGCCACTACCCAAGTCGCGGTGATCGAGCCCGACGAATCTCTCTACGGCCTGTTTGATCTGTCGACTGGCTCCGTAGAGACTGCATCCGAATGCGACAGCAGTGACCTAGTGGCGGAGGTCCTGATGGTCAACGGGCCTTGTAGTCCTCCCGGCTTCCCTCGCACCGACGGAGCGGACGGCGGAGGCGACCCTGCTCAGGTCCACGAGGAGTATCAACCCGAGCCACTCACTTCTCTGCAAAGAGAAGAGCTTCGCCGCCGGAACATGGATGCTCTGCATACTCCCATCGTAGGAGAAACCCCCGAGGCTCGTACCTTGGAGGATGAGCGTTTAGCCAACTTGGTTGAGCGCACTCGACTGGAGAACCTCCAGTGAGCACTCGACGAGCGCGCGCGGCAACGAGTTTGTGGGGACCCCGACTCGCAAGTCGTGATCACCGAATGCACGTGTACAGTGATCCCAGAGATCAATGCTCACTGAACACACAGAAGCTGAATAACAAGAGTCTTACATCCACGCATACCGTTTTACACAAATTATGACCATTATGGTCAAGTCTTACATCGATAAAGCCTTAAGGGCTGAACATCAAATAAAACAAAGCAGCGGAAATCTTCGTCGATAAGTAGAACCCATGCCATCTGCCTTAACCCTACAGCATTCATTTGGGAAAAGTCCTAGTTCGCATGTTCGTCTCCAAGAACTCTTCTTGAACTCCGGTTCTTCCATGCCCGGTCAATTAAATAACCAGTGGCAAGCCAATGAGTACTTTGAATGTACTCTTAAGCAACCCATGATTTGGTTCAAGGTATAGTAATGCATGACATAGGTAAAGTTTTGCATAAAGCTAGTTTTGAGTGCAATGACATGTTCAACATCCTATAAAGCATGCATCAAGAGAATTCAAGTAACCATGAGAACAGGTCACAGATATCAACATAAATAGAATGGGCACCAACCCATTATCATAAGCAGTGGGCACCAACCCATCTCAATCATGTCAAGTCCGTTGACTTGACCCAAGTCATTCCATCATCTTACTCACACGGTTGAAAACCACGGACATAGTTTAAGCAGACCGCCGTAACCGTCCTTGACCGTGGACACGGCTATTGAATAGTTTTACACTCTGCAGAGGTTGCACACTTTACCCACCAGATCCGGGAACTTCCGTGTCATCCACGACCAGCGGTACCTCAAGTACCGGGGTAAGCACCGATCACCGCCTTTCCCTAGACGACACTAACATGGAGTCCACTCGATTAGTAGTAACCCCGTGCCCAATATTTCAAATAACATTTTCGTGGAGCCTTGCTCCCATATTCATCATATACCACAGCACGGGTACCAGCGGTGTGTCGGTGCCCCATAAAGATGGTCATGGCCGCCCTACTCGCACGACCCGTCCCAAGAGAGAGCACCAACTCTCCCCGTCACTAATAATGGGCACCAAGCTAGTATCGGTCTAGGTACTCAACAATGCCCTTTCCCATATAAGGGTAGAGTGGTCGCGCATGTAAGGTTGGGACAGTCATCAAATCTTAAATCTAATCCGTTTTCGAAAACAACACACACTTGCCTCGGTACACCACTTCGTCATCAAGTGGTTACCTTACTCATCACCTCCCCCGGGCATAAATGGCACCCGATGGGGTTTTCGAAAGTTGTTTGAAAATATTTTGTCTCCATCACATGCATATACCCGTCCCTTTTGCGTAGCACTACTTAGCATCCTATCTACTCCCATCGTCATAACCCTCATAAGGAGGTAGGGTCATGCACATTGCAAGTGTCAACGAGAAAAGTAACGGAGGCAACCCACCAAAGTGGTTACCCTCCCTTCATGATTCCGATGCAACAATAGTAAGTGCTATATGACATGCATAAAAAGGGTTTCATAGGCATGGTCAAAGGGCTGCTTGCACGCTCAACAAAGTCTTCGGGGTCTTCAAAGTCCTCTGGTCCAACTCCTTCGTCAGCAACGCAATCTATCGTCGCAAAATAATAACGGAAAAATAAGGCAATAATAAAACAGAAAAATCAAAGTGCTCAGAAAAATGTCAACTCTTTTTGTAAAATACTAGATGGAAATATAAGATGGGGAAACTTGCTAGTTTTGGATTTGGAGTGGTGGAACAGGAGATATGGATTTTCAAAGGCCTATTTAAATGCTAAAAAATCACATTTAAATATTTACAGAGAATAAAAGGTGGTTGGATTTGAGAGAAAGTTGCACCATTAAATAGGTTGCAATATTTGGGGATTTTAGAAATTGGAATTAATCCATTTGGACAAATATTGTGTCCCGTGGAATATTTGGAATGTTGACAGAAAAGAAAAAGTGAAAAGGGCACTGTGCCACTGGGCCAGAACAGCCACAGGGCAGCAGGCCCAGGGGAAAAGAGGCCCAGGCGAGCCAGCAGCAGCACAAGGCCAAAGTTTTAAACTGACGGGCGGGGCCCAGCCGCCAGATGGGAGAGAGAGGGCGAGAGGAGGTGAGGATGACAGGGGCCCGCTGTCATCTCCATTTCCTGACAGAGGGCCGGGCGAGCTCACCGGCGGCGGCGCAGGCACGGCGGGTCGAGCTGATGGCACCGCTGGGCTCCTCGTCGTGTCGCCGTTCGGGTGGTGCTTGGAGTTGGCCGCCGAGTCTGGGGTTCGCCGGCGACGAGGTTTGCTTGCGGAGGAGCTTGGGAGGCGGCTGCTCCGGCCGCTTCAAGCTGCAAAAGAGAGGGAAAAGGAGGGAAACGCCAGGAGGTGCAGGGGTTCCAGATCGAGAGAGAGAGCGGCGACGGAGGCCTATACCACGAGTTCGCCGGAGTCCGAGGCGGCGGAGCTCGAGCTCGATCTCGAGCTCTGGGCGCTCTGGAGAGGAACTGGGGTGCAGGGGAGGTGTAGGTGGTGCAGAGCGCGAGGTGAGGGTGGAAGGGTTCGGGAGGCCCTTTATAGGAGAACGGCGGTCCACCGTGGGCTCGTCGCCGGGCGGGCTCGTGCTCGTCGCCACAGCCTCGGGAGGGCGCTGCATCGTGTCTAGGAGGCTCGTGGGGGTCGAATACTCCCGTGGGATGAAGAGAGAGAGAGAAGGGGGCGGAGGCACAGCTGGCGTGTGAGCAGCGCCATTAGTGCGCTCAGGCGGTTCTGTTTGATAAGCGGAGGCGCGGGAAGGAGGAGAGAGGAGGGGACAGCGCCGTGGCGTGGTCGCGGACGCCGAGGCGCCTTGGGCGGGCGCGAGGGGTGGCCCGAGGTGGCGGAGCCGTTAGGCGAGGGCGGCTACAAGCTTGAGCGCATCAGAAGGCGTGCTCCAGAGCGCCCATATGGCATGCCATGGCATATAATATGCCCTGTGGGCGCGGCCACTGGTGTCCAGTAGTGCCAGGAGGTAGTAAAGAAGGAGGGGGAAGGCATTGGATGCCCTGGTAAGCCAGTGGAGTTAGGAGGGAGGAAGAAGAAAGGTGAAAAAGGGCTGACCAGAGAGAGAAAGAGGGGGGGTTTCACCCCTCAATTATTGAACTAGGGCTTGCCATTGTTACTGGAGGTGAAAGTGGACTAGGAAGAGCTGTGGTAAAAATTGGAGCTCTCCAAGAATAGTGAAAGGGGTCAAAACAGTGATTTTTACAAAATGTCAGAAGGTGTTTGATAGGGTTTTGAGCAAGCAAATGGACTCCAATTGCCATGATACTCCACAAGGTGAAATGACTCATATAAATATAGCCTTCCACCAATTAGGAGATTATTTGGGCAATGTTGCCAATGCAACTTTGTGAACCCTAGAAATGAGCAGAAATAGACTTGAGTAGATCTAGTTGAGCATAACACTTCTCCTTGATGAACCACTTTGTGTAGTGGCCTCATTTGGTCATGTGAACATGCTCACAAAAGTTGGGGTCTTGGAGAAGAAGTTGGTAGAACAAGGTTGTTCAAATTTGATTCTGGTCAGAGAGGGTTTTAAGGCACTTTGACCAAGATTTCCTCTTCTCCAACCTGTGCCATTTGGTCCAGATGCATCCTTAGACCAATGAAGCATGTCCACCAAGTTTGAGCACATTTGGACATACTTGGCAATGTAAAGTTGATCAAACTTCAGAATGGACAGAAATAGTTTTGAGGGGCTCTGATGGTGTTAACTTGATCTTCAAGTCATGAGACTTGGCAAGATCATCTAATTTGTCATATGGGACATGATAGAATTTTCCTGGAATTTTTGGAGAATATTTCCTTTGTAAATATTTCAAAAGCTTGAAATATCCAGGAAGAGTTTTAGAGGGATTTGACCAATATTTTGAACATGACCATGTGTTGAAACTCTTATATATGGACAATATATGTCCTATGAGTTTCCCTAAATTTTGTCAAATATTTTTAAAACAATAAAATAATTTTTTCCCTATTAAAGACCATTTCTGGCCTTAAGAAAAAGCCTTTAAATAAAATAGTAAAACAACTTTTAAAATTATATTTTTGTGGTTTCTGGATATCCTTTATATAATAGGAATCAAATATATTTTTGGAAAGATTTTTACTGCCCTTAATCAAGTACTTGCAGTGCAAACCTTAATTCAGGGGTTTTTGGAAAACTAAATTTAGAAAATACTTTCTGGCCAAATTATTTTTATAAGAAAATTCTATATTGCACTATACACATGGCATGGTCTTTGGTCAGGAGCTTGGGGTAAGGAGATGAAGTATAGAAGGTGGAGTGGTTGACTATTAAGAGCACTTGAAAACCATATGGGGAAAACCAACACCAAATAAAAGCCAAATAAAGCAAAAAGTTTTTGTTGGTCCAAATTTTCATGCTTTATTAATGAAAATGAAATGTTACAAAATGCAGGTGACAGACAGACCTACCCCTTACAAGAATCTCGTCCCGAGATTCCTAAACTAGGCCTTAAAGAGATACGGAATCGGATCTAAGGTAGTCTTCACGCCCCAAGTTGCTTACCTTGAGTGGTTGCTCCATTGGACCTTGAAGTACTTGATGGTTCGGCTGAAAGTGTGTCGCTCGGCCTCATCCGAATGCAGATGGGCTCTCTCGATAAGTCAAATCAGCTGAAGGTCAATGGCTTGGTGATCGACGCCCTTGTAGAGATCAGCTTGTCTCGAACGTGGAGACACTTCCGAGTTGTGACACGGAACACGTTGTGCACATCGAAAGTTCGTGGAAGTTCCAAGCGGTAAGCCACTTCTCCTCGCTGCTCCATGATCTTGAAGGGGCCAATGTATCTCGAGCGAGCTTTCCTTTGACATGGAAGCGCTGGGCTCCTTTGAGAGGGGTGACCAAGATAGACATGGTCTCCAACTCGAAGTTTATGTCTCTACGACGTGAGTCACAGTAGCTCTTCTATCTTGACTTGGCAGACTTCAGACGCTCTCGACAAGCTGGACTTGCTCTTCGCTTCACGGAAGATATCCGCCCAAAGACAAGTCCTTCACCGGTCTCGACCAATTGAGAGGTGTACGCACTTCCGCCAGATAACACTTCAAATGGTGCCATCTCAAGGCTTGCACCGGTAACATTGTTGTAAGAGAACTTCGGCGAAAGGGAGGCAGATCTTCCCACTTAGCTCCATAAGCTAAGACATGTGCTCGGAGCATGTCTTCGAGTATTTGATTCACTCGCTCTGGGTCGACCTCCGATCTGTGGGTGGAAAGCAAGTCAAGGACAGCTTGGTCCCCATGGCCTCTGGAATTTCTTCCAAAACCTTGAGGTGAACTGGGTTCCTCGATCCGACACAATCTCCTTGGGAACACCATGAAGGCTCACGATTCGGTTGATGTAGAGAGTTGCCACTGGTTGCCGCCATGGGTAGTCTTAACAGAATGAAATGGGCCACTTTGGTCAAATGATCGACTATGACCCAGATGGAGTCATGTCCCTTGTTTGACCTAGGTAGTCCCGTGATGAAATCCATCCCGACTTTATCCCATTTCCACTCGGGAACCTTGAGTGGTTGGAGTAATCCAGCAGGTCGCTGATGCTCAGCTTTGACTCTCTGGCATACGTCACACTTTGCAACATAGGTGGCAATCTCCCTTTTCATCCCGTGCCACCAAAATCTATCCTTCAGGTCTTGATACATTTTGGTGCCTCCAGGGTGGATGGAATATGGGCTGTCATGAGCTTCTTGCAAGATCAGGTTCTTGAGCTCAACCTTGTTGGGCACACAGATGCGATTCCCAAACCACACAATTCCTTCCTCATCCTCTGAGAATCCTGAGGCTTTGCCTGCCTTGATCTTCCTCTTGATGCCTTCAATACTCTCATGCCCCTTCTGAGCTTCCTTGATATCATCCATCAAGGTAGGCTTAACTTCGAGGTTGGCCAAGAATCCTGGTGCAACCAGCCCAACCCAAGCTTTCAAGTTCTTCATACAAGGCGGGTAGCTTGTGCTTTAGCATAGCATTCAAGGAGCAAGCCTTCCCGCTCAACGATCCGCCACCACATTAGCCTTTCCAGGTGGTATTGAACACCGAGGTCATAATCCTTGATCAACTCCAGCCATCTTCTCGCCTCATGTTCAATTCCTTTGAGTGAAAATATACTTCAGACTTTTGTGGTCCGTGTATATTTCACATCGCTACCCAAAAGGTAATGTCGCCAAGTCTTCGTGGCATGAACCATCGCTGCTAGCTCAAGGTCATGAGTAGCATAGTTCTCTTCGTGAGGTCGAGTTGCCTTGAAAGGTAGGCTACGACTCGCCTTCTTGCATCGTAACACCTCCCATCCGATTCTTGACGATCACAATATATCACAAACTCCTTGTGTATATCTGGTGTGGCCGTAATCGGGCGATGGTTAGCCTCTTCTTGAGCTCCTGGAAGCTCTCTTCGCACTTCGGTGTCCACTCGAACTTCTTGTCCTTCTTCAAGAGTTGAGTCATGGGTCGGGCAATGCTCGAGAATCCTTCAACGAACTTGCGGTAATATCCTGCGAGTCCGAGGAAGCTTCTGACTTCCTTCACATTGCTCGGGGATTGCCATTCAGTCACGGCTTCGATCTTAGCAGGTCGATCGACAATCCCTCTTGATTAGAACATGACCCAGAATCCAACTTCACGCAGCCAGAATTCACACTTGCTGAACTTGGCATACAGTTGGTGCTCTCGAAGCTTGTCTAGGACCATCCTCAAGTGTTGCTCGTGTTCTTCTTCCGACTTCGAGAAGACAAGGATGTCATCAATGAAGACAACGACAAACTTGTCCAAATATTCCATGAAGACCTTATTCATGAGGTACATGAAGTAAGCTGGGGCATTGGTCAATCCAAAGGACATGACCGTGCATTCATACAGGCCATATCTGGTTACGAATGCCGTCTTTGGAATATCTTGGGGTCTGATCTTCAGTTGGTAGTACCCAGATCTGAGGTCGATCTTGGAGAACACCTTGGCCCCATTGAGTTGATCAAACAGGTCTTCAATCTTGGGAAGTGGGTACTTGTTCTTGATTGTAACTTCATTGAGGGAGCGGTAGTCAATGCACAAGCGGATGGTACCGTCCTTCTTTGCCACAAACAGAACAGGCGATCCCCAAGGGGAGGCACTAGGGCGGATAAATCCCTTCCTTAACTGCTCTTCCGGTGCTTCTTCAATTACGCTAACTCCTCCGATCCCATTCTATAAGGCTTCTTATAGATGGGTCCTGCTCCGGGCATGAGCTCGATGATGAACTCAATGTCCCGATCAGGAGGCATTCCTGGTAGCTCATCAGGAAAAAACCTCGGGATACTCGCATACTACCGGCACTTGCTCCAATCCAACTTCAGTCAGACAGTTGACTTGGTTGGCTTGAGTAGAGGAGGGGTTGGAGGCAAACTTAACTTTGACTCCTCGGCTATTGGTCATAGTGACCGACCGGTTGGCGCAATCTATCAAGCCTTGGTGCTTGCTGAGCCAATTCATTCCCAAGATCACATCCAAGCCTTGTGATTTTAGGATGATAAGGTCTGCTAGGAAATCTACTCCGTTAATGGTAATCCCGACTCCTTTACATCCTGTCTTGGCTCTCATCTCTGCTCCGGGGGTTTGTACCACCATAGGGTTATTCAGGGGTGTAGGGGTCATGCCACTTTTTAATGCAAACTTATGGGTGACAAATGAATGCGTGGCTCGAGAATCAAACAAAACAGATTATGGTGCTGAATTGACATGAACGCATTCAAAGACGACGTCCGGTCTTCTGGGCTTCTTCATGATGACATGATTCACGCGTCCCTTGCCATTGTTGGGCAGGTTGCGGGAGCTTGGTTCCTTGGTGGCATTCCACGGCCTTGGCCTCGGTTCTCTGCGATTAGGGGCGGGCGCCGGGCTTCTTGTTGGGGCAATTCTTGAGTAATGCCCCGCTGTCCACATCCAAACAAGTGACTTGGTTGGGGACGACGCCTTGCCAAAGATTGTTGTTGGGGTTGTTGTAAGCTGGCTGGGGTTGGCATTCTGCCGAGGTGGATAGTTGGTGCGGGTGCAGGAGCTCTTGGTTGCCGATAGGTTGGCTTGACCGAGCTGGCTGCCACAGGCGAGGCTTCGTTGCCGGAGCTACCCTTGCCGATCATCTTGCGCTTACGAGTGTCATCCAAGGCACGCCGCTTGTCCTCAAGCATGAGTGCCTTGTTCACCAGATCGGGAAAGGTCGGGCATCGCACACAACAAGCGTAGTCCGCAGAGTCCGGTTAAGGCCTTCCATGAAGCGCCCTTTGGCAAGATCGTCTCGACATCCTCGGGGCATACCTTGAGAGAACACTCGAACTTCATGTACTCCTTGACAAGGCTACTACCTTGCTTCAGGCTCGGAACTCACGCTTCTTGATGGCCATGATTCCGAAGGAATGTGGGCCTTGCGGAATTCTGTCTTGAAGGTGTTCCAAGTGATGTCTTGCTCAACATGCATAGCCTTGAATCCATCCCACCAAGCTCGCAGTCCCCCGAGGTGGGCAGCATACGCCACTTTATCACGGTCCTCGGTGCATCCGACTAGTGCCAGCAGATCCTCAATGGTGCGGACCCACTCGTGCGCATCCGGGGTTCAGCAGCCTCGATGAAAGTGGGTGGTGCATGCTTCTTGAACTCCACCAGTGTGGAACGTCCATGGCCGTGTCCCGCCGGCTGGCGGTTGACAGCTTGAGCAATCATCTGGAGGGCTGCAGTGTTGGCTTGGCGTTCCTCTCGGAAGGCTTGGAGAAGCTGAGCCATGTCCATGCTTGGAGGAGGTGGTGGGGGTGGAGTCTGTCCTCGGCTTGGTCTGGCTGACTTCGCTTCAGCAGAACCTCCGCTTCTTCTGCTTTGGGTAGAGGTACCAGTACGTGTTACAACAGGCATCCTGTTGGAGTGGTCAAGGTTCAAGATTGGGGAAAGATGGGGAAAGCAACATAGATGGGATGCCTAGTAAGGGGGTTGGTATGACACTAATTGTTTTCATGCAAGGGCCAAAGGGCCAAACACATTCATTAAAATCCAAATGGGTGATGTAGTCGTTTACAAGTTCCCGAAGGAAAGCACGACGTCCATCAAACACAGCAAAAGCAAACACAACACTACATGGTTTCATAAGAACCATTACATGGACTCGACTTCGCATAGGGGTACACGACCTATCCTACCGGAGGGTTACTAACGGGCATATCCAAGTTGTGAATGATGCCTAAGTGGTGGAATGCTCGGTCGCGTAGTCTGGCTCTTCTGGGTCTTCCTCCTCTTCATCAGTAGCGCGGCTTTCCTCACTGCTTGAAGGGGTGGGGGAGTGGAGGAGCTCAACGCGGCGTTGCTTTGCTGGTGGGGTGAAGAGCCTGCGGTAATCCCTTGCGCTCATGCGGGGTTGCTGTGGTGGTTCTCCATCCTTTGGGGGTCTTCCGCCTCTGTATGCGATTGCGGGCTGTCCAGGGGGAGCACCTTCCTTCTTGATCCTATCCGTCTTCTCTTGTGTTTGGCGAAGAAGTGCCTTGGTCTCATGAAGTTCCTTTCGAGTTCCATTGATTCCATGCCAAGTGTTGTGCCAAACTATCGCACAAAGGCTGAAGTAGGTCCGAATCGGGTGGAAGTCCTTCTTCTAGTGGTGGAGCTGGTGCATTGCTCTCATCCTCGCCTTCCTTCCGATAAGGCAAGAAACGGGTTGCCATCTCGTCGCCATCTCGGAAGAAGGTCTCGAGGCGAGTGAGTGCCTTGAGGGTTGCCGCCTCGACGGCAAGAACTAGTGTTGCCATCCGGGGTCCCTCAAGAACCAGCTTGTTGGAGAGTCATTGGCCTTCACGATCACTTCCACGTGATACTCCGTCTCGGCGCCATTGATCCAATGCTCATGGTAGGTGAAAGTGGGGCTCGGTGGAACGGCACCTCTTGAGGCTATCCTCGAGAAGCACGGAAATCCGTGGTCGAAGTCTTCGGCACGGCAGCCATCTACAAAGGTTGAATGGGAGAGGTCAATAAGGGAAAATGCATCTTGGGTGGGGTAAGCTTCAGAAAAGAAGAGAGGTTTAGTTGGTCTCAAGCTAACTAACGCCCATGCTAACTAAGGCTTCCTACAGTCAGGATGGCTCTGATACCAGCTCTGTGGGGACCCCGACTCGCAAGTCGTGATCACCGAATGCACGTGTCAAAGGATCCCGAGATCAATGCTCACCGAACACACGAAGCTGAATAACAAGAGTCTTACATCCACGCATACCGCTTACACAAATTATGACCATTATGGTCAAGTCTTACATCGATAAAGCCTTAAGGGCTGAACATCAAATAAAACAAAGCAGCGGAAATCTTTGTCGATAAGTAGAACCCATGCCATCTGCCTTAACCCTACAGGCATTCTGACTGGGAAAAGTCCTAGTTCGCATGTTCGTCTCCAAAGAACTCTTCTTCGAACTCCGGTTCTTCCATGCCTGGTCAATTAAATAACCAGTGGCAAGCCAATGAGTACTTTGAATGTACTCGCAAGCAACCCATGATTTGGTTCAAGGTATAGTAATGCATGACATAGGTAAAGTTTTGCATAAAGCTAGTTTTGAGTGCAATGACATGTTCAACATCCTATAAAGCATGCATCAAGAGAATTCAAGTAACCATGAGAACAGGTCACAGATATCAACATAAATAGAATGGGCACCAACCCATTATCATAAACAGAGTGGGCACCAACCCATCTCAATCATGTCAAGTCCGCTGACTTGACCCAAGTCATTTCCATCATCTTACTCACACGGTTGAAAACCCTGGACATAGTTTAAGCAGCACCGCCCAACCGTCCTTGACCGTGGACACGGCTATTCGAATAGTTTTACACTCTGCAGAGGTTGCACACTTTACCCACTAGATCCGGGGAACTTCCATGTCATCCACGACCAGCGGTACCTCAAGTACCCGGGGTAAGCACCCGATCACCGCCTTTCCCTAGACGACACTAACATGGAGTCCACTCGATTGGTAGTAACCCCCGTGCCCAATATTTCAAATAACATTTTCGTGGAGCCTTGCTCCCATATTCATCATATACCACTGGCACGGGGTACCAACGGTGTGTCCGGTGCCCCATAAAGATGGTCATGGCCGCCCTACCTGGCACGACCCCGTCCCAAGAGAGAGCACCAACTCTCCCCCGTCACTAGTAATGCGGGCACCAAGCTAGTATCGGTCTAGGTACTCAACAATGCCCTTTCCCATATAAGGGTAGAGTGGTCGCGCATGTAAGGTTGGGACAGCCATCAAATCTTAAATCTAATCCGTTTTCGAAAACAACACACACTTGCCTCGGTACACCACTTCGTCATCAAGTGGTTACCTTACTCATCACCTCCCCCGGGCATAAATGGCACCCGATGGGGTTTTCGAAAGTTGTTTGAAAATATTTTGTCTCCATCACATGCATATACCCGTCCCTTTTTGCGTAGCACTACTTAGCATCCTATCTACTCCCATCGTCATAACCCTCATAAGGAGGTAGGGTCATGCACATTGCAAGTGTCAACGAGAAAAGTAACGGAGGCAACCCACCAAAGTGGTTACCCTCCCTTCATGATTCCGATGCAACAATAGTAAGTGCTATATGACATGCATAAAAAGGGTTTCATAGGCATGGTCAAAGGGCTGCTTGCCTGGCTCAACAAAGTCTTCGGGGTCTTCAAAGTCCTCTGGTCCAACTCCTTCGTCAGCAACGCAATCTATCGTCGCAAAATAATAACGGAAAATAAGGCAATAATAAAACAGAAAAATCAAAGTGCTCAGAAAAATGTCAACTCTTTTTGTAAAATACTAGATGGAAATATAAGATGGGGAAACTTGCTAGTTTTGGATTTGGAGTGGTGGAACAGGAGATATGGATTTTCAAAGGCCTATTTAAATGCTAAAAAATCACATTTAAATATTTACAGAGAATAAAAGGTGGTTGGATTTGAGAGAAAGTTGCACCATTAAATAGGTTGCAATATTTGGGGATTTTAGAAATTGAATTAATCCATTTGGACAAATATTGTGTCCTGTGGAATATTTGGAATGTTGATGTAAAAGAAAAAGTGAAAAGGGCACTGTACACCGGGCTGTAACAGCCACAGGCAGCAGCAGCCCAGGGAAAAGAGGCCCAGGCGAGCCGAAGGCCAAGGCCAAAGTTTTAAACCCGACGGCAAGGGCCCAGCCGGCCTTGATGGGAGAGAGAGGGAGCGAGAGGAGGTGAGGATGACAGGCGGGCCCGCCTGTCATCTCCGACCATGAACAGAGGGCCGGGCGAGCTCACCGGGCGATGCAGGCACGGCGGGTCGAGCTGATGGCACCGCTGGGCCTCGTCGTGTCGCTGCTCGGGTGGTGCCGAGTTGGCCGCCGGAGTGAGGGGTTCGCCGGCGACGAGGTTTGCGGCGGAGGAGCTCGGGAGGCGATCGCCCGGCCGCTTCAAGCTGCAAAAGAGAGGGAAAAGGAGGGAAACGCCAGGAGGTGCAGGGGTTCCAGACGAGAGAGAGAGACGGCGACGGAGGCCTATACCACGAGTTCGCCGGAGTCTCGAGGCGGCGGAGCTCGAGCTCGATCTCGAGCTCAAGCGCCCTGGAGAGGAACTGGGGTGCAGGGGAGGTGTAGGTGGTGCGAGAGCGAGGGGTGAGGGTGGAAGGGTTCGGGAGGCCCTTTATAGGAGAACGGCGGTCCACCGTGGGCTCGTGCGCCGGGCTGGCTCAGGCTCGCCGCCACAGCCTCGGGAGGGCGCTGCACCGTGTCTAGGAGGCTCGTGGGGTCGAATACTCCTGTGGGATGAAGAGAGAGAGAGAGGGGCTGAGGCACCACAGCGGTGAGCAGCGCCATTGGTGCGCCAGGCGGTTCTGTTTGATAGCGGAGGCGCGGGAAGGAGGAGAGAGGAGGGGGACAGCGCCGTGACGTGTCGCGGACGTCGAGGCGCCTCGGCTGGCGCGAGGGGGTGGCCCGAGGTGGCCGGAGCCGTTAGAGGGCGGCTATGATCTTGAGGAGCGATCAGAAGCGTGCTCAGAGCGCCTATATGGCATGCCATGGCATATAATATGCCCAATGGGCTGCCACCGTGTCCAAGAGTGCCGTGGAGGTAGTAAAGAAGGAGGGGGAAGGCATTGGATGCCCTGGTAAGCCAGTGGAGTTAGGAGGGAGGAAGAAGAAAGGTGAAAAAGGGCTGACCAGAGAGAGAAAGAGGGGGGGTTTCACCCCTCAATTATTGAACTAGGGCTTGCCATTGTTACTGGAGGTGAAAGTGGACTAGGAAGAGCTGTGGTAAAAATTGGAGCTCTCCAAGAATAGTGAAAGGGGTCAAAACAGTGATTTTTACAAAATGTCAGAAGGTGTTTGATAGGGTTTTGAGCAAGCAAATGGACTCCAATTGCCATGATACTCCACAAGGTGAAATGACTCATATAAATATAGCCTTCCACCAATTAGGAGATTATTTGGGCAATGTTGCCAATGCAACTTTTGTGAACCCTAGAAATGAGCAGAAATAGACTTGAGTAGATCTAGTTGAGCATAACACTTCTCCTTGATGAACCACTTTGTGTAGTGGCCTCATTTGGTCATGTGAACATGCTCACAAAAGTTGGGGTCTTGGAGAAGAAGTTGGTAGAACAAGGTTGTTCAAATTTGATTCTGGTCAGAGAGGGTTTTAAGGCACTTTGACCAAGATTTCCTCTTCTCCAACCTGTGCCATTTGGTCCAGATGCATCCTTAGACCAATGAAGCATGTCCACCAAGTTTGAGCACATTTGGACATACTTGGCAATGTAAAGTTGATCAAACTTCAGAATGGACAGAAATAGTTTTGAGGGGCTCTGATGGTGTTAACTTGATCTTCAAGTCATGAGACTTGGCAAGATCATCTAATTTGTCATATGGGACATGATAGAATTTTCCTGGAATTTTTGGAGAATATTTCCTTTGTAAATATTTCAAAAGCTTGAAATATCCAGGAAGAGTTTTAGAGGGATTTGACCAATATTTTGAACATGACCATGTGTTGAAACTCTTATATATGGACAATATATGTCCTATGAGTTTCCTAAATTTTGTCAAATATTTTAAAACAATAAAATAATTTTTTCCCTATTAAAGACCATTTTGGCCTTAAGAAAAGCCTTTAAATAAAATAGTAAAACAACTTTTAAAATTATATTTTTGTGGTTTCGGATATCCTTTATCTAATAGGAATCAAATATATTTTTGAAAGATTTTACTGCCCTTAATCAAGTACTTGCAAGGCAAACCTTAATTCAGGGGTTTTTGAAAACTAAATTTAGAAAATACTTTCTCGCCAAATTATTTTTATAAGAAAATTCTATATTGCACTATACACATGGCATGGTCTTTGGTCAGGAGCTTGGGGTAAGGAGATGAAGTATAGAAGGTGGAGTGGTTGACTATTAAGAGCACTTGAAAACCATATGGGGAAAACCAACACCAAATAAAAGCCAAATAAAGCAAAAAGTTTTTGTTGGTCCAAATTTTCATGCTTTATTAATGAAAATGAAATGTTACAAAATGCAGGGTGTGACAGAGTTCCAGACTCCAGTCGATGTCAACTCTTTCCGCCGACGACTCAGGTATACCGAACCCCAATTCAGAATCTAGCAGCAGCAGCCCGGATAGCGGAGTCGATTTAGCCCTATCAATCAGAGGCTGGCAGAGGCTTGATGCAGATTAGGGATTTGCTCCGGGCAGCGGGAGATCAGAATTCAGCTGTATCACAGTCGCGCAATAGGATTCACAGTCGATCCATCGCTGTGAATACTGTTCAGTCGGCTCATAGCTCAAGATCGCCTCCGCAGCGTGAGGGACGTGGAGGTCGACGTGATCCATATGATGACTGATTCGATCGCAATGATCGGCGTCGAGTGCCCACTCCTCCCCCAAGGGGTGGGTCTTACGCCCCTCGGCAACAAGATGATAGACGCCAGCACAGTGTTGGTCGAAGAGTTCCGGTCGACCCCAGGGAACCAGGCTTTGACGCGAGATCCATTATCGTGCAAGGTCTGGTCGACCGGAACAGAGCTCACCGTGAAGGCCATGACAGAGAAGCGCCCACCAGCAGCAGGGTTCATGTTTCAGGACCAGAGTGTTTTAGCAGAGCCATCAGGGCCGCAATGATCCCTCCCAACTTCAGGTTGGCGACTGGGGTGAGTAAGTTCACCGGTGAGTCCAAGCCCGATACTTGGCTTGAGGACTACCGAGTGGCTGTTCAGATTGGCGGTGGCAATGATGAAGTGGCCATGAAACACCTACCGCTCATGCTGGAGGGCTCGGCCAGAGCCTGGCTGAATCAATTGGCACCTAGCAGCATTTACACTTGGGAAGATCTTGCCCGGGTGTTTGTCAGGACATTCGAAGGAACTTGCAAGCGACCAGCAGGTTTGACCGAGCTGCAAGTTTGCGTGCAAAAGTCAAATGAGACCTTGAGAGATTACATCCAGAGGTGGATCACGTTGCATCATACAGTGGAAAATGTATCTGATCACCAAGCAGTATGTGCCTTCAAGGAAGGCGTTAACAACAGAGAGTTGAGTTTGAAGTTTGGTCGGACCGGAGACATGACCCTGAGTCAAATGATGGAGATCGCGACCAAATATGCCAATGGTGAAGAAGAGGATCAACTCCGGAGTGGCAAATACAAGCCAAGCCAGTCGGAAAAAGGAAACTCCAGTCAGAAGTAAAAGCGGAAAGCCGAACCTGCTGCTCCTGGAGAAGCCTTAGCCGTGACTCAGGGCAAGTTTAAAGGGAAACCCAAAGGATCCTGGAACCCCAAGAAGGTGAAAGACAAGGAAGGAAACAACGTGATGGATTTGCCATGCCATATCCACACAAATAAGGATGAAGAGGGTAACTTCATTTACCCAAAACATACCACTCGCCAGTGCCGGCTCTTAATCCAGCAGTTTCAAGGAAAACAGCCCAATGACAAGGAGAAGTAGTCGGACAAGGCTGAGGACAAAGAGGATAGTGATGAAGAATATCCCCATGTCAATTCCACTCTGATGATTTTTGCTGATGTTGAGAGCAAAAGTCGACTGAAAGTTATCAACCGCGAGGTGAATATGGTCGCTCCGGCAACGCCCAGTTATCTGAAATGGTCTCAGACTGCCATCACATTCGACCAGTCCGATCATCCGACGCACATAGCCACCCCTGGGAGGCAAGCTTTGGTGGTCGACCCTGTTGTCGAAGGCACTCGACTGACTAAGGTACTGATGGATGGTGGCAGTGGATTGAATATACTGTATGCGGAGACGCTAAAGGGAATGGGCATTCCGATGTCCAAACTCAGTTCTAGCAACATGAGTTTCCATGGAGTCATACCTGGGAAGAAGGGTGAGTCACTCGGCCAAATAGCTCTCAATGTGGTCTTCGGCGATTCGAAGCATTTTCGCAAAGAAAAGTTAACATTTGAAGTCGTGGATTTCCAGAGTGCTCATCACGCCATTTTAGGTAGGCCAGCCTACGCACGATTCATGGCTCGACCATGTTACGTGTACCTCAAATTGAAGATGCCTGGTCCAAAAGGGGTGATCACCATCACTGGAAATCGGAAAAAGGCAGAAGAGTACTTTCAGAAAGGCTCAAAGATCGCCAATGCTCAGATGGCGGTAGTAGAACTATAGGAATATCAGAAAACCGCAGATCCGAGTGATTTGTTGCGAGCCAAGAAACCTGCTACCGAATTAGTGTTTCAGTCGTCTCGTGAAACCAAGCCGGTTCACATCCACCCGACCGACCCCAATGCAGCTCCGACTCATATTTCCACCACACTCGACTCCAAATAGGAAGAAGCATTCATCCAGTTCCTCCGTGAGAACTGGGACATCTTTGAATGGAAGCCTGCTGACATGCCGGGTGTTCCCAGGGGGCTGGCTGAGCACCGCCTATGAGTCGACCCAAAGATAAAACCTGTGAAAGAACATCTTCGACAGTTCGCCATCCAGAAGAGAAAGGCCATTGGCGAAGAGGCATCTCGGCTCCTGGCAGCAGAGTTTATTCGAGAGATTTACCACTCCGAGTGGCTCGCCAATGTTGTCATGGTCCCCAAGAAAGACAAGTCACTTCGCATGTGTATTGATTTCAAACATATCAATCGGGCCTGCCCGAAAGATCATTTTCCTCTCCCGCGCATCGACCAAATTGTCGACTCGACTGCGGGATGTGAGAGATTGTCTTTTTAGACGCCTATTCCGGGTACCTTCAGATCCGTCCGTATGGACCCGATGAGATCAAAACAGCTTTCATCACTCCATTCGGGTGCTTCTGCTATGTCACCATGCCATTCGGCCTCAAGAATGCTGGAGCCACGTTCATGAGGATGATTCAGAAGTGTTTACTCACTCAAATCAGTCGGAACGTGGAAGCGTACATGGATGATATTGTGGTCAAGTCACGGAAAGGTTCCGACCTATTGACTGACCTCGCTGAAACATTTGCCAATCTCAGGAGGTATGATATCAAGCTCAATCCATCAAAGTGCACATTTGGAGTTCCTGGTGGAAAGTTACTCGGTTTTCTCATTTCCGAACGAGGAATCGATGCTAACCCAGAAAAAATTGGCACTATACTCCGAATGAAACGCCCTATGCGTGTGCATGATGTCCAGAAACTTACTGGATGCTTGGCCGCGTTAAGTCAATTCATCTCTCGCCTCGGTGAAAAGGCATTGCCTCTTTACCGACTGATGAAGAAGTCAGACAAGTTCGAGTGGACTCCAGAGGCCGATGCAGCATTTGCCGAGCTAAAAGCTCTGCTCTCCACCCAGCCGGTGCTTGCCGCTCCAATCAGCAAAGAGCCTCTGTTGCTTTACATTGCAGCCACAGGACAAGTCGTCAAGATAAGATTTACGGTCGAGCGGGAAGAAGAAGGGAAAGCCTTCAAAGTTCAGCGCCCCGTATATTATCTTTCCGAAGTGTTGACCCCATCAAAGCAAAGATACCCTCATTATCAGAAGCTCGTGTATGGGATCTACATGACCATGAAGAAGGTTGCTCATTATTTATCTGATCATTCCATTACAGTCGTCAGTGACGCCCCATTGTCAGAGATTCTGCACAACAGGGATGCAACTGGTCGAGTGGCGAAATGGGCGATTGAACTCCTTCCCCTTGATATCAAGTTTGAGGCAAAGAAAGCCATTAAGTCCCAAGCAATAGCATACTTCATCGCCGAGTGGATTGAACAACACCAGCCGACTCAAGTTCACTCGGAGCACTGGACCATGTTCTTTGACGGTTCTAAAATGTTAAATGGTTCCGGTGCTGGGGTTGTATTGGTTTCCCCCCGAGGAGATAAGCTCAGATATGTGCTCTAGATTCATTTTGATTCCTCCAACAATGAAGCAGAATACGAGGCGCTTTTGTATGGGTTGCGCATGGCCATTTCACTCGGCGTCCGTCGCCTTATGGTCTATGGCGACTCAGATTTGGTGGTCAATCAGGTGATGAAGGAGTGGGACATTAGAATCCCAGCCATGACTGGATACTGCAATGCAGTAAGGAAGCTTGAAAAGAAATTTGAGGGGATAGAGCTCCATCATATACCCCGACTGAAGAATCAAGCGGCTGATGATTTGGCGAAGATAGGTTCCAAGAGGGAAGCCATTCCCAGTGATGTGTTCTTGGAGCATATCCATACTCCATCAGTTAAGGAAGATCCTTTTACCGAAGAAGCTCCGCAGCCAAAAAGTGCTACAGATCCGACTGAAGTAGATGTTCCAGCGGTGGTCGACCTGATCATGGAAGCATTGGTCATCACTCCTGACTGGACAGTATCGTACATCGCGTATATCTTGAAGAAAGAACTCCCAGAGGACGAAGAAGAGGCTTGACAGATCGTCCGCCGATCTAAGGCCTTTATCGTGATAAAGGGATAGTTGCATAGAGAAAGCGCGACTGGAGTAGGGCAGAAGTGTGTAACGCCAGAAGAGGGTCGGACAATCCTTGACGATATCCACTCGGGGACCTGTGGCCATCATGCGTCCTCTCGGACCATTGTGGCTAAAGCATACCGAGCGGGATTTTACTAGCCAAGAGCGAATGAAATGGCAAAGGAGATAGTCGACAAGTGTGAAGGATGTCAATTTTACTCCAATATGTCACATAAGCCCGCCTTAGCCTTGAAGACCATTCCACTCGTCTGGCCTTTCGCTGTATGGGGATTGGACATGGTTGGACCACTGAGAACAGGCAGAAGCGGCTTCACCCATGTGCTGGTAGCAGTCGACAAGTTCACCATATGGATCGAGGCTAAACCCATCAAAATCTTGATGCCGGCACTGCTGTCAGCTTCATTAGGGAGTTGATATTCAGATATGGAGTTCCACATAGCATCACCACAGACAATGGGTCAAACTTCGATTCTGAGGAATTCAGAGCCTTCTGCACATCTCAGGGTACACGAGTCGACTACGTTCGGTCGCTCACCCCTAGTCGAATGGACAGGCAGAACAAGCAAATGGCTTAATTCTCAAAGGGTTGAAACCCCGATTGATGCGTGATCTCAAGCACACAGCTGGCGCATGGGTTGATGAACTTCTGTCGGTACTTTGGGGATTAAGGACCACACCCAACCGGTCGACTGGGAGAACTCCGTTCTTCCTAGTTTACGGAGCTGAAGCAGTCTTGCCGAGTGACCTGCTTCACAACGCGCCCCGAGTCGAACTCTACACCGAAGCTGAAGCCGAGCAAGCCCGGCAGGACACAGTCGACCTTCTAGAAGAAGAAAGAGAGATGGCCTTGATCCGATCGACCATTTATCAGTAGGACTTGCGTCGCTTCCATGCCAAAAATGTGAAGAGCCGAGCTTTCTAGGATGGAGATTTGGTTCTCCGAGTGGATCAGCAGAAGCCACACAAGCTCGCTCCTACTTGGGAAGGTCCCTTCATCGTCACCAAGGTTCTCCACAACGGAGCATACCGCCTTTACAATGTCGAGCACCAGATTGACGAGCCCCGAGCGTGGAACGCGGAGCTACTCCGCTCCTTTTATACTTAAGTATTCAATCGAATGAGTTGTAATAAAAGTACTTCTGTAGTTCATTTATCAAAGACAAGAGCTTTATAATTTTCCCAGTGATTGTTGTTACTTCTGTCCGCATAAAGCAGTCCCCCAGTGGGTGGCTTAGCTGCGAATCCGTTTCGCCTAAGTCTGTAAAAAAATCCTTATCGAGTGGTGAGCCAATCTCCCACTCGGGGGCTTAGCTGCGAATCCATTTCGCCTAAGTTAAACAAAATCCTATCGAGTGGTAAGCCAGCCTTCCACTCGGAGGCTTAGCTGCAGTCCAAGTACTCGCCTAAGTTAAACAAAATCCTACCAAGTGGTGAGTCAGCCTCCCACTCGGGGCTTAGCTGCAGCATAGCGCTCACCTAAGTACAAACACAACGTGCGCTCCGCAAGGAGGACAAGGTGCAGGTCGACTGCTACCCTCTCCTTCCGAGCTATGCCACAAATACAACGTGCGCTCCGCAGGGAGGACGAGGTGCAGGTCGACTGCTACCCTCTCCTTCCGAGCTACGCCACAAATACAACGTGCGACCCGCACGGAGGACGAGGTGCAGGTCGATTGTTACCTTCTTCTTCAGAGGTACGCCACTTGGGGGCTTAGCTGCAGCCCAGTGCTCACCTAAGTTTTTGAAAATCCTACTGAGTGGAGAGCAGACCTCCCACTCGGGGGCTTAGCTGCAGCCCAGTTGCTCGCCTAAGTTTCTGAAAATCCTACCGAGTGGAGAGCAGACCTCCCACTCGGGGGCTTAGCTGCAGCCCAGTGCTCGCCTAAGTTTTTGAAAATCCTATCGAGTGGAGAGCAGACCTCCCACTCGGGGGCTTAGCTGCAGCCCAGTTGCTCGCCTAAGTTTCTGAAAATCCTACCGAGTGGAGAGCAGACCTCCCACTCGGGGGCTTAGCTGCAGCCCAGCGCTCGCCTAAGTTTTTGAAAATCCTACCGAGTGGAGAGCAGACCTCCCACTCGGAGGCTTAGCTGTAGCCCAGTGTTCGCCTAAGTATGTCGAGGCACGAGTCAATTGCAATTTGTGCTTCATCTTTGCCTGCAAAAGAGCATTTCAAACAACAGCATATGGGCCAAGCGAAAGACAATGTTCATTCGGAGGCAGATGCAAACATATTCAACGTCAAATCCAAGTTCAGATAACGTCTTACGGAACCAGAAGTGCTTAGGCGCTAAGCCTGTTAAAGTTTATCGGTTACAAAAACCACTCGGCATACCGAGGCAAATTTAAAGTATCGAGCATAGAAGTTTTTTTTATCCCTCCTGTGGAGGGCTGGAAGGCGCAACGAACTTGTCTAGGTCAATTCCATCAGCGATCTGAGTGGCAGCAGCGATGAAGGTCTCCATGAAGGATCGGAAGTCGTGCTTCTTGGTATTGGCCACCTTGAGAGCTGCCAGCTTGTCCTCTCGCGCATCCTTGCAGTGAACACGGACCAAAGATAGAGCAACATCAGCACCGCACCTGGCAGAAGATTTCTTCCATTCTTGCACTCGACTTGGAACTTCATTCAGTCGAGTCATTAGAGACTCGAGGTCGTTCTGAAGTGTTTCTCTTGGCCAGAGTACCGTGTCGATGCGCGACGTTGCAACCTTCAGGCTTGCAATATAGTCGATCACAGCGGCAACGCGAGACTCGAGTCGGAGCACATTCATGGCGGCTTCTCCTTCACAGGAGAGTTGATGGGATCCAAGCCAGTCTCCACTCAACTAGTCTCCTCTTCAAAGCTTTGGCAGAATTCTGCGGATACGATCCAAGGATAAGTCAACATTTCTACAATAAGTCAATGTTACCAGTCGGATATAAGGGGCTACCTTCGAGCATGAGGAACAACTTCTTGGCGAGCCCCCCAGATAAATCTCTAAGTCATTCTTCTTTCCAGCCAGCTCACTAGCCTTATCACTCAAGGCCAACTTGTCACTCTTCAGTCGACTGGCATACTTGTTAGCCTGTCGAGAGCAGCTTTCAGATTGGTATTCTCCTCTTCAAGTTTACTGACGGAAGCCAGCTTTTCTTCTGCGAGTTTGATCTTTTCCGAAGCTGCTTTCTGCGCCTCAGCGAGTTCAAGATCCTTCTTCTTCAGAGAATCCCTTAGTTTTTCTGCAAAATAACAGTAAGATCAAGCTCGGGAGCGATCAAGGAACAAAGGCAGTCGTCGAAGGTTCTCACCAAACATACCTTTTTCCTCCTCCTTCGCCTTCGTGAAGTTCTCTTGGACAAGCTTCAGATCAAGTTCAAGCTGGATATGCTTGTTCACCAATTCAGTATAACGAGCTGCAAGCTCGCAAGATTTCTGCGAAGGATCAATCGACAAACATCAAAAATAGGTCACTTCCAAGTGACTAAGAGAAAAGGCGTAGTATTTCTAAGACTACAGCCAAATCTAAACATTCAATTGTAGTCTCAGGGACTACACCCAGTGGGTGCACTCAGCGTGCCCCACTGGTTCTATCAGCTAGAGTCGATCAGTCGACCAAAAAAGACTGAAAGGCTAACCACCAACAATTAGTCACAGTTCAAAAAAAAGGTGTTCTTCAGACCGTAGTCGCCGGCAAGCAGTTGACCACAGTCTCGGGGACTACACCCAGTGGGTGCACTTAGCGTGCCCCCACCGGTTTATGATTCCAATCGACCAGATCGAGTAAAACAAGCAATAAGAATAAGTTCAAAGCATTAAGACTATGGTCGACTGCCAGCAGTCCACCATAGCCTTGGGGACTACACCCAGTGGGTGCACTCAGCGTGCCCCCACCAATCCAGATATTCAACCGACACACCCACTGGGTGTACGACAGATACTAAGATTTTCAGAAAGGAAAGTTTCCAGATATAATATCCTAACAGAACAGGCGGTGATCGACTAACCTGAACATTGCTCTGAAGGGTTGAACTAGTGTCATAAGCCGCTTGACTGGCTTCTCGGATCGCCTTCACTTGCTCCATCATAACCCCCGCTTGGCGTATGGCTTCTCTAGCAGCGCTTGCTTGGTCTTCTAGGGCGTGGTGGGTAGAGAAAAGTGAAGGCTGATCAGCACTCGACGATGAAGGGCGAGCACTCGTTAGCGGCACCGCAAAGGATACGGTAGGCCGAGTGACGTTGTCCCCCTTTGCAACCAACGTCCCAGGTGCTGATACGACCTGAGATGTCTTGTCAGCAGACGCTCTCCTATTCCTCCTCTGCCTCAGTGGTTCCTCGTCATCATCATTAGGAAGATCAATGACGATACTAGGTGGTGCTGCAGGAAAGGTTCGAAGTTAAAAATGAAGATCTTGTCGACTGAAAACGAAGCTACAAAGGTCATACCAGGGTTGGAAGTAACAGCATCCTCCATCTCTTGATCTTCAGGTTTGGTCGAGGTCTCAGAAGTTGCAGCACTGCAGTTCCAGAGATCAGTCAGCCAACGAACAAATCGACCAAGAGTAAATTCATGAGAAACAAGAAGACACAAGTTACGTCATTACCCAGAAATAGTGGGAATCGCCATCTTCATCTTCGGCAAGGCCTTCGTCGGCTTTGACGGCACCACTCGAGATTGCTTCGGCGCTTTCTCAGTCGGCGCCGGAGAGGTCGTCCGAGGACGCTTGGTCGACTGTACAACAGACGCAGTCCCCTTGCCGCGCTCGACTGCAGGGTCATGGGCAAGCTTGGATCTTCTTTCAGAACGGGGAGGCGCGACTTCCTCCTCCTCTTCCTCCTCCTCTTCCTCATCGGAATCACCATCTTCATCACCCTCATCGCCATCCGACTCCCACTCCTCTTGACTTTCGCCTCCACTTCCTTCCTCCTCCTCGGTCTGCGCTTGCGCCCCGTTGGGAATCGAATACAACTCAGTGGTAGCCTGAAAGACAACAGACAAGACAAAGTCAATCGACTGATCTACAGCAAAGCAGAATGGATGAAACATGATTATAGTCGGAGACAAGTGGTCATGCCTTGTCTGGAACATAAGACTGGTCGAGTGGCGGGATCCTCCTGGCCTCACGAGGGTTATCTTTGTTACATGTGATGGCAGTCATCCACCTCTCTAGTGTGGTGTCGTCGACCTCCTCTGGGTGGACCCGAGTGGTGTCTTCGGTACCAGAGTACAACCACATTGGATGACCTTCGTATTGAAGTGGCTGAATGCGCCGTCGAAGAAAAACCTCCAGGAGATCCATGCCAGTGACCCCGTCGCGAATGAGCTGGACTACGTGCTCCATCAATATTTTTACCTGGGCCTTCTCCTCGGGAAGCACTTTCAGAGAAGACGGTTTGTTCACTCGACTCATGGAGAAGGGACGGAGCCCAGTCGACTGCCCTGGCGTCGACTGGTCTTGGCAATAGAACCAAGTCTATTGCCACCCTCTAACTGACTTGGGAAGGGTCATGGCTGGAAAAGCGCTCTTACTCCTCATCTGGACCCCAAGACCCCCACACATCTGGATTACTTGAGTTCTCTCGTCATTCGGACTAGCCTTTTTCACCGTCTGAGAGCGACAGGTGAATATGTGTTTGAAGAGGCCCCAATGCGGCCGACAACCCAAAAAGTTTTCACACAAAGACACGAAAGCGGTGAGATAGGCAATGGAATTGGGTGTGAAGTGGTGGAGTTGTGCCCCGAAGAAGTTCAGAAACCCCCGAAAGAAAAGATGCGGTGGCAGAGAAAACCCACGGTCGACATGGGTGGCTAAAAGGACACACTCACCCTCCTAAGGCTGAGGCTGCCACTCCGTCCCCGGAAGCCTAGCCGCCCCGTGCTCGATCAACCCTTCGTTGGCCAGATCATCGAGATCCTTCTGGGTGATGGTCGAGCGAATCCAATCCCCCTAGATCCAACCTTGCGGCAAGCGGGACCGTGACGAGGATCCAGCCCGACTGGTCGCTCTCCCCTTCGCCTTCGTCGTCAACTTCTTCGCCCGCTCCAAAGCCGCCGTCTTCTCCTTCACCATTGTCGCCGGGGAAGCAGGTGAAGGAAATATGCCCTAGAGGCAATAATAAAATTATTATTTATTTCCTCATATCATGATAAATGTTTATTATTCATGCTAGAATTGTATTAACAGGAAACATGATACATGTGTGAATACATAGACAAAACATATAGTCACTAGTATGCCTCTACTTGACTAGCTCATTAATCAAAGATGGTTATGTTTCCTGACCATAGACATGTGTTGTCATTTGATTAATGGGATCACATCATTAGAAGAATATTGTGATTGACTTGACCCATTCCGTTAGCCTAGCACTTGATCGTTTAGTATACTGCTATTGCTTTCTTCATGACTTGTACAAAGTTCCTACAACTATGAGATTGTGCAACTCCTGCCATCGGAAGAACACTTTGTGTGCTACCAAACGTCACAACGAATCGGGTGATTATAAAGGTGCTCTCAGGTGTTTCGAAGGTACATGTTGGGTTGGCATAATTCGAGATTAGGATTTGTCACTCCGATTGTCGAGAGGTATCTGGGCCCTCTCGGTAATACTCATCACCTAAGCCTTGCAAGCATGTAACTAATGAGTTAGTTATGAGATGATGTATTACGGAACGAGTAAAGAGACTTGCCAAGAACGAGATTGAACTAGGTATTGGATACCGACGATCAAATCTCGGGCAAGTAACATACCGATGACAAAGGAACAACGTATGTTGTTATGCGGTTTGACCGATAAAGATCTTCGTAGAATATGTAGGAGCCAATATGGGCATCCAGGTCCCGCTATTGGTTATTGACCGGAAGCGTGTCTCGGTCATGTCTACATAGTTCTCGAACCCATAGGGTCCGTGACGCTTAACGTTTCGATTGACGATATAGTATTATATGAGTTATGCATGTTGGTAACCGAATGTTGTTCGGAGTCCCGGATGAGATCATGGACATGACGAGGAACTCCGGAATGGTCCGGAGATAAAGTTTGATATATGGGATAATAGTGTTTGATCCCCGGAAGGGTTCCGGAATTCACCGGAAGAGGTTCCGGATGTTTCCCGAAATGTTTGGGTACGAGAACACGTTATTTGGGCCAAAGGGGAAAGCCCACAAGGTTTTTGGAAAGCGCAAAAGGAAGTTTTGCGGAGTCCAGGGGCCAGACGCCAGGGTTCCTGGCATCTGGGTCCAGATGCCGGGAACCCTGGCGTCTGGCCCTGGAGTCCGAGAAGGACTCTTGCCTTTCGGGTGAAACCGACTTTGTGGAGGCTTTTACTCCAAGTTTCGACCCCAAGGCTCAACATATAAATAGAGGGGTAGGGCTAGCACCAAAGACACATCAAGAAACACCAAGCCGTGTGCCGGCAACCCCGTCCCCTCTAGTTTATCCTCCGTCATAGTTTCCGCAGCGCTTAGGCGAAGCCCTGCGGAGATTGTTCTTCACCAACACCGTCACCACGCCGTCGTGCTGCCGGAACTCATCTACTACTCGCGCGCTTCTTGCTGGATCGAGAAGGCGAGGACGTCATCGAGCTGAACGTGTGTAGAACTCGGAGGTGCCGTGCGTTCGGTACTTGGATCGGTCGGATCGTGAAGACGTACGACTACATCAACCGCGTTGATAAACGCTTCCGCTTAGCGATCTTCAAGGGTATGAAGATACACTCCCCCTCTCGTTGCTATGCCACCACCATGATCTTGCGTGTGCATAGGAAATTTTTTGAAATTACTACGTTCCCCAACAGTGGCATCCGAGCCTAGGTTTTATGCGTTGATGTTATATGCACGAGTAGAACACAAGTGAGTTGTGGACGATATAAGTCATACTGCCTACCAGCATGTCATACTTTGGTTCAGCGGTATTGTGAGATGAAGCGGCCCGGACCGACATTATCGCGACGCTTACGCGAGACTGGTTTCACTGCTACGAGCACTCGTGCTTAAAGGTGGCTGGCGGGTGTCTGTCTCTCTCACTTTAGTTGAACCGAGTGTGACTACGCCCGGTCCTTGTGAAGGTTAAAACGGAGTCTATTTGACAAACTATCGTTGTGGTTTTGATGCGTAGGTAAGAACGGTTCTTGCTAAGCCCGTAGCAGCCACGTAAAATTTGCAACAACAAAGTAGAGGACGTCTAACTTGTTTTTGCAGGGCATGTTGTGATGTGATATGGTCAAGACGTGATGCTATATTTTATTGTATGAGATGATCATGTTTTGTAACCGAAGTTATCGGCAACTGGCAGGAGCCATATGGTTTTCGCTTTATTGTATGAAATGCAAACGCTCTGTAATTGCTTTCTAAGCGGTAGCGATAGTCGTAGAAGCAATAGATGGCGTAACGACAACGATGCTACGATGGAGATCAAGGTGTCGCGCCGGTGACGATGGTGATCACGACGGTGCTTCGGAGATGGAGATCACAAGCACAAGATGATGATGGCCATATCATATCACTTATATTGATTGCATGTGATGTTTATCCTTTATGCATCTTATCTTGCTTTGATTGACGGTAGCATTTTAAGATGATCTCTCACTAAAATTATCAAGTAGTGTTCTCCCTGAGTATGCACCGTTGCCAAAGTTCGTCGTGTCGAGACACCACGTGATGATCGGTGTGATAAGCTCACGTCCATCTACAACGGTGCAAGCCAGTTTTGCACACGCAGAATACTCGAGTTAAACTTGACGAGCCTAGCATATGCAGATATGGCCTCGAACACGGAGACCGAAAGGTCGAGCATGAACCATATAGTAGATATGATCAACATAGTGATGTTCACCATTGAAAACTACTCCATCTCACGTGATGATCGGTTATGGTTTAGTTGATTTGGATCACGTGATCACTTAGATGACTAGAGAGATGTCATCTAAGTGGGAGTTCTTAAGTAATATGATTAATTGAACTTAAATTTATCATGAACTTAGTACCGATAGTATCTTGCTTGTCTATGTTTGTTTGTAGATAGATGGCTCGTGTTGTTGTTCCGTTGAATTTTAATGCGTTCCTTGAGAAAGCAAAGTTGAAAGATGATGGTAGCAATTACACGGATTGGGTCCGTAACTCGAGGATTATCCTCATTGCTGCACGGAAGAGTTACGCCTGGAAGCACCGCTGGGTGCCGTGCCTGCCGCTGATGCAACCGATGATGTTAAGAACGTCTGGCGAGCAAAGCGATGACTACTCTATAGTTCGGTGTGCCATGCTTTACGGCTTAGAACCGGGTCTTCAACGACGTTTTGAACGTCATGGAGCATATGAGATGTTCCAGAGTTGAAGTTAATATTTCAAGCAAATGCCCGGATTGAGAGATATGAAGTCTCCAATAAGTTCTATAGCTGCAAGATGGTGGAGAATAGTTACATCGGTGAACACATACTCGGAATGTGCGGGTATAATAATCACTTGATTCAACCGGGAGTTAATCTTCACGATGATAGTGTCATTGATGAATTCTCCAATCACGCCACCAAGCTACAAGAGCTTTGTGATGAACTATAATATGCAAGGGATGAACAAGAATATTCCCGAGCTCTTCGCGATCTTTGAAAGCGCGGAGGTAGAAATCAAGAAGGAGCATCAAGTGTTGATGGTCAACAAGACCACTAGTTTCAAGAAAAGGGCAAAGGGAAGAAGAAGGGAACTTCAAAAGAACGGCAAGCAAGTTGCTGCTCAAGAGAAGAAACCCAAGTCTGGACCTAAGCTGAAATCGAGTGCTTCTACTACAAGCGATCGTCTTTGAAGCGGAACTGCCCCAAGTATTTGGCGGATAAGAAGGATGGCAGAGTGAACAAAGGTATATGTGATATACATGTTATTGATGTGTACCTAACTAGAGCTCGTAGTAGCACTGGTATTTGATATTGGTTACATTGCTAATATTTGCAACTCAAACAAGGACTACGGAATAAGCGAGCATCGCCAAGGACGAGGTGACGGCGCGCGTGGGAAATGGTTCCAAAGTCGATGTGATCGCGGTCGGCACGCTACCTCTACATCTACCTTCGGGATTAGTTTTAGACCTGAATAATTGTTATTTGGTGCTGCGTTGAGCATGAACATTATATCTGGATCTTGTTTGATGCGAGACGGTTATTCATTTAAATCGAGAATAATGGTTGTTCTATTTATATGAGTAATATCTTTTATGGTCATGCGCCCTTGAAGAGTGGTATATTTTATTGAATCTCAATAGTAGTGATACACATATTCATAATGTTGAAGCCAAAAGATGCAGAGTTGATAATGATAGTGCAACTTATTTGTGGTAATCGCCGTTTAGGTCATATCGGTGTAAAACGCATGAAGAAACTCCATCTTGATGGACTTCGGAATCACTTGATTATGAATCACTTGGTACTTTGAACCGTGCCTCATGGGCAAGATGACTAAAACACCGTTCTCCGTAACTATGGAGAGAGCAACAGATTTGTTGGAAATCATACATCTGAGATGTATGTGGTCCGATGAATGTTGAGGCTCGTGGCGGATATCGTTATTTTCTCACCTTCGCAGATGATTTGAGCAGATATGGGTATATCTACTTAATGAAGCACAAGTCTGAAACATTTGAAAAGTTCAAAGAATTTCAGAGTGAAGTAGAAAATCATCGTAACAAGAAAATAAAGTTTCTACGATCCGATCGTGGAGGAGAATATTTGAGTTACGAGTTTGGTTTACATTTGAAACAATGCGAATAGTTTGCAACTCACGCCACCTGGAACACCACAACGAAATGGTGTGTCCGAACGTCGTAATCGTACTTTACTTGATATGGTGCGATCTATGATGTCTCTTACCGATTTACCGCTATCGTTTTGGGCTTATGCTTTAGAGATGGCCGCATTCACGTTAAATAGGGCACCATCAAAATCCGTTGAGGCGACGCCTTATGAACTGTGGTTTGGCAAGAAACCAAAGTTGTCGTTTCTTAAAGTTTGGGGCTGTGATGCTTATGTGAAGAAACTTCAACCAGATAAGCTCGAACCCAAATCGGAGAAATGTGTCTTCATAGGATACTCAAAAGAGACTGTTGGGTACACCTTCTATCACAGATCTGAAGGCAAGACATTTGTTGCTAAGAATGGATCCTTTCTAGAGAAGGAGTTTCTCTCGAAAGAAGTGAGTGGGAGGAAAGTAGAACTTGATGAGATAACTGTATCTACTCCCTTATTGGAAGGTAGTTCATCACGAGAACCGGTTCCCGTGACAACTACACCAATTAGTGAGGAAGCTAATGATATTGATCATGAAACTTCAAATCAAGTTTCTGCTGAACCTCGTAGGTCTACTAGAGTAAGATCCGCACCAGAGTGGTACGGTAATCCTATTCTGGAAGTCATGTTACTTGACCATGATGAACCTACGAACTATGAGGAAGCGATGATGAGCCCAGATTCCGCAAAATGGCTAGAGGCCATGAAATCTGAGATGGGATCCATGTATGAAAACAAAGTATGGACTTTGGTTGACTTACCCGATGATCGGCAAGCCATTGAGAATAAATGGATCTTTAAGAAGAAGACTGACGCTGATGGTAATGTTACTGTCTATAAAGCTCGACTTGTTGCGAAAGGTTTTCGACAAGTTCAAGGGGTTGACTATGATGAGACTTTCTCACCCGTAGCGATGCTTAAGTCTGTCCGAATCATGTTGGCTATTGCTGCATTTCATGATTATGAAATTTGGCAAATGGTTGTCAAGACTGCATTCTTGAATGAATTTCTAGAAGAAGAGTTGTATATGATGCAGCCGGAAGGTTTTGTTGATCCAAAAGGTGCTAACAAAGTGTGCAAGCTCCAGCGTTCCATTTATGGACTGGTGCAAGCATCTCGGAGTTGGAATAAACGCTTTGATAGTGTGATCAAAGCATATGGTTTTATCTGAGACTTTTGGAGAAGCCTCAGATTTACAAGAAAGTGAGTGGGAGCTCAGTAGCATTTCTAGTTTTATATGTTGATGACATATTATTAATTGGAAATGATATAGAATTTTGGATAGCATAAAGGGATACTTGAATAAAAGTTTTTCAATGAAAGACCTCGGTGAAGCTGCTTACATATTGGGCATCAAGATCTATAGAGATAGATCAAGACGCTTAATAGGACTTTCACAAAGCACATACCTTGACAAAATTTTGAAAAAGTTCAAAATGGATCGAGCAAAGAAAGGATTCTTGCTGTGCTACAAGGTGTGAAGTTGAGTCAAACTCAATGCCCGACCACAGCAGAAGATAGAGAGAAAATGAAAATGTTCCTATGCTTCAGCCATAGGCTCTATCATGTATGCAATGTTGTGTACTGACACTGACGTATGCTTAGCAATAAGCTTGGCAGGAAGGTACCAAAGTAATCCAGAGTGGATCATCGGACGGTGGTCAAGAACATCTGAAATACGAAAATGACTAAGGATATGTTTCGATATGGAGGTGACAAAGAGCTAGTCGTAAATGGTTACGTCGATGCAAGCTTTGCACTGATCCGGACGATTCTAAATCGCAAACCGGAAACGTGTTTATATTAAACGGTGGAGCTGTAAGTTGGTGCAGTTCTAAACAAAGCGTCGTGGCGGGATCTACATGTGAAGCGGAATACATAGCTGCTTCAGAAGCAGCGAATGAAGGAGTCTGGATGAAGGAGTTCATTTCCGATCTAGGTGTCATACCTAGTGCATCGGGACCAATGAAGATCTTCTGTGACAATACTGGTGCAATTGCCTTGGCAAAGGAATCCAGATTTCATAAGAGGACCAAGCACATCAAGAGACGCTTCAATTCCATTCAGGACCAAGTCCAAGTGGGAGACATAGAGATTTACAAGATACATACGGATCTGAATGTTGCAGACCCGTTGACTAAGCCACTCTCACGAGCAAAACATGATCAGCACCAAGACTCCATGGGTGTTAGAATCATTACTATGTAATCTAGATTATTGACTCTAGTGCAAGTGGGAGACTGAAGGAAATATGCCCTAGAGGCAATAATAAAGTTATTATTTATCTCCTCATATCATGATAAATGTTTATTATTCATGCTAGAATTGTATTAACAGGAAACATGATACATGTGTGAATACATAGACAAAACATATAGTCACTAGTATGCCTCTACTTGACTAGCTCATTAATCAAAGATGGTTATGTTTCCTGACCATAGACATGTGTTGTCATTTGATTAATGGGATCACATCATTAGAAGAATAATGTGATTGACTTGACCCATTCCGTTAGCCTAGCACTTGATCGTTTAGTATACCGCTATTACTTTCTTCATGACTTATACAAAGTTCCTACAACTATGAGATTGTGCAACTCCCGTTTACCGGAAGAACACTTTGTGTGCTACCAAACGTCACAACGTAATCGGGTGATTATAAAGGTGCTCTCTGGTGTGTTAGAAGGTACATGTTGGGTTGGCATAATTCGAGATTAGGATTTGTCACTCCGATTGTCGGAGAGGTATCTCTGGGCCCTCTCGGTAATACTCATCACCTAAGCCTTGCAAGCATGTAACTAATGAGTTAGTTATGAGATGATGTATTACGGAACGAGTAAAGAGATTTGCGATGTGAGATTGAACTAGGTATTGGATACCGACGATCAAATCTCGGGCAAGTAACATACCGATGACAAAGGGAACAACGTATGTTGTTATGCGGTTTGACCGATAAAGATCTTCGTAGAATATGTCGGAGCCAATATGGGCATCCAGGTCCCGCTATTGGTTATTGACCGGAAACGTGTCTCGGTCATGTCTACATAGTTCTCGAACCCGTAGGGTCCGCATGCTTAACGTTTCGTTGACGATATAGTATTATATGAGTTATGCATGTTGATAACCGAATGTTGTTCGGAGTCCCGGATGAGATCATGGACATGACGAGGAACTCCGGAATGGTCCGGAGATAAAGTTTGATATATGGGATAATAGTGTTTGATCCCCGAAAGGGTTCCGAAATTCACCGGAAGAGGTTCCGGATGTTTCCCGAAATGTTTGGGTACGAGAACACGTTATTTGGGCCAAGGGGAAAGCCCACAAGGTTTTGGAAAGCGCAAAGGAAGTTTTATGAGTCCGGGGCCAGCGCCAGGTCTCGGCGTGCAGGTCCAGACGCAAGGAACCTGGCGTTCGCCCCGAGTCCGAGAAGGACTCTTGCCTTCGGGTGAAACCGACTTTGTGGAGGCTTTTACTCCAAGTTTCACCCCAAGGCTCAACATATAAATAGAGGGTAGGGCTAGCACCAAAGACACATCAAGAAACACCAAGCCGTGTGCCGCAACCCCGCCCCTCTAGTTTATCCTCCGTCATAGTTTACGCGGCGCTTTGGCGAAGCCCTGCGGAGATTGTTCTTCACCAACACCGTACCACGCCGTCGTGCTGCGGAACTCATCTACTACTTTGTCTTGCTGGATCGAGAAGGCGAGGGCGTCATCGAGCTGAGCGATGTGCGAGAACTCGGAGGTGCCGTGCGTTCGGTACTTGGATCGGTCGGATCGTGAAGACGTACGACTACATCAACCGCGTTGATAAATGCTTCCGCTTAGCGATCTTCAAGGGTATGAAGATACACTCCCCCTCTCGTTGCTATGCCATTGAGGGAGTCCTGGACTAGGGGGTGTCCGGACAGCCGGACTATCATTATCCGCCGGACTCCAAGACTACGAAGATGCAAGATTGAAGACTCCGGCTCGTGTCCGGATGGTACTTTCCTTGGTGTGGAAGGCAAGCTTGGCAATACAGATATGTAGATCTCCTACCATTGTAACCGACTCTGTGTAACCCTAGCCCTCCCCGGTGTCTATATAAACCGGAGGGCTTTAGTCCGTAGGACACAACATACATTACAACAATCATACCATAGGCTAGCTTCTAGGGTTTAGCCTCCTTGATCTCGTGGTTGATCTACTCTTGTACTACCCATATCATCAATATTAATCAAGCAGGACGTAGGGTTTTACCTCCATCGAGAGGGCCTGAACCTGGGTAAAACATTGTGTCCCTTGTCTCCTGTTACCATCCGCCTAGACGCACAGTTCAGGACCCCCTACCCGAGATCCGCCGGTTTTGACACCGACATTGGTGCTTTCATTGAGAGTTCCTCTGTGTCATCACCGATAGGATTGATGGTATCTTCAACCAACAACACTGTCCAGGGTGAGACTTTTCTCCCCGGACAGATCTTCGTGTTCGGCGGCTTCGCACTGCGGGCTAATTCACTTGGCCATCTGGAGCAGATCGAAAGCTACGCCCCTGGCCGTCAGGTCAGATTCGGAAGCTTAAACTTCACGGCTGATGTCCACGGAGACTTGATCTTCGACGGACCCAAGCCACAGCCAAGCGCGTCGCATTGTGACGAAAGGCATGATCTAGCTCTGCCACCGAACAGTGCCCTGGTGGCCGCACCTGGATCCGCTCCGGCCATTAGCCCGGAGCCAATCGCCCATATCGAGGGCCGGTGGATAGACGCCGTCCTGGGGGCTTCGACATCCATGGCGATGGAGCCGAACACTGATCTTGTCCCCTGCGAAACTCGTGTTTCCGAGATGCCGGACTCCTCGCCGGACTCCGAACCTCCCGCGCCCCTACCAATCGATTCGGATTGGGCGCCGGTTATGGAATTCACCGCCGCGGACATCTTCCAGTATTCGCCTTTTGGTGATATTTTGAATTCATTAAGGCATCTCTCGTTATCAGGAGAGTCCTGGCCGGACTATGTCCAGGATGGTTGGGGTTCGGGCAACGAAGAAATTCAGATCCCACCCACCACCCACTTTGTAGCCACTATCGACGATCTAACCGACATGCTAGACTACGACTCCAAAGACATCGACGGAATAGACGACGATGCCGGAGACGAACAAACAACAGAGCTTATACAGCACGACAGGACCACCTTGTCGCATGACATATATATGGTGGATACCCCAAGGGGGAGCGATAACGAGGACCAACGGGCCACGGCAGAAGATAACCCCGCCGATAAATGACCAAAACGACGGCGTAAACGCCGCCCTAAATCCCACCTCGACGACAATACGCTCCCAAGGAGCCCGCGATACGGCAGGGCTCACAATCGGACGACGAACATGCAAATAAGCAACCGTCCGAACAGGACGAGTCCGATAATCAATCCAAGCCCGGCGAGAACAATAGTCCGGACGACCGTACGCCGGACACGTCGCCGGAGAGTAAGAACCTTCGGAAAAGACTCGTCAGCACTGCAAGAAGCCTGAAGAAGGAAAAACGGAAGCTCAAAACAGCGGAAGACACACTCAGAATGAGATGGAACAAAGTGCTCAACATCGCAGATAAGTATGGCAATGGCCACCAATCAAAGAGCTACCCGAAGTGCAAGCTGCTACCGGAATTCGACGAGGAGGCCATAGAGCCTCCACCGTCCAAAAATAAAAGGGTTGCCTGGTTGGATAGACGGCCAGATGACAGGCCAAATTACGAAAGCGGTGCCACACATAAATCAACCAACGAACTCGGAAGGTTAGATGGCCCAGCCAGGTCCATTTATGGGCCAAAGGAGAAGGCCCCAAGAAGTAAAGTAACACGTCAAGTGTCCAATGATAGTGGCACACACAAATACAGGGGCGCCGCACACCCGCTATGTTTCACCGATGAGGTGCTGGACCATGAATTCCCAGCAGGATTTAAACCCATCAACATAGAGGCCTACGATGGAACAACAAACCACAGAGTGCGGATAGAAGATTACATACTACATATACATATGGCGGAGGAGGCGATCTCCACGCCATAAAATATTTACCACTCAAGCTCAAAGGGACAGCCCGTCATTGGCTTAAAAGCCTCCCAGAAAATACTGTTGGAAGTTGGGAAGAGCTCGAGGACGCGTTTAGAGCAAATTTTCAAGGGACTTATGTCCGGCCTCCGGATGCAGATAACTCAACAGCCCGGAGAGTTAGCGCGGAAATTCTGGAACAGGTTCCTTACCAAAAAGAACCAGATAGCCGACTGTCCGGACGCCGAAGCCTTAGCAGCTTTCAAGCACAATGTCCGAGACGAATGGCTCGCCAGGCACCTCGGTCAAGAAAAGCCGAGGAAAATGTCCGCACTAACAAGCCTCATGACCCGCTTCATGCGGCGAGGACAGCTGGTTAGCAAGATGCAGCACCAATGACCCAAGTACATCCGAGATAAGAGATGGAAGCGAAAAATCACGCAGAAAAAGAGCAGCACGGAATAAAGAGAAAAGCCCAAAGAGCACGGCAGTCAACGCCGGATTTAAAAGCTCAGGCCCAATAATAAAACACAGCCTCTAAAGGATGACAGTGACGAATTGTCCAACTTAAAGAAGATTTTGGGTCGGATATGTCAAATCCACAGTACCCCCGGAAGGCCTGCAAATCACACCCACAGGGATTGTTGGGTTTTTAAACAGTCCGGCCGACTAAATGCCGAACACAAGGGGCTCGATCGTCAGCTTAAGAAGACAAACCCCACCAGCAGAGCACCGGAAAACAAAAGACTTTCCCACAAGGGGTTAAAGCAGTAAACTCACTCCATGTGATAATACGGAAAAATAGTGCGGCACTTTCTAAAAAGAGCTTCGCACGGTCCAACCCAGCAGACAATAGAGATTGGACATCAAAACCAATCACTTTCGACCACCTGGACTATTCCAGAAGCGTTCGAAATGCGGGACGGACTCCCCTGATATTGAATCCCATAATAGACGGATTACAATTTACCAGTGTCCTAATGGACGGAGGCAGTGACTTAAACCTGCTGTATTCCAGAACAGTCCGTAGGATGGGGATAAACCCTGCCAAAATCCGACACAGCCGCACTCCCTTCAGAGGAGTAACGCCAGGCCCTTACGCCAAGTGCACAGGCTCCATATTACTAGAGGTCGTGTTCGGATCACCGAACAATTATCGACGAGAAAAATTAATTTTTCACATCGTCCCATTTGAAAGTGAATATCAAGCACTCTTGGGACATAAGGCTTTTGTCCGCTTCAACGCTATACTGCATTACGCGTCTCTTACACTCAAGATGCCCGGTCCGCGTGGCGTCATTTCGATCTGGTCACCTAAAGACCCCGGACTCGGATAGACGAATCCGCGCCGAGAGGCTAGGGCTCCCTAGCCGCATACCCCTTCGCTGTGGGGCTGCGCCCTAAACAACCGGGTTCATACAAACCCCGCTTTCATTATTTATATTTCTTATTTTACATATTTTTCGCACGAATTGTTTTTAAACTAAACGTTCCTCTCTTTCCACAGATGAACAATGTGCATACCCGTCCAGGATAACGGCGTAACGGAGACACAGTAGCGCAGATGTGCGATGAGGGACCCGTTGTAAGGATTCTTTTGATTAAGACCTGCGTAAACCTTTTTTTCTGTCTCTTGTTGTTATTCTCCTTGGTTTCTTCCTATAGCCAAAGCGAGCTCGACGCTTTGGCATCGGCCCGTCGAAGACCATGCCGTGCACGGACACTAGGGGCTTAGGGCATCGTTTCGCCCATTATTATAAAGACCGAACACCTTAGGGAGTGTTCGGCGTCTCGAGTTAGGCATTATATGCATCAGCTCGAATCATGTCTTTGGTCAAATGTTGGGTTTGCCCGGCTCCTGTGTTTTGCCGCCTTACGTTCGTATCATCGGCTAACGCGCACCAGGAGAACTCTGCGATTGTGCCCCGTTAATTTGGCGAGCACCTCGATGAGGAAGCCAAAATCGACCGACATGATACTGGCGAGAGACCGTCAACCACTCGATCGACTATCGGAATGTTTAGAATTTCGCTTTGACGAAGGACCGTTTCCGATCAGCACTTACGCACTTTCGAATTTGGGCGTGCGGGGCCACCGAGGCTATATCGTAGCCCCACCCTCGAGCTCCAGCTAAGTGAAAGTGATAAAGCATTATAGTCCGGATTGCCTCGTTCGCTCGCTACCAGCTCCTTATAACGGGACTGAGGCGCCGGATTAAAGTGTGAAAACGCTATTTTGCGAACACCCAAAGCACCTTGTGCGAGGGGCTGAAGCCAAAGCGCATCTTTCGGGTTATACACAAGTATCGTGGACGCCCGACAGAGAAGTATTACTACTTGGGCGCACAAGTATAAAAAGCAGTTATACCATAATCATTGATTTACAAGCTAATGTTCAATTGAGCGTTACATTCTTGACATCGCGACTCTATTACACGAGCGCCACGCATAACCTCCCCGAAATAGTGCTCGGTAGGGAGCCGGTTTTCATTCGAACCCTGGGCAGCAACAGCGGTGGCGTCCATCTCCGGACAATGCACCTTCACACGGGCCAGAGCCATCCGCGCGCCCTCGATGCAGGCCGGCCACTTCATCTCCTTTATATGCGACACCGCCCCAAGGAATTGATGTAGTAAGCCGAAGTAGCTCGTCGCCTTGGACCTCTCTGGCCAGACATGGGCCACGATGTCAGTCATAGCTAGTCCGGACAATGTATTTAGCTCGGCCCATTCGTCCAACCAGTCCGTCAACGGAAGTGGGCGATCCGGACTGTGGAATTGAATCCAATATAGCTCTTCCGTCTCGTGATCCTCCTGGCTCCGGAAGTGCTTAACGGCATCAGCCGCACTCGCAGCCAAGTCCATATACGGATCCTACGGACTCCACAACCGCTCAAATTGAGCATACTTTGAATCCATAAACCGGCGACGCATCAGAAAAGGCTTGCCAGCCGCGACCTTTCCGGCCTGGCGCAGCTCCTCCTTCATAGGCCGCATTGCAGAGCGGGCATCCTTGGCTTCGGCGGTGGCCTTCTTCAGGTCTTCCCGCTCCGATAAGCGCTCCTTTTCAAGAGCCTCATTGCGGTAGGTGGCATCCTTTAATTTCATGGCCAATTCGGCCACCTCTGCCCTGCTTAGGCAGTGCGCAGCCTTTTCGGCTTTCAACTCCTCGGCCGCCGAGCAAGTTCGGCCCGAAGGCTCTCCACAGCAGCAGCACTGTCTGTATGAACAGCATATAATTTATCAGAGGCGGGCTTTGACCCCCTTAATAAAGCGACCGCTGAGAACTATCTTACCTTGCGACTCGTCAAGTCGCTTTGTTGACAAGTGCGATGTCCTCATCTCGCGAGTCAAGTTGCCGAGTTAATTCGGCAAAGTCACTAATCGGCTAGCCCGGACCATCCGCCACCGCATAGGAACGACGGAATTCATTACTTGATTTCGATCCTCGACGCTGTCATTTCCGGCAACCCATCGAGTCTCGGGGCTACTATCTATCTACAGGCGCATTTTTATATGCAAAACTGTTAATGAGACAAAGGTGCGCCATTTTCGCATACCTCAAATCCCGCCAACAAACTCATGGCGGCATTCATAATCCGCTTTCGGCGGGCGAAACCCTTCCAATCACCATGCGCATTAACGCATCGATGATCTTCGAAATGGGTGCCCTCTCAAGCGATTCTTCAGTTCTCGGCGGACACTAGTAGGTGCGAACTCTCGCCCCTCCGGACTCGGGATACCCTCCGTGATGACACCGGGCTCGCTTTGCCTCATTTGGCGGCGCAGCGGACGGAGGCGTATCGCTCTCCATCATCTCCGGAAGAAGGTCCCCCGAAGATGAACTCATCTGAGAAGGCTGCAGATCCGAACTGCAAATATAAATATTTTGGTTACCCACAGAAGCACCAATGAAGGTATTTCCTTACTAATTAAATTCCCTCTTTTATACTCACGGCTCGCTGGAGGGCCGATCCTTTGGTGATGATTGTGCGTCCGGATTCTTTCCGGGCGCCGGACCCCCCGGGGAAGATTTCTTCTCACGCTTAGGGGCTTGGGCCTCTGGATCTTCGGAGGCGGTCCTCTTCCCCCTCTGAAGGGAGGGGCTCTTGGTTCCCTCCTCTTCAGTCGCCCCTTTGGGCGAAACATTAGCTCCTCTATTTTCCCCGTCGCCCCCTTCTGTGGGCGCAACCTCCAACATTCTGACCAGCACGGGCTCCGGTCACGGTCTCGGGGGGGCCGGACACCTTATCAGCCTTGATCGCGCCACCCATTCCTGTAAAGAACAAGGGGTCAGGAGACAAACTTTAGAAAGGCATATAAACAGAATGTCGGGACTCTGAGCTATTTACCCGAGTATCCGGGCGATCGCGGCTTAGGCCTGCGTCCTCGGCCGAATCCGGACACGCCACCTGCGGTCCGAAGAACAGCTTGTACATCTCCATGGGTGTCGCACCCATAAAGTGTTGGAGAATACGAGGTCCCTCCGGATTGAACTCCCATAGACGGAGAGGGCGGCGTTTGCGAGGCGGAAGATGCCTAATTAGCATAACTCGCATCACCTTGATCAGTCGATCTCCTCGCTTGGAGGTCTCGAATCCGTCCTGCGGTGAGGGCACGTCCTCGGGCGGCCCCAGCTTGAGCCCTTGGTTGACCCACGACATCGATTGCCGTGGAGGTCCCGGCGGAATGAGGGCGGTGGCTTTGCTGCTGCCCCTTGGAGCGTGATATAGAACCCTCCTGCTGCCACAGTCCAAGTTCCTCTTGGAAGGAACCCTCGGGCCACGGGCATCGACCTTTTGCTTATGGTCGCCCGCCAAGACTCCGCTAGACGCCCCGATCATCTTGGCTCCACCTTGAAGGTCTTCACCATAAGCGAAGTGGGGAATGATGCGGAGGAAGGCCTCATGACGATAATGAATGCGGAGATATGGAGGATGGACTCGGAGCCAAGTCGTGAAAGTCCAGCCCATAGTAGAACAGAGCCCTCTCACGAAGGGATCCGTCGGGAAGCCTAAACCCGACGGAGGTGGGATCTGAAGACGACGTATTCACCGGGCTCGGGCGGGCACGGCCTGCCCCGGGCAGCAACCTGTGAAACCTCGAGGCGTGCACTTGGCCTCACGCACTTCGATATGTCCTCCTCCGTGACGGAGGAGGGCATCCACCGGCCCTGGAGGTCGGAGCCGGACATGGTTGAGGATCCGAAGCTCTCGAATCTGAAGCTCTGGGTGTTGGAACTGGGAGCGGAGGAAAGATTCGATGCGAGATTGAAGAACAAGGACAGGCCTTGGTCCTCTTATAAAGGGGGAGAAATACCAAGGGTCGTCTCCGTGACCGTTTGGGATTACCCTTTGATAGAGGAGGCATGGCGACGGGAACGGTTGGGTTACCCACGCACGTATTGATGAGGATCCCGGAATAAGGGGAACACGATCTCTGCTTCGACAAGACATGCCAAGGAAACCGCTTCGCTAAACGTGCTGAGGTGGTACAGTAAAAAATGATTCAAACAAAGGCTTGGTTGCGGTGTGATGTCACGCCGCATAATACGTCAGCAGATTGAGTTAGTGTATATGTTTTATTCTCTCTGCGGTGGAATGTGGAAATTATTTTTGCAGAGCCGGACACTATCCTAGTGTTTATGATCTTCTCTGGATTATTCAAGGGAGGAACCCGCCTTGCAATGCCGAACATTATGCGCGCCGGACTTATCGTCATTAAAGACTGGTTCAGGGCTCTTGAGGAGTCTGGACTAGGGGTGTCCGGACAGCCGGACTATCATTATCCGCGGACTCCAAGACTACGAAGATACAAGATTGAAGACTCGGCTCGTGTCCGGATGGTACTTTCCTTGGCGTGGAAGGCAAGCTTGGCAATCGGATATGTAGATCTCCTACCATTGTAACCGACTCTGTGTAACCCTAGCCCTCTCCGGTGTCTATATAAACCGGAGGGCTTTAGTCCGTGAGGACACAACATACATTACAACAATCATACCATAGGCTAGCTTCTAGGGTTTAGCCTCCTTGATCTCGTGGTAGATCTACTCTTGTACTACCCATATCATCAATATTAATCAAGCGGGGACGAGGGTTTTACCTCCATCGAGAGGGCCCGAACACAGGGTAAAGCATTGTGTCCCTTGTCTCCTGTTACCATCCGCATAGACGCACAGTTCGGGACCCCCTACCCGAGATCCGCCGGTTTTGACACCGACAGCCATCACCATGATCTTGCGTGTGCGTAGGAAATTTTTTGAAATTACTACGTTCCCCAACAGCAGGCACAAAGCAGCAGCACGGAGCAGGTGGCGAGCGAAGCCGATGAATCTGAGGGCGGAGGAGGAGAAAATGAGGGCGCACTGTTCAAAAACCCTCGCCCGGTGCCTTATATGGAGTCGCTCCCGAGTGGCTGACTGGTAGGCCCGGACAATCCTGTCAAATCCCGAAACAGTCGCGCGAGCGATACGTGGCGAAAAAGGCGGCACGGAAATCGAGGCGTCTCTGCCTTATCCCGTCCGAGTACCGCGGTCTTCTCCGCTTCACGCGCTTCCCAAAATTCGGACCCCGCTAAATCCGCTAACAGCAGAGCAACTTGTCAGACGGAAGATCTCCTGCGATTCGTCGCTCGGAAATCTCCAAGTTCATAAAGTTCACTCGACATATATGAAGAATGGATCAAGGCGACTGAAAAAGAAGTCGACACCCTTGCTAGACAACCATTGGTCCGGAGTAAGACACATTCACAGCGCCAGAAAACAGGTCGGAAAGATTATCAACTCCTTCCTCACTCAAACCTCGATCCATTCGGGGGCTAATGATGAATTCATGTACCTAGGGTAGGGTCACGAATCCGACCAAGGTACCCTCCCCAAGGGCATCTTTAGAAGAAATCGTCTTCCAGTCGACCTAGAGGGATTCCACTCGACAGACTTGAAGACACTCGACCATGAAGACTCTCGACCATGAAGACTCACTCGACCACCATTTATCCAAACGGTCTGTAATTAAGTAGTCTTTATGGTCATGATGACACTTTATGTAAGGCGTTACCAGTAACGCCAGGCCTTAATGTACTTTAAACCCTCCGCTTCGTGGGCTGGTCAGATCAGGCGTCCTCTATATAAGCCACCTCCTTTGGCGTAAGGGTACGCACTCTGTAACTCATACGCATATAATCCGATCGACCGCCTCCGGGCTCCGAGACGAGGGCTGTTACTTCCTCGAGAAGGGCTGAACTCGTAAATCACTTGCGTATACAACTACTCCATAGCTAGGATCTTGCCTCTCCATACCTACCCCCTATTCTACTGTCAGCCTTAGTACCACGACACGACCCCCCTTTCCTTCTCCCTCTCCCTCTCCCTTCCTTCTTCCCCCTTCCACCAAAGGGAATCCTACTAGGACATGGAGTCCTAGTAGGACTCCTCTCTCTTGGCGCGCCCTATAGGGGCCGGCCGGCCTCCCCCTCTCCTCCTTTATATACGGGGGCAGGGGCACCCCAAAGGCACATCAATTGTTCTCTTTGCCATGTGCGGTGCCCCCTCCGCAGTTTACTCCTCTGGTCATAGCGTCGTAGTGCTTAGGCGAAGCCCTGCGCGGATCACATCATCAACACCGTTGCCATGCCGTCGTGCTGATGGAACTCTCCCTCGACCCTCTGCTGGATCAAGAATTCGAGGGACGTCATCGAGCTGAACATGTGCTGAACACGGAGGTGCCGTACGTTTGGTACTTGGATCGGTTGGATCGTGAAGACATTCGCCTACATCAACCGCGTTAACTAAACGCTTTCGCTTTTGGTCTATGAGGGTAAGTAGACACACTCTCCCCCTCTCGTTGTTATGCATCTCCTAGATAGATCTTGCGTGATCATAGGATTTTTTTTTGAAATTGCATGCTACGTTCCCCAACAAATATTACTCCATATTAATATCTGGTTGCTAAATGATTTGTTTCAGTCCTTGATTCCGCGATGATCATTCATTCAAGGAAAAGAATAGATACCTAAAAGTACTCGAGTTCGAACTTCTATCAGTTGACACAAGGGGTGGAACTACAATTGGGCATTGATTGTGTGAAATTCAGAATTGGTCAACTTTGCCGAGGAAAATACATTCCAAAATCTTGATATGACCGTTGGAAGAGTAACACTCACACACCATACATATAAAGTACTCCCTCCGTTCCATAATCTAGTGCACATAGATTTTTTAGAAAATCAAACTTTACAAACTTTGACTAAGTTTATAGAAAAGATTATTTATATCTGTAATACCAAGTCTATACAATATGGAAGTACCTCACATACCAAGTCTAATAATATGGAAGTACGTCTTGTGACGCATCTAATGATATGTATTTGGTATTCTAGATGTCTTGTGACGCATCTAATGATATGCATTTGGTATTCTAGACGTATATGTATTTCTCTACAAACTTGGTCAAAGTTTGTTGAGTTTGACTTTTCAAGAAAACTATGCGCACTACATTTTGGAATAGAGGGCGTTTGTGGGTATAAACCTTGTTTCAAATATGGTTTCGATGCTTGCATAGCCAACACTTTTGGGCCAGATCAACGCCGATTCTCTGTCGGGGTACGACATTTGATTAGGGGATATCCTTTTTGAATGTCCTTGAAATCACAACGAGAAAGAAAAAAAAAAGGGCATACATTTTTAGGAGGAAAAAAACCATCTAAGGTTCTTCATTAGAAACACAAGGTCATCAAGTTCTTTTTTCAATATCTTCTAAGGCTCTTTTTAGAAACGCGAGATCATCTTGATTTTTTTTGAGGTCTCACAAGCATGGTGTAAAAACCTAACCTACAACCGAACCGTTCAAGTTGTTGGTTCAGGTTTTTACTAGTTGGACCGTCGGTTCATCAAGAAAAAACGAGAATATCTAAGGTGATTTATCAAAAAAGTTGACCTCACATTAAAGGAATACACATAATATTGGATGTAAATCATTAATAAATCACAAAGTGTTATTTGCCTATTTGGTTATTGTGTCTTTAGCATGTATTGCCTCACGGTTAGGTGTTTGATTCTTTGCTGATGCACTTTTTTTGAATATTTTCCCAGTCTTTTACTAAGAGACTGCTACACCTTAAAAAACCGAGCAAGGCGCCGGTTCCTGTTTTTTCCAGTTGGTCCGCTAGTCTGGTCCAAATTTTAACACTATGTTCAAAAGATCATTTAGAATTATTATTTTTAGAAGACACAAGATCATTTAGATGAGTCACTTTTTTTTCCTTGGGTGGTTCTTTTTTTAGGGCCTTTGAGCTGATCTAAATGAGCCCAGCCCAGCCCATCTCTACACGTGGGGTCAGTTGGTCATCCTCAAGGTTGGACCAGAGACACCGCACCAACGCAAACCCTCACCACTCTCCTCCGTCTCGCACCATTCCCTCGCCGCCGGCGCCGCCGCCGCCATGCTCCGGCTCCATCGCGGCGTCCTCGCCCAGGTCCTCTCTTCTCTCTCCGCCTCTCCCGTATCCCCTCTCCACCGCCTCATCTCCGCCGCCGCGCCCGCCATTTCCCCAAACCCTAGCTTCTCCGTCGTGGAGTACCTCGTCTCTACCTGCGGCCTCACCCGTCCTCAGGCCCTCAAGGCCTCCCCGAAGCTCTCCCACCTCAAGTCCCCCGACAAGCCCGACGCCGTCCTCGCCTTCCTCGCCGGCATCGGCCTCTCCGCCGCCGACGTCGCTGCCGTCGTCGCCAAGGACCCGCAGTTACTCTGCGCCGGCGTGGAGAGCATCCTGGCCCCCAACGTCGCCGCGCTCGCCGGCGTCGGGCTCTCGCGTTCCGACATCGCGCGCCTCTTCTCGCTCGGCCGCTCCCAATTCCGTAGCAGAGCCATGGCATCCACTCTACACTACTACCTGCACCTCTTCGGCTCCCTTGAGAACCTCCTCCGGGCGCTCAAGTATGGCTCCCTTCTCTCCTCCGACATCGAGGGTGTGGTCAAGCCCAATGTCGCGTTCCTGCAGGAGTGCGGGCTAGCTACTTGTGATATTGCCAAGCTTTGTATCTCCTGGCGATATCTGCTCCAAACCAACCCGGATCGCCTACGGGAAATGGTGGCATGGGCCGAAGGTCTAGGTGTGCCCCGTGGATCCCCGATGTTCAGACATGCGCTACGTGCTGTTGCATTCCTCAGCGAGGAGAAACTCACCACCAAGCTAGAGCACTTGAAGAAAATGTTCAGGTTGTCAGATACCGAGGTGGGCATTGTTATTTCTAAGGCTCCAGCAGTGCTGCTGAAGACTAAAGAATCGCTGCAGCGCAGGTCCGAGTTCCTCATGTCCGAGGTGGGCTTGGAACCGACATACATTGCTTATCGGCCAGCAATGCTCATGTACAGCTTGGAGGGCAGGATCAGACCCCGATACTACGTTGTAAAGTTTCTCAAGCAAAATGGATTGATAGATCATGACCGGGACTTCTTTAATACAGTCATGGTCAGCGAGAAGGTATTTATGGAAAGGTTCATATGCCCTCACAAGAAAGCTGCACCGCATCTCGCTGAAGACTACGCAACTGCTTGCAGAGGGAAATTCCTGCCAGATTCAGTTTTACGTGAACCAAGACCGGTATGAAAATTGGTATGTAGATTATGTCATTCAGTAGAAAAGGAAACATCGCACTGGTATGCACTTGTTCTTATTCGTGTCATATTGTCAATTTGACACACATATTGGAACTAAGAGAGTGAGATCAGGGCATCCTGCAAATTCTTTGAAGTATCGATGAGTAGTATTTCTGCACACTCCGTGTCTTTGTCTTCTGAAATGGCCATTGCAGTTTTCAATGCAATCGTCCATCTACCCTTCATGAAAGAATATTCCCATTTGGCCATCAAAATGATATGAAGTCTCAAACTTCCCTGGGAGTAGTGTTTCTGTTTCTGACTAGTAGTTTGTATCAGTTTTTGTTTATTTGTCTCTTGTAGTTTTGGATGGCCTCCTGGGTGATATTTTTCTAGGGGAATCTGATCTCGAAACTGAATAGTTGAGTAGTAGGCTAGTAGCATTTATGTTGAAAGCCTATTTATATATCAGTATGTAAACAGAAATTTCTAATGCCCTGGTATTTGTACTGGAGAAGCAAATTGATGCGTGTATACCATGGTGCTGAAAAACAGAGAGCATTTCATATAACATGGGAACTTATGTTATGGTAACCTTCAAAAAGGTTATGGCATTACCATGTTAATTTCTGCTATATCTGTAGCTAATTTTATTCCATAATAACACTATCCATATAGATAGTGACGGTATATTTATCCCACTATCCGTAAAGTGGGTCTTATGTACCATCTTTTTGCAAATTTCTATCTGGAAAGTCCTAACAGGAAATGGAAAAAAAAAAGCTGGATGAGATGCCATGTATATAGTCTTGCAGAATTTCAAACATAGGAATAGCATGTAGCTCGGTTTATGAACCAACCTAAGGAAATTGTTGCCTGCACTAAGAATTCATATCTAACCCCTTTTCACATGCATTTGTGTACTTTCTGTACTATGCAACTACTTCCTCCGTCCCAAAATATAAGAACGTTTTTTACACTAAGCTAGTGTCAAAAACGTTCTTATATTTAGGGACAGAGGGAGTAGCTTACAGGTGCTAACATGCGTTTATCAAATGATTTAGCTTGCTGTCTTTTATGAATATCAGCTACTGTGACAAATTCTTCCATGCAGGTTAGAATGCTTCCGCAATTTCCTTTTGGTGCTACTAAATTTAAATTAGTCTTTTGGAGTGATATAGCCCACTTGGTTTAGTGGTCACACCAATTTATTTGCTCCATCGACTGACATGGAGAATTAGTTGCTTCGACATTTGCTTGCGCTTTAGGGAAGATACATAGTATTATCATAACAATAGTAGCTCACCAGACTGATCTGTACGCGACTTTGGTTAGGTCTATTGCACCTCTGGCTGCAAATACGACTTGAGGATATGTGTTTGCAGACATTGTTATGCTATCACTAGAAATTAGTTTGCTTTGTAGATTCTAATTTACTATCATCATGTGGTTGATAATTAGATTTATAGTTAGCTGTCAGGCCCTCCTTTTCTTGTCGGTTGTCTATACAGTGTTTGATTTGTTAACTTAGTTCCAAGTAGTGATTGTGCTATGCAGTTTTGTTTGATTTTTTGCACACATAACTGCCCTCAACCAAAATGTCGAGTATGCATGCAAACGATATCACATGTTCTGGTAATGCATCCTTTTGCGTCACAGATTGCCTCTATGGGATGGCATAGATATTTAAGTATTTTGATGGCTGACGAGATATTTAAGTAATCCTACGGTTATGTATGGGGTCAAGTTTCTCTGTTTTAGTAATTCTCGTGCATTAAATAAATACCTCTAATGACGCATATTCTCCTAGTTTTTTTTTTCAATTGGTAGCTTCAGGGGCATTCAGTATGTCTCTTGATATTGCTCCCCTGCCTGAAAAGGGATAATCTAAGGAAAAACTCAAGCATGTGGAGGCTGTGGCTTGCGTTCTCTGCTGTGAGATGGAATATATTCACTTATCATGTTGATTATGTTATTGCCACCATGTGTGGGAGCTATTGTCTGAATTTTCTTCTGGCTGGTGGGTGATCACTTCGATTCTTTGGTTTGGTGGTGGAATAGTGTCCGAAGAAAGTGTCTCTTTAATATGCATGTGCACACTGTAGTAGCCGTTTGATCTGTCTGCTGACTAGGTGATACCATTTCTTATAAGGTTTAGGTTGATGAATGTGAGGATAATCTGGCACTTGATGCATGCACTCTGGCAAGGTTTCCATGATTATGCTGACAATGTGCTTCAGTGTCAGGTTTCTCTAGCGCTATGGCTTGGAAATGATGTACTCTCAGGCTTCTGTTTTCCCTGTTGAGCTAAAAGAAAAAATCAGCATTGTCCTGTGAGATTTCTTCTACAAACTATGGACTCTATTAGTGTAAAATGAATGATTTCCTTATGATATGATAATGATTCTTCTTCCATTCTACTCCCTCCGTTCCTAAATATAAGTCTTTGGAGAGATTCCACTATGAACTACATACGGATGTATGTAGATGCATTTTAGAGTGTAGATTCACTCATTTTGCTCTGTATGTAGTCCATAGTGAAATCTCTACAAAGACCTATATTTAGGAACGGAGGGAGTAATTAACAAATTTAGCTAAGGACAAGCAGCGTGATGAGGTTTAGCTATTATAGCCTTTTATCATGCGAATATAAACATTAGTCTATCAAAATAGTACTTATATCCCTTTTTCAGATCTTCATTGCATAAGCTCACAAATTTTTTGTTCAGTGTATTCCTTTTTACATCCTTCCTTCTAGTTATGACCTCCAACTGTGTGCTTGTTGTGATGGCTTACACACTCTAGAGTTTATCTTGAAATATGGAACTTGAAAATGCTCCCTGGCTCTGCTCTGTTATATATATTCTGCATTGCTAATCCGGATAAAATGCATAGTAGTTGGTTAATTTTGCTTGAAAACTTTTGACTGGTGGAAATGTTGGTCCAATGGTTGTGTATGCATGATGTTTTACATAGCAGTCAGATGATGCGTGCCCTCTGCTAATTATAATTTTTCTTTCTTGTGCTCCACGATTACGCGATTGCCTTGCTGGCCCTTAAAAATATCATTGGACAAATGATTGTTATGTTGCAGTCGCTCCTCTTGTTTTCCTCAATTATAATCTCCTAGGCATGAAAATATCTCCACCAGTTTGTTCCGGGCAAAGAAGATGAACTTTTACATGAGGATAAACACTTGAATACATCAATCGTGTGGGCTTTTAAGTCTGTTTATTTGCCACCTGAACCCTAGGGTACTGCTCAATATCATTGTTTCATCAATATGTGGCATAAATCGCCCATATACCGATTATGTCAGTGAAGTTAGTCTAGCATCTTTACATCCTATTCCTATCGTATGCAATGCTTTTTCCGATATTGACTTTCTGTTTCCTGGAATGGTGTTGGCAATGAAGCGATGAGCATGTGAAGTGGCTAGAATGACCGGATTTGTAACTTCTGGCTTTACTTATGAGAGCTCTACAGAGGATGAGTAAAGGACAAGTACAATTTTGTGTTTGCTCTATAAAAAATGCTAGAAGGGAACTACAATCTACAATACTTCCAGCTCAGCTTGTTATAACTCACTCATTGTTTCGCTGGCCCACATGCACACTGGCGGAGCTTGACAAGTAACCGGGGGCAATTTCAAACTTAAAACTAAAAGCAAAATAAAATATGCATGAAACAGATGCGACTAATGATATAAACTAAAACATGTGCGACTCACAACTTGTGGACATAATGAAATCATTATTACTTCTTTGAATCGTTACTTGAAACAAAAATAAAAAATATTTGTTACTTCGTCTCTGAAATAGGACATGGCTGACCGAGTTAACATGTGAATCAGCTTCTTTAATTGATATACACAACGGGGTTAACCCCCATGGCAATCGATTAAATGGCTAACTGAGTTAGCATACGATGATCTAACTCAAGTTAACATGGCAACAGAAGTTTACACGCCATGAGAACTTCTCCGAATCAATTTTCTTTAGCTGAATTCAAAACATGTCGTGCTTTCACACTCCCTCAATTTTCTTTAGTTGAATTCGAAACATGCCCTGCTTGCACAGTCTCTTCTCTAAATCAATTTCTGTTAGTTAAATTCGGAACATATTGTGCTTGCACCTTCAGTCCCTTCTTCAAATCAATTTTCTTTAGTTGAATTGGAACATACCATGCTTTGCTCCTTTAGTCTCTTCTCTCTAAATCAATTTTCTTGACTTGAATTCAAACATACAGTTCTTGTTTCTTCATTCCCTCGGCAACACCAACGTTTAGCTCATTGGCGGTTGTCGCCTCTGGCCTTTGCAATTGTGCGCAATGTGAGAAGGGCAGCATCAACGGTAGTGTGCAAATTGGATGCAGCAGGTGAGCTGCCGGCATGGCATGCTAGCGTCCGGTGGTATTTGGCAGATGAAATCTTGATGGGTCAATCGAAAAGGGGCTGAGCATTGTTGGGAAATTGACAGGAAGACCTAGAACCAAATCGTTGTGGAGGTGAGTTACGGAGAGAAAGATGGAATTCTCTATTGTGCACATTTTATGTCAAAATGGCATACATTCGCATAGGGGGCGGTCTATCTATGGAGCGATTGGGCCAACCCATTTGAGCTCATAGCTTTTTCTGTCCGGTTTAGGGATCCTTCTAGAAGGTTTTTGTCGGGCTTTTACCCTTTTTGGGAACCTTCTAACACATTATTTAACCTTTTTTTTCCTTTTTTTCTATTTCTTTCCTTTTTCATTTTCTATTTCAAATTCCTTTTTTCTGTTTTCATACCATTTTCTCTTTCTTTTCATTTTCATTTCTATTTTTGTTTTCTTTTTTCACCTTTTCAAGTTTATTTTTCTTATAAAAAACTGTTTGGAAAATTTACATATTGTTTGGAGTTTCAAAAAATGTTTCCATTTTTTAAAATTTGCTCAACACAACAACAAAGCCTTACTCTCAAACAAGTTACGGCAGGTTAGAGCTGAAAACCATAAGATTTTACAACCAACTCATGGTTCTGACACATGGATAGCTAGTTTTCACGCATCCTCTGTCCATGACTAGTTCTATAGTGATATTCCAGTCCTTCAAATCTCTCTTTTATGGACTTCTATGTCAAGTTTGGTTTATCCCGACCTCTTTTGACATTATCAATGCTCTTTAGCCGTCCGCTATGCATCGGAGCATGTAGAGGCCTGCACCGACTATGCCTAAACCATTTCAGATGATGTAGGACAAGCTTCTCTTCGATCGGTGCCACCCCAACTCTGTCCCGTGTATCATCATTCCAGATTCAACCCTTCCTTTTATGGCCCCACATCCATCTCAACATGCGCATCTCTACTACATCTAACTGTTGAACATGTTGCATTTTAGTCGGCCTCAGCGCCGTACTATTGTATGCTGAATTGCTGTCCATACAATTTTTCAAAATTTTCTTAGAATTTAAAAATGTTCCCTTTTCGCAAAAAATGTTCAAAATTTCAAAACCTTTTGGGAATTTTAGTTCAGAATTAGTCCGCGGCTTCAAAATTACTTCAGAATTTTATAAAATGTTCTTGTTTCCAAAATTAGGTTTGGAATTTCCAAAAATGTTCCTGTTTTTAAATTTTTTTGACAAATTCAAAATATGTTTGTTGCTTCAAAATATATTTAGAATTTTAAAAAATGTTCCTCTTTTTAAAATTTTGATTGGGATTTCAAAAAATATTCCTGTTTCTAAAAATTTGTGACAGATTCAAAATTTAAGCAAGTTGGGTTCGACAAATGACATTTCAGCCTTCTAATCTTAATTCGATTCCACTGCACACACAATAGTTCATGATCAGACTATTATTCTTTTTCAAAATGGAACTAACCTTCACATAACGCAAAAGCATGCGGAGTTTCAGATCAGAGAAGCCAAACGAAAAAAATCATAGGTGCCTAGGTATACTGTCGTGAATGGCAACATAATAGAAATAGTCGTACGGCACACAAAATTGTTTTGGTGAGAGGACTCAAGATGACTCTCATGATTTATATGTGACCTTTTTTTTACAGAATTTTTTATTATGAGTGAACTCACATTTTATATTTTTTGTGTAAGCTATGTTTTTTATGGAACGCAGAACAATGGTTGCTATCGTTGTTTTCAGTTTTGCAAAAGGGATGAGATGTCTATTGTCTCTACTTGACGTTGTTGTTTTGGTGATCACCTTGATGATAAACTGTTAAGATAAGAATTGAAAGAAGAGTTCACATATGTTTTCATAAAAGATCATGTTTTTAAATGTCAAATATTGGATGTAAACCATTAATAAATCACACAGTTTCAGGCCGCCGGTTCATCAGTCCATTTGCGAGGAGAACTCAGAATATTTAAGGTGATTTATCAAAAAAGTTGACCTCACATTAAAGGAATACACATAATATTGGATGTAAACCATTAATAAATCACAAAGTGTTATCAGCCTAGTTGGTTATTGTGCTTTTAGCATGTCTTGCCTCACGGCTAGGTGTTTGATTCTTTGTTGATGCAACTTTTTTTGAATATTTTTTCGGGTTTTTAGTAAAAGACTGGCACACCTTAAAAAAAACAAGCAAGGCGCCGGTTCCTGGTTTTTCCGGTTGGACCGCTATTCCGATCGAATTTTTAAAACTATGCTCACAAGATCATTTAGATTTTTTTTTTCAGAATACAAGATCATTTAGATGAGTCACTTTTATTTCTTTTTTTAGGATGCTATTTTTCCCCCTTGGGTGGTTCTTTTTTTTGGGCATTTGAGCTGATCTAATAAATGGGTCTAACCCAGCCCAGCCCAGCCCATCCCATCCCTACACGTGGGGTCAGTTGGTCATCCTCAAGGTTGGACCAGACACCGCAACAACGCAAACCCTCACCACTCTATCCCCTCGCCGCCGGCGCCGCCATGCTCTGGCTCCGTCGAGGCCTCCCCTAAGCTCTCCCACCTCAGGTCCCCTGCCAAGCCCGACGCCGTCCTGGCCTTCCTCGCCGGCCTCGGCCTCTCCGGCGCCGACGTCGCCGCCCTCGTCGCCAAGGACCCGCAGTTCCTCTGCGCCAAAGTGGAGAAAACCCTGACGCCCGTCGTCGTCGGGCTCTCTGGCCTCGGCTTATCGCGTCCCGACATCGCGCTCCTCGTCCCGCTCGCCGCCCACAAATTCCGCCAGAAAGCAATGGTCTCCAAGCTGCAGTACTACCTGCGCGTCTTCGGCTCCTTGGACACCTTCCTCCAGGTGATTAAGTTTGCCAATGTCCTCTCATGCAGCGTCGAGAGGGTGATCAAGCCCAATGTCGCGTACCTGCTAGAGTGCGGCTTAGGTGATTGCGATATTGCCAAGTTGTGCATCTCAAGACCGAGGATGATCGCCAGCAACCCGGAGCATGTTCAGGCAATGGTGGCGTGCGCTGAAAACATAGGTGTGCCTCGTGGCTCTGGAATGTTCAGGCAAGCACTTCAGTCTGTTGCATTCCTCGGCGAGGAGGAGATCACAATCACGTTGGCGTACTTGAAGAGCACGTTCAGGTGGACGGATGCTGAGGTGGGCATGGCTGTTTCTAAGTTTCCACCGGTGCTGAGGAGGTCCAAGAAATCACTGCAGCGCACATTTGAGTTCCTCATCTCCGAGGTGGGCTTGGAATCGGCATACATTGCTCATCGACCCGTACTGCTAGGTCTCAGCCTAGAGGGCCGGCTCAGGCCCCGATACTACGCTGTAAAGTTTCTCAAGGAAAATGGATTGCTCAAGTGTGACCCAAGCTACTATACTGTTTTCAAGGAGTCCGACATGACATTCAAGAAGAAGTTCATACACCCTCATAAGGAAGCTGCACCACACCTTGAAAAAGACTACGATGCTGCTTGCAAAGGGGAAGTGCCCACTGATTTCAGATTCACATAAGCCAAGAACGGGCTCTGATGTAACTGTGTGCTGGTTGTCCGCTGCTGTATGTCTGTTAGATGCTGGGTTGGGGGTTGTTAACGAGTGATGAAGCTGATAATTTGATCCCTGGATACTGATATGTAATGTCACCACTCAGCAGAGAAGAAACCATGGATTGGTTATGAACTTTTTCTTACTCATTCATGTTTTAAACACATGTATTGGAACTAAGTAAGTGTGAGATCAGTCCATTTCAGTTTTCAAGTTAGTCGGCTGTGCATTGAGATAATGAGCCAAGGTAAGTTCTCCTTCATTTGTGGGTAATGCATTCCTAATGTTCTATTACTGTTTTTGCAATTCATAGTGAATAATTTGAGGATAAATCTGATGCCCTTCCCAAACTAGGTAAATGGTGGCTTTAGATTAATCTATTTTTCAGTTATGGTTTGATATAAAAATCATTTTGGTTTGCTCATATGCAGATTCATAGAGATCTGTTTTTGCTTTAACTAACAAACTAATGATAGACTTAATCATTCAAATCTCCTTTAGTTGGATCAGAGGTAATGATTTGGAACCATCGGTCATATTGGAAATACCTACTGGGCTGCAGAACGAAATGTACAGGGCTCACATCGGTTATCTGCTAAAGAGGGATGCACACTTAACTAAACATCAAACTCTCATATGGAGGAGGTTTGACATCATTTAAGTTTAAGTAAATAAACTTAGGTGTGTCTGTCCATTCTTATGCTAGTAATGTTATTGAGACAATGGAGAAACACTTGCCGCTAGTAAACTTAGGTGTATTATATCCTGCTCTGCACGATTGCCATAAATTATGTGTTTATTGTGGATGGCAGCTTAAGATTTTTAGTTCATTATTGTGTTTTGGTCCTGTGGGTAATTCTTTGTGCCAAGCACCACCAGAAGGTTCACTAGCAGCTAGGTAGTGTTTCTTCCTTCTATGTCTGAGCTAGCTCTTCTTCAGTTTGGCAAAAACTGAGTGATTAATTTATTGCTTTAGTTGGTGTGATTGTGAATATACACACCAAACAGTTGGTATCATGTACTCCCTCTGTTCCTAAATATTTGTCTTTCTAGATATTTCAAGAAGTGACTACATACGAAGTAAAATGAGTGAATTTACACTCTAAAATATGTCTACATACATCCATATGTGGTAGTCCATTTGAAATGTCTAGAAAGACAAATATTTAGGAACGGAGGGAGTGCATCCATACTCTGAATACATGGTCTGAATTTGTGCAGAGACTGCAGGTTCTTAGTTACTTGCCTCTGGTATTCTTTTTTGTACGAAAAGCTGCACATAATCTGCTAGCTTTTGGGGGCACATTACTTCCAACTGGCAACATAATCTGTACTTGAATTAATTTCTGCCATCTTGGGTGTTCATCTGGATAAAGATATCACTGAAGTTCAGTGATGGATAGTAAAATTTGATACCTGTGTCTGTATGATTTTCGCAAGGGAAAATTAAGGTTTTGAACTATGTTTGATCTGAAAAGACAAAGAATTTCAGTACTTTCTTTAACTTCCAAAGTAACTGCCAAAGCATGCTAGAATTAGTTTAACTTCTAGTTGTCAAGCAGATAAGTTGTAGTTATCATGATCTGTTTTTTTTGTAACAAATTAAGCATTACATGCTGTCTGTGCTTAAACCTTTCATATGTCCACTTATCTCCAGATTAGGTGTTTGCTACTCCCTCCATTCCAAAATAGATGACTCAACTTTGTACTAACTTTAGTACAAAGTTGAGTCATCTATTTTAGAACGGAGGGAGTACATGTCATTTTGCCCTGTTGTTAATGCTCTGCTTATTTTACTTGTCAATGCAGGGTTATGGAAAGGCTCCTGGGTGTAAGAATTACTTTTGTTGGAGATGGACGTTAAAGGTGCATTATTATTCAACTGTTGAACTATTTGTTATTTTCAGCAAGACACAAACCTGTTGAGGTTTTTACAGTGATTTTTCTTCTTAGGTTTCATCAAGATTTTGTTGCCTTGTTGGGAATGATAAATGGATATTTTGTGGTGGTCCATGCAGTAATGCATCATACACTTGAGTGTTTATATGTTTCATCAAGTTTGTTTGACCTATGATGATATTGGAGGCCAACTGTACATTGACTTGTCCTGCCCAGTGAAATGATAAACCCGTTCCCCTTGTAAGTTGCAATTGTTGTGATTGCTAGGAGAGGCCTCTTGTGTTTCGCTCTATTTCAGAGTGTAGCATAGATGGGTGATGTCCATGCTTGAATTACTTTGCTTTCTTTATCAGGATTGTATTAGAGTGTGGCCCTGTTGCTTCTTGGTATCATTACTAACAAGTGGCATGTCACTTTTACCCATGCTCTTTACAAAAAGTACCCTCAGATTTTAGTTTACACATAGAGTCAGCTGCTGGTGTCGAAGCTGCTAGTAACTTGAATATGAATTTTCCTTGTTGATCGCCTGATTCGTGTCGAGTGTGGTTGTAGTTTGTAGATATGATACTCCATTAGTTCCACCGGAATGGTACATGTATCCTGGATGGAGCTGATGCATACGTATCCTTTTCTTTTTCTTTTCCTTTTTGTACATTTAAATACAAAACCAATCTAGTTTTTAGATAGCTGCTTCAAGATCAAACTTGACTCAGGCCAAGAGCCTGTCGTTTGTAGATACTGATACCCATCACTTCAGATTTAATTGTCGAAATCATTTGGCATGAGGAAACATTGATGATACTCAATTACTACAAACTGACCCCCTTCGATGCACCAATGTACAGCAAGAAACCATTAAGCTCTAATTTCTCAGCGAGTCGGTTTATTGGATATTTTGTTCTTCAAAATGTTATTGTTTTAATTATTAGAGCAAGGTCTAAGAACAAAATACATGAGTTTAAACCGGAATCAGTAACCGTGCTTAACGGTTTTCCACGCTCTTGCATGTTTTGCATTTGAACCTTGCAGAAAACAGACATGGCGAGGATGCACTGAAACTGGATGTATTGTAGATGCATTCTGCTTTCTTCTTCCTTCCTGGTGATAGGTTGTTTGCTATGTACTCCCTCTATAAACTAATATAAGACTTTTTAGATCACTGTATCTAAAGTCTTTGTTGGCTCCTCTAGCTTTGATTGGTTTGCACATTAAGCTTCATGCTTCCTCTTGCTGAAGGCATGTTTGATCTACGTTCAACATCGGAGCTGAAAGTTTTGTATTCTGAATCTTCCTTCCTGACCTACAACCCAAGTGAACAAGTTGTCTATAGTAGGTGAAAGTTGTTTCTGGATCTCTTGGACTTAATTGGCAAAGTCTGATTTTTATTTTCTGTAATGGCAGCCGAAACAATTTTATCAGTAATGATGTACCAGTACTGTTCTTTCCTTTCTCTAGAGGTTATCGAGATTCAAATAGCAATCGTACCTGTTTCCCGAAGCAACGAAATCGCACCTGTGAAATTCACATTCGTGCCGGCGAAAAGCACTTGAGAATCTGGATCGGGCGGATGGAAGAGCAAGTAACTAGGCGCCGCCATGTTTAGTGCTTGTTTTTTCTTAACTCGCCCATGTAACTAGAATCTTTTTCGGAAATAAAAAAGATTCTCAAATTTGAAAAATCTTAGGAAGTTGGAAAAATGTTCACGAACTAAAAAATTGTTCGCAAAATTGAAAAGGTTTCTTGCATTTGAAAAAAAATCGTAAACTCTAAAAATGTTTTGAATATTAAAAACTGTTCATGAATTTGGAAAGAGATAATGAACTCAAAAAATGAAAAAATGTTCACGAACTCAAAAAATGTTAGAAAATTTAAAAAGTGTTCTATAAAAATTCATGAGCTTGAAGATTGTTTGTGAAGTTGAACAAATATCCACAAACTCGAAACATGTTTGCAAAGTCAAAAAATATTTGTGAATTTTGAATTAGATCTCATGATTTAAAAAAATATATTCACAAGTTTGAAAGATGTTCATGAATACTAAAAACCACCCCTAGTCTCATGCGGGCCACCCAGTAACTGATTTTTTTGTACTCGTGCCCACTTGCATAGCAAACTTAAGCTTCTTTTAAATGTCGTTCCGGCAATGTTCTAGTGTCTAGATCTTTTTTTCTCTTTTGATTTTCTGTTTCATTAATTTATATTATCAGTTTATATCCTTTTTGTTTCTTTTTAATTTACAATTTCATTAGGCATTTTATTTACTTATTAATTTTTCTTTCTTTCTTTTTTCTTTTTCCTTTTCTCTATTTTATTATCAGATTTCTCTTTTAAACACATGAGCATCATGTATCTACTTTGATGTATATTTACGAATATACAATGAGCATTTTACAATACTTAGTCAATTTCTCTTAAATATACGTTGAACATTTTTCAACTTTGTACTTTTTTACCTGAAAGCAGCTCCAGGGTTTGATTTAGACCGGGGTTGATAAGTTCAGGGTGCCAACGACCGGGATTCAGACTCGGGGGTTCGACTTAGCTAAGCTCTACAAGTTCAAGGTTAAAAATGAACTTTTTCCTTAGATGAAACAAAGAAAGAGATAGGAAAACAGAAAGCTGGTGGTAGACAAGTCAGTCGCTCCACAGCCCAACCCATTATTAGATGTGGACACATTTTTAGAGGCTGACGGGTGGGGTCATTTGGTCAGCATCAAGGTCCAACCACGGAAACCATCAGCACTCAGTCTCCGCTCCGCTCGCACCAACGCGGTCGTTCCCTCGCCGCCGGCGCCGCTGCGCACACCAGTAGTACACCATGCTCTGCCTGTGACGTCGCCGCCCTCGTCACCAAGGACCCCAAGTTCCTCTGCGCAAAAGTCGAGAAAACCCTGGCCCCTGTCGTCGTCGGGCTCACCGGCATCGGTCTCGCGCGTCCTGAGATCGCACGTCTCGTCTCGCTCGCCGGTGAGTACTTCCGCAGCAGATCTGTCCCCTTGAGGCTACCGTACCTCCTGTCCCTCTTCGGATCCTACGATGACCTCCTCCGGGTACTCAAGCACAGCCCCAATCTCCTCGGATGCGACCTCGACAGGGTTGTCAAGTCCAACGTCGCATTACTGCGGGAGTGCGGGCTGGGTGCTTGCGATATTGCCAAGCTATGCCTCGTCGTGCCATGGCTGTAAGCAGTAGCCCGGAGCGAGTTCATGCCATGGTGGCGCGTGCCGAAGGTCTCGGTGTGCCCCGCCCATCTGGGATGTTTAGGCAAGCACTCCAAGCAGTCGAATTTCTCAAGGAAAATGGATTGCTAGATCACGACCGGGACTACTATGCTGCAGTCATGATCAGCGAGAAGGTATTCGTCGAGAAGTTCATATGCCCTCATAAGGATGCTGCACCACATCTCGCTGAAGACTATGCAGCAGCTTGCAGAGGGGAGGTTCCCGAGATTCAGTTTTACATGAACCAAGACTAATTAGAAAATTGGTATGTTCATTATGTCATTCAGTAGACAAGAAAGCATTGCACTGCGCTATGAACCTGTCCTTCCTCATGTTTTCATATTGCAGACATCCCGTCCGGACTTGCCTCGCTGCCAAATTTGCGGCAAGCCTGGCCATACGACATAGGACTGTTGGTACCGCTACGAAGAAGATGACGGTGACTCCTCACAAGATGAAGAGAAAGTTGCTGCGGCGGCCGATGGCTCCTATGGAATTGACACAAACCGGTATGTTGACAGTGGTGCTACCAACCACATCATCAACAAACTCGAGAAGGTAGCCATGAAGGAGAAATATCGTGGCAAAGATCAAATTCATACGGCCAGTGGTGAAGGTATGGGTATACGTCACATTGGCCACTCAATTTTTAATGCCCCTAGTCGTAAAATTCATCTCAAAAGAATCTTGCATGTTCCTAGTGCTCATAAGAATCATCTCTCCGTTCATAGAATTGCTATTGACAATCATGTTTTTCTCGAGTTTCATCCTTTTTTCTTTTTGATCAAGGATCAGGCCACGAGGAAAGTTCTCTATCGAGGTAGATGTGTTCGAGGGCTCTACCCGTTGATTCCGAAGTTTAGAAGATTCAATAAACAAGCTTGTGGTGCTATCAAGCTTTCGTCCACACGATGGCATGATCATTTAGGACATGCCTCTTTTTCTTTGGTTGAAAAATTGCTTAGGAAAAATAAGCTCCCGTTTGTTGGTGAGCGCAATGTTGAAACTATTTGTGATTCATGTCAGTGTGCTAAAAGTCATCAATTACCATATTCCATATCCACTAGTGTCTCCACTAAACCTTTGCAATTGATCTTTTCTGATGTATGGGAACCTGCCCCCTCCTCTGTTGGTAGACACACGTACTATGTTAGTTTCATCTATGACTATAGCAAATTTTCATGGATCTATCTTCTCAAAAAAAGATCTGATGTGTTTCAAGTGTTTCACAAGTTTCAAGCACTCGTTGAAAGAAAGTTTGACAGTAGATCATTGTTGTCCAATCTGATTGGGGAGGGGAATACGAGAAACTCAATTCCTTCTTCCAAAACATAGGCATATCTCACCATGTTTCATGGCCACACGCTCACCAACAAAACGGGTCAGCCGAACGCAAGCATAGGCACATTGTCGAGGTTGGCTTGGCCCTCCTCGCAGGAGCCTTCATGCCTCTCAAGTTTTGGGATGAGGCCTTTCTTACAGCCGTTCACATCATCAACATGCTTCCTAGTCGTGTCATCAACAATGAGACACCTATGGAACGTCTCCTCCACACAAAACCTGATTACACCTCTCTCCACGTCTTTGGCTGTGCGTGTTGGCCAAATATTCGACCTTACAATAAATGCAAGCTCATGTTTCATTCAAAATGGTGTGCTTTTCTTGGATACAGCGCCCAACAAAAAGGCGTCAAGTGCCTTGACATCTCTATTGGTAGGGTATATATCTCATGTGATGTTGTTTTTGATGAGACAAAAAAAATCCCCTTTGCGGATCTTCATCCCAACGCCGGTGCTCTACTCCGCAAGGAAATCTTGCTTTTACCCTCTCATCTCTCCTGCTATGATCAAGGGGGTATTACAAATTGTGATGATCATATGTTGACTACCCCTACTAATGGTCTCCATGAGCTTTGTGATGATGCAGGAAACAGTGCAAAAATCGCAGAAAATAATGAAGAAAATGGTGCAACAGGCCCTTATTTTATGTGTCCTAGCTCGGGGGACATATCCACCTCGGGATCGACGCAGGTGCTGCAGCCAGGCAACAGATCTTCCTTAGGATCCGCGTCTGGCAGTGATCCTGCCGAGCCAGACATAACAGGAGCAGGCGGGCGCACCGCCGAGTCTGCATCAGCCACGCGGCAGAACCTGGCGGGCGGCAACGCTCCCCCTCGCACGCACGACTCCGCGCTCGACAAGCGGCGGGCCGGCACTGGCTCGGGCCGCATCTAGAGCGAGGCCCAACTGTGTGTGTACACACGACGCGTCGCTACTCGTCAGGCAGACGCGGGGGCAGATTTGCTCAGCTCCGGGCCCAGGCAATCATCGGGCCATGATGACGCCTCCAGGCCCAGATCTTCTGCGGCGAGATCGGCTTCCACACCACGACTCACGACCACAGAAGATCCCGCCCCGACATTGCCTGGTGGGGCTGCTAGTTCTGGAGGCCTGCGCGGATCCTCCTCGGGATCGGGTGAGGACCAGCTCGATCCAGACCCGGGATCCTTTGCGCCGGATCTCTCTACAGAAGAGCCTGCGGCTACTCCACGTCGAACACGACTGCAACAAGGGGTAATTAAACCTGTTGATTATAAACATGTTACAAAATATGGGCTGGTATGTTCTATAGGTGAACCAGGAGAACCCAATACTCTTGAAGAAGCTTTGGGTGATGCAAATTGGAGAAAAGCAATGCATGATGAAATCATAGCACTTAAGAAAAATAGAACATGGCACTTGGTTCCTCCACAACGAGGTAAAAATCTTATTGACTGCAAGTGGGTATTTAGGATTAAAAGGAAAGCTGATGGAACCATTGACCGTTACAAAGCTAGACTCGTTGCAAAGGGTTTGAAACAACGATATGGTATTGACTATGTGGACACGTTTAGTCCAGTTGTAAAAGCTGCTACTATTTGTCTCGTTTTGTCCATTGCTGTGTCCAGGGGATGGAGTCTACGTCAGCTAGATGTTCAGAACGCGTTCCTCCATGGTGTTCTGGAAGAAGAGGTTTACATGAAACAACCACCTGGGTTTGTAAACACACGTGCACCACTTCATGTGTGCAAACTTGACAAGGCATTGTATGGACTAAAGCAGGCCCCAAGAGCATGGTATTCTCGTCTCAGTAAGAAGATGCAAGCACTTGGTTTTGTTCCCTCAAAGTCTGACACTTCATTGTTTATTTATAACAAATCAAGTATATCCATATTTGTTCTCATATACGTTGATGATATAATTGTGACAAGCTCATCTGATGAAGCCATAACTGCACTGTTGAAAGATTTGAGTACAGAATTTGCCCTCAAGGATCTAGGAGATCTGCATTATTTTCTTGGTATTGAGGTAAAGCAACACAAGGATGGTCTTCACCTCTCTCAAGAAAAAATATGCAACAGACTTGGTAAAAAAGGCTGGTTTGCAAAGTTGTAAGCCTGCACCTACTCCTTTATCTAGCACAGAAAAATTATCTCTTGTTGAAGGAGAGCCCTTGAGTTCAGAAAATGGTACAATATAGAAGTCTGGTAGGTGCACTTCAATACCTAACACTGACTAGACCAGACATCTCCTTTGCTGTTAACAAAGTATGTCAGTTTCTCCATGCACCTACCACTGTTCATATGATTGCTGCAAAACGTATAGTAAGATATGTGAAAAATACGTTGAATGTTGGCCTAAATTTCAGCAAGTCATCCTCTACACTTATTAGTGCCTTCTCTGACTCTGATTGGGCTGGATGTCTAGATAACAGACGTTCAACTAGTGGCTTTGCAATTTTCTTTGGACCAAATTTGATATCTTGGAGTGCCAGGAAGCAAGCCACAGTTTCAAGATCCAGTACAGAGGCAGAATACAAAGCATTGGCAAATGCAACAGCAGAGATCATATGGGTGCAGTCAATTCTAAAGGAATTAGGTATGAAAAGTACTAGAGCTCCATGTTTATGGTGTGATAATCTAGGTGCCACCTACTTGTCAGCAAATCCAGTTTTTCATGCCAGAACTAAACACATTGAGATAGATTTTCACTTTGCTCGAGAAAGAGTTGCAAACAAACTTTTGGATATTCGGTTTATTCACTCTCAAGACCAAGTTGCAGATGGCTTTACCAAAGCTCTACCCACAAGAAGCTTTGAGGACTTCAAGCATAATCTCAACTTGATGAAGTTGTGATTAAGGGAGGGTGTTAAACGTGACATATTCTGCACATATATTCTTGCATACTAGGAGAGGAGATCTTTGTCAACCGCATGAGGAGTAGTTAGGCAAGATATTTATGTAGTCTTTATCTTCTTTTATCTCTTGTATTTCTTCTCCTCCAAGATGTATCTCCACAACAACTTGTACGCATATGAGGGCTTGCAACCCATCTATATAACATGGAACACGTCGGCCAGGAAAGGCAAGACGTTTACCGCATTCGCACACATGGTATTCTGCAAATTCTTTGAAGTATCAATGAGTACTATTTCTGCACACTCTCTGTTTGTATGTTCTGAAATGGGCATTTCAGTTTTGAATGCAATCCTCAATCAATCTTTCCATGAAATAATGGTGTCACTTTGGCCATGAAGATGATATGAGGTCCCAAACTTTCCTTTGGATGAAAATTTTGGACCTCTTTTTTCCTTGGGAAGCAATTTTGGATTTGTTGATGCGCTAATCACTATCGAGGATCCAGTTTTGATCTAGTTTGTTGGTTGGTTGCTTGCTTTAGTTCTTCTAAGCTGAAATATTCCTTCTTCCTGTAGTAGATTTGTTGATATTAACTGTTGTGAAAGCAGGCCATTGTTGACTTGCATATCATTTTTTGTTTTTGTTTTTTTGTCTCATGTAGTTTTGGATGACCTTCTGGCTGGTACTCCCTCTGTTCGGAATTACTCGTCCAAGAAATGAATATATCTAGATGTATTTTAGTTGTAGATACATCCATTTTTATCCATTTTTGTGATGAGTAATTCCGTACGGAGGGAGTACTTTTCTAGGAGCATCTGATCTCGAAACTGAATAGTTGAGTATATCACCGCGTAAACAGATACTTCTAACGCCCTAGTGCTTTTGCCAGAGAAGCAAATTGATGCTTTTATGGTAATGGTCTGGTGCTGAAAAACAGAGAGCATTTATTCTAAAAAAACAAAAAAAACAAAGGGCGTTTCATACAATAAGGGAGTTATGTTATGGTGACCTTAAAAAAGGTTATGGCATTACCATGTTAATTTCTGCTATATCTTTCAGCTAATTTTATTCCATAAAAGCACTATCCATAATTCCATATAAATAGCGAGGGCATTGTTATTCCGTGCATATGTGTAGGATAGTAAAGTGGCATCTTATGTACCATCTTTTTTGCAAATATCTGTCTGGAAAGTTGGAACAGGAGAAGGAAAAAAGCCGGATGGGATGCCATGTAGTCTGGAATCTTGCAGAATTTCAAACATAGGAATTACTGATGGTGTGCATTTGTTTGTTCCCACGGGAGGATGGTGTACATTTGTTTGTTCCTAATGTGAGGCTCTAGAAGTTGGAAGGAATGAGATCTCAGGTGTATGCTTGCAGTATGACAAAGGAGATGGTCCATGCTATTACCAACAAAGAGATGTGATTTAAAGTTCAGCTGTGTGTCCCTTCTCTAGTACTTGTTGAAATTATAGAAACAAGATTAATGAAACGTAGACGTGGTGAATGGACCAGTCGATGGAGTAACTTACCACAAGGTTAGAAGATGTGGAGTTCTTCCTCAAGCAAAAAGTGGCTGGGCAATAGGGGCATAGAGATTCACTGTATGTGGATTGTGCTTTATTTCTTCCAGGTGAAGATGTGCTGAAAGTGGATGTTGATGGTGTTTTTTCCTCTTCCAGGAAACACGACAAAACATGGAGGTTATGGCTTTGCTGTATTGTACATGATTCTGAAGGCCCTGGTCCCTTGAAGCTTTAGTAACAAGTATGGCCTAACGGTGGCACGAGTTCTATTCAGGAAGCTCGTACTTTTCTCTTTTTTGAATTTGGCAAGGTGAGTAGTCGTTCCAGTATTGTACTATTGGTATGAATAAACTAGCATCTGGTACTTCAATAATCATTTTTTGCATTTTGTTGTATCTTCACTTGGATATAAACACTTTTGTACAAGCGACACATGCATGTAAGTAGTATGCATTATGCAAATTTTGTACTATGAATTTGAATCAGAGCTGAACATTAACTGTCAATCTTTCAGACTCCATCTGTGAACTCTGAAACTTATTATACCTAATTCAAGCGTGAAGTTATAGTAAGCATTTATAAATCCTTCAGGACCCTGTTTAACTTGAATCAGAGCAAAAAGTTAACAGCAGTGTACAACAAAGTTTTCAAACTATGCTCCCCCACAACAACGACATGTTCTATATTTGGCTGCCAAAAGCTAATATGGCTAAACTTTTATGTACAATTCACTTCAGACTCTTCAAAGCCACAACTATTACTCACAAGAGTATCAAGTATTTTCCATTATCACAGCAGCATCTGCATGACAAGAGTTCTTATGTTTTCAGAACATTGGGACTGGACTTAACTAATTATGATGAGAAATCACTTTCTTATCTTGAAATACATCAGTGACTAGAGGGTTTTGAGCAAAAAGTTCTCCTGTCGTTTTCATAAATGTCTAATTTAGTCTATTAAAATAGTCATATTTTCATACAGGTTCACCAAAAGTGGAATGTCAATGTCAGTGGATAAAACTGTTTTACCTTGAAGTGTAAAGCATATGTTTAGTATCTAAAACATGTATTGAAGGCATGCGATGAAATCGAAGTGCAAATGCTAGGTGATTTGCATCATTTTTATTTCTGGAATCTATTTCTCCAATATTTATGCATATCCAATAAACTTCACTAGTGAAGTTACTACATGAAGGCAATGTGCTGACACTTGATAATAAGATACAAATCCTAAAAATTATAACAATTATCTCTATGGAGCAGAGATGAAAAAAATCACGGAAGAGGCCATGATGAGCATGACGAGACCATCGTGGCCGTGAGGATGACCAGGAGAACTACATCAACTGGGGGATGATGTAGTACTGTTTCTGTTTCCATGTAAACTCAGCAAGGTTGTATACCAACTGAACTTTACATGAAAATGAGAGCCTTACAATGAGAGGTTCAGGGGATTGCACATGACTATAAATTGATGAGTCTAAATAAACAAGGGTTTGTTGTGACAGCTATGCTAGAAGAGCACTTAGCACAAAATAGTCCAAACTACAACCACATCATAATGCTTGTCAGGGTGATAGACCCCGGGTAGCCTCATCCGCACCCAAAGATATTTCAAGGCATCAGCGCTAGCAAAGCCCCTCATGCCGACTGGTCATGCAGCCGGCTCCCTGGGCCGGCTGGTGCCACGTGGCCGGCTTCCAGGAGATGGTGCACTCTTAAAAGGCGGTTGGCGCACGGGCCAGCCTCCAGCAGCCGCCCCGTCCACTCCCTCGGAGTCTGCACTCAACCACAACGACAAGACAGATGGTAGAAACAGTGCCACCTGCTCCCCTCGAATCTCAGAAGGGCGTGGCTACAGTGTGCGTTGGCCAGGCGGCCACCTACCCGCCTGAGCAGCACTATAGTCATACGACCTCTGACACGGCCCTCGTCAGCAAGGACGATGCTACAACAAAAGGGAATCAGCATGGCCCGCAGGCAGCAGGCCCTACCTATCGGCCGGATTCTCGGTAGCCGGCGGGGCCCTCTAGAGGCGGGCCCCAGCAGCCAGCGGAGAACCCGGCGACCCCATACACTAACAATCCGGCCTCAGGGCCTTGTAGCTTTACCATTGTACCCCGGGGGGTCGGCCTATAAGACCCCCTCCCCCCGGGCTCACCCATGAAAAGGGTTCACCTCAGTTTATCCTCTACTCCACACACACACGCCATAGCTAGGAGAAGAGAGGGAGAGCTCTACCCTTCTTCCTCCTCCAGCAAAACAGCTTAAGGAGCAACCTTGTATACTATCGATCATAGTCATCGCAGCAAGATTAGGGGTGTTATCTCTCCGGAGAGCCCCAAACTTGGGTACGTCTTGTGTGCCACCGAGCTCGTGCTCATTCTCGCTTCCAGAACCCGACGACGTCCCTATGGCTCCACCCACGATAAGCCACCCCCTGGCATCTGCCATGAGAATACCATGACAGTTGGCGCCCACCATGGGGCCATCCACGGCGTCGGCCGGAGTTGTGTTCTGGACGGGAACCACCCTCCCCTTCGGCAAGTGCGTCGCGTCTGGCTTGATCAAACTGCCCAATTTGTTTGCTTGCACCTGCACCGGTGCATCGCCTTGACACAGGGGCCATCTGCCCCGCGAGCTGCCTAGTCGACCTCTTCGTAAAGCTCAGCCTTTTCGACATGGTCGCCCGTGACGCAGGAGCCGTCTGTGCCGTGAGCCACCTCATCGACCTCTTCGAGAGGCTCACCCTCTCCGGTGCGGCCACCACCAACAAGTATCCCGACCACGTGGTGGTCATCGACGACCCGCTCCCTCCTGTCGCCAGCGATGCCTCTGCCAGCGCGCTCGGTGTTGGCGTCTTCGTGGAGGTTATGGTCACTGGCGACAGCCAGAACGCTGGCGGGTCCACCCAGGACCCGTTGCGAGCGGCAATGAAGGACCTGGCTACTCCCGTCGGTGTCAACGCTGGCCGGGAGGAGCTGGAAGAAATCCGTATCAAGCTCCTTGATAGCGCCACCAAGATGGCGGCCATGTAGCACCATGCTGAAGCCACCCAACGTGAGATCGACTGCGTAGCGGGCGGCACGCTAGCTGCAAGCGAGCCTAGCCGAGCCGGTGCCATCCGGCAACGAGACGCGGCCATTGCCAGCATGCTGGGAGTCGGACGACCGATCTACGACACTCCAACACAGAACCTGCGCGTCGCGCAGGCGGTAGCAGAAGAACTTGAGAACCTAGAGTGCGATGAGCGGCGCAGCCAGATGGAGCGCCTCCAGGAGCTCCTCAACGATGAGAACGCGCAGTAAGACGCGTGCAACAGCGTGGTGGGAGCCGGCCGGCATGCCAACCTCCCGGAGGGAAACCCTCCACCCCGCCGCGAGAATGGAGCGACCTCGCGGTCCCCAAGCGGTAGCGGCCGCAACCGGCGGAACCCAGAGCCAGCAGCTAGCTGCATCCGGCACTCTCGCGAGACGGTTGTTGGCAGCCGATGAGTTCCTCTGAATCCTAAGGGCCGGCGCCCACAGGATGAACGTCTGCCTCCTCACAGGGAGAGGGCGGCGCCTCCGGCGTCGGCTGACCACCCTACTCTTGGGGGCCGGCTAGGTCCCTGTGAATAAGTCGGCGAGAATGATGCTCGTTGCCGGATCGAGCAGCTGGCTCAGTCCCTGGCAATGGAGGAGGAGGATACAGTCGGCCCGGCCTGCTTTGGCCCCGCATCCACGACGAGCCCTTTCCCAAAGCGTTCATGCTTCCTCGCGACACTCCCAAGTACAACGGCGCCATGAAGCCAAAAGATTGGCTGATCGACTACGCCACCTCAGTCAGCATAGCGAACGACAATAAGTGTGTTGCCGTGAAGTATGTTCCTCTCATGTTGTAGGACACAACCCGGACATGACTAAACAGCCTCAAGGCCGACATCATCAACATCTGGCTAGACTTCAGCAAAGTCCTCATCCGCAACTTCACCAGCACCTACAAGCGCCCCCCCAAGCCTCGCCAGCTCTCCATGTGCGTTCAGGGCCCAACCGAGTCCACCCGCGACTACCTGACACGCTAGGCCGAGTTGCGCAACTCCTGCGAGGGGGTGCACGAGGTGCAAGCCATCGAGTACTAAACCGCCGGGTGTAGAGAGAGCACCATGTTCAAGCACAAGCTTATGTGCAACAAGCCGGCTACCTTGGACGAGCTCTTGGTGGTGGCGGACAAGTATGCTACAGCCGACTCTTCCATGAAGTCGGAGATCCGGATTGACGCGTCTGGGAAGGTGATCCAGCCACCTTCTCAAGCGCCGGCTGGCGACTCCAACAGGCGCCAGCAGCCGAACGACAACAAGCGCAAGGCCCAGAAGCCGGCTTCCAATAGCCGGTAGGTGGCAGCCGTGGAGTACTAGCAGCCGGCCGGTCAACCCAGCCCCAAGTGTAAGCGAGGCGGCAAGGGTGCCTGGCAGCCGACCTTCTCCTTCGAGCAGGCCCTCGACGCCCCATGCAAGTTTCACAATGGCGCGAAGCCATCCAACCATACAACCCGGTAGTGCAGCTGGCTCGCCCGAATCTCTAAGGGTGAGGGCTTGCCTCCTTGATACGTCTCCATCGTATCTATAATTTTTGATTGTTCCATGCCAATATTCTATAACTTTCATATACTTTTGGCAACTTTTTATATTATTTTTGGGACTAACATATTGATCCAGTGCCCAGTGCCAATTCTTGTTTGTTGCATGTTTTATGTTTCGCAGAAAACCCATATCAAACGGAGTCCAAACGGGATAGAAACGGATGGAGATTATTTTTGGAATATTTATGATTTTTGGGAAGAAAAATCAACGCAAGACGGTGCCCGAGGGGGCCACGAGGCAGGGGCGCGCCCCAGGGGGGCAGGCGCGCCCCTGACCCTTGTGGGCACCCCGTAAGGTGGTTGACGCTCTTCTTTTGCCGCTAGAAAGCTAATTTTTGGAGAAAAATCTGGGCGAAGGTTTCAATCCAGTCGGAGTTATGGATCTTTGTATATATAAGAAACGGTGAAAGGGCAGAATCCGGGAACGCAGAAACAGAGAGAGACAGAGAGACAGATCCAATCTCGGAGGGGCTATCGCCCCTCCCATGCCATGGGAGCCAAGGACCAGAGGGGAAACCCTTCTCCCATCTAGGGAGGAGGTTAAGGAAGAAGAAGAAGGGGGGCTCTCCCCTCTTGCTTCCGGTGGCGCCGGAGTGCTGCCGGGGGCCGTCATCATCATCGCGATCTACACCAACACCTCCATCATCTTCACCAATGTCTTCATCACCTTCCCCCATCTATATTCAGTTGTCCACTCTCCCGCAACTCGATGTACCCTCTACTTGAACATGGTGCTTTATGCTTCATATTATTATCCAATGATGTGTTGCCATCCTATGATGTCTGAGTAGATTTTAGTTGTCCTATCGGTGATTGATGAATTGCTATGATTGGTTTAATTTGCTTGTGGTTATGTTGCTGTCCTACGATGCTCTCCGTGTCACGCAAGCGTGAGGGATTCCCGCTGTAGGGTGTTGCAATATGTTCATGATTCGCTTATAGTGGGTTGCTTGAGTGATAGAAGCATAAACCCGAGTAAGGGGGTTGTGGCGTATGGGATAAAGGGGACTTGATGCTCTAATGCTATGGTTAGGTTTTACCTTAATGATCTTTAGTAGTTGCGGATGCTTGCTAGAGTTCCAATCATAAGTGCATATGATCCAAGAAGATAAAGTATGTTAGCTTATGCCTCTCCCACATAAAACTTGCTATCGGTCTAGTAAAGTAGTCAATTGCTTAGGGACAATTTCACAACTCCTACCACCACTTTTCCACACTCGTTGTATTTACTATATTGCTTCTTTATCTAAATATCCTTACTTTTTATTTACGTGCTCTTTATTATCTTGCAAACCTATCCTATCACACCTACAAAGCACTTCCAGTTTCATACTTGTTCTAGGTAAAGAGAACACTAAGCGTGCGTAGAGTCGTATCAGTGGCAGATAGGACTTGAGAGAATATTTGTTCTACCTTTAGCTCCTTGTTGGGTTTGACACTCTTACTTATCGAAAGAGGCTACAATTATCCCCTACACTTGTGGGTTATCAAGACCTTTTTCTGGCGCCGTTGCCGGGGAGTCATAGCGTGGGGTGAATATTCTCATGTGTGCTTGTTTGCTTTATCACTAAGTAATTTTTATTTGCTCTTCTAAGTTGTTCTCTATCTTTAGTTATGGATATGGAACACGAAATACCAAAATAATTAGGTTTACTTGCTACTCATGGAGATGGGGAACCTCCTAAAACCCTCGATGCTCGTTATGTGAAAGAAATTATGTACTACTTTGATAATCCTGAGAAACCCCCATTCAATTATGTTGTGGGAGACACGTTGGATCAACGTGAATACTTTAGGGATTACCGCTTGACATAAAAAGGGAAACTATTATGGGATCAAATTTATATGTTGCATTGGTATGCTCATCAACTATGCTTGAGATATGATTATACTTGTTGCTCTAGGATGAAGGCTCCACACCTTTCCTTTTCATGCAAATTTAATGATAATGAAACCTTAGCTTCTTATGCTAATGGTATATATGATTACTATGATGTGGGAAATAGAAGAATTCATTGCTTTTATGGGTACTTATGAAATTGAATCTTTGTTTAAAACTTGTGAAAATCTTAATGATGCTGTTTACAGACCTGAATTTCTTTCTATACTTAAATATCGCTATGAGAATTATGAATTTAATTCCGATGTTGATGCATTTATTGAGGAAGTCACCGCTGTCCAAGAAGAGACTAATATTTTGCAGGAGTCTATGGAGGAAGAAATTGATGAAAATGTGAGCTCATTTGATGAAAAAGATGTTGAGAAGAGCGAAGAACAAAAGGAGGAAGAGCGGATTAGCTACACGTGCCTAACTTCTAATGAGAGTAACTCTTCAACTCATACATTGTTTGATTCCCCTTCGTGCTTACCGAAGGATGATTGTTATGACCCCGTTGATTCTCTTGAAATATCCCTTTTTGATGATGCTTGCTATGCTTGTGGCGAAGATACCAATATGAATTATGTTTATGGAGATGAACTTGCTATAGTCCCTTATGTTAAACATGAAATTGTTGCTATTGCACCCACGCATGATAGTCCTATTATCTTTTTGAATTCTCCCAACTACACTATATCAGAGAAGTTTGTGCTTATTAAGGATTACATTGATGGGTTGCCTTTTACCGTTGCACATGATAATTTTGATGAATGTCATATGCATGTGCTTGCTGCTCCTACTTGCAATTATTATGAGAGAGGAACTATATCTCCATCTCTCTATGTTTCCAATATGATAAAATTGCAAGAAACTACTTATACTATGCATTGGCCTTTACTATGTGTGCATGAATTGTTCTTTTATGACATGCCGATGCATAGGAAGAGAGTTAGACTTTGTTGTTGCATGATATTTGTTACTTTGTGCTCACTACTAAATTACAAATCATTGTTAATTAAAATTGGCTTTGATATACCTTGGGATCCGGGTGGATTCATTACTTGAGCACTATATGCCCAGCTTAATGGCTTTAAAGAAAGCGCTGCCAGGGAGACAACCCGGAAGTTTTAGAGAGTCATTTATTTCTATTGAGTGCTTTTATATAGTCTAAAAACAAAATAAAATAAAGAGGGGAACCCAAAACTTTTCAAAAAGGAGAGTGAAAGTGAGAAAGACAAGCATTGTTGAAGTGGGGGAGCTCCTTGAACTTTATTCATGCTCATGGAAACTTTTTGAATCTTAATTATAGAAACTTTTCATTAAAAATAATTATCCCCTTGTATTGTATTATAAAAATAATGTGCCAAGGTTTGCCTTTAGGATGTTTACAATGCTTGTTGGTTTGTACGGTGTAGGACAAAAACTTTGGATGTAATGCGCCATTTTACATTTTTAACTGGAACGTCAAATGGTTCTGATTCTTTTTGCACTGTCTTTATATACAAATTGTTTATTGTTACTAATTTTGGTATAATTTCTGGGATACTAGAAGTATGGTGAATGTTCATATTGCTACAGACTGTTCTGTTTTTGACAGATTCTGTTTTTGATCCATAGTTTGCTTGTTTTGATGAAACTATCAATTTATATCAGTGGATTAAGCCATGGAAAAGTTATATTACAGTAGACACAATGAAAAAATATATGAATTGGTTTGCAACAGTACTTAGAGTAGTGATTTGCTTTATTATACTAACGAATCTTACCGAGTTTCTATTGAAGTTTTGTGTGGATGAAGTGTTTGATCGAGGAGGTCTCAATATGAGGAAAAGGAAGAGAGGCAAAAGCTCAAGCTTGGGGATGACCAAGGCACCCCAAGTAAATATTCAAGGAGTTTCAAGCGTCTAAGCTTAGGGATGCCCCGGAAGGCATCCCCTCTTTCTTTAACAAGTATCGGTATGTTTTCGGATTCGTTTTGTTCATGCGATATGTGCAAATCTTGGAGCGTCTTTTGCATTTAGTTTTCACTTTTATTTTATGAACCATGCTGGTATGAGATAGTCCTTGGTTGAGTTATAGAATGCTCAATGCACTTCACTTAAATCTTTTGAGTATGGCTTTATAGAATGCTTCATGTGCTTCACTTTTACCATTTGAAGTTTGGATTGCCTGTTTCTCTTCACATAGAAAACCGCCATTTGTAGAATGATGTTTTGCTTCACTTATATTTGTTAGAGCATGGGCATATCTTTTGTAGAAAGAATTAAACTCTCTTGCTTCACTTATATATATTTAGAGAGATGACAGGAATTGGTCATTCACATGGTTAGTCATAAAATCCTACATAAAATTTGTAGATCACTGAATATGATATGTTTGATTCCTTGCAATAGTTTTGTGATATAAAGGTGGTGATATTAGAGTCGTGCTAGTGGAGTAATTGTGAACTTGAGAAATACTTGTGTTGAGGTTTGCAAGTCCCGTAGCATGCACGTATGATAAACGTTATGTAACAAATTTGTTGCATGGGGTGTTTCTTTGATTGTCTTCCTTACGAGTGGCGGTCGGGGACAAGCAATGGTCTTTTCCTACCAATCTATCCCTCTAGGGGCATGCGTAGTGGTACTTTTCTTCGAGGGCTAATAAACTTTTGCAATAAGTATATGAGTTCTTTATGACTAATGTGAGTCCATGGATTATACACACTCTCACCCTTCCATCATTGCTAGCCTCTTCGGTACCGTGCATTGCCCTTTCTCACCTCGAGAGTTGGTGCAAACTTCACCGGTGCATCCAAACCCCGTGATATGATACGCTCTATCACACATAAGCCTCCTTATATCTTCCTCAAAACAGCCACCATACCTACCTATCATGGCATTTCCATAGCCATTCCGAGATATATTGCCATGCAACTTCCATCATAATCATATACATGACTTGAGAATTCATTGTCATATTGCTTTGCATGATCGTAAGATAGCTAGCATGATGTTTTCATGGCTTGTCCGTTTTTTGATATCTTTGCTATGCTAGATCATTGCACATCCTGGTACACCGCCGGAGGCATTCATATAGAGTCATATCTTTGCTCCAGTATCGAGTTGTAATATTGAGTTATAAGTAAATAAAAGTGTGATGATCATCATTATTAGAGCATTGCCCCAGTGAAGAAAGGATGATGGAGACTATGGTTCCCCCACAAGTCGGGATGAGACTCCGGACTTTATGAAAAATAAAAGAGGCCAAAGAAGCCCAAATGAAAAAAGAGGCCAAAGAAGCCCACCAAAAAAAGGAAGAAAAAGAAAATAAAAAAATGAGAGAAAAAGAGAGAAGGGGTAATGTTACTATCCTTTTACCACACTTGTGCTTCAAATAGCACCATGTTCATCATATAGAGAGTCTCTTGAGTTATCACTTTCATATACTAGTGGGAATTTTCATTATAGAACTTGGCTTGTATATTCCGGTGATGGGCTTCCTCAAATGCCCGAGGTCTTCATGAGCAAGCAAGTTGGATGCACACCCACTTAGTTTTCAGTTTGAGCTTTCATACACTTATAGCTCTAGTGCATTCGTTGCATGGCAATTCCTACTCCTTGCATTGACATCTATTGATGGGCGTATCCATAGCCCGTTGATTAGCCACGTCGATGTGAGACTTTCTCCTTTTTGTCTTCTCCATATAAACCTCCACCATCATATGCTGTTCCACCTATAGTGCTATATCCATGGCTTGCGCTCATGTATTGCGTGAGGGTTGAAAAGGCTGAAGCGCGTTAAAAAGTATGAACCAATTGCTCGGCTTGTCATCGGGGTTGTGCATGATGGGGGCATTTTGTGTGACGAAAATGAAGCATGGCCAAACTATATGATTTTGTAGGGATAAGCTTTCTTTGGCTATGTTATTTGATAAGACATAATTGCTTGGTTGCATGCTTGAAGTATTATTGTTTTTATGTCAAATGATAGACTATTGCTTTGAATCACTCGTGTCTTAATATTCATGCCATGATTATATATATGATCAAGATTATGCTAGATAGCATTCCACATCAAAAATTATCTTTTTATCATTTACCTACTCGAGGACGAGCAGGAATTAAGCTTGGGGATGCTGATACGTCTCCGTCGTATCTATAATTTTTTATTGTTCCATGCTAATATGCTATAACTTTCATATACTTTTGGCAACTTTTTATATTATTTTTGGGACTAACATATTGATCCAGTGCCCAGTGCTAGTTCCTGTTTGTTGCATGTTTTATGTTTCACAGAAACCCCATACCAAACGGAGTCCAAACGGGATAAAAACGGACGGAGATTATTTTTTGAATATTTATGATTTTTGGGAAGAAAAATCAACGCGAGACGGTGCCCGAGGGGGCCATGAGGTAGGGGGGTGCACCCCTGACCCTCGTGGGCACCCTGTAAGGCGGTTGACGCTCTTATTTTGCCGCAAGAAAGCTAATTTTCGGAGAAAAATCTGGGCGAAGGTTTCAATCCAATCAGAGTTACGGATCTCTGTATATATAAGAAACGGTGAAAGCGCAGAATCCGGGAACGCAGAAACAGAGAGAGATAGAGAGACAGATCCAATCTCGGAGGTGCTCTCGCCCTTCCCATGCCATGGGAGCCAAGGACCAGAAGGGCAACCCTTCTCCCATCTAGGGAGGAGGTCAAGGAAGAAGAAGAAGAAGGGGGGCTCTCTCCCCCTTGCTTCCGATGGCGTTGGAGTGCTGCCGGGGGCCGTCATCATCACCGCGATCTACACCAACACCTCCATCATCTTCACCAACGTCTTCATCACCTTTCCCCATCTATATTCAGTGGTCCACTCTACCGCAACCAGCTGTACCCTCTACTTGAACATGGTGCTTTATGCTTCATATTATTATCCAATGATGTGTTACCATCCTATGATGCCTGAGTAGATTTTCGTTGTCCTATCGGTGATTGATGAATTGCTATGATTGGTTTAATTTTCTTGTGGTTATGTTGCTGTCCTATGGTGCTCTCCATGTCGCGCAAGCGTGAGGGATTCCCGCTGTAGGGTATTGCAATATGTTCATGATTCGCTTATAGTGGGTTGCTTGAGTGAGAGAAGCATAAACCCGAGTAAGGGGGTTGTGGCGTATGGGATAAATGGGACTTGATGCTCTAATGCTATGGTTGGGTTTTACCTTAATGATCTTTAGTAGTTGCGGATGCTTGCTAGAGTTCCAATCATAAGTGCATATGATCCAAGAAGAGAAAGTATGTTAGCTTATGCCTCTCCCACATAAAACTTGCTATCGGTCTAGTAAAGTAGTCAATTGCTTAGGGACAATTTCACAACTCCTACCACCACTTTTCCACACTCGTTATATTTACTTTATTGCTTCTTTATCTAAACAACCCTTACTTTTTATTTACGTTCTCTTATCTTGCAAACCTATCCTATCACACCTACAAAGCACTTCTAGTTTCATACTTGTTCTAGGTAAAGCAAACACTAAGCATGCGTAGAGTCGTATCAGTGGCAGATAGGACTTGAGAGAATATTTGTTCTACCTTTAGCTCCTCGTTGGGTTCGACACTCTTACTCATCGAAAGAGGCTACAATTATCCCCTACACTTGTGGGTTATCACGCCTCCTCCAGCAGCCAGCCCGGCGGCCACAGCTCCTCAGCAGCTGGCCCGCCCTGTCGGCATGCTCCAAGATGAATTCCCCAATGAGAAAGCCACCTACGTCGTCTTCACAAGCGAAGCCGGCGACAGGCACATTCGGTGTCAGCAAGATCTCGAGGTGAATGCTGTTATTCCAGAGGTCCCCCAATTCATGCACTGGTCCGAGAGGCCCATCACCTGGAGCCGGGATGACCATCCGACCGTGATGCCTTCACCAGGTGCATATGACATGGTGCTGGACTCCACCTTCTCAACCAAGAGGCAGACATGTCACTTCTCCCGAGTCCTGATAGACGGCGGCAGCAACATCAACATCCTCTATCGCGACACCATGGAAAAGCTGGGCATCAAGGAGAAGCAACTCCAGCCCAGCTGGACTGTCTTCCATGGCATTGTCCCTGGGCTTTCTTGCTCTCCAATCGGCAAGATCAAGATCGATGTCCTGTTCGGCGACAAGACCCACTTCCTCCGCGAGCCTATCTGGTTCGAGGTGGTTGACTTGGACAGCCCCTACCACACGCTCTTGGGCCAACCGCACTAGCCATGTTCATGATGGTTTCGCACTATGCATACCTGAAGGCGAAGATGCCGGGTCCCAAGGGCATCATCACCATTGCCGGCGACTATGAGAAGTCGGTAGAGTGCGCCACAGCCAGCTCCCGGCTGGCCGAGTCCCTCGTCATCACCGAAGAGAAGCGCCTCCTTGACCCGGTAGTGGCCATGGCCAGCAAGCAGCCGGCCATGCCAGCTGACCCAAGGACGATGAAGGCGAGGGCTCCTTCCAGCCGGCCAAGGAAACTAAGAGAATCATCTTGGACTCGGCGCACTCGGAGAAGTTTGCTGTCATGGGGTCCAACCTTGGCAGCAAATAGGAAGGTGAGCTCGTCAACTTCCTCCATGAGAATCTGGATATCTTCGCATGGTCCCCCAAGGACATGCCAGGTGTTCCGAAGGAATTCGCCGAGCACAGGCTGCACGTGCGGCCGAATGCTAAGCCGGTCAAACAACCCCTCCGCCGCCTATCAGAAGAGAAGAGAAGGATCATTAGTGAAGAAATCGCCCGACTTCTGGCAGCCAGCTTCATCATGGGAGTGTTCTACCCATACTAGCTTGCCAACCCAGTCCTCGTTTTGAAGAAAAACAACAAGTGGCGCATGTGTATCGACTACACGCGCCTCAACGAGGCCTGCCCCAAGGATCTGTTTGCCTTGCTCTGGATAGATCAAGTGATCGACTCCGCGACTGGCTGCGAGCTGCTGTCCTTTTTGGATGCCTACTCCGGCTACCACCAGATCAAGCTGGACCCGGCCGATCGACTAAAGACCGCCTTCATCACCCCTTTCGGCGCCTTCTGCTACATCACCATGATGTTCGGCTTGAGAAATGCTGGCACCACCTTTCAGCACTGCATGCAGAAGTGCCTCCTAAAGCAACTTAGTCGGAATGCCCACGTATATGTGGATGACAAAGTGGTGAAGACGGAGAGGCGCGACACCCTTTTGGAGGATCTCAAGGAGACCTTCGCCAACCTGCGCTGTTTTAATATCAAGCTTAACCCAGAGAAATGCGTCTTCGGAGTGCCAGCTGGCTAGCTCCTTGGCTTCCTTGTTTCTGAGCGTGGGATAGAGTGCAACCCCATTAAGATCATGGCCATTGAGCGGATAAGAAACCAACCAAGCTGCGGGACATCCAGAAGTTCACCGAGTGCCTAGCATCCCTCAGCGGGTTCATCAAATGGCTGGGCGAGAAGGCCCTCCCTCTGTACCAGCTGATGTAAAAGACCACCTGCTTCGAGTCGACTAACCTGGCAGATGAGGCGTTCCTCTAGCTCAACCGGGTGATGTCCACGCTGCCTATCCTGGCCGCTCCGGCTGCCAAGGAACCAATGCTCCTCTACATCACCGCCACCAACCGAGTCATCAACACGGTGATCGTCGTCGAGCGCCCAGAAGCGGGCAAGGCGTAGGCGGTCCCGAGGGCGGTCTATTACTTGAGCGATGTGTTGTCCGCCTCCAAGCATAACTACCCCCACTACCAGAAGATGTGCTACGGCGTGCACTTTGCCGCCAAGAAGCTGAGACAGTACTTCCAGGAGCACTCCATCACGGTCATCTACATCGCTGCTCTCACCGAGATCATTGGCAACAGAGATGCCTTGGGCCGGGTGGCCAAGTGGGCCATCGAGATGGCTCCCCACACCATCCTCTACCAGCCCCGCACCGCCATCAAGTCCCAAGCGCTGGCCGACTTCCTTGTCAACTGGGCCGAGACGCAGTACCTGCTGCCAGTCCCGGATTCCATGCATTGGCGAATGCACTTCGACGGATCAAAGATGTGCACCGGCTTGGGTGCGGGCATCGTCCTCACCTCTCCCAGAGGCAACAAGCTAAAGTACACGCTGTAGATCCACTTTGCTGCCTCCAACAATGTATCCGAGTATGAGGCGCTCATCCATGGGCTCTAGCTGGCCAAGGAGATCGACATCCGCCGCATACTGTGCTACAGCAACTCGGACCTGGTGGTCTAGCAGTCTTCTGGCGACTGGGACACCAAGGACGCCAACATGGCGAGCTACCTCTTCCTCGTCCAACAGATGAACAGGCACTTTGACGGGTGTGAGTTCATCCATGTGCCACGGGCCGGCAACAAAGCGGCTGACACCCTGGCTCGCATCGGCTCCACCCGCAATTCCAGCCGGCGTCTCCCTCGATTGCCTGTGCAAGCCGTCTATCAAACCTTCGCCAGAATCAGAATCCATATTTGTGCCGGCTGACCCTGGAGCAGCCGGATCCGGTCCAGGGACTTCTGCACCTGAACCCGACTTGAGGACTCTAGCACTCGGCCCGTGGACTGTTATAGCCGGCCCAGGAACTTCGACGACGCAACAAGGAGCAGCCGGCTCCAACCCGCCGCCTCCCAACTCAGCCACCCCAACGCCGGTTGTTGCCATGAAGGTGGTGGAAGCCCCATCTTGGGCGTAGCTAATCCGCGACTTTCTGGTTAGCCGCGTGCTCCCAGCCGACAAGATATTGGCCCGGCAGGTGCAACGCCGGGTAGGTGCGTACACAATCATCAACAGAGAGCTCTTCAAGCGCAGCGTGACCGGCGTCTTCCAGCGCTGCCATAGAAGGGCCTTGCCATCCTCAAGGATATCCATCAGGGTGAGTGTGGCCACCATGCTGCTTCTAGAGCCCTTGTTTCCAATGCCTTCCACAATGGTTTCTTCTGGCCGACTGCTTTGGATGAAGCCAAAGAGTTGGTCCGGAAGTGCCAAGGGTGCCAGCGTCTCAAAGCCAAGTAGCATCAGCCGGCCTCATCGCTCAAGACCATCCCCATCACCTGGTCATTTGCTGTATGGGGGTTGGACTTGGTGGGCCCATTTAAGACAGCACGCGGTGGCATGACCCATCTGCTGGTGGCCGTGGACAAGTTCACAAAGTGGATTGAAGCAAATCCAATCAAGAAGCTGAACGGCCCCACGACCGTCATGTTCATCGTAGACATCACCGTTCAAGACGGCATCCCACACAACATCATCACTGACAATGGCACAAACTTTGCCAAAGGCACCTTGGCCCGTTTCTGCATGAATCAGGGCATCTGACTGGACCTCGTATCGGTTGCTCATCCGCAGTAAAATGACCAGGTGGAGCGGGCAAACAGACTCATTCTATCCGGCATCAACGCACGGCTGGTCGAGCCGCTGGAGCGCTCGGCCGGCTACTGGATCGAGCTACCGGCTGTCCTTTCGAGTCTCCAGACCACGCTAAACAGATCAACCAGCTTCACACCTTTCTTCCTTGTGTATGGGGCCGAGGCTATCATCCCAACGAATATCGAGTTCGACTCGCCTCGTGTCACCCTGTACACGTAGGAAGAAGCAAAGGAGGCACGCGAAGATGGCGTCGATCTGCTCGAAGAGGCCCGACTGCGAGCACTCAGCCGGTCCACCATCTACCAGCAAAGCCTGCACCACTACCACAACAAGAAGATCAAGCCGCGTGTTTTCCGTGAAGGCGACCTTGTGCTCCGACTGATCTAGCGATCAGCTAGCTAGCACAAGCTCACTGCTCCTTGGTAAGGACCCTTCATCATCAGCAGGGCCTTGGGCAACGACTCCTACTACCTCATCAATGCACAGAAGCCACGGGCACGCAAGAGAAACATGGCCGGCGAAGAGTCGGAGCGCCCATGGAATGCAAACCTTCTTTGCCCGTTTTACATTTGATGCAGTGTATGTACGATGCTATCTTTTTTACTAAGTAAAGACAACAGGTACCCGAGGCGCACTCGGGGCTACCTTTTTATCTCTATGATAAGCTTCTCCTATGAATGAGTATTTATTCTTTTTGCCCTTCTCGGGTTCGGTCAGCCAGCCCGGGGGCTCACCGACTTGGCCCAAGTCAGCACCATCCGAAGTCGGACCAGTAATGTGCTGACGCCAAAGCCCTCTCTTCGCCCCAGCCACAGCTCGCAGCATGACTGTCCGGCTGGCAAGAGCTAAAGGCCGAAAACGCTATCCACATGAAAAATGACTAAGGAAGAACGCTAATTCAGGCCAAGCTGGCCTCTCGCCTCCCTCGTCTGGTTGCTCACCAGCCGGCCGACCGGCTTCTAGCTCGACTAGCTACACTTTAAGCGGCCAAAGTAATTTACCTATTCTAAGCAGCCAAGTCCGTGACCCGGCCACAGACTGCAGTGCGGTGGCCAAATGAACGCGACAAAGGAAAAAGCCAAAGAGAGCAAAGGCAAAATTGAGTTAGAACCCGACAAATACAAACATGTGGGGAGATTAAATTCATTTACATTGCAAAAGGCCCGCTGTCGGCATTCATCCAAGATCAAAATACATCCCGAGTGGGTGGAGCTGTGCATAGTTAACATTGTTCGTGAAAGCACAAGACAGTCAAAATATAAACAAGACAAGGGCCGCCTACGCCAAAGGCTCTACGAGCTGCTCGTATGAGTTGGCGGCGGCTGCAGTACCGGCTGGCGGGGCCTCTCGCTGGTTGATCGCGGTCTGGTCGGCGGCGGCAACCGATGTAGTCTCCTGCTGCTCACCGGCTGGGGCCGGATCGGACCGGGTCCGGATGGTCGCTCCGCCATCTGGTGCGATGCCGTTGCTTTCCTCGTCCTCGTCCTCCTCTCCGGTCTCGTCGCTAGAGGCAATCTCCTCGGCCGGGTTCTCCCCCGTGTGCTGGTTTAGCTCCTGCTCCAGCTCCCCACCCGCTCTGGGATGAAGACGTTGTCGTCGGTGTACTCGGCGATGGCCGATGCGCGAATGGCGATCCCTTCGCGGTCCATCTGCAACTCTGGTGCCGCCTCTTGGCGGAAGGTGGCAAGCTGCGCCAGGCTCACGTCTGGGTACCACGCCTTCACGAACTCCAGCGCCACCTTGGTGCCGGCCCGTGCCATGGCGCCTTTCCACGCATCGAGCTGCTCCCCCACTGCTTCCAACTAGTCGGTTGTCCGGCTGGGAGTTCGCGGGACCTGCACACAAGGCCAGGGTCCTCCAAGACCTGCGACTAGCATGTTGAAGCCGGTGAAGCAGACGGCACGTCGGCTCAAGACGCAGCCGAATGACCTGGAGCTGCTCGCCCATGTTCCGGGGCCGATCTGGTGCAATCTCTGCGCCCTCACGCCTCCGCTGCTTGCGCCACTCCTCAACCGCCTGGCTGATGGCACCGGAGTGGCCCGGGAGGTACTCTGTTCAAAAGAAGGTAAACGAATTAGAAGTCGGCTTCCAGCAATAGCCGGCAACTAACCAGTCGACAAAGAGAGAAGACCTACCTTCAAGCATATCCTCAATTACCAAGTAGCCTCTGATAGGTACTTCTCCTTGTCGGCCCAGCCCGAGCGCTGGGACTCGAACTCAGCCTTGAGGTGCTCCTCCCCGTCCCTCAGCTGCTGGACCCGCTCTGCATGCCGGGTCACCTAGTCGACCATCTCCTTCTCGAGCCTGTTGCGCTCCGCGGCCGCTTGGCTGTGCTCCAGCTCCTTAGCCTGAAGCTGTCCCTCGAGCTTGTGCACGTGGCTCCGCAGCTGGGCGGGGGACTCTACAAAAGCAAAGAAGAATCATCAATGATTACATAAACTAAATCAAGAAGCTGCCGGAAAGATCTAGCCTGACTGCTCAGCAGTCGGCCCGAATCTCGGGGGCTATACCCAATGGGTGTGCTTGCCCCCACTGAAAGCCAGCCTACATACCTCGGCTCCTCTGCAACTCGGTAGTACGGGTGGCGAGCGTCCGGTTTTTGGAGTTGTAGGCGGCCGCTCGCATGTTGTGATAGTCCTGCATCAAGAACGACATTCTGACAGTCAGATTCACGCCTTAAAGTTCCAACCGGCCTACTCAGCAGCCGACTTGGAACTCGGGGGCTACACCCAGTGGGTGCACTGGCGCACCCCCATTGAAGATTGCAAAAGAAAGCAAAGCAAGCTAAGAGAATACCCGGAAAGACGTCTGCATCACCACCATCTTGTTCCTTGTCTTCATGAGAGTGGCGCCATGAGTAGAGAATTTATCCAGGACATCCTACACCGCGAGGTTCAGGGCGGCTGTGCCAGTCCCTGACGTCCAGCCCGACGGGGCGGCGCTCGTGGCCCCATCATTGGTCTCCTGTGACCTCGTGGCCCCGGTCTCCACCGGCATCGGCTCGGAGGTCGCCCACGCTGGACGCAGGCGCAAGGGGACGCACGCCGTCATGGCTTGGCTCGTCGCCAAGCCGGCACCAACCAACGGCATCTCCAGCCCTCTGGGTGGCTGTCACCCCGCTCGTCAGCACCCGGCGCGCACTAGACCACCTTTGCCTCCGGGATGGCGGCTTCAGCAACCTCCCGCTCCGGCACTGTTTGGTTGGCTCTGGCTGCTCTAGTCGGTGTTTGGCTCTCCCCCACCTGCCCCTCCGGCTGCTGGATATTGGCGGCCTTCGGGATCCCGCCACCAGCCGGATCCTCCATGGCCTTGGCGTCGGCCTCCGCTTGCGCCTTGGTCGCCGGCTCTGCCTGTGCTGATGCTGTGGCCTGGGCCTGCGCCTGCGCCAACGCGGTGGCTTGGGCATCAGCTTGCACCTGCGCCGCGGCCTCCTGATCCTCCCGCGCTTCACGCACGTTCCTTTTCGTCGCCTCCTGGAAGGCGGTGGTCGGGTCCACACATCAGGCCTTCTCGAAGCTGCCTGTTGACCCGATCAGCAAGGTGGATGAAGCCCGCATTGTGGGGATGGGTGCCCTGCTCAGCAAAGTGAACAAGAATTAGGAATTCGCAGTGCAACTGATGCACTTACCCGGAAACCATGGGGAGCTCCTTCGGGACCCTCCGGGTGGCGGCCGCCTTCACGGCCTCTTGCCGCTTGGTCATGGCCGTCTGCTTGGCCCTCTTGGGCGGCTTACTACCGAACATACCCTTGGCGTGACGCTTGGGCGTGCCAGGTGCATCAGTCGGCGCTCCGCTAGCCGGCTGTGGCGTCGATGGTCTGGCTCCTGTCCTCATGGCGCCTTCAGGGCGGCGCTGCCCCTCGCCGCCTTCGTCATCATCCGGCCAGGACCGAATGTCATCATCTCCTCCTGCACCGCCTCCCGCGGCTCCCCAGGCAGCGTCATCCTCGCCTCTGTCTTCCAACGCGGCCACCCCTAGCTCGGGGTCGCCCGCGTCGCTCTCCTCGCAGCATCCATTGCTGTCCTGGAGCCGATGTGTTGGTCACTCCAGGAAAGCGCTGCCCCGCATCCAGATGGTCAGGAAAGCGCTGCCCCGCGTCTGGATGGTCATGTCATATATAGTCATATTTTGTTCTAAGTATCGAGTTGCAATTCTTGAGTTGTTAGTAAATAAAAGTGTGATGATCTTCATTATTAGAGCATTGTCCCAGTGAGGAAAGGATGATGGAGACTATGATTCCCCCACAAGTCGGGATGAGACTCCGGACGAAAAAAAGAGAGCCCAAAGAAGCCCAAATAAAAAAAGGAGGCCAGAGAAGCCCACCAAAAAAAGAGAGAAAAAGAGATAAGGGGCAATGCTACTATCCTTTTACCACACTTGTGCTTCAAAGTAGCATGATGATCTTCATGATAGAGTGTCTCCTATGTTGTCACTTTCATATGCTAGTGGGAATTTTTCATTATAGAACTTGGCTTGTATATTCCAATGATGGGCTTCCTCAAATGCCTAGGTCTTCATGAGCAAGCAAGTTGGAAGCACACCCACTTAGTTTCTTTTTGAGCTTTCATACACTTATAGCTCTAGTGCATCCGTTGCATGGCAATCCCTACTCACTCACATTGATATCTATTGATGGGTATCTCCATAGCCCGTTGATACAACTGGTTGATGTGAGACTATCTCCTTCTTCTTGTCTTCTCCACAACCACCATTCTATTCCACCTATAGTGCTATGTCCATGGCTCATGTTCATGTATTGCATGAAAGTTGAAAAGGTTTGAGAATACTAAAGTATAAAACAATTGCTTGGCTGAAACTGGGGTTGTGCATGATTTAAATATTTTGTGTGATGAAGATAGAGCATAACCAGACTATATGATTTTGTAGGGATAGCTTTCTTTGGCCATGTTATTTTGAGAAGACATGATTGCTTTGTTAGTATGCTTTAAGTATTATTGTTTTTATGTCAATATCAAACTTTTTTTTTGAATCTTATGGATCTGAATATTCTTGCCACAATAAAGAGAGATTACATTGATAAATATGTTAGGTAGCATTCCACATCAAAATTTTTGTTTTTATCATTTACCTACTCAAGGACGAGCAGAAATTAAACTTGGGGATGCTTGATACGTCTCCAATGAAACCCCCAGAAATAAACCTAGATCGGGAGTTCCGCCGCCGCAAGCCTCTGTAGCCACCAAAAACCTCTCAGGGGCCCGTTCCGGCACCCCACCGGAGGGGGAATTCATCACCGGTGGCCATCTTCATCATCCCGGCGCTCTCCATGATAAGGAGGGAGTAGTTCACCCTCGGGGCTGAGGGTATGTACCAGTAGCTATGTGTTTGATCTCTCTCTCTCTCTCTCTCTCTCTCTCTCTCGTGTTCTTGATGTGGCACGATCTTGATGTACCGCGAGCTTTGCTATTATAGTTGGATCTTATGATGTTTATCCCCCTCTATCCTTTGTGATGAATTGAGTTTTCCCTTTGAAGTTATCTTTATCGGATTGAGTATTTAAGGAGTTGAGAACACTTGATGTATGTTTTGCATGTGCTTATCTATGGTGACAATGGGATATTCACATGATCTACTTGATGTATATTTTGGTGATCAACTTGCAGGTTCAGTGACCTTGTGAACTTATGCATAGGGGTTGGCACACATTTTCATCTTGACTTTCCAGTAGAAACTTTGGGGCACTCTTTAAAGTTTTTTGTGTTGGTTGAATAGATGAATGTGAGATTGTGTGATGCATATCGTGTTGGGGAACATAGTAATTTCAAAAATTTCCTAGGCACACGCAAGATCATGGTGATGCATAGCAACGAGAGGGGGAGTGTATCTTCATACCCTTGAAGATCGCTAAGCGTAAGCGTTTATCAACATGGTTGATGTAGTCGTACGTCTTCACGATCCGACCGATCCAAGTACCGAACGCACGGCACCTTCGAGTTCTGCACACGTTCAGCTCGATGACGTCCTCGCCTTCTCGATCTAGCAAGACGGGCGAAGTAGTAGATGACTTCCGGCAGCACGACGGCGTGGTGACGGTGTTGGTGAAGAACAATCTCCTTAGGGCTTCGCCTAAGCACTACAGAAACTATGATAGCGGATAAACTAGACGAGACGGGGTTGCGGGCACACGGCTTGGTGTTTCTTGATGTGTCTTTGGTGCTATCCCTGCCCCTCTATTTATATGTTGAGCCTTGGGGTCGAAACTTGGAGTAAAAGCCTCCACAAAGTCGGTTTCACCCGAAAGGCAAGAGTCCTTCTCGGACTCGGGGCGACGCCAGGTTCTCGACGTTCGATCCAGATGCCGAGGACCACGCCTCGTCCCCTCGGACTCATAAAACTTCCTTTGCGCTTTCCAAAACCTTGTGGGCTTTCCCTTTGGCCCAAATAACGTGTTCTCGCACCCAAACATTTCGAAACATCCGTAACCCCTTCCGTGAATTTGGGAACCCTTCCGAGATCAAACACTATTATCCCATATATCAAACTTTATTTCCGGACCATTCCGGAGTTCCTCGTCATGTCCATGATCTCATCCGGACTCAACAACATTCGTTACCAACATACATAACTCATATAATACTATATAAATCAGCTAAACGTTAAGCGTGCGGACCCTACGGGTTCAAGAACTATGTAGACATGACCGAGACACGTTTCCGGTCAATAACCAATAGCGGGACTTGGATGCCCATATTGGCTCCCACATATTCTACGAAGATCTTTATCGGTCAAACCGCATAATAACATACGTTGTTCCCTTTGTCATCGGTATATTACTTGCCCGAGATTCGATCGTCGGTATCTCAATACCTAGTTCAATCTCGTTATCGGCAAGTCTCTTTACTCGTTCCGTAATACATCATCCTGCAACTAACTAATTAGTTGCAATTCTTGCAAGGCTTATAGTGACGTGCATTACCGAGTGGGCCCAGAGATACCTCTCCGACAATCGGAGTGACAAATCCTAATCTCGAAATACGCCAACCCAACATGTACCTTTGGAGACACCTGTAGAGCTCCTTTATAATCACCCGATTCACGTTGTAGACGTTTGGTAGCACACAAAGTGTTCCTCCGGTAAACGGGAGTTGCATAATCTCATAGTCATAGGAACATGTATAAGTCATGAAGAAAGCAATAGCAACATACTAAACGATCAAGTGCTAAGCTAACGGAGTGGGTCAAGTCAATCACATCATTCTTCTAATGATGTGATCCCGTTAATCAAATGACAACTCTTTTGTCCATTGCTAGGAAACATAACCATCTTTGATAAACGAGCTAGTCAAGTAGAGGCATACTAGTGACACTATGTTTGTCTATGTATTCACAGATGTATTATGTTTCCGGTTAATAGAATTCTAGCATGAATAATAAACATTTATCATGATATAAGGAAATAAATAATAACTTTATAATTGCCTCTAGGGCATATTTCCTTCAGTCTCCCACTTGCACTAGAGTCAATAATCTAGTTCACATCAGCATGTGATTCAACACCAATATTCACATCTGTATGTGATTAATACCCATAGTTCACATCATCATGTGATCAATACCCAAAGGGTTTACTAGAGTCAATAATCTAGTTCACATTGCTATGTGATTTACACCCAAAAGAGTACTAAGGTATGATCATGTTTTGCTCATGAGAGAAGTTTAGCAACGGGTCTGTCACATTCAGAGCCGTATGTATTTTGCAAATATTCTATGTCTACAATGCTCTGCACGGAGCTACTCTAGCTCATTGCTCCCACTTTCTATATGTATCCAGATTGAGACTTAGAGTCATCTGGATCAGTGTAAAAGTTTGCACCGATGTAACTTTTTACGACGAACTCTTTTATCACCTCCATGATCGAGAAACATCTCCTTAGTCCTCACTAAGGATATTCTTGACCGCTGTCCAATGATCTACTATTAGATCAAAATTGTATTCCTTTGCCAAACTCAGAGCAAGGTATACAATAGGTCTGGTACACAACATTACATACTTTATAGAACCTATGACTGAGGCATAGGGAATGACTTTTCATTCTCTTTCTATTTTCTGCCGTGGTCGGGATTTGAGTCTTACTCAATTTCACACCTTGCAACACAGGCAAGAACTCCTTTGACTGTTCCATTTTGAACTACTTCAAAATCTTATCAAGGTATGTACTCATTGAAAATCTTATCAAGTGTCTTGATCTATCTCAATAGATCTTGATGCTCAATATATAAGTAGCTTTACTGAGGTCTTTCTTTTAAAGAACTCCTATCAAACACTACTTTATGCTTTCCAGAAAAATTCTACACCATTTCTGATCAACAATATGTCACTCACATATACTTATCAGAAAGGCTGTAGTGCTCCCACTCAATTTCTTGTAAATACAGGCCTTTCCAAAAGTCTGTAAAAAACATATGCTTTGATCAACTCATCAAAGCGTATATTCCAACTCCAAGATGCTTGCACCAGTCCATTGATGGATCGTTGGAGCTTGCACATTTTGTTAGCACCTTTAGGATTTAACAAAACTTTCTGGTTGCATCATATACAACTCTTCTTTAAAAAATCCATTAAGGAATGCAGTTTTGACATCCATTTGCCAGATTTCATAAAATGTGGCAATTGCTAACATGATTCGGATAGACTTAAGCATCGACACGAGTGAGAAAATCTCATCGTATTCAACACCTTGAACTTGTCAAAAACCTTTCGCAACAAGTCGAGCTTTGTAGATAGTAACACTACTATCAATGTCCGTCTTCCTCTTGAAGATCCATTTATTTAACATGGCTTGCTAATCATCAAGCAAGTCAATCAAAGTCCACACTTTGTTCTCATACATGGATCCTATCTCAGATTTCATGGCCTCCAGCCATTTCGTGGAATCTGGGCTCATCATCGCTTCCTCATAGTTCGTAGGTTCATCATGGTCTAGTAACATGACTTCCGAACATGATTACCGTATTCACTCAGTGCGGATCTTACTCTGGAAGACCTATGAGGTTTGGTAGCAACTTGATCTGAAGTTTCATGATCATCATCATTAACTTCCTCACTAATTGGTGTAGGAATAACTGGAACTGATTTTTGTGATGAACTACTTTCCAATAAGGGAGAAGGTACAATTACCTCATCAAGTTCTACTTTCCTCCCACTCACTTCTTTGAGAGAAACTTCTTCTCTAGAAAGGATCCATTCTGAGCAACGAATAACTTGCCTTCGGATCTGTGATAGAAGGTGAACCAATAGTTACCTTTGGGTATTCTATGAAGACGCACTTCTCCGATTTGGGTTCAAGCTTATTAGGTTGAAACTTTTTCACATAAGCATAGCAGCCCCAAACTTTAAGAAACGACAACTTTGGTTTCTTGCCAAACCACAGTTCATAAGGCATTGTCTCAACGGATTTTGATGGTGCCCTATTTAAAGTAAATGCAACTGTCTCTAATGCATAACCCAAAACAATAGTGGTAAATTGGTAAGAGACATCATAGATTGCACTATATCCAATAAAGTACGGTTATGATGTTCGGACACACCATTACGCCATGGTGTTCCAGGTGGCGTGAGCTGTGAAACTATTCCACATTGTTTTATATGAAGGCCAAACTCGTAACTCAAATATTGTTGGGGAATGTTGCAGAAAATAAAATTTTTCTTACGATTTCACCAAGATCCATCTATGATTTCATCTAAGCAATGAGTGATAGGAGTGCATCTACATACCTTTGTAGATCGTGAGCGCAAACGTTCAAGAGAATGGGGATGATCGAGTCGTACTCGCCGTGATCCAAATCACCGATGACCAAGTGCCGAACGGACATCACCTCCGTGTTCAACACACGTACGGAGCAGATGACGTCTCCTCCTTCTTGATCCAGCAAGGGGGAAGGAGAGGTTGATGAAGATCCAGCAGCACGACGGCGTGGTGGTGGATGCAGCAGAGTTCCGGCAGGGCTTCGCCAAGCAACTACGAGAGGAGGAGGTGTAGCAAGGGGAGAGGGAGGCGCCAAAACTTCAGGTGCGGCGGCCCACTCTCCCCCTCCTTTATATAGGCCCCTGTGGGCGCTGCCCTGAGATGGGATCTCAAGGGGGGGGGGCGGCCACGGGGGGTGGAGTGCCCCCCAAGGGAAGTGGGCGCCCCCTAGGGTTCCCAACCCTAGGCGCAGGGGGCCAGGCGGCGCACCAGCCCACCAGGCTGGTTCCTCCCACTTCAGCCCACGGGCCCTCCGGATAGGTGGCCCCACCGGTGGACCAGGACCCTTCCGGTGGTCCGGAACAATACCGTGACCTCAAACTTTCCCGATGGTCAAACTGCACTTCCTATATATAATTCTTCACCTCTGGACAATTCCGGAACTCCTCATGACGTCCGGGATCTCATCCGGGACTCCGAACAACTTTCAGTTTGCTGCATACTTATATTGATACAACCCTAGCGTCACCGAACCTTAAGTGTGTAGACCCTACATGTTCGGGAGACACGCAGAGATGAGTGAGACGGCTCTCCGGTCAATAACCAACATCGGGATCTGGATACCCATGTTGGCTCTCACATGATCCTCGATGATCTCATCGGATGAACCACGATGTCGAGGATTCAATCAACCCCGTATAGAATTCCCTTTGTCAAATGATACGTTACTTGCCCGAGACTCGATCGTCGGTATCCCAATACCTCGTTCAGTCTCAGTTCATCGCAAGTCACTTTACTGCATCAGTAATGCATGATCCCGTGACCGGACACTTGGTCACTTTGAGCTCATTATGATGATGCATTACCGAGTGGGCCCAGAGATACCTCTCCGTCATACGGAGTGACAAACGATCTCGATCCGTGTCAACCCAATGACACTTTCGGAGATACCGTAGTGCACCTTTATAGTCACCCAATTACGTTGTGATGTTTGGTACACCCAAAGCACTCCTACGGTATCCAGGAGTTACACGATCTCATGGTCTAAGGAAAAGATACTTGACATTGGAAAAGCTCTAGCAAAACGAACTACACGATCTTTTGCTATGCTTAGGATTGGGTCTTGTCCATCACATCATTCTCCTAATGATGTGATCCCGTTCTCAACGACATCTAATGTCCATAGTCAGGAAACCATGACTATCTGTTGATCAACGAGCTAGTCAACTAGAGCCTTATTAGGGACATATTATGGTCTATGTATTCACACATGTATTACGATTTCCGGATAATACAATTATAGCATGAATAAAGACAATTATCATGAACAAGGAAATATAGTAATAATCCTTTTATTATTGCCTCTAGGGAATATTTCCAATAGTCTCCCACTTGCACTAGAGTCAATAATCTAGTTACATTGTGATGAATCGAACACCCATAGAGTTCTGGTGTTGATCATGTTTTGCTCGCGAAAGAGGTTTAGTCAACGGATCTGCGACATTCAGATCCGTATGTACTTTGCAAATATCTATGTCTCCATCTTGAACATTTTCACGGATGGAGTTAAAACGACACTTGATGTGCCTGGTCTTCTTGTGAAACCTTGGCTCCTTGGCAAGGGCAATAGCTCCAGTGTTGTCACAGAAGAGTTTGACCGGCCCCGACACATTGGGTATGACTCCTAGGTCGGTGATGAACTCCTTCACCCAAATTGCTTCGTGCGCTGCCTCCGAGGCTGCCATGTACTCTGCTTCACATGTAGATCCCGCCACGATGCTCTGCTTGTAGCTGCACCATCTCACTGCTCCACCATTTAACATATACACGTATCCGGTTTGTGACTTAGTGTCATCCAGATCTGTGTCGAAGCTAGCGTCGACGCAACCCTTTACGACGAGCTCTTCATCACCTCCATAAACGAGAAACATGTCCTTTGTCCTTTTCGGTACTTCAGATATTCTTGACCGCTGTCCAAAGTGTTCCTTGCGGGATTACTTTGGTACCTTCCTACCAAACTTACGGCAAGGTTTACATCAGGTCTGGTACACAACATGGCATACATAATAGATCCTATGGCTGAAGCATAGGGGATGACACTCATCTCTTCTTTATCTTTTGTCGTGGTCGGGCATTGAGCCGAGCTCAATCTCACACCTTGCAACACAGGCAAGAACCCTTTCTTGGACTGATCCATTTTGAACTTCTTCAAAATCTTATCAAGGTATGTGCTTTGTGAAAGACCTATGAGGCGTCTTGATCTATCCCTATAGATCTTGATGCCTAATATGTAAGCAGCTTCTCTAAGGTCCTTCATTGAAAAACACTTATTCAAGTAGGTCTTAATGCTGTCCAAAAGTTCTATATCATTTCCCATCAAGAGTATGTCATCTACATATAATATGAGAAATGCTACAGTGCTCCCACTCACTTTCTTGTAAACGCAGGCTTCTCCATAAGTCTGCATAAACCCAAATGCTTTGATCATCTCATCAAAGCGAATGTTCCAACTCCGAGATGCTTGCACCAGCCCATAAATGGATCGCTGGAGCTTGCATACTTTGTTAGCATTCTTAGGATCGACAAAACCCTTCGGCTGCATCATATACAGTTCTTCCTTAAGATGTCCGTTAAGGAATGCCGTTTTGACGTCCATCTGCCATATCTCATAATCATAGTATGCGGCAATTGCTAACATGATTCGGACGGACTTCAGCTTAGCTACGGGAGAGAAAGTCTCATTGTAGTCAACCCCTTGAACTTGCCGATAACCCTTAGCGACAAGTCGAGCTTTATAGATGGTAACATTACCATCCGCGTCCGTCTTCTTCTTAAAGATCCATTTGTTTTCTATCGCTCGCCGATCATCGGGCAAGTCTCTCAAAGTCCATACTTTGTTTTCATACATGGATTCTATCTCGGATTGCATGGCTTCAAGCCATTTGTTGGAATCTGGGCCTGCCATCGCTTCTTCATAGTTCGAAGGTTCACCGTTGTCTAACAACATGATTTCTGCCATACCACTCTGGTGTGTAACGTGTCCTTGTGGACCTACGAGGTTCAGTAGCAACTTGATACAAAGTACCTTGATCATCATCATTAACTTCCTCTCCAGTTGGTGTAGGCACCACAGGAACATTTTCCTGAGCTACACTACTCTGATTCAAGAGGTAGTACTTCATCGAGTTCTACTTTCCTCCCACTTACTTCTTTCGAGAGAAACTCTTTTTCCAGAAAGGATCCGTTCTTGGCAACAAAGATCTTGCCCTCGGATCTTAAGTAGAAGGTATACCCAATGGTTTCCTTAGGGTATCCTATGAAGACGCATTTTTATGACTTGGGTTCGAGCTTTTCAGGTTGAAGTTTCTTGACATAAGCATCGCATCCCCAAACTTTTAGAAACGACATCTTAGGTTTCTTCCCAAACCATAATTCATATGGTGTCGTCTCAACAGATTTAGACGGAGCCCTATTTAAAGTGAATGTAGCTGTCTCTAGAGCGTATCCCCAAAGTGATAGCGGTAAATCGGTAAGAGACATCATAGATCGCACCATATCCAATAGAGTGCGATTACGATGTTTGGACACACCGTTACGCTAAGGTGTTCTAGGCGGCGTGAGTTGTGAAACGATTCCACATTTCCTTAAGTGCGTACCAAATTCGTGACTTGAATATTCTCCTCCACGATCTGATCGTAAGAACCTTATCTTTCGGTCACGTTGATTCTCTACCTCATTCTGAAATTCCTTGAACTTTTCAAAGGTCTCAGACTTGTGTTTCATTCAGTAGATATACCCATATCTACTCAAGTCATCAGTGAGAGTGAGGACATAACGATATCCTCCGCGAGCCTCAACGCTCATTGGACCACACACATCAGTATGTATGATTTCCAATAACTTGGTTGCTCGCTCCATTGTTCCGGAGAACGGAGTCTTGGTCATTTTGCCCATGAGGCATGGTTCGCATGTGTCAAATGATTCATAATCGAGAGACTCTAAAAGTCCATCAGCATGGAGCTTCTTCATGCGCTTGACACCAATGTGACCAAGGCGGCAGTGCCACAAGTATGTGGGACTATCGTTATCAACTTTACATCTTTTGGTATTGACACTATGAATATGTGTAACATTACGTTCGAGATTCATTAAGAATAAACCATTGACCATCGGGGCATGACCATAAAACATATCTCTCATATTAGAACAACCATTATTCTCGGATTTAAGTGAGTAGACATCTCGTATTAAACGAGATCCAGATACAATGTTCATGCTCAAACTTGGCACTAAATAAAAATTATTGAGGTTTAAAACTAATCCCGTGGGTAAATGTAGAGGCAGCGTGCCGACGGCGATCACATCGACCTTCGAACAATTCCCGACGCGCATCGTCACCTCGTCCTTCGCCTAGTCTCTGCTTATTCCACAGCTCCTGCTGTGAGTTACAAATATGAGCAACGGCACCAGTATCAAATACCCAGGAGTTACTACAAGTACTGGTAAGGTACACATCAATTACATGTATATCAAATATACCTTTAGTGTTGCCGGCCTTCTTGTCCGCTAAGTATTTGGGGCAGTTCCGCTTCCAGTGACCCTTCCATTTGCAATAAAAGCACTCAGTCTCAGGCTTGGGTCCATTCTTTGACTTCTTCCGGCAATCGGCTTGCGGGCGGCAACATCCTTGCCGTCCTTCTTGAAGTTCTTCTTACCCTTGCCCTTCTTGAACTTGGTGGTTTTATTGACCATCAACACTTGATGTTCTTTCTTGATTTCTACCTCTGCCGACTTCAGCATTGAAAATACTTCAGGAATGGTTTTCACCATCCCGCATATTGTAGTTCATCACAAAGCTCTTGTAGCTCGGTGGGAGCGATCAAGGATTCTGTCAATGACCACCTCGTCCGGGAGGTTAATGTCCACTGGGACAAGCGGTTGTGCAACCTGACATTTTGAGTATGTGCTCACCGATGTAACTATTTTCCTCCATCTTACAACTGTAGAACTTGTCGGAGACTTCATATCTCTCGACCGGGCATGAGCTTGAAAACCATTTTCAGCTCCTCGAACATCTCATATGCTCCGTGTTGCTCAAAACGCTTTTGGAGCCCCGGTTCTAAGCTGTAAAGCATGCCACATTGAACGAGGGAGTAATCATCAGCACGTGACTGCCAAGCGTTCATAACGTCTTGGTTCTCTAGGATGGGTGCTTCACCTAGCGGTCCTTCTAGGACATATGCTTTCTTGGCAGCTATGAGGATGATCCTCGTGTTCGGACCCATCCGTATAGTTGCTGCCATCATCTTTCAGCTTGGTTTTCTAGGAGCGCGTTGAAGTTCATGTTGACATGAGCGTTGGCCATTTGATCAACAAGACATATTTGCAAAGGTTTTAGACTAAGTTCATGATAATTAAGTTCATCTAATCAAATTATTTTAATGAACTCCCACTCAGATTAGACATCCCTCTAGTCATCTAAGTGTTACATGATCCGAGTCGACTAGGCCGTCTCCGATCATCACGTGAGACGGACTAGTCATCATCGGTGAACATCTCCATGTTGATCGTATCTTCCATACAACTCATGTTCGACCTTTCGGTCTCTGTGTTCCGAGGCCATGTCTGTACATGCTAGGCTCGTCAAGTTAACCCTAAGTGTTTTGCATGTGTAAAACTGTCTTACATCCGTTGTATGTGAACGTAAGAATCTATCACACCCGATCATCACGTGGTGCTTCGAAACGACGAACTTTAGCAACGGCACATAGTTAGGGGAGAACACTTTCTTGAAATTGTTTTAAGGGATCATCTTATTTACTACCGTTGTTCTAAGTAAACAAGATGCATAAACATAATAAACATCACATGCAATTATATAATAGTGACATGATATGGCCAATATCATATAGCTCCTTTGATCTCCATCTTCGGGGTTCCATGATCATCTTCGTCACCGGCATGACACCATGATCTCGATCATCATGATCTCCATCATCATGTCTTCATGAAGTTGTCACGCCAACGACTACTTCTACTTCTATGGCTAACACGTTTAGCAATAAAGTAAAGTAATTTACATGGCGTTCTTCAATGACACGCAGGTCATACAAAAAATAAAGACAACTCCTATGGCTCTTGCCGGTTGTCATACTCATCGACATGCAAGTCGTGATTCCTATTACAAGAACATGATCTCATACATCACAATATATCATTCATCATTCATCACAACTTTTGGCCATATCACATCACAAGGCAATTGCTGCAAAAACAAGTTAGACGTCCTCTAATTGTTGTTGCATCTTTTACGTGGCTGCAATTGGGTTCTAGCAAGAACGTTTTCTTACCTATGAATAACCACAACGTGATTTTGTCAACTTCTATTTACCCTTCATAAGGACCCTTTTCATCGAATCCCCTCCAACTAAAGTGGGAGAGACAGACACCCGCTAGCCACCTTATGCAACTAGTGCATGTCAGTCGGTGGAACCTGTCTCACGTAAGCGTACGTGTAAGGTCGGTCCGGGCCGCTTCATCTCACAATACCGCTGAAGCAAAATAAGACTAGTAGCGGCAAGAAAGTTGACAAGATCTATGCCCACAACAGATTTGTGTTCTACTCGTGCAATAGAGAACTACGCATAGACCTAGCTCATGATGCCACTGTTGGGGAACGTTGCAGAAAATAAATTTTTTCCTACGGTTTCACCAAGATCCATCTATGAGTTCATCTAAGCAACGAGTGATAGGAGTGCATCTACATACCTTTGTAGATCACGAGCGGAAGCGTTCAAGAGAACGGGGATGATGGAGTCGTACTCGCCGTGATCCAAATCACCGATGACCAAGTGCTAAACGGATAGCACCTCCGCGTTCAACACACGTACGGAGTGGATGACGTCTCCTCCTTCTTGATCCAGCAAGGGGGAAGGAGAGGTTGATGAAGATCCAGCAGCACGACGGCGTGGTGGTGGATGCAGCAGAGTTCCGGCAGGGCTTCGCCAAGCAACTATGAGAGGAGGAGGTGTAGCAAGGGAGAGGAGGCGCCAAAACTTGGTGCGGCTGCCTCCCCCCTCCTTTATATAGGCCCAGGCGCCGGCCCCAGAGATGGGATCTCTAGGGGGCGGCGCCAAGGGGTGGAGTGCCCCCAAGGCAGTGGGCGCCTCCCTAGGGTTCCCAACCCTAGGCGCAGAGGGGGGCCCGGGGGGGTGCACCAGCCCACCAGGGGCTGGTTCCCCTACCACTTCAGCCCACGAGGCCCTCCGGGATAGGTGGCCCCACCCGGTGGACCCCCGGGACCCTTCCGGTGGTCCCAGACAATACCGTGACCTCAAACTTTCCGGTGGCGAAACTGCACTTCCTATATATAATTATTCACCTCTGGACCATTCCGAAACTCCTCGTGACGTCCGGGATCTCATACGGGACTCCGAACAACTTTCGGTTTGCTGCATACTTATATTCATACAACCCTAGCGTCACCGAACCTTAAGTGTGTAGACCCTACGGGTTCGGGAGGCACGCAGACATGACCGAGACGGCTCTCCGGTCAATAACCAACAGCGGGATCTGGATACCCATGTTGGCTCCCACATGCTCCTCGATGATCTCATCGGATGAACCACGATGTCGAGGATTCAATCAACCCCGTATACAATTCCCTTTGTCAAACGGTACGTTACTTGCGTGAGACTCGATCGTCGGTATCCCAATACCTCGTTCAATCTCGTTACTGGCAAGTCACTTTACTCGTACCATAATGCATGATCTCGTGACCAGACACTTGGTCACTTTGAGCTCATTATGATGATGCATTACCGAATGGGCCCAGAGATACCTCTCCATCATACGGAGTGACAAATCCCAGTCTCGATCCGTGTCAACCCAACAGACACTTTCGGAGATACCTCTAGTGCACCTTTATAGTCACCCAGTTACGTTGTGACGTTTGGTACACCCAAAGCACTCCTATGGTATCCGGGAGTTACACGATCTCATGGTCTAAGGAAAAGATACTTGACATTGGAAAAGCTCTAGCAAAACGAACTACACGATCTTGTGCTAAGCTTAGGATTGGGTCTTGTCCATCACATCATTCTCCTAATGATGTGATCCCGTTCTCAACGACATCTAATGTCCATAGTCAGGAAACCATGACTATCTGTTGATCAACGAGCTAGTCAACTAGAGGCTTACTAGGGACATATTATGGTCTATGTATTCACACATGTATTACGATTTCCGGATAATACAATTATAACATGAATAAAGACAATTATCATGAACAAGGAAATATAAAAATAATCCTTTTATTATTGCCTCTAGGGCATATTTCCAAAAGTCTCCCACTTGCACTAGAGTCAATAATCTAGTTACATTGTGATGAATCGAACACCCATAGAGTTCTGGTGTTGATTATTGAGGGAGTCCTGGACTAGGGGGTGTCCGGACAGCTGGACTATCAATATCCGCCGGACTCCCAGACTACGAAGATAGAAGATTGAAGACTCCGGCTCGTGTCCGGAAGGTACTTTCCTTGGCGTGGAAGGAAATCTTGGCGATACGGATATGTAGATCTCCTACCATTGTAACCGACTCTGTGTAACCCTAGCCTCTCCGGTGTCTATATAAACCGGAGGGCCTTAGTCCGTAGGACACAACATTACATCTCAACAATCATACCATAGGCTAGCCTCTAGGGTTTAGCCTCCTTGATCTCGTGGTAGATCTACTCTTGTACTACCCATATCATCAATATTAATCAAGCGGGACGAGGGTATTACCTCCATCGAGAGGGCCTGAACCAGGTAAAAGCATTGTGTCCCTCGCCTCCTGTTACCATCCGCCTAGACGCACAGTTGGGACCCCTACCGAGATCCGCCGGTTTTGACACCGACATTGGTGCTTTCATTGAGAGTTCCTCTGTGTCGTCACCGATAGGCTCGATGGCATCTTCAACCATCAACGCTGTCCAGGGTGAGATTTTTCTCCCCGGGCAGATCTTTGTATTCGGCGGCTTTGCACTGCGGGCCAATTCTCTTGGCCATCTGGAGCAGATCGAAAGCTACGCCCCTGGCCGTCAGGTCAGATTTGGAAGCTTGAACTTCACGGCCGATGACCGCGGAGACTTGATCTTCGACGGACTCGAGCCACAGCCAAGCGCGTCGCACTGTGTCGATGGGCATGATCTAGCTCTGCGGCCGGACAGTGCTTTGGAGGCCACACTCGAATCCGCTCCGGCTACTAGCCCGGAGCCGATCGGCCGTGACAAGGGCCGGTGGATAGACGCCGCCCTGGGGGCTTCAACGTCTACGGCGATGGATCCGAGTACCAATCTTGTCCCCTGCGAAACTTGTGATCCCGAGGCGCCGGACTCCTCGACGGACTCCGTGCCTCCCGCGCCCCTGCCAACTAAACCAGATTGGGCGCCGGTTATGGAATTCACCGCCGCGGACATCTTTCAACACTCGCCTTTTGGCGATATCCTGAATTCTCTGAAGCACCTCTCGCTATCAGGAGAATCCTGGCCGGACTATGGCCAGGACGGTTGGAGTTCAGGCGACGAAGAAATTCAGAGCCCACCCACCACCCACTTTATAGCCACTGTCGAGGATCTAACCAACATGCTAGACTACGACTCCGATGACATCGACGCCATGGACGACGATGCCGGAGACGAGCAGGACCCAGCGCCCACAGGGCACTGGAAGGCCACCTCGTCATTCGACGTCTACATGGTGGATACCCCAAAAGAAGGGGATGGCGAAAAAGCAGCAGAGGAAGATTCTTTGAAGAAGCAGCCTAAACGCCGGCGTCAGCGGCGCCGCTCCAAATCCCGCCACAACAAGAATGGAGAATCCGGCACGGGAAACAACAACACTCCGGAGAGTGCGAAGACGATCCCTCCTCGCAAGACTCAGCGCGGGAGAGGACGCAGGCAAGCCCTCACGACAGGCGGCGCATTTAAGGGGTTGAGGATTTATAACTATTTGCCTCCCTCCGAAGACGAAGCGAGCCCCAACGATGATGAATTCATCTTACCCGAGGATCCCGTCGAACAAGAGCGCTTCAGGCGCAGGCTCATAGCCACGGCAAATAGCCTAAAGAAAAAGCAGCAACAGCTTCAGGCTGATCAAGATCTGCTAGCCGATCGATGGACCGAGGTCCTCGCGGCCGAAGAGTATAAACTCGAACTCCCTTCCAAAAGTTACCCAAGACGCAAGTTGCTCCCCCGATTAGAGGAGGAAGCATACATACCTTTATCACCAGCGCACGACATGGCTAACCGACCACCCCGTGGTCATGACAGAGAGGCATTCCGGCCTCCAGCCAAGACCGTACCCCGGCATCGGTCCAAGAGTACGAAGCCAAAAGGAAACGCGCCGGACTTGCGAGACATCTTGGAGGACAAAGCAAGGCAATCCAGATCCATCTATGGATCACGTGGGCGCCCTACGACCCACGACGAATACCGTCGCACGGACATAACGCCGCCGGGCGAACACAGCAGATAGCGCCCTCGAGCTGCGCCGCGATATTGCTCAATACAGGCGCCAAGACACCCGCTATGCTTCATCGATGAAGTAATGGATCATCGATCCCGAAGGGTTCAAACCCGTGAACATCGAATCTTACTATGGTACAACAGACCCAGCGGTGTGGATCAAGATTATCTTCTCCACATCCATATGGCCCATGGCGACGATCTCGCACGCCATCAAATATCTCCCACTCAAGCTTAAAGGACCAGCTCGGCATTGGCTTAACAGCCTGCCCGCAGAGTCGATTGGGTGTTGGGAAGACTCGAGGCGCGTTCCTTGATAACTTCCAAGGTACATACGTGCGCGACCACCGACGCCGATGATCTAAGCCACATTATTCAGCAGCCGATTTAATCGCCGACAGTTCTCGACACGGTTCTTGACGAAGAAAAATCAAATCGTCGACTTTCCGGATGCGGAGGCCCTCGCAGCCTTCAAACATAACATCCGGGACGAATGGCTAGCCCGGCACCTGGGGCAGGAGAAGCCGAAATCCATGGCAGCCCTCACATCACTGATGACCCGCTTTTGCGCGGGAGAGGATAGATGGCTAGCCCGCAGCAACAATCTCCGCAAAAATTCTGGCAGTCCGGACATCAAGGACAACCACGGCAGGTCACATCGAATCAAAAACAAACGCCGTACTAACGGCGACGACAAAGAGGATAGGCAGTTAATGCCGGATTCCGAGGCTCCAAACCCGGTCAACGGAAGAAGCCATTTAAAAGAACAACTCCGGGCCCGTCCAATCTGGACAGAATACTCGACCGCTCATGCCAGATACATGGCACCCCAGAAAAGCCAGCTAATCACACCAATAGAGATTGTTGGGTGTTCAGGCAGGCTGGCAAGTTAATTGCCGAACACAATGACAAGGGGCTAAATAGCGACGACGAGGAAGAGACCCAGCCGCCGAACAACAAAGGACAGAAGGGTTTCCCCCCGCAAGTGCGGACAGTGAATATGATTTACGCGACCCATATACCCAAGAGGGAGAGGAAGCGCGACTACGGACGCGTCACGCGATGGAGCCAGCCGCCCGAAGTTCAATCCATGGTCCTCTGTCCGATCACTTTTGATCGACGAGACCATCCGACTAGCATACGCCATGGCGGATTCGCCGCATTGGTCCTAGACCCAATCGCCGATGGATTTCACCTCACAAGAGTCCTCGATGGACGGCGGCAGCAGCCTGAACCTGCTTTATCGGGACACGGTCGCAAAATGGGCATAGACCCATCCAGATCAAACCTACTAAGACAACCTTTAAAGGTGTCATCCCAGAGTGGAAGCCAACTCAGACAGCTCCGCCACACCGAAGTGGTCTTCGGATCCCGGATAATTTCCGGTTAAGAGTTAATCTTCGATATAGTCCCGCTCAGAAGCGGCTACCATGCCCTGCTCGGACGAACCGCGCTTATGGTTCAACGCGTGCGCATTATGCATACCTAAAGCTCAAGATGCCAGGCCCTCGCGAGTCATCACGGTCAATGGGAATACGGAACGCCCTCCGAACGGAGGAACATACAGCGGCTCGCGGCGGAAATACTGAGCAGCCTTCACGGCAATTCTCTAGTCCGCAGCTAAAAAGCCGACACATTAAAATGCGCCGAGCAACAACAACCAAGACCACTGCACGATCGAGCATCGCCGTAGTAATGCGGCCCCAACCCCGCCACAGATGGTCACTAGAGTAACACTCTGCAGACATCATTACGCTTTGGAGATACCATGGGCGCAGGGAGGGCTTAACCACAAGGATTAAAGAGTGCGGTTTCGACCACACCAGGGCTCGTGCTAGCGCCCCTTGGTTTTATTTTTTATCTTTTCTTTTTATATATACAGGACTCTACCAAATGAAGCCCTGTCCGACGGCGAACTTGCGAACTCACGATGCAACAAATGGATTAAAGAAGGCTGCGGATTTAACACTCGTGTGGTCTCCTTTACGAGCATTAAATTCGATTACATACACCAAGTCTGCAGCTTATCCTCGGAGGGGACATGTTAATTTAGTCCGAATCCCTTGCTTACCGTGACTATTTGTATTAGTCCGCCTATTAGCAGACCTTCTTTCATAAATAACGCAGCATTTCCTTCCCGCAAGTACATCACTTTTTCATTGCAATTATGCTATCTTTCACATATGTTCATTGTATGACATCTTGCACCAGATACTTGGCACGGCCGAATACACCAGGGCTTCTTTCCCCATGTTATGGTGTGATTAAGTCCGAACACTTTCACAAGTGCGGCACCCGAACTTATAGCATTATATGAATCAGCTCGAATCATGTCTTGGGTCAATAGTTGGGTTTGCCTGCCCTATGATTTGGTACCTTACGCCCGCTCCGTCGGCTAAGGTAGCATCGGGAGAACCATCGCGATTGCGCCCGGTTGAGCCGGGTTAACGCCTCGGAGAAAGCTAAACTGATCGGCATGATAGGCGAGAGACTGGTCGCTGTTCGAGAGGTTCTTCGGGTCCTTAAAGGCTCATGCCGCTTCGAGCGAAGTTCGGATGATGTCCGACGAAGGCGTGGATAGCGCCCGGATTCGCCTTCGAATACTGTGGGCTTCACTGAAATTTAAAATTATAGAATTCTATGGCTAAGTGAGAGTGTTCAAGCATTATAAGTCCGTCGCCTGGTTCGTCGTGTTGAGCGCCTCCTAGATGGACCCAATAATGGGAACAAGAGTGCTCAAGTTTATCACCGAACACCCCAAAGACTCGTGGCTTGGGGGCTGAAGCCAACGACTTGCCATCTCTCGATTTTACAAACAGCCGCATGAAGGTAATATTTTAAATTCAACAAAGTGTTGCTCATGGCGCATATAAACAAAGTTTTCAGCGCATGTGATAAACACACAGCGAAGTTCACTCAAGGATTACATTAAGGGCCACTCATCCGCAATATCGCGGGCTCCCTTCAGACAACTTTATAGTATCGCCCGCGACGGTGCTCCTTGCCGGCGGCGGCGGATCCGTGAGAAGCTTCTCCGCATCCAGCTTGCCCCATTGCACCTTTATGCGGGCAAGGGCCCGACGAGCGCCTTCTATGCAAAGCGGATCGCTTGATCACATCCAGCCCGGGCATGCATCCACTAGCCGCCGCGACTAGGCCAAAGTAGCTGCTGTGCATGGCCTTCCAGTCACACCGGACTGTGAGGCCCTTTATGGCCTCCTCACCACCTTAGGAGTTCGACCAGCTGCTTCACCTGGTTGCCGGGGCACCGGATGGCCGGCCTCACAAGACCGAGACCGAAGACCTTCTCCGCCGAGCTCCCTCCTCGCCACGATAGAATGCGGCGGCATCGACGACCACGCGGCAGATCCGCAAACGCCCTAGAGAGCTCCGACCGGGTAAGTATCCGTAATTTACATTAACATGCTTGCTCGCTCGAAAAACGCCTTACCCGCCGCTATCTTCTTCATGTCCTCTATTTCCATATGGGCCTTCTGGGCCTCGGCCTTGGCGGACTCGGCCCTATCAAGAGCCGAGGCAAGCTCGGACTCTCGAGTCTTGGAGTTACGCTCCAAACTCATGTTTTTTCATGAGAGCCTGGAGCTCTTGCCGCACTTCCGCCACCAGCGCCGCTTGCTTTTCTCGCTCAGTCCATTCTATGGCCGCATTGCGTTCGGCCACGGACACGACATCTTTCAGGGCTGCCACCTCGTTAGTGGACCCTGCATTACATATATTATCCTGGTTAATCTTGTTTGCAACCAAAACCCTTTTCTGTAAGGTACCTATTTAAAGTGGTGTTTTTCACCTTCTTTTTCCTTGAGCTGCCACTTGGCATGGCCGAGCTCTTGCTCCGACCGCCAAGATCTTTCTTGGCGCCCGACCTCCGCCAAGCACGCGGCAGAGGTCAACAATAAGCAGCCTCGCAAACCCATATCGACATATTTTTAAACAACCTCACAGATATCTTATTAGATCCTTAGTCCGCTTTTCTTTTCAACACCGACTAAGCATCGGGGCTACCTTGTCTGCGGTATTATATTACTTAATTTTAACCTTCTTACCTCAAAGCCTGTTAGAAGGCTGTTGCAGGCTTCGGTCAGCCCGCCCTTGGCGAGCTGGACCTTCTTAATCACCGCACTCATGAGAGTGCGGTGTTCTTCGATGGAGGCGCTTTGAGCGCCTCCAAAGAAGTTATCCGTGCCTCCGGTTGGACGGAGGCCGCTGGCGCCACGGTCCTGCCCTCTTTCGAGGGGGGCTGCTTGCCGGACTCGAACCGCCACGGATTCCGGAGTAGAGTCCGCACAAAGCCCGGGCTGCTCGACGGCGCCCGAAGCCTCCTGGCGCGTGCCCCTCAGGATTCCGCCTCGTCGTCTTCGGGCGTGGGGTAGAGGTAGTCGATGGAATTTACATCCGACGGCCCCAACGACCCGCTCATCGAGTCGGGAAAGTCGTCGACGGCCGGACTAAAGGAACAGTGCGGCATTAGAAGGTCATTACATGACATACAATATACGGCATATGAATGATCCGGATACTTACGATCCTGCCCGACGCCGGGCCCTTGGAGGCCACTCGTCCTCACCAACGCTGATGTTGGCGAAACTGTCCGGGGGGATAGTTCTCCCCCTCTTGGACCCTTCGGCCGCCCCGGTTGGGGAGGCCTTCCTCTTTCTCTCTCCCTCCTCCGGGAGAGAGTAATCCTCCTCCTCCTCGTCTTCAGGGGAGGAGTCCTCGTCGTCATCATCAGACGCCTGATTGCGGGAACTCTTGCGAGTCCCCGCGGCCACCTTCTTGGCCTTCTTCTCCGGCACCACGTACGGTGCTGGGACCAGCAGCCTTGCTAAGCGGGCGTCCACTGGTTCTTCTGGCATGGGAGCCGGGCTGATGATCAGCTCGGCCTTCTCCATCCATTCCTGTCAAAGGAAGAGGCGGATTAAAAACCTCACTAGAGTCAATCTAATTACCACAAGTGTCCCGTAATGGGGCTGAATCACTTACCCCGTCAGACGGAGACTGCAAACTGAATCCACGGTCTTTGGTCGCAGATGCGGGCGCATCAGCGCTCTTGAACAGCACCCACCAGGCACCTTCGTACGTTGTGTCGAAGAGCCCGCTCAACGTCTGGTGCTGTTCTGGATTAAACTCCCACAGATTAAATGCCCTTTCTTGGCATGGGAGAATCCGCCGGAGGAGCATGACCTGGACCACATCGACGAGCCGGAGCCCATTGCTCATTAGCTTCTTGATGCAGGCTCGAAGTCCCGTCACCTCCACCGGATCACCCCACTGCAAGCCCTTCTCTTTCCAGGAGGTGAGCTGCGTAGGGATTCCAGATCTGAATTTGGGGGCCGCCGCCCATGTGGGCTGGCGCGGCTCGGTGATATAGAACCACCCCGATTTCCACCCCTTGACAGAGTCCACGAAGGTCCCTTCTAGCCAAGGGACGTTGGGCAACTTGCCCAACATGGCGCCTCCACATTCCGCTTGCGTCCCCTTCACAATCTTCGGCTTGACGTTGAAGGTCTTGAGCCACAGGCCGAAGTGGGGCCGGATGCATAGAAAGGCCTCGCACACGACAATAAACACCGAGATGTTGAGGACGAAGTTCGGCGCCAGATCGTGGAAATCCAGGCCGTAGTAAAACATGAGCCCCCAGACGAATGGATGGAGCGGAAAGCCCAGTCCGCGGAGGAAGTGGGGAAGGAAGACGACCCTCTCATGAGGCCCGGGGGTGGGGATGAGCTGCCCCGTGTCGGGCAGCCGGTACGCGATGTCACTGGAAAGGTATCCGGCATCGCGCAGCTTGGTGATGTCCTCCTCCTTCGCGGTGGAGACCATCCATTTGCCTCCCCCTCCGGACATATTCGGAGAAGGGTTGAGGTGAGATGCGCGAGCTTGGGCGTTGGAGATTGAGTTCGCAGGGAAGGATAAGCGAAGGAGGAAGAAGGCGTAGGTGAGAAGGTAAAATCTTATCCCTTATATATAGGCGGACAAAACTATGCGTCCCTCACCGGCCTGGCAAAACTCGCTTATCTCCCAAGCGCCACCATCAATGGCGCGGTTGGGTTACCCACACACGTATTAATGAGAATACCGAATAAGGGGAACACGATCTCGCTCGACCGACGTGTTAAGGAAACCGCCGCTAAACGTCTTTGAGGTGGTACAAGAATTCAAACAAAGGCTTGGTGCGGTGTGATGTCACGCCGCATAAATACGCCGCCAGATCGGATCAAGATATGTGTTTTATTCTCTACGCTTGGAATGTGGAAATTATTTTGCGAGCGGACACTATCCTGGTGTTTATTATCTCCTCCGGATTATTCAAGGAGGAACCCGCCTTGCAATGCCGAACATTATGCACGCCGGACTTATCGTCATTGAAGACTGGTTCACGGGCTCGAGGAGTCCTCGACTAGGGGTGTCCGGACAGCCGACTATCAATATCCGCGGACTCCCTGACTCACGAAGATAGAAGATTGAAGACTCCGCTCGTGTCCGGAAGGTACTTTCCTTGGCGTGGAAGGCAAGCTTGGCGATACGGATATGTAGATCTCCTACCATTGTAACCGACTCTGTAACCCTAGCCTCTCCGGTGTCTATATAAACCGGAGGGCCTTAGTCCGTAGGGACACAACATTACATCTCAACAATCATACCATAGGCTAGCTTCTAGGGTTTAGCCTCCTTGATCTCGTGGTAGATCTACTCTTGTACTACCCATATCATCAATATTAATCAAGCAGGACGTAGGGTATTACCTCCATCGAGAGGGCCTGAACCTGGGTAAAAGCATTGTGTCCCTCGTCTCCTATTACCATCCGCCTAGATGCATAGTTCGGGACCCCCTACCCAAAATCCGCCGGTTTTGACACCGACAATTTTGTTTTGCTCGCGAAAGAGGTTTAGTCAACGGATCTGCGACATTCAGTAGCTCGTTCCATTGTTCTGAAGAACGGAGTTTTAGTCATCTTGCCCAAAAGGCACGGTTCGCAAGCATCAAATGATTCATAATCAAGTGATTCCAAAAACCCATCAGTATGGAGTTTCTTCATGCGCTTTACACCGATATGACCCAAACAACAGTGCCATAAATAAGTTGCACTATCATTATTAACTTTGCATCTTTTGGCATCAATATTATGAATATGTGTATTACTACGATCAAGATTCAATAAACCATCAACATTGGGTGTAAGACCATAGAAGGTTTTATTCATGTAAACAGAATAACAATTTATTCTACATTTTAGATGAATAATCGTATCGCAACAAACATGATCTAATCATATTTATGCTCAATGCAAACACCAAATAACATTTATTTAGGTTCTACACTAATCTCGAAAGTATAGGGAGTGTACGATGCTGTTCATATCAATCTTGGAACCACTTCCAACACACATCGTCACTTCACCCTCAACTAGTTTCTGTAACCCCCTTTTCGAGTTACTAATCTTAGCGACCGAACAAGTATCAAATACTCAGGGGCTACTATAAACACTAGTAAGGTACACATCAATAACCTGTATATCAAATATACCCTTGTTCACTTTGCCATCTGTCGGGGATATGCCCCGCGGTGTAAACCGGCCGGAAGGATAAACCGGCCGGACTTGGCGGTTCACCGGTGACCTGCACAGACCAGACGATTTATAGTTCATTGGTAATCCGGCAGGCGGGCCAGAGGAGCAACAAGACCCGGTGGCCTGTCTGGCGGTTCATGAAGGCCGGTTCAACCATTGTGGGCCGGTTTAAGAGGAAAGGAATATTTGCCTTACAAGGAGTTAAGACTAGGACTTGTATCCGGTTTGTATTAGAGATAGACTAGTCCTAATCCTAATAGGACTCCACATGTAAACCGCCCCTTCAACATATATAAGGAGGGGCAGGGCTCCCCAAAGAGGGACAAGTTAGAAGCAATAATCTCTAGGGCTAGACACAACTAGAGGAGAGCCGGTTTACGGCGACTCCCTCATGATGATAATGAGACCTAGCCTCAAACAGCATGTAGGGTTTTTACCGGATGATGTTTCCTCCCCGTCTTGTATTGCGTCTCTCGATTCCGCTCAACCCCTCTCAAGCTACCACATAGATGCGTTGGCCTCGCGACTAAGTCCTGACACTAAGGACATCTGCCGTGACAAATCTACGACAGTTGGCGCCCACCGTGGGGCCTGCGCACGGTGGTGATGAGTTCTTGGAGGGATCTCTTCTAGGGTTCGAGAAGCTCACGATGCAAGTTTGAAGATCGAGAAATTAGGGTTGTGCGTGCCGTCGCTGCCGTCTAGAAGAATCGTCGAGACCGAGATTAAACTTTGTGTTTGCAGTTTTCCAACTCACGTTACGGAGCGGGTGCACCGGAGCCGACGCGAAGCAATCCTGCGCCATGGTTAAATCGCCGTAGTTCCTTGTTTTCCCCCCAATGGATCAAGCTGGATATACGTACATGCAAGAGGGAGTACTAGTCGACGGAAAAATCAGTCAGCAAATCATATCAATTTGAAGTAGCAATTACGTCAAGGCATCCTTTGATAACGCAAATACTGGATCGATTTTTTTTATTTGTGGCAAGCAACTCCGAAGACTAATCTGACACACTATGGCAAAAGGTGTATCAACCGGCGTCAAGTCAAGATCGATTTAGTAGCACTACTTTTTCGCAGAAGTGCAGTCTGGCCCGTGAAAAAAAAGGAGAAAAAAAAGGGAAGACCACGACCCGGAAAAGGACGTGGACAGGGGCACGGTTTCGGCCCTATCCAGAGTCACCCACGCCTCTCCCTCGTACGGCAGATCGGCCGCAAGCCGGCCTCGCCGACTGCCGCCGTCCGCCTTCGAGACCTCCGTCTCTGACCACCTCAACAGTAGCGGGGCTAAACCGTCGCCCGACGCGACCCGCCGGTATTGCCGCCCCTGCTAAAGCCCGTGGCCTCGCCTCGTTCACCGCCCACAATGGCCCTGCCTGTGTTCCGCCGCGGCCGGCTCCGCGTTGATGTTGCTCCGGGCCAGGCTCCGCCTCGCGCACCCTGCACTGCATCGCACTTCATCCCGTCCGTGTCGTTTCAGCCGGCTTGGCGCGTTTGGCTCCGCTTGCTGGCCTCCCCGTCGCCACCGGGCCGTCGCGTGTCTCAGCATTGCCCGCTGGCTCATGCGCACGCCCGCTTCGCTAGCGCCGCTACTGGAGAACCGCCTTCTAGCGCCCACTGCTGCGGCCACAAGTCGCCGCAATCGCCGCGGCACCGCCTGGCTGCTTCCACCACCATGGCTTGCTGGATCCGCCCGCGCCTTCTTTCATGACGGGTATTGTCAGACTCGTCAGATGACATGCATTGAGCGGCTGGGATTCTGAAGACGATGAGTATGACTTGAGCCAATGTAAAATACTAAAGCCAGTACCAGTTAAAGAACGGTGCAAGTATGCATATAATGTGCACGGCAAGGCGTTTGCACCCGAAGCAGAGACAAAGAAAAACTCTGAAGACTTGCTGAACAAAAACAATCAGGTGCTATTTTTCCAACTCTTCTTTGGTGTAAATTAAATATCATTGAATGATTTTCTCCAAGGTATGTTGTTATGTACACAGGACAATTAACTCGTGGCCATGGTACGGTCCGGTCCTTGCGCGCCGGTGTCGGACGCTATGTCTGCATCCGCGCCACATTGACAAAAGTGTTGAACCGGCCGCGGCCGCGCCTCTCCAACCCACCGCTGCCATGCTCCAGTACAGTCTCAACCCGCCGCTGACTCGCCGGCCGAGAGCAATCAGGTCAATTGATTCATGACCAAGCCTGCCCGAGCAGCCTCTGTCTCGATTAGCGGATCGTTCGTTGTCCGAACAACAAATATAAGGTGATATCCATCTGAGTATATTTTTAACATATATTATTTTTCTTTTGTCAAAGAGCAATTTATCTTGGCCGTGGACTGCAATGTTTTTTATGCAGGATAATTATTTATGACAAGTATTGTTATACCGCGGACACGGAGCGCGTGCCAGCATAATTTTGCACTGGCGTTCCTCCGGGCCATGCTGCTTGACGGATAGATGTGCAAATTGCCACCCCTGCTGTTCGGTTTACATCCGTCCACGCGTGCAGCCGATTCGTTGTCCGCGTCGGCTTACAAACGTCACGGCCAACTCACCCGTCCGCACCGGCTTACCGCACTGCGGCCGGTTCACCCGTGATTGATTTCAGTTTCATCCGGCGATCATCAAGTCCGTGACGAATAATTTCCAGCCTAACATATCAGGTGAAATCAATCTAAATCTAGTTTGGACAATATTGTTTTTGTCAAAGAACAATTACGCTGGTTTGTATTTTCTTTATATACAGGACAATTATTCATTATAAAGGTGGTTTATACCATGGGTACGGAGCACGCGCTGGCAACGTTCTGCCTGGTGTTCGTCTGTGCCACAGTACATGGTGAATGGACGCGTACAAGACGCCGCCCTTACGACCCAGACTACTTCAACTCACCGGGACCGTCCCTGCGAATTAATTCGCTCGTCCGCGCCGGCTTACAATGCCACGGTCGACTCATCTTTCCGAGCTGCCTCTAATATTGTGGTCATCTTTACCGTCCGTCTCTCGCGGCCTGGTCTACATCAACACAACGGGCCGCACCTGTTTGCATGAGTGGTTTATTGAGTATGAGCAAGTCACAGCTTGGGTAGCCTGGTTTTCTTTCAAATTGGAGGCAAATTATCATCAACCGCCGTCTGCATTGGATGGTTCAATGGGCAGGCGCACAAGTCACCGCCACTACAATTTAGTTAACTTCAAATCGCCAGTTGGAAGGAGCTATTGGCCGAGTTGCTGACACGGCTCATACGGGATCATTTATAACCCGCCGCAGTCACCTCAACCTTCTGTGGATTCACATCGTGCTATCAACACCAATGATATACCAGTTATGTCGGTTTATATCACGGTCAAATATGGAGAGTTTCAAGCCAACTCCTCGAGTCACCTTGAGACTCGGGGGCTACGATGACATGACTCAATAAATCTTGCCAGTTTCAGCAAATTTAAGAACCCCAGGACGATGGAGGGAAAGATAACCCGGTCCAAGAGGCTACTGTTATTTGAAGGCTGTCAGAAAATTTCCGGCTTAGAAAGTATATGACAATTACAAAATCCCGAATCAATGAAGAAGTTCCGGGTCATCAGAAAAGATTCCGGTTTAAAATCCGGTTCAAGGGAAGCCAGTCTCACTGAAGCTCTCAAATCCGGTTTAAGAATTTCCGGTTCAAAAAGGAATTAACTTCTCGCAAGTTCGAGTTTAAAGGCTGTCAGAAAATTTCCGGCTGAAGATGAAGATTTCGGTTTAAAATCCGGTTCAAGGGAAAAATGTCTCCCACAAAGCTTTGAAGCTCTCAATATCCGGTTTAACGTCCGGCTCAAGAAGGATTTATCTCTTGCAAAAAGTTAAAGGGTGCCAAAGAGGACCTGCTGCCATGATGCGCGGTTCAAACATGGATATCCTGGCTTATTGGCCTAACATATTGATCACATGGGGCTTCTGCTTCATAAAGCGGGATTTCTGTTCTTTTTTACATCAAGCGTGGTTACATGGAGTGATTCTGTTTTTAAAGCGGCCTCCGGTTTACCCCTTGACATTTGTTTTTTATCACTTGGGGGCTTGGTCATGTCCGAACCAATGCAACACCTCTTGATAGCGAAAGCCACCAGATCATTTGGGGACACGGTCAAGTCTGAACCGGTCACGCCTCTTGGTCGACCCTACGGGGCGAGTCATTTGGGGCTTGGTCGAACCCAACCAATGTCATGCCACTTGGCGGCGTGATTGCCACGAGTCTTTTGGGGACTGGCCGATGGCACCATCGCTACGCCTTCGGGGAGCTTGGTTGCGTCTGACCATGGTAATGCCATCTGACCAGCTCAGTATAGCTTTTCTTTTGCAAAAAGTTGTTGCCTTTGCTGCCATATTTTTTCATAATTGTTATTCGATTTTTGTTGCGTTTTTTAAACCGACAACGTTTTAATCCGGTTCAACTGTCAATTACAAATTGACGGAACACGGTTAAATCTTAATCCGGAGGTTATCTGCCCGGTTTGATTTTCTGTTACCATCTTATTATGGAGTAAACCGGTGTTCATTAACCCGGCTTGGCTGTTGTCAGTACACTATCAAGTTATAATCCGGAGACTGTCAGCCCGGTCTGGTTTGACTACGAGTCGCCAGTATTATATATGGATAATCCGGTGTCTATTACAACCCGGTACGGTTTTATCATAAACCAACACAATACGGAAAGAGTTATCATTACTCAAGATTGGGGTTATCACCCTTACTACAAAAAGTTGGTAAACCAATGATGTTATTCAATGTCACAGGTATGATATATTTCATATTCGATTATTCTTAAACTGCAGCCTTGGTTATAAACCCGGGTTATATGTTGGGCATTATGACCCGTCCGACGGTAAACCGCCAGGACACTTTAAACTTGTTGTATGCAGAAACAGGTTGAATAAAGCATGATTATAAATTATCCGGTGTTTATTAAACCGGCCTGGCTTTGGACTATACGTCGCCAGTATATATTTGGATTGCGCCATTGGAATCATGCGCTTATAAATGATTGGGTTATATTATTCAAATAGCCAAACTTGGCTGAATTTTCATTATGATACTGAATAAGGTTTTCATACCGGATTATATTATCTTGAATAGCCAACATGGCTGGATTTTATTATGGTTATTAATATTATGATTAAGGTTTTCAAAGTCGCTTTAGCGCAATGGATATTATGTTATCAATGGATAGGGCTTTTATTTCTACAATTGAAGGAATAGTCCCGAGTTGCTGCAGGCTTACAACCCGGCACTTGGGGGCTACATTATTGAAGTTGAGATTACATCAAATATGCAAGTCTCATGTCCCTACAAGCATGCACCATGACACTTGGGGGCTAATGCAAAGTCATTTTTTGCTCATATTATTGAAGACCCGACTCATCACATTGTAATGAGTCGGCCCTTGGGGGCTACCAATTGCTCCTGTCAACAATTGAAGTTTTTATGAGCATCAGGAAATTACAAGTCCCAGGTTGCTGCAAGCATAACAACCCGGCACTTGGGGGCTACATAATATGGAGTATTCAGTTTTACTAAGTGACTGGGATGAACAACATGGATTTCTTCTTAAGTGGCAGTATTTATATTGAAGCAAGTCTTAAGCCATCACTTTGTTCTGCTCAAGACTTGGGGGCTACAGGTATTATATTATTATCGAAGAAATATTTTCAAATTCTCTGATTGAGCAAACTAGGTTGACCCGGCCACCAATCATTATGACCTCGTGGCTGCAACCCGTGTCATCAATAATCGTAAACCGTGTTGGCAATAATCATGAACCGTATACGCAATAATCATGACCTGGAATTATCAGTTTTATAACCCGACGGTCTTTGGCAATGATAAAACCGGCAAGTTCTGCATCTTCAAACCGGTTGAATATCAGATGAGTATTTCAAGACCAATATTTCTTAAGCCGGCGTTTTGGAAGCCGACTCAAGTGGATTATTCTCCGCAATATTTTTTCTATAAGAAGCCAACATCAGCAATTTGAGTATGAAGCTGGTTATTGACCCGGATTTTCTAGGAGGAAGAAATGACAAGGACTTAAGGACGATCAGGTGCCGGTCTACAAGAATTCTTTAACCCGGAGCACAACCTGTCAAATTTGTTCTGGTGTTTATTTGCAGCATAAGTCTACCATGGATAAATCCAAGCTAAACTTGGGGGCTAATGTCGGGGATATGCCCCGCGGTGTAAACCGGCCGGAAGGATAAACCGACCGGACTTGGCGGTTCACCGGTGACCTGCACAGACCAGACGATTTATAGTTCATTGGTAATCCGCGGCGGGCCAGAGGAGCAACAAGACCCGTGGCTCTGTCTGGCGGTTCATGAAGGCCGGTTCAACCATTGTGGGCCGGTTTAAGAGGAAAGGAATATTTGCCTTACAAGGAGTTAAGACTAGGACTTGTATCCGGTTTGTATTAGAGATAGACTAGTCCTAATCCTAATAGGACTCCACATGTAAACCGCCCCTTCAACATATATAAGGAGGGGCAGGGCTCCCCAAAGAGGGACAAGTTAGAAGCAATAATCTCTAGGGCTAGATACAACTAGAGGAGAGCCGGTTTACGGCGACTCCCTCATGATGATAATGAGACCTAGCCTCAAACAGCATGTAGGGTTTTTACCGGATGATGTTTCCCGGGGCACGAAGCTGTCTAAATCCCCGTCTTGTATTGCGTCTCTCGATTCCGCTCAACCCCTCTCAAGCTACCACATAGATGTGTTGGCCTCGCGACTAAGTCCTGACACTAAGGACATCTGCCGTGACAAATCTACGACACCATCCTTCTTATCCACCAAATATTCAGGGCATTTCCGCTTCTAGTGACCATTTCCTTTGTAGTATAATCACTCGGTTTCAGGCTTTGGTCCAGCTTTGGGTTTCTTCGCGGGAGTGACAATTTGCTTGCCATTCTGCTTGAAGTTCCCTTTCTATCCCTTTGCCCTTTTCTTGAAACTAGTGGTCTTGTCAATCATCAAAACTTGATGCTCTTTTCTTGATTTCTACCTTCGTCGATTTCAGCATCACGAAGAGCTCGGGAATCGTTTTCGTCATTCCTTGCATTATAGTTCATCATGAAGTTCCAGTAACTTGGTGATGGTGACTAGAGAACTCTGCCAATCACTATCTTATCTGGAGGATTAACTCCCACTTGATTCAAGCGATTGTAGTACACAGACAATCTAAGTACTTGCTCACTAGTTGAGCAATTCTCCTCCATCTTTTAGGCGAAGTATTTGTCAAAGGTCTCATACCTCTTGACACGTGCATGAGTCTGAAATACCAATTTCATCTCTTGAAACATCTTATATGTTCCATGACATTTCAAAAACGTTTTTGCAGTCCCGGTTCTAAGCCATAAAGCATGGTGCACAAAACTATCAAGTAGTCATCATATTGAGCTAGCCAAACGTTCATAACGTCTGCATCCGCTCCTGCAATAGGTCTATCACCTAGCGGTGCATCAAGGACATAATTCTTCCGTGCAGCAATGAGGATAAACCTTAGATCATAGACCAAGTCCGCATCATTGCTCCTAACAATTTTCAACTTAGTTTTCTCTAGGAACACATAAAAACATAGGGATGCAACAACGCGAGCTATTGATCTACAACATAATTTGCAAAATTCTACCAGGACTAAGTTCATGATAAATTAAAGTTCAATTAATCATATTACTTAAGAACTCCCACTTAGACAGACATCTCTCTAGTCATCTAAGTGATCACGTGATCCAAATCAACTAAACCATGTTCGATCATCACGTGAGATGGAGTAGTTTTCAATGGTGAACATCACTATGTTGATCATATCTACTATATGATTCACGTTCGACCTTTCGGTCTCCGTGTTCCTGTTGGGGAACGTAGTAATTTCAAAAAATTTCCTACGCACACGCAAGATCATGGTGATGGCATAACAACGAGAGGGGAGAGTGTTGTCTACGTACCCTCGTAGACCGTAAGCGGAAGCGTTATGACAACGCGGTTGATGTAGTCATACGTCTTCACGATCCGATCGATCCAAGCACCGTTACTCCAGCACCTCCGAGTTCTTGACACACGTACAGCTCGATGACGCACCCCGAACTCCGATCCAGCAGAGGTACGGGGAGGAGTTCCGTCAGCACGACGGCGTGGTGACGATCTTGATGTTCAACTGTCGCAGGGCTTCACCTAAGCACCGCTACAATATGACCGAGGTGTAATATCATGGAGGGGGGCACCGCACACGGCTAAGGAACGATCATGAAGATCAACTTCTGTGTCTATGGGGTGCCCCGCCCAGATATAAAGGAGGAGAGGAGGAGGGGCGGCAAAGAGGGGAGGCGCCCTAGGCGGGCAAACCTATTCGGTAGGTTTGGCCTCCCTTTCAGATTAGGAGTAGGAGAGGGAAGGAAGAGGGGGAGGAAGAAGGAAAGGGGCCGCCCCCTCCCAGTCGGATTGAGCTTAGGGGAGGGGCGCCTCCTTGCTCCTTCTCCTCCCTTCCACTAAGGCCCAATAAGGCCCATATACTTACCGGGGGGTTCCGGTAACCTCCCAGAACTCCGGTATAATCCCAATCTCATCCAGAACCTTTCCGGTGTCCAATTATATCCGTCCAATATATCAATCTTTATGTCTCGATCATTTCGAGACTCCTCGTCATGTCCGTGATCACATCCGGGACTCCTAACAACCTTTGGTACATCAAACTACATAAACTCATAATAAAACTGTCATCGAAACCTTAAGCGTGCGGACCCTACGGTTCGAGAACAATGTAGACATGACCGAGACACGTCTCCTGTCAATAACCAATAGCGGGACCTGGATGCCATATTACTTCCTACATATTCTACGAAGATCTTTATCGGTCAGACCGCATAACAACATACTTGTTCCCTTTGTCATCGGTATGTTACTTGCCTGAGATTCGATCGTCGGTATCCAATACCTAGTTCAATCTCGTTACCGGCAAGTCTCTTTACTCGTTCCGTAATACATCATCTCACAACTAACTCATTAGTTGCAATGCTTGCAAGGCTTAAATGATGTGCATTACCGAGAGGGCCCAGAGATACCTCTCCGACATTCGGAGTGACAAATCCTAATCTTGAAATACGCCAACCCAACAAGTACCTTTGGAGACACTGAGAGCACCTTTATAATCACCCGATTCGTTGTGACGTTTGGTAGCACACAAAGTGTTCCTCCGATAAACGGGAGTTGCATAATCTCATAGTCATAGGAACATGTATAAGTCATGAAGAAAGCAATAGCAACATACTAAACGATCGGGTGCTAAGCTAACGGAATGGGTCATGTCAATCAGATCATTCAAATAATGATGTGATCCCGTTAATCAAATAACAACTCTTTGTCCATGGTTAGGAAACATAACCATCTTTGATTAACAAGCTAGTCAAGTAGAGGCATACTAGTGACACTCTGTTTGTCTTATATATTCACACATGTATTATGTTTCCGGTTAATACAATTCTAGCATGAATAATAAACATTTATCATGATATAAGGAAATAAATAATAACTTTATTATTGCCTCTAGGGCATATTTCCTTCAGTCTCCCACTTGCACTAGAGTCAATAATCTAGATCACATCACAATGTGATTAACATCGATAGTTCACATCATCATGTGATTAACACCCATAGTTCACATCGCCATGTGACCAACACCCAAAGGGTTTACTAGATTCAGTAATCTAGTTCACATCGCTATGTGATTAATACCCAAAGAGTACTAAGGTGTGATCATGTTTTGCTTGTGAGAGAATCTTAGTCAACGGGTCTTTCACATTCAGATCCGTTATGTATTTTGCAATTTTCTATGTCTACAATGCTCTGGACGGAGCTACTCTAGCTAATTGCTCCCACTTTCAATATGTATCTAGATCGAGACTTAGAGTCATCCGGATCGGTGTCAAAACTTGCATCGACGTAACCCTTTACTTACCTAACCTTTTGTCACTTCCATAATCGAGAAACAAATCCTTATTCCACTAAGGATAATTTTGACCATTGTCTAGTGATCTACTCCTAGATCACTATTGTACTCCTTGCCAAACTCAAGTGTAGGGTATACAATAGATCTGGTACACAGACATGGCATACTTTATAGAACCTATGGTCAAGGCATAGGGAATGACTTTCATTCTCTTTCTATCTTCTGCCGTGGTTGGGTTTTGAGTCTTACTCAATTTCACACCTTGTAACACACGGCAAGAACTCTTTCTTTGACTGCTCCATTTTGAACTACTTCAAAATCTTGTCAAGGTATGTACTCATTGAAAAACTTATCAAGCGTCTTGATCTATCTCTATAGATCTTGATGCTCAATATGTAAGCAGCTTCACCGAGGTCTTTCTTTGAAAAACTCCTTTCAAACACTCCTTTATGCTTTGCGAATAATTCTACATTATTTCCGATCTATACTATGTCATTCACATATACTTATCGAAATCTTTGTAGTGCTCCCACTCACTTTCTAGTAAATATGGGCTTCACTTTGCAAGTCTCAGATAAACTATATGCTTTGATCAACTTATCAAAGCGTATATTCCAACTCCGAGATGCTTGCACCAGTCCATAGATGGATCATTTGGAGCTTGCACATTTTGTTAGCACCTTTAGGATTGACAAAACCTTCGGTTGCATCATATACAACTCTTCTTTGAGAAAACCATTAAGGAATGCAGTTTTGACATCCATTTGCCGATTTCATAAATTGTGGCAATTGCTAACATGATTCGGACAGACTTAAGCATCACTACGCTTGAGAAAATCTCATTGTAGTCAACACCTTGAACTTGTCAAAAACCTTTTTGCATAAGTCGAGCTTTGTAGATAGTAACACTACTATCAATGTCCGTCTTCCTCTTGAAGATCCATTTATACAATATGGCTTGCCGATCATCGAAGCAACTCCACCAAAGTCCACACTTTGTTCTCATACATGGATCCCGAAAGTGCAACTAATCCCCGGGTGGTTTTGGTAATTAATAACAACATATATATCATTGAACTAATAGTTACTTGAGAATTATTTCAGAGAGTTCAGTGATATGGGTATGGCAAGGACTCAAGAAGTGGACCCCTCAAAATGCTAAGGCAAGCATTGGCAAAAGCTCAAGACTCCATTTTTGGTTTAGTGATCCAAGATCACATTGAGTCCATAGGAAAAGCCAATACTATTAAAAGGGATGAGGTTATGATGATGATCCGTTGCTCAAGTGCTTAGTGATACATCTCCTAAACTATCAAGAACTTTCACCGCCATATACACTCATAAGTAGTCTCGGTCCCACCGATTTTCCAAACTCAGTCACACCGAGATGAACCACCTCAGCCATAAAGCCAAACCCTAGAAAACTCGGATTTTCCGATTCTAAACTCGGTCTCACCAAAACATGAGTTGCCAAGCTTCTGTAACCTTCTGTCATCAAATCAGTGTCACCGAGATGATGAAGTCGGTCCCACCAAAATTGGCATGCTCTTGTCATTGCACGAATCGGACTAACCGAGATTGTATTTTCGGTCCCACCGAAAATCCCAACGTTCACATTATTTGAACTATCGGTCTCACCGAGTTGTCAACTTCGGTCTCACCGAGATTGCTCAAATGTGTGTAACGGTTGGATTTTGTGTGGAGGCTATAAATACCCCTCCACCCCCTCTTCATTCGTGGAGAGAGCCATAAGAAAGAACTACCACTCCTACCTTACATTTCTGAGAAGAGAACTACCTACCCTTGTGTTGAGATCAAGTTGCTCCACTCCCACCATATGAAGCTTGATCTCTAGCCTTCCCAAGTTGCTTTCCACTCAATCCTTTCTTCCACCACAGCCAAATCAGTGAGGAGAGTTGAGTGTTGGGGAGATTATCATTTGAAGCACAAGAGCAAGGAGTTCATCATCATCTACAACATCTATTACCTTTTGGAGGGTGGTGCCTCCTAGATTGGTTAGGTGTCGCTTGGGAGCCTCCGCTGAGATGTGGAGTTGAACCAAGAAGTTTGTAAGGGCAAGGAGATCGCCTACTCGTGAAGATCTACCCCGAGTAAGGCTAGCCTCCATGGGCGAGGCCATGATGGAATAGACAAGGTTGCTTCTTCGTGGACCCTTCGTGGGTGGAGCCCTCCGTGGACTCTCGCAGCTGCTACCCTCCGTGGGTTGAAGTCTCCATCAACGTGGAAGTACGATAGCACCACCTATCGGAACCACGAGAAAAATCACCGCGTCTCCAAAATTGCGCTTGCTCTTCTCCACCTCTCTTTACTACATGTGCAATTTACTTTCCGCTGCCTATACTCTAGAATTGCATGTGTAGGGTGATGCTTGACATGATCATAATTGTGAATCTGCCAAAAACTGTTCTTTGTCAAAAGGCAGAATTTTTATATTGTCAAGTAGTCTAATCACCCCCCCTCTAGACATACTTTCGATCCTACAAGTGGTATCGAGCTTTGGTTTCCATTGTATTGGTTTCCATTGCATTGACTCCATAAGCTTGGTTTCACAACCTAGAGAGTATGGCGCCTAGTGAGGGTAATTTTCAGAGAGGTCCTTACTTTGATGGTACAAATTTTGCTAGTTGGAAGCATAAAATGAAAATGCATATTCTTGGTCATAACCCAGCCGCATGGGGCATTATTTGTGTTGGTATGCAAGGTGAATTCTTCGAGGAAGGAAAAGTTCGGATCATGGGTTACAACGGAAGAATTGCGGATGTTGCAAAACAATGCTCAAGCTTGTGACATTCTCTTCAATGCCTTGTGTCCCGAGGAGTTCAACAAAATCAGCCGCCTTGAGAATGCAAAAGAGATTTGGGATACTTTGGTTGAAATGCACGAAGGTACCGAGTCCGTGAAGGAATCAAAGCTAGATGTTCTTCAAGGTCAACTTGACAAGTTCAAGATGAAGGAAGGTGAAGGAGTCGCTGAAATGTACTCTAGGCTTGCTCTCATCACAAATGAGATTGCCGGCTTAGGAAGCGAAGAAATGACCGAATCGATTCATCATCAAGAAGATTCTCGAGCTTTGGATGGAAAGTATGACAACATGTGCACTTTGATCCAAATGATGCCAAACTACAAGACTCTCAAGCCAACCAAGTCATTGGAAGAATTGTTGCTCATGAGATGACACTTAAGGATAAGGAAGAGCTTCACAACAAGTCAAGTGGTGCTTACAAAGCTACAAGTGATGCTCCCACAACCTCAAGTGACAAGTTAGTTTCCAATGAAGAGATAAGCCTAATGGTCAAGAACTTCAACAAATTCTACAAGAATAGAGGCAAAGAGAGAAGCTCAAAGTCTAGATCATATGATGAAAAGAGATCTTCTAGTCGTGATCGAAACTGCTACAATTGTGGAAGACCCAGACACTACTCAAATGAGTGTACGGCTCCCCACAAGAGAAGAGAAGAATCTCCAAGAAGAAGAAGCTCAAGAGATGAGTCACCTCGGAAAGAGAGAAGGAGTAGAGATGATCGTTATGAACGAAGACCCTCTCGGAGAAGCAAGGATTCGGAGAGGAAAGACAAGTCATCAAGGAGCTACACAAGAAGAAAACATCAAGCTCATGTAGGTGAATGGGTGTCCGGCTCCGAATCCGACAATCAATCCGAAGGAAGCTATCACTCCAACTCTGACTACAGTCAAGATGAAGGTGTTGCTGGTCTTGCTCTCGTATCCTCCAACTCCAACTCCTATGACTTATTTGATTCACCAAATGAGGGAATTGGAAGATGCTTCATGGCTAAAGGCCCCAAGGTATCACGCCCTGAATTCATTGACTTCGATAGTGATGAGGATGACTTTCTTGGTGAAGATGAGCTCTTACTTGATAAATCCAATGAACCTAGTAACGATGAACATGCTAGTAGTCTTTATAGTCGAGAAGAGTCGAATGACAATGCTATGAAGGAGATTGAGCGTCTAACTAAAGAACTAAACACTCTTAAGTTAGCTCATGAAACAACTCAAGAAGATCATAGAGAGCTCCTAAGATCTCATGAGAAGCTACGCTCGAGAAGCTCACTCTAGAGCAAGAACATGAGTTTCTAAAAGCAATCAATGACGATCTTGAAAGAAGAGTTCTTCATATCTTGCCAAACGACTTCTCTTGTCTAATTTCTTGCCACCCATTAAAACTAAGCATGACAAGCATAAGAAAAATTCTTCATCTAGTAGTAACAATAACCATGCTAAATCCAATATTGTTGCTTCTAGTAGTTCTCTTGATTCCACTAACAATGTTTCAAGCCAAGTTACACTTGAGCAAGAAAATAGTTTATTGAAGGGATCATAGAGAAAGGTGTCTACAAGAGCCTTGCGGAAGCAAGAACTTTGAGGAAATTATTCGCAAGCAAGGAAGGCACGGAAGAATCAAGGAATTGGTTTTGAGCGAAAGTTCAACGCCGAGGGTGTTGAATGGGAAGAAGGTCAATATCCTACTCCACAGTTTGTTCTTCAAAAGGAGAAGTATGATCCTACTTCTTCCAATGTGGAACAAGCTCAAGATGACCTTCCACCACAAGACCACAAGCTAAAAGGCAAGGACAAGCTTCAAGAGGAGATTGATGCATTTGTTGAAGCACCTCAAGCCATGGTCAAGTGGGTTCCCAAGGAAACGCCAAGTTCTACTTCGTCAAGCTCAACTATAACCCCAAGGATTCCCATCAAGATGATGTGGATCCCAAGAAGAAGAACTAGAAAGTTCTTGAGGGTGACTCCGCCAACATACTTCACTCACATTCATTTTGGCAAAAACTTGTGCAATCAACTTCCACATCGTGCACTAGTTCATGGAGTCACAAACCCTCTTGTTGGTAAGTCAAGGGACAAGGTAATCATTGCTTTCATGGACATCATCTATTGTGAACTTCAATCTATGTCCATGGATATCCTTGTTTGTTCCTTGTGGGACTAACCCATGTAGGTATTGAAAGTGCCCGAATCCAAAGGATAGCTCCCAACTCTTGATGATCTTCATCAACATTGAGCATCCACATCTTCAACATCTACATGAAGTCTTCTACGACAACCCAAGGTTAGTTTGACCCTTTAAAAGGGTTCTCACATCTAGGGGAGCTTTGCTCTAAAAATTGAGCTAAAGCATCTTCAAATGATGTGAACACATCAATGCTTTATGTAAAAGTGGTAACCCCACTTGTGCTTAAACGATGAGTATGACCTATGATCAAATGTTCTCATTTGGCTCCTAAGTCAATATACTCATATAAAGATGACCTAGTCATCGACAAATTGTGTGTTAGTAGCTAGAGTTTTGTTGTGCATGTTTGACACATATTTCATTTGCTATCTTATTGTGTGAGCATGTTGGATGCATGATTTTATCCATTCGGGACATCCATTTGTTGTTTTGGTCGTTTTTTGTTTTTTCGACCAAATGGATGGACAAGAATGCCTAAGTACCTCCCTAGCTATCTATGCTTTCTTGTCTCAAATTCTATTCATGCTTACATCACAAATTTTGAACAAGTCATTTTCGGACCCTCCGAGTGAGGAGCACTTGAGCCACCGATCCGTCAAGGGCTAACTTCCAAAACCTTCTATTTGATTTCGGTCGACCAACTCACTCAAACTCGGTCGAACCGAAAGCATTTAGACTGATCTAGGTTTTCACCTCGGTGAAACCGAGTTGTGATTTTCGGCGTGATCAAGTGCATAATCGCCTAGCGAGTTATCCATCTCGTGCCACCGAAGTTTTACAACACGGTCCCACCGATAGCGAAGGGGTATATATATCCGAGGGGCGCGCTGATTCCTCCTTCAAACGTTTCGCCCCAAACCCCTTGCTGTCGCCGCCTTGGTCTCCGGATCGCCGCCGTAAATGCCGTCAGGCGCCGCCGAGGTCTCCATCGCCGTCAACGGACATCTCCTCCGAGCCGTTGTCGCCAGAGAAAAACTCCACCAAGTTAGGGTGAGTTTTGATCCCACTCGTGCTCCCATCTCCGATTCAATGCACGCTTGATTGCCTAGAATATTGCCATGATTGAAATCCTCCTGTACACAGATTAGTTCGTTTGAACTAGATTCGAGTAAAAGTTTTAGGGTTAGGTTTCACGAACACATCTCGGTGAGACCGATTTTATAGTTTCGGTATGACCGATTTGGCCTATGGCCATTGATCGCACCTTCGGTCCAACCGAAGTTGTGCAAATCGGTGTGACCGAAATGAAAATTCTGTGAAACCCTAGTGTTTTCGGCAGATCGAAACCCACTTCGTCCAACCGAAAGTGGTGTGAAAGCTCTGTTTACACTTGATTCACGAATCTTAAACTCGGATCGACGAAATGTCTTCTGTGAAAACCTAATACTAGAATTTGAACTCATTTTTTTGCAAAAACTTCGCATTTTGTGATCACTCTTCTTCTCTGCCTACACCTTATCTATTCACAAGTTGTCACCATGTCGATGCCGGTGTGATGTAACATGTCGAGACACCCATTGCAGATATTCCAGAGGCAGGCACTAGTCCTGATCCTAGCAGCTCATCTGATGATGGTGAGAGGAGTACACCAAGTGGCTTGCCTCCTGCAGCCACCAGAGCTAGAAAGAAGAGGAATTCAGATGATGAAGACTCAGATTTTGTCGTTGAGGAAGAGGTGACCTCAAAGCCTAAGAGGAAGGTTGTTGCCAAAGAGCAACAAAGTCAACAAACTAAGAAGGGCACCAGCAAATTCAAGCAGTCAACTGTTGCTAACAAGCTGAATTTGGGAGAGGCAGCTGCAAGCAAAGTGAAGAAAACCTCCAAGAGAAAGAGATTAGTGCATGATGATGCAGCAGAAGAGGATGAGGATGAGGAAGCACCCCAGCCTACTCCTCAGAAGCAGAAGCTCATGGGTGATGCCATTAAGGCCGGAGCCACATCAAAGCCCAAGAAATCTGCTCCAGATTAAGGCAGCTCCAGAAAGCCTGCTGCCAAGCCCAAGAAGACCGTCGAAACATTCCAGCGTCGAAAAGAACAAGGATGATGTGCCACCACTGAGTCGATGATGAAGGACCAGTTTTGCGTAAACTTCGCCCAAAACTGCCACTACATAATGATGCTCATCCTCAAACCGAGAATATGATGGAAAGGAAAGATAGAGGTCTCGGGCTATGGAGACAATCGACCCATATGCCGTGAGGAGAAGAACTGCAGAGATCCCAGATTTCACACCGAGAGCAGGGACTTCTATGAGACCGTGGCTTGATGGACAAGAAGCCCATAGTCGCAGACACAAGATATGTTATTTGGAAGTACATTGACAAAGTGAAGAGCACAGAGATTTCTTTCCACATGTGCATGAAAGTTTCACCGCATGTGGTGTTGCAGATTTTGTAGGTCGAAATTGACCAGCTTGGAACGATGAGATGATAATGCAATTCTATGCCACAGCTCACTTCTACCCCGATGGGAAGATTGTATGGATGATCAAGGTCAAAGATTTTCTTCTTCTGTTGAAGAATGGGCAGAAATTTGAATGCTCCAAAGGCAACGAGAAGATGATATTGATGTATATGGGATTCCAAAGAAGAATCATGAATCCATGAAGAACATGTACAAAGAGGTTCCAAAGACAAAGGATTTGGGAATCTGGAAGCTCGGCTCATCTACTATCTCCAGGCAGGCCTACCTACCACTAATACCATTCTGAGGCATACCTTGATGCCCAAATCTGGAGATCATCGCATGATCAGAGGATACTCTATCAACATGCTGCACATACTTGATGAGAAAGCACCTTTCAAGGTGATGGACTTGATGGTAGAGACCATTAAGAGGACTGCAATGACCGTAAAAGGTCATGTGGATTTGCCCCGCAGATTCAGATGCTTATCAATGCCAAGTTTGGCACGGGCACATTCTTGTTGGATAGAGAACATTTACCGTTGCAGCCAGAGCATGAATACAATGTTGTTGTGATGGATGAGGAGGATCCGACATCTGTTGAAGGTCAAGCCAAGATCGAAGCTGCTAAGAAAGCCAAAGCTGACAAGGAAGCAGCAGCAGCAGCAGCAGCAGCTAAACCAAAGAGTTTCGGAGAGCAAATTCTTGAAGCTACTCAAAGGATTGAAGAACGCCTGGCCAGCATTGTACAGTCTCAGGAGAGCCTAGAGAGGATTGTTGAAGACAAGATCCACGCCTGGATGTGAAGTCGATCAAGTGCAAGTGACCGCCAACAAGCTCGAGGCAGACATTGAGGAAGCAAAGCAGGAGAAGGAAGAGCTTATGCGTGAGTTGCAGGATGACTTAGTCCAGATTCTAATCAACAGACGCTCCGGTTCCCACAGACCCGATCACTGCTATTCCAAAGGATCGACACCAGACTACAGCTTCAAAGACCTCCCACAGCCCAAAGAGTTGCTCCTACTCCAGCTCCAGCTCCAAAGTGACCACTCCTCCAAAGACAGACATCACCAAGTCTTCACCGATCTGTCATATCCACTCCGACATCAACCTGCACAGAGCCGCCAGCAGAGTCCCCAAAGTGACGCTTAGCTCTATGCTTTTTGAACTTTTGGTAACTTGTTGCCAAAGGGGAGAAATTGTATAGATCATAGGACTTCGAGAGAGAGAGTGTTGTTGTCGCTTTTGCTCTTTTCGTTCTTTTGCGGTTTCTTTGAGATACTTTTGGTTTTGAGACATTCAGTGTGTTTGATACTTCGCTTGATTCTACCTTAATGAGTGCTTGGTCGTACTATGCCTTAATGTGTGCTTAATGCTTATCATATGCCATTCATATCTTGTATGACCATTTACTCATGTCTTGGTGATTGGGTGCATGCTGTTCATTCTTATCATTTTGTGCGCTCCACCAAGATGTATGTGACATGGAAGAGTGACCCATGATCCTAATCGATTGTGCATTTGCATTCAAACGCAAATCTTAAATAATGCACAAATTTAGGGGGAGCTCTTGCTTATCACATACTTCTCAAAGCGATTTATATTATTCATTGATTATATCCTTTGTCGAGCTTTGATCTATATGTTGTCATCAATTACCAAAAAGGGGGAGATTGAAAGTGCAACTAATCCCCGGGTGGTTTTGGTAATTAATAACAACATATATATCATTGAACTAATAGTTACTTGAGAATCATTTCAGAGAGTTCAGTGATATGGGTATGGCAAGGATCAAGAAGTGGACCCTCAAAATGCTAAGGCAAGCATTGGCAAAAGCTCAAGACTCCATTTTTGGTTTAGTGATCCAAGATCACATTGAGTCCATAGGAAAAGCCAATACTATTAAAAGGGGATGAGGTTATGATGATGATCTGGTTGCTCAAGTGCTTAGTGATACATCTCCTAAACTATCAGCAACTTTCACTGCCATATACACTCATAAGTAGTCTCGGTCCCATCGATTTTCCAAACTCAGCCACACCGAGATGAACCACCTCAGCCATAAAGCCAAACCCTAGAAAACTCGGATTTTCCGATTCGAACTCGGTCTCACGAAACATGAGTTGCCAAGCTTCAGAATACGTCATCAAATCGGTGTCACCGAGATGATGAAGTCGGTCCCACCGAAATTGGCATGCTCTTGTCATTGCACTAATCGGACTAACCGAGATTGTATTTTCGGTCCCATCGAAAATCCCAACGCTCACATTATTTGAACTATCGGTCTCACCGAGTTGTCAACTTCGGTCCCACCGAGATTGCTCAAATGTGTGTAACGGTTGGATTTTGTGTGGAGGCTATAAATACCCTCCACCCCTCTTCATTCGTGGAGAGAGCCATCGAAAGAACTACCACTCCTACCTTACATTTACGAGAAGAGAACTACCTACCCTTGTGTTGAGATCAAGTTGCTCCACTCCCACCATATGAAGCTTGATCTCTAGCCTTCCCAAGTTGCTTTCCACTCAATCCTTTCTTCCACCACAGCCAAATCAGTGAGGAGAGTTGAGTGTTGGGGAGATTATCATTTGAAGCACAAGAGCAAGGAGTTCATCATCATCTACAACATCTATTACCTTTTGGAGGGTGGTGCCTCCTAGATTGGTTAGGTGTCGCTTGGGAGCCTCCGTTGAGATGTGGAGTTGAACCAAGAAGTTTGTAAGGGCAAGGAGATCGCCTACTTCGTGAAGATCTACCCCGAGTAAGGCTAGCCTCCGTGGGCGAGGCCATGATGGAATAGACAAGGTTGCTTCTTCGTGGACCCTTCGTGGGTGGAGCCCTCCGTGGACTCGCACCTGTTACCCTCCGTGGGTTGAAGTCTCCATCAACGTGGAAGTACGATAGCACCACCTATCGGAACCACGAGAAAAATCACCGCGTCTCCAAAATTGCGTTTGCTCTTCTCCACCTCTCTTTACTACATGTGCAATTTACTTTCCGCTGCCTATACTCTAGAATTGCATGTGTAGGGTGATGCTTGACATGATCATAATTGTGAATCTGCCAAAAACTGTTCTTTGTCAAAAGGCAGAATTTTTATATTGTCAAGTAGTCTAATCACCCCCCCTCTAGACATACTTTCGATCCTACAGATCCCATCTCTGATTTCATGGCCTTAAGCCATTTTGCGGAATCTGGTCTCATCATCGCTTCCTCATAGTTCGTAGGTTCATCATGGTCTAGTAACATGACTTCCAGAACAGGATTACCGTACCACTCTGGTGTGGACCGTACTCTGGAAGACCTACGTGGTTTTGTAGTAACTTGATCTGAAGTTTCATGATCATCATCATTAGCTTCCTTACTAATTTGTGTAAAAATCACTGGAACTGATTTCAGTGATGAACAATTTTCCAATTCGGGAGAAGGTACAGTTACCTCATCAAGTTCTACTTTTCTCCCACTCACTTCTTTCGAGAGAAACTCCTTCTCTAGAAAGGACCATTTTTAGCAACGAATATCTTGCCTTCGGATCTGTGATAGAAGGTGTACCCAACAATTTCCTTTGGGTATTCTATGAAGACGCACTTCTCCGATTTGGGTTCGAGCTTATCAGGATGAAACCTTTTCACATAAGCATCGCAACCCCAAACTTTAAGAAACGACAACTTGGGTTTCTTGCTAAACCACAGTTCATATGGTGTCGTCTCAACGGATTTAGATGGTGCCCTTTTAACGTGAATGCAGCTGTCTCTAATGCATAACCCAAAAACAATAGTGGTAAATCAGTAAGAGACATCATAGATCACACTATATCCAATAAAGTGCGGTTACGATGTTTGGACACACCATAACGTTGTGGTGTTCCAGGTGGCGAGCTGTGAAACTATTCCACATTATTTTAATTAAAGACCAAACTCGTAACTCAAATATTCGTCTCCGCATCAGATCGCATAAACGTTATTTTCTTGTTACGATGATTTTTCCACTTCACTCTGAAATTCTTTGAAGCTTTCAACTATTTCAGAATTATGTTTCATCAAGTAGATATACCTATATCTGCTCAAATCATCTTGTGAAGGTTAGAAAATAACGATACTTGCCACGAGCCTTCATACTCATTGGTCTGCATACATCAGTATGTATTATTTCCAACAAGTCAGTAGCTCGTTCCATTGTTCTGAAGAACGGAGTTTGGGAAACGGGTCGATTACTCGGGGCGTTCTGTCATTGTTGTGGGTCCTTCGCTTTCATTACATCAATGTGTATTACCCCTAGAGATAGCAATAAAGCTTTTTCAGCTATTTGTAATTCGCTCCCTGATCCCACTGATAACGAGTAGACCCAAATAATTCGATTGGGGTCGTTGCTGACCCATACCACATAGTTCCAGCAACTATGAAAGCTGCAAAAAAAAAACAGCAGCGATACTACTGGAAAGTACAGTT